>CAWUFW010009112.1:0-600000 GCA_963921515.1 Calotriton arnoldi
ACTTACCAATGCAGGATTGAGGACGACACTGTATCGAAAACCAACAGATAGGAACAGTCTCCTTCTGTACAATAGTCACCATCCGAGGGTCCTCAGGAACAACTTGCCTTTTGGACAGTTCCTCCGCATCAGGAGGAATTGTAGTACCCTTCCTGACTATAAAACAGAGGCCCAATTCCTACAACAGGAGGAATTGTAGTTCCCTTCCTGACTATAAAACAGAGGCCCAACTCCTACAACAGAATCTCAGGGAGAGGGGCTACCCTGAACGCCAGGTCAGAAACTCTTACAAGAGGGCTATGAATAGCCCCCGTGAATCACTGCTCCATGTGAACACAAAAGAACAAACTGAAGTCCTGACGTGTGTCACATCCTTCACCTCTGACTCCACACGAATCAAGGGTATTATTAACAAACACTGGGGCATAGTGAATACAGGAGACCTGAACCTCCCCAACCCCAGGTTTGCTTTCAAACGTACACAAAATCTTAAAGACCTCCTAATCCACACTAGACCTAAGGCCAAGGAACAAGTGGTACAGAGAACACTGTGGGATCTCCCGCCTGTGACAGGGCACTATCCTTGTGGGACATGTTCAGTATGTGAACAGACTAGTACCACCAGAGAAATTGCATTGACCAATACCTTCACTTGGAGGTTGAAGCGGCATACCAATTGCAACACACCAAAATGTATATACATGTTGACATGCCCCTGCAACAAGAAGTACATAGGGATGACAATGAGGCCTGTGAAGTTACGCATCACTGAACATAAGAGTAATGTCAGGTGCATGAGAGTGACCACGAAAATGTACACACATTGCAAAGATCTAAATCACTCTGCAGAGTCCCTCCAGTGGGTGGTCCTCGAGGCACACCCCAAAATCACACATCAGGCCCTCTTTAAAATAGAGCAAAGATGGGTACACCGCTTGTCCACCAATTTAATCGGCCTCAATGATGACATACCTTGGGCCTCGCTGGCTGGGAGGTAATTGAATCAGTGTCATGACCTCAGTCAGCAATCTTTGAGTATACATGTGGATATATACAAGGGACCAATACTATTTTACTATTTTACACTACCACTAGATCCCAATAGGATACATTTTAACAACATCCGAGGGCTCCTTCTAGTACATGGGGATCACACCCAACACCTCGATGCACGTTACACCACACAAGCACATGTGTTTTCGTGCCGCAATGTAACAACCTATGTTATTAATGCGTACGGAGATTTATGCGACTAGTAACTATGGGGACGGGACCACTAGGACTAGTATCCTCTGTTGTGCGCAGCGATGACCTAAGTAACCTAATTCAACTAGCCCTGTACTCCGTAATTTGTTTTTACCCTCACATCCCTATGTTGTACCACGGACTACGAATTAGTACTAACGCAGTTCCCTGGTCATGAACCCTGCCATCCCTGAGTAATGCAACGTGATTAATAATCGGGGCATGCATGCATGCCCAGCACTAAGTATGACACTACTACCGACATAATCACTTAAGCGACCGAATATTATAAAGGACATTACAAGGGGGAGCTATACTTCCTTCATGACCCGCTATCAGATGGGATTACAGGCAAACAGCTATAATGGCACAAATACACAACCCCGCCCCCTATACACTCCAAGATGGCCGCCGTGTGTGTGGCCCTCGCCAGGCACCCTTAACACGAACAGAACACATGCCATGACGCGGCGAGACGCCACCCACCTGCGTCGCGGGCCACAGGAAGCGGAGAGTACTTAAGCTCCACCTCGATGGAAGCTATTGTGCTTTCCGGTTTTTGGCCTCGGCGCGGTAGGTGTACCAGCGTGTATCCCGTGAGGACAGGTGAGTGATGGGGCTCTTGGGGAAGCCGCAAAAAACAGGGTGTATGACATGCGGGCTGATTGGGTCTACTATGGACTGTGTCTTTTAACCATGACTTTGTAATAAAATAGTGGGAAACCCAATATACCCTTGGAGGTTTGGGCAAATAAACAATTGTTTAAGTAAAGATACCTGCAAGGGATTTTGTTTGCTAAACTTAGTTAAATTTCTTATAGACTTATTATCTATTGGTCAAGTCCCAATTGGTGGCTTAACTTTGCAAAAGTCTACACATCAATGCAAATGTACACAAAATCAATATTCAACAAATGAAACTGAAAAACACAATTAAAGAACACAATTAGAAAACACAGGTATATCTTTCTTTCATAAATACACAATTTTAATGTGAAACAAAAAATGTGAGGGGTACATTCAAAAACAATAAAGCACTATGATGGAGGATACAAGAATGAACCTACAAATCATAAGTGTGATCATTTCCCTAACAACTAAGGTGTCTGAGGAATTGTTCTCTAACTCAGTTTCTTTTTCCTCTATGTGTATTTCCTTGGGATAGATGATCACACTTATGATTTGTAGGTCCATTCTTGTATCCTCCATCATAGTGTTTTATTGTTTTTGAATGTACCCCTCACATTTTTGTTTCACATTAAAATTGTGTATTTATGAAAGAAAGATATACCCGTGTTTTCTAATTGTGTTCTTTAATTGTGTTTTTCAGTTTCATTTGTTGAATATTGATTTTGTGTACATTTGCATTGATGTGTAGACTTTGCAAAGTTAAGCCACCAATTGGGACTTGACCAATAGATAATAAGTCTATAAGAAATTTAACTAAGTTTAGCAAACAAAATCCCTTGCAGGTATTTTTAACCATGACGGCACTAGGTCACCTGTCATTGTGAGCGGTGTATGCGGGTCATGCAACATGTGACCCCCGGCGCGCACAGGTGGTCCGTGACCGGTTGGTTTGCAGTTCTTCCCTGGTTGGGTGTGCTGCCCCCTACGGACGCGGCACTTGGCGCGCTGAGGGTAGCTTTGCCAGCCACTACCGTGACAGGGGAAGGGTGCACCTTGTGGATCCTGCCACTCCCCCGAATCTAGACACCATTGTCTACCGTGATCATGGTTGTGATGTTTGGCTTGTCGGCAAGAGTTTACTGTTATGCACCTTGCCCCCTATTTTTAGGACACCACGTTACTGGTGTCTGGAGCCGAACACCGTATGGAGTGAATCTCGCCCTACAGTTAGGTGAGTTACTAATAATGAATCGACGCCCTGCCCAGGGGACTCCAGCACGATTATAACTTGTTCTTCTATAGCCGTTTTTAATCCAGTCTTCTAGTCTTTTTTAACTCCTTTTGAATAGGAGTGAGATTTCCCACTCCCTCATAGCAAATGGGCGGATAACTGTTATAAGTGTGTCGGAGTGACGTGACCTATTCACTAAGTGATGCCTATAGGAACAGTTTACCTTCTGACACCACACTGTTTTCTTATCATCCCTCTTATAGGTCACCACTTGGATTGGCGGGACTCTATGCTCGCATCCATGAAGCTTGGTAGGTAGGAGCTCTTTCACCCACCACGGCGTGTAGATAGTGCACACACTAGGTCCTGATGAAATGCCACGGATCATTTTTGACCACCACGCATGAAACATGTCGACCATGAGAGTTGAGCCTAGCTCCACTGGACCATAAAGTCAGAGAGCGGCCACTCTATTTGCTTTTAATAAGGTGGATAGCCAGCCTAATAAAAGTTTATTTGGACTAACCAACCTTTTTTAATGTCACACACTTCCACCACATCTACACTATTTTAGAGCCCTCACACCCACAAGCACCATACGGCAAGGAACAAAAGATCTCCGCCAAAGAGCCCCTTTAAGGGTGCCCGTCGGGTATTGCAGCGCCGACCCGATGAGGAGCAAGTCCATATGATGAAGCATGACACCTAGCTTGCTGGGTGTGTGAGGACTCTAGTTCCGACAAGGAGGATCCCCCTCCTCCTGCATCTTTAACAGTTTTTCCGCCCTGAGGAACTGCATACTCTTTGTGACAATAGTTGACTGGGCATGTATGCTGGACCTCGTTAATAAGCCCTTTAGTCCCTCTTTTTGCCAACGGGTAGTAAACTACGGCATACGGCTGAACAGAGGTAAGTAAACAAATAAATAAATAAAACAAATTTCATTGCGCGCGCTGCATTGCCAAATGCGATGCAGCGCGCGCAATGAAATTCATTTTATTTATTTGTTTACTTACCTCTGTTCTGCCGTATGCCGTAGTTTACTACCCCCACCCAGCTCCTTCCCCGCCCCGTCCCACCGCCCGCGGCACTCCCTCCACGAGCCGCTACTGTAATTGTTGCTGGTGGAAGTGACGTTGCTATAGCAGACTTGATTTCTCATTTTAAAGAGGAATACATCCTTATGCATCAGCTGGTTTGGCGGGTTTGAGTTCCAAACGTTGGGAGCGTTCCTGGAAAATGCCTATTTTAATGTTTTAGTCTTTCTCAAGCATGGGTGTGAGACCGTGTTCCAGGGGAGGGGCACTTGGCAGACATGTGCTATTGGCTTCAACCGTGGGGGTTGAGGTCGTTTGCCTCTCATGTCCCAGGGTCCATCCTATGTAATAAAACAGTATATCTAAATGTTAGAGGCATCTTTCTAGTCTGTATTTTATTAGAAACCAAAAATGCAGTTATGGTTAACATCTTAATGTTAGTCTTCAAATTCAGTGTTGAGAAACACAATACACATTTTTAGAATGTTTCACTACACTTTGTCCTTGTTTCAAGGCTGTAAAATACACTGTAGAAGAAAGAGAGACAAAACAGAACAAAACGCAACACAAAAACAAAAAAATAAAACATAAAAATGTGAGAAACGTCCATTTTGTTACAAATTTATATCATATTAGAGATGTCAGTTTTCCTATTTAGATGTATAATTGTATTTCAATAAATACTAATATTTTCCAATACATAGAACAATGTTTCTGATGAGAAGAGCTTAGACTCAAGACACATACAGAATATAACTTTTTGATGTTTATTATTATTTTCGAGTTGTTAATATATCAGTGGTCCTCCATATTTGGCATTAATTCTGATTGCTGGGTACACGTATGAGGGCTATTTATATCCACCAGTCTGTGACCTATCGGTATAAAAAGAGGATTAGAAAGCTATATAGTTGAGACCTGATAACACCAGGATAGAAAGAGTAACTAATGTGGCCAGTTGCAGTGGTTATCAAAAACAAGAGAGAGAAACAGAAAGAACTTCATAAAAATAAGTTATGTAACCACACTGATCAAACTGTTATCAATAAGAGTGAAGAATTCATCAATACATGTGTAAAACACAAACAACCAGCAAAATAATAAAAATATATGCCTGAGATGGTAAGATAGGGTTATCATACGTATAAGTAAACTGAGATCAGGGGATCAAGATTGTAAAAAGAATATATACAAACGGGGAATATATACAAAGGTATAAGCTTGTGAAATGAGTCTACACATGAGATCAATAGACCTAAGGTCATAAAAAAACCACAATGCAAGATAAAATAGTTGACTGAATCCTGGTGAATTAGTAGGGGTGAGTATTAAAAAAGGCTAAACATGGATAATCCAGACAGAGCTGGTGAATCGATGCAGAGTTGAGATCACATTAGCAACATTATAGGTGTTCACTGTACTATTTAAAACATACCCATGATAAGGCCTGAACAGACTGACAAATAGAAACACGAATAGGAACTGAAGTGTAAAACAATATAAACAATCCTAACTAAATAACAGGGTTTACCGGCAGAGTGACAGGTTATCTCATATAGGGGCATATTCTCAAGAACGTGTGATAACCACCGCAAATTTAGCCTAACGCAACTTTGCATATCGCAGTCCATCGCGGGAAATTAACGCCTTGTTAACCAAGTATTCACAACACGGCGGCCCCATGCGATACTCCCCAGATAACGCGCCAACTGACCGCGTTAGAATCAACGCCACACCGCAAAAATGCAAAACACCAACGGAAAAAAAGCTGCGATGAGGCCAATCGCGATACGAAAATCAGCGAAACCCAGCTACAGGCCTGCAATCCACACGCGTCAGGCGGGAACAATCACCATAAAAGCAGAAAAAAAACAGACAAATAAATGCCAAACAACAGCGAAGCACAATGGACGTTGCCGGAGCAAGTACGGAGGAGAGCCAGAACCCCACAAGCCCCCCGGAGGACC
This sequence comes from Calotriton arnoldi, assembly GCA_963921515.1. Taxonomy (NCBI): domain Eukaryota; kingdom Metazoa; phylum Chordata; class Amphibia; order Caudata; family Salamandridae; genus Calotriton; species Calotriton arnoldi. The sequence continues at coordinate 6,111 of CAWUFW010009112.1, forward strand.
ATCCTGGGACTTCGGGGTCAGGGAAGGGCAAGGACAAGAAGAAGAGGAAGACAAAGTTCAGTCCGCAGGAAAACAGGATCCTGATAACGGAGGTGACAGAACACCATCAACAACTTTTGTCACCTCCACTGTGTCATTGGCAACAAAATTACATTATGGCAGTCCATCGTGGACAAGGTGAATGCAGTCGGAGTGCTGAAGAGGACATTGGGCGAGGTCAAGAGGCGCTGGAATGATGTCAAGTGCAAAACCAAGCAGAAACTCGCCAACAACCTGAAGGCAGCAATGCAGACTGGAGGTGGGAGCCCAGCGCCACAGGAGCTGGACGACATGGAGGAAATGGTCTCCACAGTCATCAGTGGGGAGACGGTGGCAGGAGTTGGGGGCCCGGACACTGCTCTCACCATGCCCCAGACCACCAACTCCCGCCAAGAGACCAACGTACCCCACTATGCAACATGTCAACACTGTACAAGCACAGTAGTCAGAGGCATACCTCATGAAAGTGATAAGGGGCAGCAAAATCTGAGCTGCAGGGGCGACTACCCAAAAATGCAGCACACACATCACATACAGAGCACATCTACATTGACAACGATGTGACACAATCCGCAAAACACCTACAACAGAACACAGGACACTACTGGTGCCGCTTGGGTGCAGACACTGGCCAATCACAATTGGCATTGCAGGGATATGTGCGTTGATAATGTACAAGTACAAACACACATCCGTGATGTTGTCGAAATGTCCACTGTCCCCCATCAAATAGGCAGCTCCTCCCAAACAGCCACAATGTACCCAGTCATGCTGTCTGTATGTAAACATGTACAATGCGACAACATACATGTGGACACATTGTTAAACTGCATCTCCCCTTCACATTGCAGAGGGAGAATCAACACCTCCTGCAGAGCAGTCTGACCCTCTCTTCTCTGGAGACGAAGAGGACGACCACAGCTTCGACTCTGATGCCCTACAACTGCTCGTGGACAGCCTCCGCACCCCACTTCCAGGAGCTGGGCAGCCCAGCTGCTATGAGGAGGCCCCACCCCCTGCACAGACCACACAGCAGGCAGCACCCACCACCACTGCTGCCTCCCAAGACCCCCACGGAGAACACATGGCCTTCCAACGCCGCGTTGGGGTGCCAGGAGAATCTGGCTGAACAGGTGCGGGTGGGCTTCGACCGCATGGCAGACAAACTAGATGCCATACATGGGTGTCTAAGTCCCATCAGGGAACACTCACGGTCCCTAACGGACACCCACAGTCCACTCCATGCTCTCCAATGGACCATGGCTGACATCGCTGGAGCCCTGACTCAGAGAATAGTACAACTTTCCAGTCCGAGTGGCTCTAGCGATGTCACACGGGAGTTGGGAAACATGCGGAGGTTAATGGAGACCATGGAGCGGGCAAATGCGGAATGAGCGGCTGCCACAGCTGCACACCAGCGAGAGGTAGCTGGGTTCCTCAATGACCTCAGGACCCTCCTCATGGCATTGCTGCCACAAGGCCTGGTGCGGATGCATGCTGCTGCCACCACTCCATCCACATCTCCGCCCCCTGATGTGTCAGTGCCACACAGTGCTGGAGACAGAACACCACCACCCACACGTGAGGCACATGAAACAGCAGAGAACGAAGATGCGGATGATACTGCCCTTGTGGTGAGGAGGACACAGCAGCATGCATCTCATCCATAGGTCCGGCTTCAGCTTGGTACTGCCCTCTGCATCATCACCTTCCACTGTCCCCCCGATGCACTCTGCGACACTCACCTTGGACTTCGACATGGACTGCCATATGATGTTTGATCGCCATTGACACAGCAATCAGACTGCAGACTGTACTCGTCCTCTTCCTTTGGACTTGTCATTCCCTGGAGGACCCTGGCTGGCCTCCACGGGACAACATCGTCATGTGGGCTTTGCATGACCCTGTACTGCTCCAGATGCAACACTCCACTGAATGTGCATTAAACATTCATATACACACAGATGTGTCATGTCTATGGTCTTTTAAGTGTGGAAGTATGGATGAATGTGGGCTCACTGGACTCCTCTTACGTCCATGTGGCTCATGTCATAGAACAGGGGTGACACATTGCCCAATGCGGTCCGGGTGGCGCTGACACAACAGCAGGGACACACGCATGAGTTACTCCCTTGTCCAGCCCAGTACAGAACCACGCCCAGGGCCCAGGGGTCATATACAGACCCTTACGCTGGACTGGCATACACCAGGCCAGCCCACTCTGCTTACGCTCACAGGGGGGGACGGCAACACTACATGTCCCCTGTCTTTCCTGTGGTGATCTGCTGCTCACAGGTCTAGTTGTCAGCATGCCACAGCCACTCCCTCATGGCTGATTTACACCCACACCACACCCATCCAGCACACGCGTCATGGGACATGTGACCCTGCCAATGAAAAGGGACGGGCGCACATGCTCGATGCCATTTCCACTCTCTATCTGGGTGCATCCGTGTGGTGTCAATGTAGGCATGAGGGCCTCGGGCCTCGGGCCCTGCAACATCACATTCCTCAGGACCGGAGGTGACATGATGGCGTCCGTAACACAATACCCAATCATACAGGGAGCATGACTTTGGGACACAGACTTGGTGGCACCGGATACATTTCGGCCGGCACAGGCACACTGCCATGGGATGGTGACTTTGCGTGCACTGAGGTAGGGGCACCTTAAGTGCTGAGCGGGTGTGCAGCCTGCGATGATGCCCCGTCCCGGCCGTCCGGACTGCTTAGGATTTGTGTGCCCTGCTGGACCTCAGTGTAGGCCAGAGCCAGAGGGCAGCGCGGGCCGACCGCCTCGTGGCGTCGCATTCCGGATCACAGAGTTAGTGGCACCTGAAGGGCTGAGTGGGTGTGCAGCCTGCGATGATGCCCGGTGCACTGGTATGTCCTCTGCCATGGCGAAATCAAGACCCAGAATCATATCTGAGACCTGGTGGCCTGTGGAGCGGGGCTGCATGATGTGGAGGGTGCCATGTCTGCAGGCCCCGGGCATGTGGCTTGCAGCGGCACATGGTGGGCCCTCATTGCTACACGCCAAGGGCGGAAGGTGAGCAGTGAGGCCTGGGTGCGCAGGGGCGGGCATGCACCGCTGGGCGGCGGGAGGGGCTGGGGTGCATCTGCCTGTGTGCGCAGGGGCGGACAGGCGATGATGTCTTGTGCAATTGTATGTACTTTGCCATTCGGGTATCTGGACTCTGTTACAGATGACGGATCTGTTTCAGATGTGTGACCTGGTGAACTGCACTACATACCGGCACGTGGTTGGAGACACACCGGTGGCAGCAGGTGAGCAGTGTGGCCTGGGTGCGCATTGTCGGCACTCTCTCTCCCTGTCCGTCTCTTCTGTTATCTGTGTCTCGCTCCCCCTCTCTGTCCGTCTTTCTCTGGCTCCCCCTCTCTGTCTGTCTTTCTCTGGCTCCCCCCTCTGTCTGTCTTTCTCTTGCTCCCTCTCTCTGTCCATCTTTCTCTGTCTCCCCCTCTCTGTCCGTCTTTCTCTGGCTCCCCCTCTCTGTCCGTCTTTCTCTGGCTCCCCCTCTCTGTCCGTCTTTCTCTCACCCTCTCTGTCCGTCTTTCTCTCGCTCCCTCTCTTTCTCTCTCTCTCTCCTTCGCTCTCTCTCAGTCCTTTGATGTGTGCAAGACACACCTTCTCATCGTGATTTTTGTCTTACAGGCTGTGACCTACGGATTGTCCCGAGGGGAGCCGCCATGTGTCTTCATTTCTGTTCTGTGTTTCTTTGAATAAATTTTCATTTGTTACATCGAAGGTGGATGTGTGATGCTCATTTTTGTGCCGACACATGCATGCCACCAAATGTGATTGTGCGACATCTGGCGGATTATTTGGTACATGTTCCGTATAGTTGATGTGGCATGTCTTTGGCAGAGGGGGGGGGGGGCAGGGGGGCCCTGGGGGTGGTGGCGGTGGGTGTTGTGGCCCTGTTGGGGCTCCGAGCTGCATGATCAGTGGCTCCATGGCATCTGTTGCCCTTCAGGTATGGCTCTGGGCTGGGCTCCATTTTGTGGTGCAGGCTGTGGTCCGACTTTGCACCAGGTCAGAGCAGGTGTTAGTTTCCTGCTGCTAACGGGCCTTATCGCCTGTTTTGTGGTCTTATCGCCGATCTGGCTGGTCGTTGAGAATGTTGCAGAGTGGTGTTTTCGCGGCTTTTTGCACGGGTACGCCTACTCTGCATCTCATTAGCGATAGTTGCGGGGGTCATCTGTGGCGATGTTTCTTGCGGATGCTATCGCGGGAAAAATGGTGTTCTGGGCTGTTAACACCAGCTTGTGAATGGTGCGATGATTTTATCACCACTTTGGCTGCGATAAAATGCCGCTAACTCGGCGATAAGTCCTTGAGAATATGCCCCGTAGATGCTTATTTCTATGGTGACTAGTGCGGGCTATTTATATTGTCAATTGGGCTGTTTGAAAAAGCTATTGCAAATTGAAGACAGGACATTTTCACCAATTGCCCACACATGCCCTATTAATGGTATCAGAAAAAACACTTCTGGATACTTGGTGCCACAGTGGAATCTGCAGCCAAACAACCATTCCGAAAAATGTATAATTTCAAAATAAAATCCATCTTGAATAAGAAAAGATTTAAAAATTAAGGGGCATATTTACAAGAAAGTGGCGAAGCGTGTTGTTAAGCCAAGAAGGCTAACGACACGTTTCGTCACTATAGAAACGCAGGGCTGCACCATATTTGCTAGAATATGGTACAGCCCTCCCTTTGCCCCTGCACTGGCGCTAAATTTATCTGCCTAGCGCCAACACAGGCACCCTTGCACCATAGTACAAGGGTGCCTGTATTGAGGGGAATATTGTTTACGTGCAGGAAGGTCCCCTTTCCTGCACATAAACAATCTTGAAATTCCGTTTTGTAACTTCTATGTGTGCTACTTAATGCAGCACACATACAAGTTGCAAAACGGCATTTTTATTAAATGATTGTTTATATGCAGGAAGGGGGACCTTCCTGAACAGAAAAAATAATTGGCATTTTGCTCTTTCTATGTGTGCTGTCTAAGGCAGCACAAATGGAAACAACAAAAATGAGGAGAAATAAAGCATTTCTCCACGTTTCACCTGTTTTCCCTGGTCTTAATTTTGGCGCTGCCACCAATTTACGCTACTCTTGTAAATAGGGGGCAGCGTCAAAATCAATGGGTGTTGCGGTGGAATGCCCACAACAACACCCATTGCCCGCCCCTTTCACGCTAAGTGTAGCATGAAAGGGGGCCATATTTACAAGGCAGCATTAAGCCACATTAAGTGGCTTAACACTGCCTTGTAAATAAGGCGAAGCTCCTATCACCATCAAAATTTCACTAAAAGTGACATTGTGGTGACGATAGGGGCTTGTAAATATGTCCATAAGGATCAAAAGCATAATGGAAAAAACAAACCAGTATGAGAAAGTCCATGCACATTTGGTGGCAGTGCATTTGTAACAACTAGACCAAGACTCCACACATGTCATATTAGTAGTATAAGATAAAGCGTCTTGGCCACGGTCCAGATGCATCAAGCATTTTTCTGCTCGCAAACGGGCTGATTCAGAATCGGCCCGTTTGCAATCGCAAAAAATGCTTTTGCGATGCATCAAACCCAATTTTGCGATTCTGTAACCTGTTACCGAATCGCAAAATGGGTTTCCGATTTGCTATTAGTAAGGGGCGTGTTTAGGGCGTCCCTTCCTAATACCGAATCGCATCGGTATGCATGAATGTTTTGCGACCGAAATGCGGTCGCAAAACATTTGTACTTTACCACCTACTTCAAGTAGGTGGTAACCAATTCGCAAATGGGAAGTGAATGTCAGCAAATGCATTTTCTCAGAGCAGGCAGTGGTCCCACGGACCACTGCCTGCTCTTAGAAAATGAAAGGAAAAGTTTCCATTTTCTCTTTTGTAAAGCATCCCGTTTTCCTTTAAGGAAAACGGGCTGCTTTACAAAAAAAAAGATTGCTTTATTAAAAAGCAATCACGGACAAGGTGGTCTGCTGACCCCAGCACGCCACCATCCCTGTGATTTTTGCGATTCCTAGGGGGTCGCAAATTGCGACCTACCTCATTAATATTCATGAAGTAGGTCATTTGCGACCCCTTATGAATCGCAGAAAGTATTAAACACACTTTCATGCATTCCGTTTTGCGATTCCCTAATTGCGAATCGCAAAATATTTTTTTGATGCATCTGGCCCCACGTCATGCTGATGTTAGAGGCCAAATTTGCACATCAGAATAGTTATAGTCTCTAAAGTACAATCTATTATGATTAAGAAAACATCTTAAAACTATGATATGACTTTGTAAGAAAATTGATATGTTTTCCCATTTTTTTTAGTTTTGGCTCTTTTTCTTTTACTGTGAATTTTGCAGCCTTGAAAAAGCGATTAGTGTCATGAAGCATGTTTTGGCTGCATCATGTCCTGAGTATCAAACACAAAATAAGACAGCATAATTTGTAATTCCGATCAATGTATTAACTTTGTGAGAGACCATAACAAACTATGTTTTATTGTTTGACTATATGTATATCAATGGATTGTGTATATGGTTTTTCTCAATACTGAATTTGAAGAAAAAAATTCAGATGTTAAGAAGAATTGCATGCATGACTTCAAATAATACACTGACTAAACAAGTGCTTTTCACATTTGGCTATACTTTTTTATGATATTTGGTGACAGAGGTATAATTGTTACTATAAACTGCACAGTGCTTTGGACTGTAGTTCTGTAATTACCTCCAACATACTGGGCATCTGCAAACTGGGCCAAGTAAAATGCTTTCAGCACTTGACATTCTGGATAGTGAGCAGTCAGAGGCTTCTGAGGGAGGTAGTATGGGGGTGCTTGACCTCAGAGCTCAACAATCAATCAATAGATTCAATAGAGTGAGTGCCCAGTCTAGTGCTGATCTTTTGAAGAAAGAAACTCCTTTAATTACACAATGGTATTCAATGGCTCACAGTAATTGAAAACAAACAAGTCAATGTCTCAGAGCACTATGTTGGCAGGTTCTGCACCTGCCCTGCTTCACAGTGTCTCCATGTTTTCTCCTAAATCTTGTTGGCTCCATTCTATATCTAGGGGTCAGAAGGAGTAGCATGAATCTAGCACAGGTGCAGTTCAGTCACCCCTAATACATATGTGATCTCAGCCTCAAGTCTCTCCTCCCATCATAGGTCAATCCATTTTCTCAGGGTCACTTCCAAGCCACCCAGGAGTGTGGGTTGTTCTGCATGCCCCAAGGAGTAGTGGCTTACAGAAGGGAAGTTCTGGAGTATCTTTGTCTCAGGCACTGGGCCACCTTCATGGGTGCGCTTGCTCTGCACCTTTTTCACGGTTGCCTGGATCTGCAGATATGCTGCAGTCTCACCAAGACTATTGGTACATTCCTCTTGGTCCTTGTAGTTAGCAGCTATAGCCCACACTGGAGCTGTCTGGACCACAGACATAGCCCCTGACAGTGCCCAAGTGGACAGGCACTTGGGCATTGCAGCCATGCATGGGCTGGTCCCAGACTTGGCAGATGTAGCTCCTACATGGGCTAATCATTAATTCAGGAGTGCAACCCCTCAATAGGCAGTCATGGATTTGTCAGATGCAGCCTTGTACAGGCTGATGAGGTTTACGTAGATGCAGACCTGCACAGTGTAATCAGAAAACACGCAATCAGAGCCCCAATTAGGCTTCAGCAAAAACATCATTACAGAATCAGAGCTCCTGCATGGAACAACTGGGACAGTTTGGCGAGCAACGTCTGACACCCACCAGAAAGCTCTCCAGCAGTCTTCTTCTTCTGGATGCCCCACAGCCACTGGGCAAACACTGAACCCTAATCTTTCTTGGATAGTCTCTCTTTCTGCAGGGCAGACAGGCTCCTGCCCTCTCTCGGCAGGCAGACAGGAAGACAGGCTTCTAGCTGGTGTGTGTGAAATGAATGTAATTTCTTCACAGAAAATAAGCAAAATGAACAAAAATATTGTTGTGCTATTTATTTTAGCATGAAATGCACCACTGCCATCCAAAATTCAGAAACCAATAGCACACGATTGTGCATGATGAGAACAGCAACCACTCCCATTCTTCTCAATCACATTGTTCCTGTGGTCCTAAAGTAAGGTTCTCAATTACGTGACGAGGCATGCTGGCATACATTTGGGCATTTAGCATAAAAGTATGATGTAAAATTTGAAAAATTCCATGAGACTACACTAACCTTAACAAAATGCCACTTTGGTCTAGCTTCTATGTGCTTCACAACAGGTACACAGCTCGTTCAGCAAGAGATGCAGGCTTAGGGAAATGTCCCCCCACCTCTGGGCGACTAACAGCCAGGCACAAATGCTAGCGGCATAGCAGCCCTCTGAGTACTCTGTGAAACACTACCTTCCTTGGTCCTAGAGGACTTGTAACTGGTACAAGAAAGTGAGACAGTGGGTCCTCCTTTAATACACAACTCGCAGACTGGAGATGTGCATCCACTGTCTCAATGGTAGAACTGGTTTGGGATGTATCTTCTTTCAATTGTCCTTTCCAGGCTGTTCTCTGGGCACATCCTTTGTGCAGAGTGATGCTTCTCACAAAAGGATCTCTTCATCCTGGAGTACCCACAACACAGGTTCAAAGAGGTGTGAGGTGTCATCAGCCTATCTGAAGAAATAATCAGGGAAAGACAAAAGGCAAACCCTCATCTAAAGGCTTCCTCACCTTTCACAACAGAATGTGTAGTCCAACCACCCACCTCTAGCTTTCAACAAAAGCCAGTTTTCAGGAAATCTTGTCAGCAGTTCTTTGTTAACTAAAAGACCTCATAGAATATCTAAAGAACCCCTGTCTCCACTTTCCTCAGTTCAGTGTCTAGGTCTCCTCCCTTCTGCTCTAGGAATGTGAGCAATAGCTTTCCACAGTCTGGAAGCACAGCCCTCACCCCTCTCCCCTCATCTTGTGCAAGGCCAGACCTGGGGCATCCAAATGGAGCCAACTTTGTGTCCATTATTCTGGCACACTCAAACTTACCATGCTTGTACCATACAGGCTAAGCACCTCACCATGCTTAACATGCACTTTGGATCTTAGAGCAAAGGATTGGGCTAGTGCATAGAAGTGGCCCTTAATACGAGGGGACCTGTAGGCCTCCACTCCAGTGACTGATAAAAATGTCTGCCCACACTGCTGATTTTAAAACAAGGAATGCTACCGCCACTCTACGTGCTCATCCCCCCAATATAACAGGGACAGTTCTCTGTATAAAAATGAGGCACGCTTAGTGCATCCCCTCAGGTCACAGAACAAGTTCACCACCTCTCATAGGGACAGGCCTATGCTTCTGAGTAGACGTTGGACTGACATGACAATAAGACTAAAATTAAAAAGTCAGGTAAACAGACACAGAGGGGCCGATTCCGATCTCGGTCGGAGGCGCACCCAATACCATTCGGTCGGGAAAAAAGCCATGCAAAAGCCTGTTTCCCGACCGATCCGTACAGCACACCGAACGAGTAAGTACGATGCGCACAACAGCAAAGAATCCGGCCGAGCCGTACTCACCCAAACCAGGTCCTGTTCTCCGACCGAGGCGAATCCGGAAACGCCGAATCGAGTCGCACGGAAGGAAAAATGCAGCCCCGTCCGGCCGGAAAAGTACGATGCGCTTTCCGTACGCGCCGAACCCGTCGCTACGCACGGCACGTCAAAGCATCCGGGAGAGGCGCACATAAGCTCCGATTCGCGCCACAACACGATCCACGGCTCCGAGACGAACACGGCAGCGACGAGGACGACGCGAGGCGACGAGGACGAGGCGAAGCGACGAGGACGAGGCGAGGCGACGAGGACGACGCGAAGCAATGAGAAGGACGAACGACACGAACCAACCATGAATCCCTTCGTCCCGATCATACCAATATTCTACATATACTACCGGAACAGGCACGGACGCGTACGGCGCAGAAGGTAAGCCAGACACCAACCACAAAACACATACAACACGTACACGACACATCACACACACACAGAGGGATGCAGAATATACTTACACCAGCAACAGCAGCCCCATAGGGGCGGGATGCCCATCACCAATGCCACATATGCACACAGGGGCCTGAATGCGCACCACCACCCCTACCCAGGGGGGCAGGATGCCTACCACCACTACCACCCTTACCCAGGGGGCTGGATGCCTACCACTACTACCACCCTTACCCAGGGGGGCTGGATGCCTACCACTACTACCACCCTCACCCAGGGTGGGCTGGATGCCTACCACTACTACCACCCTCACCCAGGGGGGCAGGATGCCTACCACTACTACCACCCTTACCCAGGGGGGCTGGATGCCTACCACTACTACCACCCTCACCCAGGGGGCAGGATGCCTACCACTACTACCACCCTTAGCCAGGGGGCAGGATGCCTACCACTACTACCACCCTCACCCAGGGGGGCAGGATGCCTACCACTACTACCACCCTTAGCCAGGGGGCAGGATGCCTACCACTACTACCACCCTCACCCAGGGGGCAGGATGCCTACCACTACTACCACCCTCACCCAGGGGGCAGGATGCCTACCACTACTACCACCCTCACCCAGGGGGGCAGGATGCCTACCACTACTACCACCCTCACCCAGGGTGGGCTGGATGCCTACCACTAGTACCACCCTCACCCAGGGGGGCAGGATGCCTACCACTACTACCACCCTCACCCAGGGGGGCAGGATGCCTACCACTACTACCACCCTTAGCCAGGGGGGCAGGATGCCTACCACTACTACCACCCTCACCCAGGGGGGCAGGATGCCTACCACTACTACCACCCTTAGCCAGGGGGCAGGATGCCTACCACTACTACCACCCTCACCCAGGGGGGGCAGGATGCCTACCACTACTACCACCCTTAGCCAGAGGGGGCAGGATGCCTACCACTACTACCACCCTCACCCAGGGGGGGCAGGATGCCTACCACTACTACCACCCTTAGCCAGGGGGGGCAGGATGCCTACCACTACTACCACCCTCACCCAGGGGGGGCTGGATGCCTACCACTACTACCACCCTTAGCCAGGGGGGCAGGATGCCTACCACTACTACCACCCTCACCCAGGGGGGCAGGATGCCTACCACTACTACCACCCTTAGCCAGGGGGGCAGGATGCCTACCACTACTACCACCCTTAGCCAGGGGGGCAGGATGCCTACCACTACTACCACCCTCACCCAGGGGGGCAGGATGCCTACCACTACTACCACCCTCAGCCAGGGGGGCAGGATGCCTACCACTACTACCACCCTCACCCAGGGGGCAGGATGCCTACCACTACTACCACCCTCACCCAGGGGGCAGGATGCCTACCACTACTACCACCCTCACCCAGGGTGGGCTGGATGCCTACCACTAGTACCACCCTCACCCAGGGGGCAGGATGCCTACCACTACTACCACCCTCACCCAGGGGGGCAGGATGCCTACCACTACTACCACCCTTAGCCAGGGGGGCAGGATGCCTACCACTACTACCACCCTCACCCAGGGGGCAGGATGCCTACCACTACTACCACCCTTAGCCAGGGGGGCAGGATGCCTACCACTACTACCACCCTCACCCAGGGGGCAGGATGCCTACCACTACTACCACCCTTAGCCAGGGGGGCAGGATGCCTACCACTACTACCACCCTCAACCAGGGGGGCAGGATGCCTACCACTACTACCACCCTCACCCAGGGGGGCAGGATGCCTACCACTACTACCACCCTCACCCAGGGTGGGCTGGATGCCTACCACTAGTACCACCCTCACCCAGGGGGGGCAGGATGCCTACCACTACTACCACCCTCACCCAGGTGGGGCAGGGTGCCTACCACTACTACCACCCTTAGCCAGGGGGGCAGGATGCCTACCACTACTACCACCCTCACCCAGGGGGGCAGGATGCCTACCACTACTACCACCCTTAGCCAGGGGGCAGGATGCCTACCACTACTACCACCCTCACCCAGGGGGCAGGATGCCTACCACTATTACCACCCTTAGCCAGGGGGGCAGGATGCCTACCACTACTACCACCCTTAGCCAGGGGAGGCAGGATGCCTACCACTACTACCACCCTCACCCAGGGGGGCAGGATGCCTACCACTACTACCACCCTTAGCCAGGGGGGCAGGATGCCTACCACTACTACCACCCTCACCCAGGGGGGACAGGATGCATACCACTACTACCACCCTCACCCAGGGGGGGCAGGATGCCTACCACTACCACCACCCTTAGCCAGGGGGGGCTGGATGCCTACCACTACTACCACCCTTAGCCAGGGGGGCAGGATGCCTACCACTACTACCACCCTCACCCAGGGGGGCAGAATGCCTACCACTACCACCACCCTTAGCCAGGGGGGCTGGATGCCTACCACTACTACCACCCTCACCCAGGGTGGGCTGGATGCCTACCACTAGTACCACCCTCACCCAGGGGGCAGGATGCCTACCACTACTACCACCCTCACCCAGGGGGGCAGGATGCCTACCACTACTACCACCCTCACCCAGGGGGGCAGGATGCCTACCACTACTACCACCCTCACCCAGGGGGGCAGGATGCCTACCACCACTACCACCCCCACCCATAGGATGGACAATGCATGACACAACCAGCACACCACAACCTAGGGAATGCAAGAAGAAGACATCCCCCAACACCATGACAAGCGTGTGTAGACTGTGTCAAATGCCTACAACACCGAACATGACTTCGAACATACAATGTGACCCCCTAGCACATGTGCCACACAAATATGTGTGTGGCACACACAACGCAAGCAGGCCATGACCATTGTGGCAATGGGGTCCAAACCCCCATCATCACAGTGACCAAAAGGCAAGTGTGGGGTCCATAGCTGCAGCACATTTTGAACATTGTGGCAATGGGGTCCAAACCCCCATCATCACAGTGACCAAAAGGTAAGTGTGGGGTCCATAGCTGCAGCACATTTTGAACATTGTGGCAATGGGGTCCAAACCCCCATCATCACAGTGACCAAAAGGCAAGTGTGGGGTCCATAGCTGCAGCACATTTTGAACATTGTGGCAATGGGGTCCAAACCCCCATCATCACAGTGACCAAAAGGTAAGTGTGGGGTCCATAGCTGCAGCACATTTTGAACATTGTGGCAATGGGGTCCAAACCCCCATCATCACAGTGACCAAAAGGTAAGTGTGGGGTCCATAGCTGCAGCACATTTTGAACATTGTGGCAATGGGGTCCAAACCCCCATCATCACAGTGACCAAAAGGCAAGTGTGGGGTCCATAGCTGCAGCACATTTTGAACATTGTGGCAATGGGGTCCAAACCCCCATCATCACAGTGACCAAAAGGTAAGTGTTGACAAAGTAAGAGGTGCAACTGCCAAACTGCATGGATGATTCCTGGTCACAGAACAACAAACACATCAGTGGCAAAGTAGTGTATGTGTCCCATTGCAACATAAATTGGGGGAGCCAAATCCTGCAGTGCAAATAAGACATAACTTTGGCCATGTGCAGACAAACAACACCCATGGGGGCTGACACCGTCAACAATCATCAATGACACAATGACAGAAGTGACCATCCGAATGCAGACCCACATATTTGCACCTATAGGCACACACATGCAGATACCCTGTGGAGACTGCAGATGTGAGGTGAACAGATACCATACCATGGCAGCAATGGGACACACAATCAACAATTAGCACCAAATGAGGGCTCCCGTCCCATCAGCCTGGTCATGGAAGTGCCAACGGAATCATCAGCACAGATCCAACACACTTGTATAGCAATGTTGCACTGACAACACAGATGAGTCCTTCCCCATTGATGCCCAAACCTGCATGTTCACTGGAGATGGCCACACGGTCAGGGAAGTAGACGAATAGAACAATGGCAGGCACAACAGATGTGCAGGGGTGGAAGCCACAGATGTGAAATTGCCAATCTAAGTAGGAAATCCCATTGCCAAATACTGAACACATGACACCCTCAGATGCTGCTATGGATGACATGGATATACCACAGGATAGGACACATTCCCCTGGACCACATGGGTTCCTGCACAGTAACACTTCATTATCATGAGACCAAATATCACCATCACTGCAGCAAGGGCATAGTTAGCATCATCAACATCATGTACATCAGAAGCAAAAGCACTAGAGAACAGAAAGTTGCTTTATTCAGCATATGTGGCATTAAAAGTAGAAGTCCGGTAGAACATAAACAAAGGCCAATGGCCAGTCCATCAACAAAGTCACAAGTGGGTGACAGTGGCAGATGCCACCCTACACATGCCTGCACAAAACCAGGGACAATCCACTAGGAGGGGCAACCGGGGGGTAGGCCAGGCACCGCAGGGACAGGATCAGGGCTCACCAGGAGGAAGCAGGGAAGGGGTGGTGGGTGCTGGAGAGCCACTGACAACTGCAGTGGAGGTGTCTGACATGGTGTGTGCCGGCACAACTGGGGGGCATGGCTCAGATGTTGTGGGTGCCGGCACGACTGCAGTGGACCCTGCAGATGGAGTGGACAGGTCCGCCACTGCAGTGCCCAAGTCAGACAGGGTGGTAGTGGACTCCACTGCAGTGCCTACCACCAGGGGAGGAGAATGGGGAACAGGCAAGGTGGGCTGGACAGAGGGGGAGGACACCCTCACCATATCAGTGGCACAGACAAGCGCAGCGGGGGTGTGGTGCCGGGAGAGCAAGTGGCAGGGGGAGAAGGCCGGAGCCTCTTGGGGATGGTATATCTGTGGGTGGGGGAACCTGGGGCAGGGTGTGGTGGGGGCACCTGTGGAGTGGGGGCCTGAGGGATGGAGGAAGGAGACCTGGTGCTTGAGCTGCAGGGCGGCGGCGGGGTCTTGCTCTTAGCACTCCGGGGGGACTTGCGGGTGGGGGCCTCAGTCTGTCTGCGCCTGGGGGAGGGTGTCCGGGGGTGAGGGGCACTCTGCTCCGTGTGGGGGCTTCCTCTTCCCCCTGGATGCTGGGGCAGCTGGATCGGAGGGGAAGAGGCCGAGGTCACTGAGGAAGAGGCGCTGGGTCTTTGGGGTTGCAGGTGAGGCAAGGGAGGGTGCTTTGGAGGGAGAGGCAACTGAGGACTGCGCAGTGCCCATGGATGCGTGTGTGTGTACCAGGGCCCCATCCCCTGTGAGTCTGGTTTCAGTCCCCTGACTGTGCATGCGTGTGCGTTTAGTTTGTGGCGTGTGTGTCTGTGTGCTGGACGTGTGTGTGCTGGTGTGTGCCTGTGCTGGTGTGTGTGTGCTTGGGACGGGTAAGGTGCTGGGGAGTGTGGATGGAGCAGAGGCAGGAGGGGTGAGGGACTGTCTGAGGAGGGACACTGCTGCCGTCAGGGAGGAGTCCATGGACCTGTTGCCCCTCTGTAGGTCAGACATGCCCGATGAGATGCCCTCCATGAACGACACCAGCTGAGTCAACAGTGCGGTGTGCGCATGGAGGACACTCAGCATGGCTGTCTGCCCTACATGGAGCTGGCGAAGGAGGTACACAGACTCCTCACTCAGGGCAGCAGGGGACACAGGGGCAGGGGGTGAGGTGCCTGGGCCAAAGGAGACACGCTCCCGAACATGGGAGCCTCCACGGACCTGGGGAATGGGAGCCGATGGGAGGGCGGTGGTGGTGCTGGTGGTGGCGGGGACAGCAACACTAGCTGGCGTGTGGTGGCTGCTGACACCCGCCTCCACAAGGGAGTCATCCTCCGAGTTGCTCTGGTCCTCAGCTGAGGTGGATGGTGCTGAGGACTCCTCGGTGTGGCTCCCCTCGCCCTCCGTGCCACTGGGTCCCTCCGACCACTCCTCGGCTGCTGACCCAGTCTGGCTCTCTGGCTCCTCCTGGTCCGTGGAGCTGTCCCCTTCCGTAGCCGTGGATGTATCTGCAAACAATAGGGAAACAGACAGACATCAGTCACCTGCACCAAACGCACACACCACTGTGAGCACAGCACATTACAGAGCAAGCCCTGGCATCATTAGTTGTACATTGCTAAAAGTGCCCTAACTGAACAGGAGAAGCCAATTGTCAGTCTGATGCCAAGCATGGCACTCACATCCCACATGGCCTTGCACCCATCTGTCTGGTGTCTGTTGGATTGCAACACCCCAGTGTGGACACATGCACCAAGTACACAGTAGTTGGACAGTACAGAGGACACGGTGTGGCATGTGGACATGCACACATCACAGCTCTTGCCACTGAGTCAGTACAGGTTTCCGGATGAAAGGGATGCCCAGAGTCAAATAGGAAATGCATGTGATGCATACCAGCGACAGACACCATGATGCACCCATGTCCTGATAGCCAGCGCCACTATGGTGTGCATGTAGCACATGTCACTCCCCTGCAGGACCACCAATAAGTTGACACATGCCATGGCAGAGGCATGACTGCTAAGTCATACATCACTGTCTCAGTGATGTATGACTTGGCAGCCAGACAACAACACTATGCACTGTGTCACAATAGTATGTCATGGGGAATGCAAGTCCTGGAGCTGCACAAGTGCACATGTACATCCCCCACACAACACATCATCTTAACCCTCATCTGTCCAGGTCACACCTATTGGACATATGGGAGACCTGTGACACTACCCTCTGAACCTGAGCCCCTCACAATTTGCTGTGAATGGGGAACAGCTGCCTGAACTTCACATTCGCATACCCCAGTCTGCACGGGCAGCTGATCAAACACCTATGTGACACACAAGTATCGTCTCCTATGGTCACATCTCCAGGGGCATGCTGAGCCCCTACCAAGAAACACCCCAGCAGTCCTGGCAACTAATCCACAGCACACTGACACAGAGGCAGACACCTGAGGGCTCAAATCACTGTGCACAATGTGTCAGCTGATACACGGGAGTGGGAGTACAGAGTGCATTGCATGGCCTGGAGTAGGCATGACTGTCCTGCTCCACATGAATGAGGGATGTGCCCTGGACAGTGGATAGCTGGCTATGTATGTGTGACACACGTAATCTGCACACTCCTGGGGCCCAAACATTGTTCCCACCCGCTGCATGGGCGTGTGCCACATACCCCAGGCACATGTGGTGGCTCAGCTCAGCAAGTGGACCGCATATCAAAGCAACACGCAGATCACATGTCCAAACCCAGGCGTTGTGTGAACAATGGACCCACCCATGATGCCCACAACAGAGTTAGGGAAACAGATGCTGTCCCCCACCTTTAGTGAAGCAAACTGCAAGGACACAGTCCCAAGTGACACAATTCCCTGAATGTAAGGGCCACACCTGGGTATCAGATGAGCAGTGGGCAGTGCACAATAGAGGGACATGGCTCCTGGACAACATGACTGCTGCACTGTGGCAGTTGAACCAGGCCAGAGGAGGGCAAAAAGCATGTAATACAGAGTTCACAGTGCAGTCTTTGACTCACCCCTCCTTGCTGCTGTCTGGCCTTCAGCTGCCCATCCAGGTCTGGAAACACCACCGCCAGGATCTGGAGCATGTGGGGGTCAGGGTCCGTGTTCCGCCCCTCCTGCGAGGAGGCGACAGCTTCAGCTGGACCCGTGCAATCCTCCGGGTCCAGCCCCGAAGGTCCTGCCACCTCTTCTGGCAGTTGCGGATCCGGCGCTTGTAGACCCCCACAGACCGGACAGCCCGGATGATGTCCTTCCAGATTTCCTGCTTCCAATGGGCATTAACCTGTCAGGATGACAAAGTGAAAAGGCCATTACCACACATGCAACATATCCGTGCATGACACAGTTGTATATACATGTCTCAATCACAGGGGCACATGATGTACACAGGCAGTGCAAAGCTGACCATGGACAGTTTGCCAGACGTCACTACATGGTATCATTGCATGGGAAGTAAAACCATGTTCAAATGCACTGTCACTGCACCATACCTGTCCAGTGCAAGTCACTACATACTATGGGGGTGACAACTACTCAGTGAGCCTGCTAACCAGTGGCGTGCAGACTCTCAGCCTTGCTAGTCACACAAAATGCACATTCAGAAAGGCAGTGCACAGAACACTCACCTGCTCCCCTGGTGTCCCATACAGCTTGCTGTACTGTGGAAGTAGGCTGTCCAGCAGGGCCTGGTTCTCTTCAAGGCTGAAGGCTGGGGCTCTCTCCACAGTACGTGCCATTGCAGGGTCCAGAGGGGCAGAGACAGCAGCAGTGCAGTGGCAGATGTCGTCCTGGAGCATGTAGTGCAGGCAAGTGAGCTCTCAGGGGAACAGCCAGCAATATATATGTGCTGGAGAGGCAGATACTGTCCCTTGTGTCCAAAGTGATAGGTCCAAGTCATTTGCATCTTCTGAATCTGGCCAATCCATGGAATAGCAGCACCAAAACACGCCCACAGCATCCTTCAAATCTTCAACTTCATGACATACATGATTTTGCAACATTGTTGTGGGTGACCACCTGAATTTACAGCAACCGACTCGTTCGAAATTCGAAAACGCGTCCGTTGCCAGGCAAGCCCATTGTCAATGGGTGCGCACCGATCGGTCCATTGCGGTACAACGCGCACAGGGGTACAACGCGTACCCGCACACATTGAATGCAATGGGCCGGCCGGAGGCACCGATCGGTCCATTGCAGTTCAACGCGCACAGGGGTACAACGCGTACCCGCACACATTGAATGCAATGGGCCGGCCGGAGGCACCGATCGGTCCATTGCGGTACAACGCGCACAGGGGTACAACGCGTACCCGCACACATTGAATGCAATGGGCCGGCCGGAGGCACCGATCGGTCCACTGCGGTACAACGCATCACTTTACATGTGACTGGCATATGTCAGCATGCCTGTCTCAGATGGACATATGCCAGCCACAGAAAGCTCCCAGGGAGTGAGGGGCACACCTACATCACGACAGCCTGTCCAAACTTTATCATAAGGCATGTAAGGATGCATTTCCTATTGTGTGTATGTTGGTGTACATGTTGTCCTGTGGGTGTCACCTGTGGGCAGCCACCCCCAGGCTGTGCACGTGTTCATGGGGACAGGATCCTGGGTGTTACGTGTACATGACCACTGTGATGTGCAACTGTTCATATCTGTGCATGTGCCATGGTCACATTTCACAGTGGTGTATGTGTATGTCATGTCACATACCCCGTGAGTCCCATGTGGGACGGTATGTTTGAGCCAGGGTGTCCCAGTGGCACAATAGTGATGGTCCTCCACAGTCTTTGTGCATGTAGTGTTTACAATGTCTCTGATTTCATGTGCACAATGGGAGACAGTCTCCACATCCACGTTGTGTGTGCATGGACTCTGATGTTGTGCGTGTGTGTCACAGACGTCCATGTCTGTCCTGCCGTGGCAAGTGGGGCCACTACCTGTGGGGGTCATGGTTGTTTTGCTGTGGTGTATACATGATACTCCATGTAATGCCAGTGTCCATGTGGCATTACAGGGTCCCTGGGAATGTACCTGTCGTTGAGCTGTGGTGCCTGGGGCACATCTGTCCTCACATGTCACTGTGGGGGGTTATTGTGACACGGCAGCAGGAGATGGGAACTGTGACACGGCCTCATGATATCCAATGGGCCAACCTGGGACTAATTGATGCCACCTGTTGGACCGTGTTGACAGATGTTGGCCATGTATGTACCATACATGTCCTTCCGGTACTGCACACTTCATGTAGTTGTGCCTCATAATGATGTATGTTGGGATCTTGAGTGTGTTCAATGCCGCATATGTGGGGTGACTGACAATCTTGCTTACTTCTCCTCTGCACTGCAGGGCTCCTGCTGTCCATCGGCCATTCCCAGACCTGGCAACGATGGTGGAACGGGACAGCATCCGACGGTACCGCTTCACCAGGCAGCTGATTGAGGATTTGGCAGTGCAGTTGTCCCCACATTTGCAGCCTGGCCGGCCGTATCCTACAGCGCTGACCCCCAAGGTGAAGGTGATGGCAGCCCTACACTTCTTTGCCACTGGTACCTTCCAACATACTGTGGCGACTGCTGGTGGGATGTCACAGACCATGTTCAGCCGTGTGCTCCGCGATGTTTTGGCGGCAATGTTGCTCTTCCTGAACTGGTACATCTATTTCCCTAGACTGCGACGACTCACTGACGTGAAGAGTGACTTTTATGCCCTGGGGAGGATGCCGCATGTAATTGGCTCCATTGATGGGACACATGTGGCTTTGGTACCACCACAGGCCCAGGAGCAGGCCTACAGGAACCGCAAGCACTACCACTCGGTCAATGCACTGGTGGTGTGTCTTGCAGACATGACCATCACACACGTGTGTGCCCATTTCCCTGGTTCAGCACACGATGCCTTTGTGATGAGGAGTAGGCGCATCCCCAGGATGATGGCACAGATGCAGAACCAGCGTGCCTGGCTTGTCGGTGTGTACTGACTTTGTGCCATTGTGTGTGATCTGATCTGTAGTATTCCGCCCACTTTTACAAGTCAGCTAATGTGCACTTGTCTGTCCGTAGGTGACTCGGGATACCCCAACATGCCGTGGTTGCTGACACCCCTCAGGAACCCTGTGACACCAGCCCAGATGCGCTACAATGAGGCACATGGTCGGACCAGGAGAGTGATTGAGCGGACCTTTGGTCTCCTGAAGAGTCGCTTCCGCTGCCTGGACAAGACCGGAGGGTCCCTCCCATATGCCCCTGCGAAAGTGTGCAAGATTATCATCGTCTGCTGCATGCTCCACAACCTGGCAGTGCGGAAGGAGTTGCCTCTCATCCAGGATGACAATGACCAACATCCGTCACCTGTGGAGGATCCTGGCCTGGACCACGATGCCAGTGACGATGATGATGATGATGGTGATGGTGATGTCCGCACACAGCTCATCACCAACTTCTTTAGCTGAATGTGAGTATCCTGAGGTGTCATGTCAATGATGTGAGTTGACATGATGTGTGGGTGGTGCTCTGGTGCTGTTGGAGTGTGTCCATGGGCTACTTGACTGGATGTGTGTTGCGATGTGTGGTGACAGGTGGGCTGTACTCCCCAACAGTGTTGACATGCTAACTTGGTTCTGGGTGGGTATCTTGTAACATGTATTGTGCATGAGTTTTGCTGTTCTGTCCTGTACTACATTGCTTTTGACTGTGTGTCATTTCTGTCCTTCACAGGGTACTTTCAGATTCGTTTGGTCAACTGTGTCCACCGACGACGTGATTGCACATCCAGGCTGGTAGCTGTTGTGTCCCTACAGGTGATGTGCGCCACACCCATGGACTTCCTTCCGTCTACAGTTGTTGACTGTGTGCCCGCTGCCAGGTGGGGTTACCTTGCATCTGTAGTGGTTACGGCATGTTGCAACTGTGTAATAAACCTGTGCTTCACTTTGTGATGTGCGTTGTCTGTGGTCACACATTTAACTGCCATTTGCTTACTGCACCTGTGGGCTACTTGACTACAACTGGGAATGGGTGTGGTGTCTGTGCATTGCACCGTCTTCCCTGGCAACATCAGTGTAGGCAATGAGTCAGATGGCCTAGGTGTGTATGTGTTGTGTAGCCCTGGTGGTGTGTCTCCCTCATGTGTGTCACGTTGCCTGTACTCACATGCCTGTGTTGTCCTTGCTGTTGCAGTTCGCATACACAGTGTAATTTTGCAGTTCATCATCCCCATAACAGCACCCACGTTGGAATCACGACAGAGGCAAGTATGGTGTATTAGTGTGTTTATTGTGATACATTTGTGTTAATAGTGCATAGGATGGGTTGTGCTGTACATAAATCTTGCAATCCCAAGTTCCTAGGTGAATTGAAAGTCCTGGTAGACAGGATCCCCAGTATCGGGGCCACAGTTGTCTGACACATTGGTCCAACTTGTACTCCCCATGCAATGTGTGGGAGTAGTGTTGCCGTCAACAGGGTGAACAGTCTGTGCACAAAGGCGAACATCCAGAACAGGTTCAGGCTTCCTGGGAGTTGCGCTTGGCCATCGGCCTCTCACTTTTCCCTCCTCGGACGACCCCTCTTCTTGGGGGGGCCCTCAAGTACAGGCTGCTGCGGTGCAGGGACTCTCCGCCAGAGTCCTCCTCCCTCCCTGTGGCAGTTGCAGTTTGTTCGGCACCAGATGTTGTTGGCACACAGGGAGGTGTGGACTGGTTGCTGTTCATCTGGCGGAGGCATTGTAAAATGTCCCTGTGCACCGCCATCATCTCATGCAGTGCATCCCACTTGGACTCCACGCGGGACATGTGTGAGTCCACGCGGGACATGTGTGACTCCACGTGGGACATGTGAGAGTCCAAGCGGGCATGATGGGCAGCCTGCTGCTGTTTCATGTCTCTGAGGAGCCCCACTACCTGGCTGAGGTCTCCGGTGCTGGACTGGTACGCATCAGCTATGCGTACCAGTTGTGGGTCATCATGCACACCAGCAACGTCTGCAAGCAGCGACCTCTGTCTCCCACCCTCCCACCACCCCTGCTGACATGTGCAGTGTGTGCAGTGGCACGCACAGATAACCCTGGTCCACCTTGGGGGTTGGTGGTGGTGGTGGTGTCCATGGCCCCAGGTTGGTCCAGGGTCACTGTGCTGGTGTTGCTCCTTGTTCTGTCCATGTCGGCAGGGATGGTATTCGTGGTGACAGTCGTTGGAGGGGTGGGTGCAGGGGGTGCAGCTGGTGGTCCTGCTGGTGCTGCAGCTGGTGGTCCTGCTGGTGCTGCATGTTGACTTGCACCGGATGTGCCAGGTTGTTCTTCATCGTCCGAGGAGGACAGAGGCTGTACGACGCCAGTGAGCTCGGCATCCTCTTGAGCCTGGGACAGGGACTCCTCAGCGTCTGCTGCTGTGTCCCCATCATCACCTGTTTTTGGGAGACACAAACAATGTATGTTATGTTTCTGCAGGCATCAATGGTTGACACACATGACAGTTGTGACTGTGCCTCTGGGTGCGGGCCTGTACATTGCATTGTCCTAAGTCGTCACAGTCAGGGGTTGATATTGGTGTGGCACATTGTCCTGCATTATTTGGGCATTTCTATGTATTTTCTGGGGTGTGAACATGGTCTGCATTGGTTGTGTTTGGTTGACAGCCGGCCCTCCTTCCCACCCACCCAGCCAGTCAGTTATCCCACCATGGAACATGCTTGCGTTGCAGGGAGTGTAAGTTGTCTCTCAGGATGTCAGTCAGTGGTGTCCTGCTGTTTGTTGGTGCACATTTGCCAGCAGGGCCTTGTGCTCCCCACAGCAGTAGCCAGTGTCAGCCATCTTGTGAGTCCTTCTCCACTCCCTGTGATGTGAGCATGGTTCAGGGTGGTGTTGATGGGACAGTTGTGGGGGTGAGCTATGTCTGTGACTACAACTCCCATCATGCTATTGCCTCCACCCCCCTTCCCAGCATGCCCATGCTTCCTTCCTTTTGACTCTGCTTCCCTGTGGGGTGGGCTGGCTGTGCTGACAGGATGGCTGGGAGTGTTGTCCTGGCAGTTGTTTGGCTAAAAGTCCCAAGAGTGGCCCTGTGCTTCACACAACATAACCCAGGGTGGTGGTTCTTTGTGGGATCTTGTGTTAGGATGGGGGCATTGCATTCTACCAGGTGGGTTCTGTGGAGTTTGTGTTGGGGGGTGTGTGAGGGGAGGTGCTTGTGACTATGGTTAGTGCTGCAAGTCCTCCTTCCCACCCACCCAGCCAGCCAGTTATCCCACCATGGAACGTGCTTGCATTGCAGGGAGTGTAAGTTGTCTCTCAGGATGTCAGTCAGTGGTGTCCTGCTGTTTGTTGGTGCACAGTTGCCAGCAGGGCCTTGTGCTCCCCACAGCAGTAGCCAGTGTCAGCCATCTTGTGAGTCCTTCTCCACTTCCTGTGATGTGAGCATGGTTCAGGGTGGTGTTGATGGGACAGTTGTGGGGGTGACCAATATCAGTGACTACGACTCCCATCATGCTATTGCCTCCACCCCCTTCCCAGCATGCCCATGCTTCCTTCCTTTTGATTCTGCTTCCCTGTGGGGTGGGCTGGCTGTGCTGACAGGATGGCTGGGAGTGTTGTCCTGGCAGTTGTTTGGCTAAGAGTCCCAAGAGTGGCCCTGTGCTTCACACAACATAACCCAGGGTGGTGGTTCTTTGTGGGATCTTGTGTTAGGATGGGGGGCATTGCATTCTACCAGGTGGGTTCTGTGGAGTTTGTGTTGGGGGGTGTGAGGGGAGGTGCTTGTGACTATGGTCAGTGCTGCAAGTCCCCCTTCCCACCCAGCTAGCCAGATATCCCACCATGGAACGTGCTTGCATTGCAGGGAGTGTAAGTTGTCTCTCAGGATGTCAGTCAGTGGTGTCCTGCTGTTTGTTGGTGCACAGTTGCCAGCAGGGCCTTGTGCTCCCCACAGCAGTAGCCAGTGTCAGCCATCTTGTGAGTCCTTCTCCACTTCCTGTGATGTGAGCATGGTTCAGGGTGGTGTTGATGGGACAGTTGTGGGGGTGACCAATATCAGTGACTACGACTCCCATCATGCTATTGCCTCCACCCCCTTCCCAGCATGCCCATGCTTCCTTCCTTTTGATTCTGCTTCCCTGTGGGGTGGGCTGGCTGTGCTGACAGGATGGCTGGGAGTGTTGTCCTGGCAGTTGTTTGGCTAAGAGTCCCAAGAGTGGCCCTGTGCTTCACACAACATAACCCAAGGTGGTGGTTCTTTGTGGGATCTTGTGTTAGGATGGGGGGCATTGCATTCTACCAGGTGGGTACTGTGGAGTTTGTGTTGGGGTGTGTGTGAGGGGAGGTGCTTGTGACTATGGTTAGTGCTGCAAGTCCTCCTTCCCACCCAGCCAGCCAGCCAGTTATCCCACCATGGAACGTGCTTGCATTGCAGGGAGTGTAAGTTGTCTCTCAGGATGTCAGTCAGTGGTGTCCTGCTGTTTGTTGGTGCACAGTTGCCAGCAGGGCCTTGTGCTCCCCACAGCAGTAGCCAGAGTCAGCCATCTTGTGAGTCCTTCTCCACTTCCTGTGATGTGAGCATGGTTCAGGGTGGTGTTGATGGGACAGTTGTGGGGGTGACCAATATCAGTGACTACGACTCCCATCATGCTATTGCCTCCACCCCCTTCCCAGCATGCCCATGCTTCCTTCCTTTTGATTCTGCTTCCCTGTGGGGTGGGCTGGCTGTGCTGACAGGATGGCTGGGAGTGTTGTCCTGACAGTTGTTTGGCTAAGAGTCCCAAGAGTGGCCCTGTGCTTCACACAACATAACCCAGGGTGGTGGTTCTTTGTGGGATCTTGTGTTAGGATGGGGGCATTGCATTCTACCAGGTGGGTTCTGTGGAGTTTGTGTTGGGGGTGTGAGGGGAGGTGCTTGTGACTATGGTCAGTGCTGCAAGTCCCCTTCCCACCCAGCTAGCCAGATATCCCACCATGGAACGTGCTTGCATTGCAGGGAGTGTAAGTTGTCTCTCAGGATGTCAGTCAGTGGTGTCCTGCTGTTTGTTGGTGCACAGTTGCCAGCAGGGCCTTGTGCTCCCCACAGCAGTAGCCAGTGTCAGCCATCTTGTGAGTCCTTCTCCACTTCCTGTGATGTGAGCATGGTTCAGGGTGGTGTTGATGGGACAGTTGTGGGGGTGACCAATATCAGTGACTACGACTCCCATCATGCTATTGCCTCCACCCCCTTCCCAGCATGCCCATGCTTCCTTCCTTTGATTCTGCTTCCCTGTGGGGTGGGGTGGCTGTGCTGACAGGATGGCTGGGAGTGTTGTCCTGGCAGTTGTTTGGCTAAGAGTCCCAAGAGTGGCCCTGTGCTTCACACAACATAACCCAAGGTGGTGGTTCTTTGTGGGATCTTGTGTTAGGATGGGGGCATTGCATTCTACCAGGTGGGTACTGTGGAGTTTGTGTTGGGGTGTGTGTGAGGGGAGGTGCTTGTGACTATGGTTAGTGCTGCAAGTCCTCCTTCCCACCCAGCCAGCCAGCCAGTTATCCCACCATGGAACGTGCTTGCATTGCAAGGAGTGTAAGTTGTCTCTCAGGATGTCAGTCAGTGGTGTCCTGCTGTTTGTTGGTGCACAGTTGCCAGCAGGGCCTTGTGCTCCCCACAGCAGTTGCCAGTGTCAGCCATCTTGTGAGTCCTTCTCCACTCCCTGTGATGTGCGCATGGTTCATGGTGGTGTTGATGGGACAGTTGTGGGGGGCAATATGTGTGACTGCGACTCCCATGATGCTATTGGCTACACTGACTTGGCCAGCATACACAGAATTCCTTCCTTTGAGTGGTCTTCACTGTGTGTTGGTGTTGTTGTGGTGGCTACATGTGTGGATGTGTTTGTTAGTTCTATTTGTGCCACTGCCTAGCTGTAGTTGTAGTTGTGTTTGTACATGTGTTGGCACAGTTGGATGTGACTTTTTTGATGGCATGTGTTGTGTTTATCTGACTGACATACACATTTTGGGATGATTCTGTTCTGGTTGCTGTGTAATTGCTATGAGTGCATGGTTTGACTCTCCCCTTGACAGTGATGTGTGTGTTTTGTGGCAGTATATTGTGTACATTTGTTGTGTACTCACCAGGCTCTGGGATGTCCTCACGTCCATATACGCTCACTGGCGGAAGGATGGCCCGCACCTTCTCCTCCCAGGGCCTGAGGTATATTGGCTTGGCAGGAGGGCCACTGCCGGTGTATTGGCTGTTGATGTAGTCTTTCGTCAGCATTTTCCGTACCCTCCTGCGCACGTCATACCACCTGTTCTGGATGTCGGTCTTTGTGCGCCGACATGGTGATTGGGCGTTCACCCTGTTGATGATCCTCTCCCACATCTTGGTTTTCTGCGACATGGGGGTCTGTTGGACCAGTGTGCCAAACAGCTGTGGCTCCACCCTGAGGATCTCGTCTACCATGACTTCCAATTCACTATCTAGGAACTTGGGATTCTTCTTGGGGGCATGGTGATGGGTGGTGATGGTGGGTGATGTGTGTGTTGGTGTGCAGGTGAGGGTGTGTGAGTGTGTGTTTTGCTGGGTGTATGTGAGGTAGGTATTTGTTGGTGTGCTGATGGTGTGTGGCTTGTGTGAGGGATGAGCTGTGGGTGTGTGGTTGCTTTCTCTTGGGTGCTGGCAGTGGAATGGCATTTGCAAAGGCTCATGGTAGTGATTTGTGTCCTTTATATAGGTGGAGTTGTGGGTGTGTCTTTGTTCTCTGTCCCCACCCCCCCAGTATTTATTGGCTTGGTAATTGCTTGTTTGGCCTTTTTTTGGGTGATTTTTCCTTTGTGCTGTTTGTGTATGTTGGAAACGTTCTTGTGACCGAGTCGGACCCTGCATTGGTCTCGTACGGTGTTCTCCGTTTCGTTCACTCTGTGTTTGTGCAGTTTTCTATGCTGCGTTTGCGTCGGTCGCGGTGTATTGTGTTGCTTCGGCTCGGTTTTGTATGTGTGTCGGTCGTACGGCTTGTCCTCCGTCCGACTCGCTCGTGGTTTTCGCGCCTTGCATCGTACTTTGCGGTTTGGAGTTCGCGTGTACGTTTCGGTCGGATTTGTTCCGGGTGCGTGTCGGTCGGTTGGATTCGCGTGTTTTTCCGGCCGGATTGCTGTTTTCCGTGCGGCTCGGTCGGTCGACTTGGTTTCGGTACGTGTCGGTCGGATTTTTCGCGCCTTGCATCGTACTTGGCATGTCGTGCGCCACGGGTACGTGTCGTTCGGTATTTTTTCCGGATCCGAGTCGGTCGGTGCTTTTTCCGGCCCGAATCGGAATCGCCCCAGAGTGTGGTTCTCAAGGCAGAGGAACACGGCAGGGGACAGTACCGTACTGGGGGCATTCCCATCCCAATAATGCAGCTTTGAGACATTTTAGAATGTCAGTGCTGCACTGAGTTCGGGAGCCTAAGAGCTAGTCAGTTTGCATTATTTTTCGCTATTGCTTTATAAATTACCGTCAAGTATATTTCTGACTCCACCTCATCCATCAGAAGATAGACCTTATCTGAACGAAGACGCAGAGCGAGGCTTTGAAGGAGGCAGAAGCGCCTGCAGTAATCTCATCACGGTGGGAGGGAGATGAATGCATCTCAAGCATGCCTAATTATTGGAAACAGAAAGGTCATCAAAATCAATTTGCATAATGATGTACAAAGGTCATTTGCAGACTCAATTTTGACTTGCCCATTCAACACAAAATGCAGATGAAGTGGATGCTTTAGTGACTGTATATAATCACACTTTAAAGTCAAATGTGAATTCATCGCATCTGTCTCTTCAATTTGGGACGTCTCCTGTGGATGCAAGTTGTCTTACTATAAGCAGAATATAATTTAAACAACATGAACCAATGTGTCCATTTGCTCACATGATCCATACATTCATTAGCCACATGTACTACATTTATTCTTTGAATCTGGCCATATTTCTCTATTTACACTAAATTGGCGATGTCTTCTCCTTTTCAACACGGTTTTAATTAAACAAACACTGACAAAAGCAATGGTCTTAACTTTTGCATTGCGAAAATGTTTTTTTCATGCGCCAAAAACACACATGGAACTAATTCAGCATGCGTGACAGGTGAGCACAGGAACAACTGCGAACTTCAAGTTACACACAAAACAGGTGTGACAAGGTCAGTAGCCAGGCAAGCTCTCTCGCACTTGCTCAGGTGAAGTACTGAGTGACAACAACATTGCAGGTTGCCCTCGCACACATGAATTGTGCAGTTTAAAAAGTGGTAAAGTCACCATCTTTTACAGTGCAGATGGAGAACCTGAAACAGGACAAGAAGAGCAAAATCAAACACCTTTTGAAGAACAAGATTCATGGCGACTTCTTTGTGGTTTACAAGATAGCTTGGATGTGTGTCAAGGCTATAGCAGAAATCAGAGAGTAACATGGCTGTTACAGGTCAGAACCCAAAATATTGCTCTACTATGAATGACAATTTGAATACCACTGAACTATGAAATAGTGATTTCTGCAATGTAAACCTCCTTGACATCAACTTTGTGCTAAAAGCACGTTCAGAATGTGTACATGGAAGCAAATACAGCTAAATAGGACAAACTCGTTTATGCTCAGAATGAAAGTGTGCTACCACTTAATTTATTACTGAAAGCAGGAAAAGCCATTAGTCGATTAGCAAACATGTTTGATGTAAGAAAAAAATAAAAGAAAACACCCAACTCAGGGGTATATTCACAAGAACGTGCGATAACTTCCGCAAGAGTAGCGTAACGCAACTTTCAATATCGCAGCCTATCGTGGGAAAATAACCCTGTGTCAACGTGGAATTCACAACAAGGCGGTAGCATGCGATAGTCACCAGATAGCGCGTCAAATGTCAGCGTGAAAATCAACGCCACGCCAAAAAAATGCTAAACGCGAACGCGAGAAATCATGTGATGATGCCAATCGTGGTACAAAAAGTAGCGAAAAGCAGCCACAGGCCTGCAAATCCCATGCGTCTGGCGGGAAATTGCACCATAAAACCCACAGAAACAACACACCAGAAACAAGCCAAAGCACGTAGCAACATGGATGCACCCTGACCCAGCGCAGAGGTCAACGCGAACCCAACAACCCCCACAGACCACCTGCAAGGAACAACGGGGTCGGGGAAGGCCAAGGAGAAAAGGGAGAGGAAGATGGGGTGCAGACCGCAGGAAAACAAGACCAGCGCCACGGAGTCACAGAACACTACCAGCAACTGACCCACAAGCAGACCACCTGGAATTCAGTCGGAGTGCCGAGGAGGCCAATCCAGGAGGCCAAGAGGCGCCGCCAGGACATGACAACCTAAACCAGGCACAAACCCGCTGCCAACAGGAAGGCAGCAACGGCCACAGGAGGTGGCAGTCCAGCGCAACAGGAGGAGCTTGAGGAAACCCAGGCCACAGTCATCAGTGTGGAGACGGTGCAAGGAGGTGGGAGTATGGACACAGCTCGACAGGACCCGACACAACAACAACAGGGTGAGGATCCAACAGGGACTGGGGGGACGGGGGGTGATGGGCACAATGGCACACATGCACAACGAGGTGTAGCACACTGCACAAAAAATACACAAACAAAATTCTCTACCTATGTAATTAAGATATGCTATGCGTCAATTGTTTATTGACCACTCTGGCTAAACCCAAATGACCATGTTCTTCACACCAGACAAGTTGATTTAGACATTACTTTATTTTTCCTTGATAAATTGATGTATCGCAAATAAATATCGTATCCTAGAAATTATAAAAAAGCAGATCCCATTTCTCATCCACCACTCGAAACATGCATACAATTTCATACTCAAACATCCTCACTCATACCACATATAAGAGCATAACACATATATCTGGAAACGTGCTAAAAATTCAAGTTCCCTCAAAAACAATTAACAATGATGTAAAACAGGTTTAGCCAACACATGTCTTCATCTTGTTGCTCAGAACATCTGAAAAATTAATTTGCAATATACTATCAAAGATGAAAAAAATTCAACATAGAAGGGTACTTTTCAAGTGTATTCATCAATTATCCAGAATAGGTAGATCGAAACAGTTCATAGAGGGAACTCATTCAAGCGCCGACGCGCGTTTCGGTGAGACACCCCTTCTCTGGGTATCACCTTCTTCAGGGCGCATATGGTGATTTAAGAAAAAGATTCGCAATGGGACCTGTCATTGCTGGAAAAAATAAAGAGCGATGTGAAGGAAATACTCTTCTTGAACATATAGGGCTGCTGCACACATTCGGGAACAGTACAGCCGGAGACGTGCTATGGAGCTGTAATCTCTGAGTTTCTAATCGGAGATATCGTAATAGATGCTTTCTATCAAGGCAGGGGTTCCGGTATGGGCAGAATTATCTTCAGTCAGGAACCTCCGAAGGGGGCATCGTCTTAATAGGTAGATTAAAGCTTGGGAATTAGAATCGCGCAATAATCTTTTCTAATAATCTCTTAGCATAGTGCCTTTCCCATTCGAATGTAAATGGTTGTGGCGGCTCTACCAGGGGAAGGTCGCTGAATCAAAGGAGTCGCGGCATAGCAGCAAGGAGTCCCGCTGCGGATACACGAACGGCACACTGCACCCCATCCCCATGGCGCACTGCAGCACACACACATAGCAATCACAGCACATACCATGACAATGTGGCACAAAGTGCAACACCCACACTGCTGATCAGGGGACACAACTGGGTCCGCCCAGGCGCAGAAACAGAACAATTACATTGGACAGAGCAGGGAACTGTGAGATGCATATCTACGGCTACAACCCCACATCAGCCATGTAGGCCAAATGTCCACTGTCCCAACTCAAATAGCCACCACTGCCCAAACAGTCACAATGTACATTGTCACACAGTCTGCATGTGGACAAGAACAAGGCGCCAACACAATGCCAACATGCATCTCCCCTTCACAATGCAGAGGGACAATCAACACCTCCAGCAGGTCAGAACAGACAACCCATCAGTGATGCCGGAGACGAACACCACACCTTCGACACAGACGCCCTACAACAGCCCATGGACATCCCACACAACCCACCACTAGGACCAGGGCAGACAAGCTACTCAGAGGAGAACCCAGCCCCTGCAACAGACCACACAGCATGAAGCACCCGCAATCACGGCTGGCTCACAACACTTCATCGACCCACACATGGCACCCCAATTCCAGGTGTCAGAACGCCAAAAGGAGGTGGCCCAACAGGTGCGGGTGTTGCCGAACCCATGGAATGCGAACTAGAACACATACGTGGGTGTCCAATACCCTTCAGGGACCACCTACACCCCACAAAGGAGACCCACACTGCCATAGAGACACATGCAGATGCACATACCCAGTACAGAACCACGCCCAGGGGCACGCACATACATATCAGTCACACACCCACGTTGGCTCTGCGTACGACGGCACAGTCCACTCCCCTTACGAATTGAGTGGGTGACGACAAAGCTACATGTCCAGGTTCTAGCCCGCTGCCTGCGGTGACATGTCTGCATCCGCTGTACACAGCACAATGTAATGTCGTAGGGCCCAGGGCCCCCATGCATACAACAAGACCAGAGGGACACATGCACATATCATGTTGAACTGGCTACGGGCACGTGCGCCCGGCCCCTTTATTGGCAGGGCCACATGTACAGTGACGCCTGTGCTGGATGTGTGTGGGGTGAGTATAAGCCAGCCCGCACGGAGTGCTTGGTGCTGGCAACAACCTGAACAGTGAACACCAGTGTAATGTAAACAGAAAACACCAGCATAACAGAGTCAACTGCAGAGCAACATGGAGCGATCCGGAGTAAGGACAGAGGTCACCCAATATTCAGTCAGGAGGTTCCATGAGTTGCAGTGCACTGAGGTAGGGACACTAGAGAAGAGCGCGCTCATGTGAAGAAATTGCTAGGATTGTGTGATGCAGATGCAGTGGTGTGTGTTACACCTGCATCAACTTCCTCATCAACGTCCCAGGTCTCCCACACTGCCTGAGGTGACAGTTGCGTCCGCAGTCCACAGCGCAATACCCAGTAATAGATCCGGGTGTGTAGCTTGACTACCACCACCAGTCTGCATTCCTGCCTTGGGGCTATTGCCTCCTGCCCTCCCATTGTCTGTGCCTTCTCCCGTCCGCACACTTGACACATCTTCCTCATCATAGTCCCAGGTCTTCCCCACTGCATGAGGTGACATTGCTGCGCAACCTCACAACAGCACAAAACTCAATCAGTAACGGACAATGGCTTGCGGTGCACTGAGTCACTGGCACCTGGAGTGCTGAGCAGGGTATCAGGCCGATGATGGCATCCACGACAGGTCTGAGCAACTCCATAGGTCTGTCAGGACCACCGTTTCGACTATGGCAGATGGCGGTTGGAGGTGGTCCTTGCGGTGGTGGCGTGTGCATCCTGCAGTGATGCGACATCCAGGCCGGTCAAGACTTGATGCTATCTGTGGGCCCTGGTGGCCCGCAGTTGAGGCCGGAGGATGCGGACAGCGCAGGGCCACAGACACATGGCATTGATGACCCCAAGACTATTGCTACAGAGGCCATTCAATGTCTCAGAAGAAGGAGTCCCAGGCCTGAGCAGCACAGAGTTGGTGGCCCCGGATGCACTGCGGCCGGCACAGGCACCCAGCCACGGGACGGTGACTTGCGGTGCAGCCAGATGGGCCATGCGACCTGAGCAGGTCCCCATCAATGTCCGAGGTGTATGTTGCGGAGGGTTTTGGGGGACAGTGGAAGGTGTCCTCCAGGGCATGATGCGGAAGGTCTGATGTTATCTGGAAGCAGCAAATGGAGGAGTGGAAAGAGCAACCCTCATTTTCACCAACAATTCGGTATCAGCTACAGGAGGATGAAAACTAGCCCCTATTCCATAGACTCAAACGCCACCAATGTACGACCAGTGAGTGTCCATGAATGTCGGGGAACACACTTAGTGGCACAGGTGCTGAGAGGGGATGCAGTCTGCGATGATGCCGGTACACAGATGTGAACTCCAACATTGCCAAATCAAGACTCTGTGACCTAATGGACCGCAGTGTAGGCCGGAGGCAGCGGTCAGCAGTGGCCCATAGCCACGTGTCGTTGGCTCGCGAGGCACAGAGTTAGTGACACAGTGGCAGTTGTCGGTAGTGTTCAATCACCTCCGTAACGATGATCCTGTTCCCTCCGGACTGCAGCGCGTCATCCTCTTACGCCTCTCCGTGCGTGCGATGAAATGTATTTTGCCTTTTGAATTACCGATGTTCAGTTCCAAATCTGTGATCCCACTCGTGCGCAGCATAGGCCAAGGGCAGTAGTCCGCATAGGCCCACAGACACGTGTGGTTGTGATGACATGCACAGACTTGTTGCCACCACATCGAAGGGTGTATAGTGAATTGTTCTCTGCCTTAAATAATGTTCACTGCCATGGTGTAATCAAGACCCAGTTCCAAATGTGTGACCTACCTGACCGTGGTGTAGGCCTGAGGCAGCAGTCAGCATGGCCCATTCACCGAGTGTCACTGGCATAGGTTGGATGGCCCCACCGGCCTGCGTTGTTCAGGTTCAGTGGCACCACGTGTTCGGTCACCTCCGTGTATGTGACCCGGCATTCGTCCGGACTGAGCCGCATCTTCCTCTTTCACCTCTCCGTGCGACCACTGGTGTGGACTCTGCCATTCGTGCTTTGCGACTAGGTGCTGGATGTGTGACCTACAGGGTAGTCCTGGTCCCTCATCCACATGTCGCCGGCTGGCGTTGAACAGAGTTAGTGGCACCACGTGTCGCCGGCTGGCCTTGAACAGGGTTAGTGGCACCACGTGTCGCCGGCTGGCCTTGAACAGGGTTAGTGGCACCAGGTGTCGCAAGATGCCCATATGGAACTATGCCTCACAGTTCGGGGGGGTCTGGTGCTGTGGCCGCTGGCCCAGATTTGGGGTCACTGCCATTCATGACTCAGGACACAGTTTCACACATGGGACCTACTGGTCCGACGAGTGGGCCGAAGGCGGCAGTAGAGTGCGTCAACGAGAAAGGAGTAAGGCGGGCCTGTGTCGTGGAGGCTGTGATGGTCTGAGGAGGCTGCCAAGGTCGCGGGACTCGAGCTTGGAGCTTGCGCCAGCATGTGGTGGGCCCTCCTTGACACACGCCGGTGTCGGCAGGTGATCAGTGTGGCCTGGCTGCGCAGGGGCGGGCCTGACGGGTTGGTGGTCCAGCATGCCGGGGTCCGGCAGGCACACAGCATTGCAGGCAAATCCGCTCACGAGGACGGCATCAGCCTCGTGGCGGGGTGGGAGGCGCCGCCCTGGAAGAGATGTGGGTCTTTCTGGAAGAGGACCACGCCCAGGCCTACGTGCTTTTTATTCACACCCCTACGCTGGCGTGGCGTACGCCGGGCCATCCCACTCCGGTGATGCTTAGGGGGGGCGTAACAGGCAACATTTCCGCGAGGTCCCCCACTGGCTGGGGTGACATGGTGGCGTCCACTACACTCCATACACCAGCGGTGTATGTCGCCATGGATATGGGTGTGTTCTGCATACTGCGGTGTGTCCAGCACATCTCCGCCACTCTTGGCATTGTGTACTTTCCCAATCATGGTTCTACTGCATCCTCACACATGCCTGGTTGCCACCTCTCCCCACATTCAGCTATTATGTGGCTGAGGTGCCATGCCGTTGCTGGCTCATGTTCAGGGCTTGCCCATGTGAACATTATAAGTTGTTCTGTCGTGTCTGGTGGGTGGGCATGTTGTTGTGCCTGTTGTATGTGATTTTGTGACATGTGCCTTGCCAGAGTTGTGAGTTGCATGGTTGTGGAGTTGAGGTGTGTGGGGTGTTCATTTGGATATTGCCAAGGGGCTGTGCATTTCCCTTGTTGCCATCCTGGGAACGCTGGTTGATGATGGACTGTCGGAGGATGAAGGTATCATGCACACTGGCTGTGTATTTGAAGGCAACATTGTTGGGGGTTCCACAGTGTTCTGTTGTTGCCTGCACATTGATGTGAGATGTGTGCTTCCTATTGCGGTGATTGTGTGCTGTGGGACCAGGGGGCACAGGTAGTACATGTGTGCTGTGTATTGCCCCCAACACGTGCGTGCATCCTGCTAGGGCGTATGGTCCTTGCTTGGTCTCCAGCGGATCCTGCGCATTGTGTTGTACGTATGGGGACTGGGGTACCAGGGTGATGGTGATGTCCAGGACAGGTGTGGGGGACTTGGATGTGGCTGGCTGTGAGACTCCTCCGACTCTGGCGGGTGTTGGTTGGGGGGTACCAGGGGCCAACAGGTGCAGCCAAGCCAGCAGCTTTGTGTGGGGTGGGATGTTGGTTGTCCGCTGTGTTGGTGCCGTAGGCCTGTTAGGCGATGATGGTCAGGATGCGTAGGATGTTTGTCACTTCCAGCCTGTAGTGGACGGTGACATTGTCAGATGTTGGGTCTGTGTGGCTGGTAAGCTTCATGGGGATCCGCTGTCTTTGTCTGCGCTGCGTCTGTGTTGGTCCGGGGGGGGGGGTGTTCCGGGTGTGGGTCGGGGTCCTGGGGTGGTGGCAGTGGGTGTTGTGGCCCTCTTGGGTGTCCGGGCCGCATAATGAGTGGCTCCATGGCATCTGTTGCCCTTCGGATGTGGCCCTGGGCTGTGCTCCCTTTTGTGGTGCTGGCTGCCGTCCGACTTTACACCAGGTCAGAGCAGGTGTAAATTTCCTGGTGCTAACGCGCCTTATCGCCTGTTTTGTGTTCTTATCGCCGATGTGGCTGGTCGTTGTGAATGTTGAGGTGTGATGTTGTCTCTGTTTTTGGCACGGGAACGCCTACTCTGCATCTCATTAGCGATATTTGCGGGGGTCCTCTGTGGCGATGTTTTTTGCAGCTGCTATCGCGGGTAAACTGGTGCTGTGGGCTGTTAACACCGGCTTGTGAATGGGGAGGTAAATTTATCACGACTTTGGCTGCGATAAAGTGCCGTTAATTCGGTGATAGCTCCTTGTGAATATGCCCCTCAAAGTTTTATGACAGCACTGAAGGCTGCAGTGTTGAGACTGGGAAAAAAGAACATCTTAATATCATGCACCATTAAATGAACTCACCATGACATTGGGTAAATCCCTTGAGCCCCAACTTGCTGATGTCCACCGAAAGAGGGTATAAAGAGTCTGTGATGTTGAACATAGTTGACAGCATGATTTACTGAGTGCTATGAGGTGACAGAGTATTACTGTGAAAGTCTTAAAATTTGAGCGCTCATCCTCGAATATGCAAATAGACGCAACTTCTCCTCATGCCTTTGTTCCGAAATAAACACCTTGAGATAGGGCTTGTCCATTGACAGATCGTCATTGAATATATTTTCCACTATACATGACTCGGTTTGCAATATCGAATGTTCTTCAGTTACTAAATGGAGCATATATTATCAGGCTAGAGGGAGAGTTCGTAAGGACTGCAGAGTACAATGTCACTCTCCAGGGTTGCTAGGGCAGAGCTATAGGGACCTTGAACCCACTCATGCTTGTTCCATTACTGCCCATCCAAGGCTCACAGAAGACTGTTCATGATTTCCATCTCTGCCTTTGCCCATCGAAACCAGTGTTCGCCATTTCTTCTCGAAGTTGCAGACTAGTAAATAGTAGTAAGATTTCCATACATTGCTGGTCAAGGAATAATAGCATTCCGGGGCAGGATGTTGTTTCTTGAAGGCATGGGTACACATTCCAGCCATTCGTTATGTAGACTAATTAATGAAAAAGTATTGGATAGGTTTTTATTCAGTGCTCTTGATATAAATCTAAAATTATAGTGATGACTCTACAAATGACTCTCAATAGGTCCAGAAAGTAGGAGTCATTACAAAATAATTGGGAGTGAAAATCAATGTAGAAATGACACGCTTTGCACTTTGAAGTCCTTCGCTATTGTATCCAAGCTATTTGAGGAACAGACTAATGCAGAACACTGAAATAGACCAGGGAATCTGAGGGGTCCATTTGCATGACATGAATTGTGTGGGGACGGACAAATTACAGAAAGGGAATTTGATCATAGCAGGCATCATTGTGGTAAGGGTTGTTCAGTGAAGGTTAGGGAATGATAGAGGTGAGAAGGGAAATGAAATCACAGGTGGAGGGGGGTGAAGGCCCAATACATCAAGCCCACTACATAACACACACAGAGGGAGATTTACAAACATTTTGCGCTGGGTTAGTGCCACAAAAGAGATGCTAACCAGCGCAAAATGTTTTTTTGCTATTTACTTTCCAGCGCAAAACTTGTGTTGCGGGAGAGCGCCCTCAAAGAAGCACAAAGCAGTGCAAAGCACTGCTTTGCATTACTTAGCACCGAGGGGGCATTACATGGGTGGGACATGGGCATTCCCATGCAACCACCCATGCCTTTTGAGGCAAAACCATATTTACAAAGATTTGTAGACATGGTTTTGCACCAAATGTTAATGCCCCTTCAAAGGAAGTTCTAACAGTAGAGATGCTTTCATTCCTCCTTGCTTTTCCGACTTTGCATGCGTGCTGCACTGTGCAGCATGCATACAAATTGGGGATTGCTTTGCATCATGTCTAGGCATAGTAGTTTATACAGGAAGGGTACACTTCCCTTACAAAACCTGTGCTAGACTCATGCACACACCCTAGCTCTATAGCGCTAAGGTGTGCGTCTGGCGCACAGCAGCTGAAATCAGAGCTGGCGCAAGGGGAAGGGGAGGAGAGAGCCTTATTTCTGAAGATGTGGTGCTCTCCTGCTACCGCCCTGTCTCGCAACTCAGTGCAGCCTCGTGGGGGGCTGCGCTGCGTTGCATGGATTTTTGGAAAACCTCTCCCACAATGTCATCGAGGGTCAGTCCATCACTGGTCACTATGTCGTCAAAGGAGAGAAGCACTATTAAACTAGGCTAAAGGTTATTTTAAAAAAAACATAAGCAAGGCTAAGGGTCATTCAAAAATACAAAATACATCTAATACAGGGAAAATTAATACATGATGCACGATACATGATTTACATATCTAAAAATTTTTGTTGCATTATTTAATTAAAATAATTAATTAAATAGGCAAATGTAAATCTAGGCAATAGGTTATTGAACAAAAATGAATATGATTAAATAGATATATTCAAAGGTTAGGACTCTTTTTACATTAAAACAACTAAAGATTACTTAAAACATCAATATTGGTTAGATTGTAAGATTATGAATTAAAATTACTCGAATTCTAAATTTGATAAACATATTTAAAGGTCTAGCTTATATTTGTAGTTAAATTAAATTATAAATTAATTCAAAATATTTAATAGTTACAGTTACGTTAAGGATAATAAATAAAGATTAAGCATAAGAAGAAAAAGGTTGCACTTACAATTAAAAAACAAATATTTAAAAATAAAAGAGTAGGTATGCAAGATGGTGCCCGTGTAGGAGCTGAGTTGCGGAGCTCCCCGCACCAATTAGGCCACTGGCAGATACGGAGCCTCGGGACGTCCTGGTGGTGGCGGAACCATGAGGTAGTGCCCAGGGAGAGCACAGGATATCCCATACTTCCTGCAGAACGATCCGACTGCCCTGGTTGAAGTGAGAAGGGCAGTGCAGTGGATTCGGTGGCAAGATGGTGGCTTGAGCTGCCGATTCGGCCAAGACTCCCCAATCCCTCGCCGGGCCTGCTTGTGATCTGGGGAGTGCCTGGTCCTCTCCTTACCGAGGGTGAAGATTGTGGTCCTAGTGCCCCAGGCCGCGGAGGAGGAGACGCTGAGGAGGGCAGACTGCAAGCCGGCTGGAGGGTGCCGGTCCAGTCGGGAAAAACTTGGAAAGATGTGGGAGTCCCGGGTGAGTGGGGCCTGCCTGTGCAATAGACTGGGCAGCCAGGGTGGTACAGAGTCCCACCTAAGTGACTGTGGACGGAGGCGTGGGTACCTGGGGCCATATTACACAAAGAGCCATGGGGGCACAATGGGCATTTGCGCCCACTTTGTGTGCCCCTGGGGCACTTTGGTATAACAGAAGGGGCCACAGATGCTCCCGCACAATCAATCAGTGAAGCTGAGTAGGCCTGAATTGCCCACACGATCGAGACAGGACACTGCTGCATTACCCTTGGAGGAAGTCCCCCTTCTCCCCAGTGTCCAGGGAGAGCTCCTGTGATCCCGGTAATGGACATTGCATAGTGCAGCTTCCATGAAGCGCAGGGCTGGTGATCCCCTCTATGTGGCTATCCCTACACCCAGTGGATTAGTTGAACTACAGTGGGGCCTGGCTTGGTTGATCTGGCAAACTGAGCCTGCTTGACCATTGGAGCGGATGTGGAGATATGCTCTCCTGAGGCCAGGTAGGACCCAACAGGCTGTACCTGAAGAGCAAGATATCTAAGGGGATTCCTGTTCTCCCGTGCCGCCATCGGGTACTGTAAGTGAAGTGCAACAGGGGCAGTTCATCATGCCGAGAATATGACAACCCCACTCAATAGGAGAGACCCCACCATCAAAGACAGCCGGGGCAGTTCATCATGCCGAGAATATGACGACCCCACTCAATAGGAGAGACCCCACCATCAAAGACCTGCTGTCCAAAAACCCATCCAAATGTACAGATCCTACCAAAGGCTCGGGCTCCCCTTCTCAGTCTCATTCCTGAGTCATCACAGAGGACCACAATAGAGGAGGAAGCTCCTGTCACACAAGGCTTCCTTTATTTCACACACTGCGTGAAGACATGGAGACCCTGAGGCAGGAGGTGGCTAGAGATGTCGAAGAAATCCACCATGAGGTGGGACACCTGAGCCAATGAGTAAATATGCTAGAACAGGGGACTGACGCTAGTGAGGAGGAACTGGAGGCTTGCCGAAGCCAGATACTCAAGCTCCGGAACCAAAATGCTGACCTCAACTACTACTTCAAAGATATGGAGAACAGGTCCCATAGAGCCAACATTCGAATCAAGGGGAACCCCCTGTAGGAAGATGCAGGCAAATTGGAAGACTACGTGCTTAGGCTTTTCCACCATATTTTTCCAGACCTAGCTGACAAAGAGCTTAAACTGGCTCACACACACGGAGCTGGTCATCCATCAGTGGCTCCAGGGACCCCACAAGACATTTTAACATGTCTGAATAGCTATCACCAAAATAAACTGCTCATGAACGCAGTGCATGGCCACAACTATATCACCTTTGAAGGGACAAACATCTGGCTCTATCAGGATCACTCATTCATCATGTTACAGCGACACAGAGCTGTAAAACCGGAAACCTCCATCCTGCAAGAAAAAGGGATTCGTTACTAGTGGGGACATCCATTCCATCTCATTATTGCTTGGGAGGAAGAAACACATGTGGTCCATACTCTCCACGAGGCAGCGTCGATCCTGGGGCTCATTCAGGAGAAGCTTGACTCGCAGTCACAGTTCCTGCCCTTCCCCTTGCTGAAAACCGGCTTTCCGCGCCAGAACCACTGCAAGATTATTAAGCCATCAGCAGTGGAGAGCCTCAAAGAAAGGTCCGCCCAACTGCAACAACTTATACATAGAGAGACATTGCCAGACTCAGTGGTGGAGTGAGGTGGCAACCAGTGGCTTTCCTCTCAAATAGACCCTATAATTCACTTAGTGGCCTCCCTGCTGCCTTGATTTCAACCTACAGGTGGCACACTCCTTCAGCATAGGTGACATGCAACCCAGACTATAATGACCTCCTCTTCGGGACAGGGAGATACTGCTTGAGATGCCGTAACTCTGCACTGTTTCCTTTTTGGGTGCGGTGGAGCTTCCGCCTATCCATGAGTCCTTCTTCCTCCTCCTTAGATAGATTTTGCCAGTGACATGGACCCTATCTATATGCTATGTTGTTCTTCACCTGTTGGTGTAGTAGTGTCCATTGATTTATACCCCCTCCAACTCCTTGGATACCCATAACATATACAACTATCCAGTTTGTCTCCCTACCACTCCACAATAAAATACACACTCATGTTCCTAGGATGGATGTGTTTGAAAAGATAAACAAGTCCTGATCCACTTATTACATTTATGGTTAAGGTACTTCTCCTTAATGTCAGAGGCCTTAATGCACGGCTAAACAACTGACATTACTGTTGCAATTAAAGACTTCCCAATGTGATATATGCCTCCTCCAAGAGACACATCTCCTCTGAAGAGACTGGGGTCACATGAAATCAAAGTAGTTTGAATGGCAATACTTCTCCTCAGACCCCAGGAAGTAGGTGGGGCTGGTAATTCTCTGGGCCACGCATTTTTAGGGACAAGTTCTTCAAGTCCACTCAGAAATTACTGATTGCATGCTCTCCCTATGATTCACTCTTCATCACCATAACTTTACAGTTGCATGCTTGTATGCTGCCAATGACCATCAAGAATCCTTCATCCACCAAGAATTTGTGAATGTCCTTACTGCCCCCGATGCCAATATCCTGATTGCTACACACTTTACCTTGGTAACTGATGTTCTCTTGGATCGTTCAATACAAAGGTAGGCCTGACCAGGGCCTATACTTCACAGGACCTCCAATGGCATAATGAGGCAAGCCTGGTGGATGTGTGGAGTTCTCTGAATCCAGCTACAAAGACCTACTCTTTATTTTCTGTAGCGCAACAATCTTACACCAGAATAGATTATTTTTTGGCTACCACCTCTCTTCTACCAGTAGTCACCCAAATAGATATAGGAGTGTCAGCTCTTTCAGACCATGCACCAATCACACTTACACTACACCTGCCCATAAGCTGCCCATGATCACGGCTATGGCACCTCAACCCTAAACTTTTGGTCTACGAGCCCACAGTCAAAGAAGTAAAGGGGGTAATCCTAGGGTATCTTGGCATAAATGACATCCCACATACACCAGTGGCATTACTATGGGACGCACTTAAGGTGGTACTTAAAGGGGTATATATAGTGGCAGATGCGCAGCTTACAAGGATCAGAAGAATAAGCATTACACACTGGAAGCTCAGGTGAAGGCGTTGGAAGAGTCCCTTAGACAGACCGACTCACAACTACAGTGCGTAAGTAGCTCACAATAGCTAGGAAACAACTCAAGGCCCTAGAGATGGATGCAGCAGAACATGCGCTACTCCACACTAAGCAGAAATGCTATGCTGGGGCAACATAGCCAGGTGGCTCCTTGCTCACTGCCGGTGCACGCAGACACACCAACACTGAAGTGAAAGATTCCTCCAAACACATAGTGCGACATGACAAAGGGATAGGGGAGGAATTCATCCGCTTTTACTCAGAGTTATACATCTCCGAACCGCTTCTCCCCAATGATATCACCTCATATATAGTGCAGATAATTCTAACAAAACTTCCTGAGAGAGAGGCCTCTCTCTTAGATGAATATATTACAATCCAGGAGGTGCTTGGAGCTATAGGGAGACTTAAACTTGACATGGCTTCCAGGCAGGATGGGTTCACCACCGCTTTTTATAAACAATTTGCCACACAGCTGACCCCCGTACTGACCAGGCTGCACAAATCCTTTAGCACCTGAGGTTCCCTCACAGACACTAAGAAATCGGACACTATCACAGCCCTGCCCAAACACTGGAGAGATCCACATTACTGTGCTTCATACCGCCCTATATCTTTATTGAATGTAGATGCGATGATTTTTACTGGTATTCTAGCTACCCGACTTGGACAGTATATGACTGGACTGATAGATCCAGATCAGGCCAGCTTCATACTGGGGTGCAGCTGTGGTGATAACATCAATTGCTTCAATCATCTTATTGATAAGACTACTTGCTCACATGCTCCCACCCTATTAATATTGATCGACGCTGAGAAAGCTTTTGATCGTGTACTTTGGCCCTTCTTGAAGTCAGTTCTGGAAGCGATAGGTCTGGGACCCCGATTTTGCAAATGGATATGGTCTAGTTATTTGGAATCTTTAGCATCCGTTTGAGTTAATGGGTTATTATCCCGTCCCTTCTCTATTTCTAGAGGGACGCGGCAAGGGTGCCCTTTGTCGCTGCTTCTACTTACTCTTTACATGGAGCCCATGGCAGAATGACTTCGGTGGCATCCCCTCATAGAAGG
The DNA here is from genome assembly GCA_963921515.1 of Calotriton arnoldi. Taxonomy (NCBI): domain Eukaryota; kingdom Metazoa; phylum Chordata; class Amphibia; order Caudata; family Salamandridae; genus Calotriton; species Calotriton arnoldi. Next base: position 49,646 of record CAWUFW010009112.1, read on the forward strand.
AGTTTATAAGAGAGGTCAAACTCAGAAGATTTCACTATAGGCAGACGATGTGCTCCTAGCAATCACTAAGCCCTGTTAATCGTGTTCCCGCTCTTGGAAGAGCTCGAGTTTGGTAAGGCAACCGGATTTAAAGTTAACACCTGCAGATCCCAGGCCATTAACCTGACAATTCCCCATGCTGAACAACTTCAATTGGTGACTCTTTTACCATTTCCTTTGGGCGCCACAGGGAATCCCATACTTGGGAATTCAGCTATTCTCCACCCCTGAAAAGACCGTGACATATAATTATGAGTCCTTGATAGAGACAGCTCGCTCTGTGGTTCTATCCTGACATGGGTAACCCATCTCATGGATTGGACTATTAACCCCTATTATAATGTCCCTACTCCACAAGATTCTGTATCTCATGCAAACGCTGCCTCTCCAGCCCCCACCTCATTGAGTCCTTTATTTGAAAAGACAAACACCCTAGGATAGCTAACTGCAAAAGAAGAAGAGATTTCTTTGATGTCCAGGGTCTACTAGACTTTCTCCAGATACAAAAAGACTTTGGGTTGCCCAATGCGGAGCAATGGCATTACAGTGAAATTCGACACTGTGTGACCCACCCTTGGATACGCCCTCATGCGAGTAGGCCACTCACCCCTTTTAAATGATGGCTTATCTCTAGGCTGGATGACCGACGTATACTCTCCGACATTTAGCTTTCCTGAACACTATCCCTCAAGCTTCGGCCTCCCCCACCCATGCACGATGGGAGTATGAATGGGAACATCAATTCTCTGACCAAGATTGGTCAGATATTCTGCAGTGGGCTCACACCTCCGCCTGCAGTGCTTCTGGTGAAGAGGGTCGCTCCTTAAGATCACTCATTATTGGTATTACACACCCACAGGCAGTGCTAGGTGTAAAAGGGGAAGTGATGATCGCTGTTGGCGCTACTGGGACAGCTCAGGTACCTTATCTCATCTATTGTGGCATTGCCTGAAGCTACACTGCTACTGGGCCACTATTCTCGCAGACATTGATCAGATGTTTAATTTTGATATACCTCGTTTTCCTGGTTGCATTCTTTTGTGTCTCACCAATGCACTGATAGATACCTTACAATCTATGAGGGGAAGAGCCATTACTTTAGCACTCTGCACAGCTAAACAGGTTTTGCTATTTAAATGGGGCATGCACTGACATCATACCCACACACACTGACTGGTTACACAAACTCAGGGACTTACTCAGTATGGAGAAGCTAACAGCCAATGTGGAACACACCATTGCTACTTTTGAAAAAACTTGGGACCATTATTTGAAATTCCTATCCACCACTTTTCAGGAACTTTCAGTACCTAGGTGTGTTTATCTTACAATGGACACATCAGATACAGCATAATCCTTTTAGAAGGTGAAGTGGAAGTTGGAGATAAACCCTTTGATATTGCTTTGTGAGCGCATCCACCCATTCCCGCTCATCTCCCCCCACTGCTCTCTCTTCCCCTCCTTTCTTCTCTTCCTCACTTTGAAAATCTCAACCATTATCTCCCTCCTTAATCTTTTCTAATTCCTTTTTCCCTCACCGGCCTATGGATGTAGGCGAGTGATTATATTACTAATTTGTTTGAAAATCAATAAAAATCGATTTCATCCTAAAAATGAAAGACTAGGGAGGGGTAGGCTTGATGTAGTAGGGTTGAGTGGGGTCGAGGTTAAGATCAAAAAGAAATGTACCCACGCAATGTGCTGTTTGTAAATGTAGTGTTTTCAATGCAGTCTAGATCGATGTATTTGGGAAGAGGGGGGTATCTTGATAAAGAGTGATGCATCACCAGAAGAGATGGCTTGAGTGCTGCTGCCTGCAAATGCTGTTTACCTTGTACAAATCGGCAGGCAATTTCTACTTGGATGCAGAACACGGACACAATGACGTCGCACAGCATTCACATGAGCAACTTTGCTTTGGTGAATGGGTGAATTGCTCATATTGATTGTGATTAGCGTCTCCTGTTCCCAAATTGTGATACAGCTATTTTTTAAGCAAAATTACTACATTATTCATAAGTTACCTTATGTTATTTTCACAAGCGGTTTTTTGACGTAAAGGCATTCCTAGAAATGTAGGTGCAAGATTTTCACTACTTTCTAGGTTTAACTTTTATGCTTTTTCATTGTTGATTGTGTTTGTAGCACACCATTTCTTTTGAATGTGTTTTGAACTAAGTGTATGTGTGTGTGTGTGAGTGTGTGTGTGTGTCTGTATAGGGCTGTACTGTGCTGGTGACATATGCTTGACAGACACTTGCCTCCCATTTAAGGGCTCGATTACAAGTACAGTACAAGTCCTGGGATCGCCGTAGCGTCATTGGCGGTCTGACCGCAGCCACCTCGGTGGACCGACTGCCCAATTATGAGGTGTGCGGTCAGACTACCGCATAACCACCTCCAGACCTTCCGCTTGTCATTTTAAATTTACATTTTTACTGACATGTATACATTTTGGATTAAAGTCGTAGCTGTGTAAGTGCGGGATATTGATTATACAGGATTCCAAGAGACAGTATTGTACGCAAATAAAAAAAAATGTCTTAAAATACAGTGTGAGTTTTGAGCGGAAGCCAGGTTCAAATGCTATAGATTTTTAGGCCAAACAGTTTATGTGCTCCCCATTTTATGGCTATCTGAAAGAGATCAGAATATGAAGAGGTATGTGAGAGATATTTAGTCTTGTGTGTCTCAGAAAAAATATCTGCTAGCATGTTGATAACATTGGGTTAATGTAAAGGCCCTGATTTAGATTTTTAGCAATTCCATCCACAGAGATATTATTACCACCTGGTAATTCAAACCTCGGGTCCCTGGATTATGAGTTTTTACAAGGTCCTGAGGAATCAGATTTACTGTGTGTGTCAATGTATGTGGACTTACTACGTGCGCTTTTTGCAGCTGGTATTTCCACATGCGGAAATGCCACCTGGTGAAAAAGCGCATACACAAATAAAGGCAAACAAGTAGGAAGTGACTATATAAATAAACAATACATCATAACTTGCTACCATCTGCATTGTAACAACACTAGGTTACTAATAATCTCCATTTGATGGCAACCTCTTGGGCAGTCTGCTTCAAAATACTCCTATTTCTGAAGGAAAGTTCATGTGCCAGAGCAGGCATTTTAGATTGTTCAATCTATATCTAACCTCCACCCTTCTCTGCCGTCCTTTGCTTTACCCATCAAATTTATTTATGATTGCCTCTCACCAGATGAGAGTTCCTCTCAAAACACCCTAGCATTTGTTTGCAGACCTACTATTCTGGAAAGAAGTTGTTAGGAAAATTATCCACACAGCCAGCATAATGAACACGGAAGGGGAGCTGAGACTAAAAGCATTGAAGAGCCCGAGAATCTGCATATCACTGATTATGGCTTTTCATAAATATTTTAATTTTAAAATTGTTGCAGCAATATGTATTCTTACAGAACTAATACCTACGTTCCTTTCTTTCTTGGAATTCTTTAATACTATTAGAAAATGGACGGAGTGCTCAGGAAAGAAACATCCATAAACTTCATATATACCTAATAAAAGATGGCTATATTTTTGAATGCCTAATTTGAATTAACTAGTTGCAAATCTATGTTTGTATTGCCTTTAGAAAGTGAACACTGATACAATGTAGTCATTATCCTTCTTTTAGGAGGCACCAGGGATCCGCCCTCATATAGTAGTGCAACACCACAAGGAAAAGGGAAAAGCATAATAGGGGTGGGCGGAGCTCGCGGAGGTGCACTACGCAGAATTCCGCGGAGTTGCATAAAAACTCTGTGGAATTTCACGGAGATCCGCTCCACCCTTCTTTTTAACATAGCCTACAAAAATTGTATTTCAATACAGTTGTGCCTATCCTACATTGGAGCTTTTTGAGTTTGTCTTTTGCCTTTAAAAATGCATAATTTTTTCGGGTCAAAATATGGAGGTATCTTCTGTTCTGTTCCTTGATAACCGACTTACACCCGTCACAAAATGGCGACCTTTGAAGAACTACACGACTGCAACTTCCTCCCATAACAACATAAAGGTGTATACTCTCCATAGAAATCCAAACTGTTTTGAAATGGCCACTTGTGCTGCTTCTTTATTACAGTGGATTTTTGTTAACCAGGAAGCTACAGGAAAATACTAATTATAAATTAGAAAAATATGTAACAAAGAATTAATTTGATATATTTTAATAAATACAAATAAATTAGTAAATGCATACAAGACAAATAAACATTCAGAGCCTAATTACGATGTCAACATTGCTGCGGTTTCAGGACCTACCGACCTCTGGTTGGCAGTCCCGACACCGCCATTACAATGCGACCGCACATGGTGCGGTAGCATACTCCCATTTCCCTATGGGAGCTTGTGCTGCGGCCGTAAACTGTCCGTAGCACAAGGTCCCATGGAGGAATGGGAGTTTGTGTAAATCCCTGCATCATGTGGCGGGCACCACACGGTGCAGGAATTTACAGGGGGGCTCCATAGGTGCCCTCCAGGCCCCCAACCGGAGTCTGGGAAGACATCGGGACCCTGCTAGGGGCCCCCAAAGACACTTTCCAACAGGCTTTTCATGTCCGAAAGCCCCACATGAAAAGCCTGTTGGAAAGTGACATCATAATCCCCCAGGCGTATCAGAGAATCAGAGTTCGAACTAAAAACAGACAGTTGTGATATAGTAACCGAAATGAGAAGGAGCTTGTCAACAGCTATGCAGATAGCATCAGGGGCTCAAGAAAAAACCAGCATGAATAAGGAACATCAAAGCAAAAATATCCTTGAACTCACAGAAACAAACCAACTAATAAAAATCATAAAGAAACTAAAAACAGAAGGTGCAGCAGGCCCAAATGGGATACCTAATGCTCTCTTTAAGGGTGAAGCTTCCTACTGGGCGGTCTACTTTACTCCTTTATTCAAGGAGCTGTTTCTAACAAATAGAATCCCCGACTCATGGAAGGGAAACTTTTCAGCCAATTTTAAAGGCGGAAATCTGTCACTGACCAGCAATTATAGACTCATTGCACTAACAGACGTTGAAGCCAAGCTATATGCTACCTGTCTGCTAGAACATCTCAAAAATGGTCAGATGATAATAAACGGATACCTCGGTCCCAAACTGGGTTCAGGGTAGGGGCAGGTACATTAACTAATCTAACACAAGGAGATGATGGACGGAGCGCTGAAACTTTTCAGACACTCACCCCCAGTCACAGATCTGGGTTGAATCAAGGATGCTTGTTTCCGGTTCAGGGAAGACCTGGCTTGGCAGTTTGGGCTGAACTGTTCCCATGAGGCACAGGGTCAAGACTGATTTGCATATAGATGGTTCTGAACTGAGGTGGCGAAGTGAGCTAAAGAATGATGATGGATTCAACCCAGATCTGTGACTGTGGGTGAGTGTCTGAAAAGTTTCAGCGCTCCGTCCATCATCTCCTTGTGTTTGCTACATTAACTAATCTCTCAGCTTTAACGCTACTAACAGAAAAGGCCAAACACCAGAACAAGCGGTTGTTCGCCTGCTTTGTGGACCTAAAGTCAGCTTTCGATTCTGTGCCCCGAAAACAGTTTTGGGAAAAACTGGCAATGTGGGGTATCCCAAATAACCTATTGAATGCCATTAAAGAATTGTACACAGGTATCTGGACCCAGGTGAAAATAGGTGATGGCTGTTGTGCACCAAAGAATACAGACACCCACAATGGATTAAAACAGGGGTGTGTGTTAGCACCAAGCTTCTTTAATTTGTATTTATTCGATCTTGAAGAGGCACTCAGTGAAGCTAACAGCCATCCTCCAATGCTAGCCAATGAGGAAATCTGGTGCCTGTAGTATGCTGATGACATAGTGCTTTTTAGCCAAACCCCAATTGGGCTTCAACGCAGCATGAGTATATTAGCTAAGTACATGGATCGGCACGGGTTAGAACTAAATTTATCTAAAACATAAGTAGTGCGTTTAGTGGATGCCAAATACAAAAAACACGCATTGTTTTTGGATGGGAAAAAAGTCGAGGCCGTCGCTTTATACAAATATCTGGGATTTAAAATCGAGAGAAAACTGAGTTATAAGCATCAGCTCTTAGCAATGAGGGCCAAAGCCCAAAATCTCATATATGGATTCAAATTATTAAAAAGGAAATTAAGTTGTCCATCCCACAGCCACCTACTATCCGTCATGGTGGCACAATTAATGCCTTCTGTCACATATGGTTGCGAAATTATGAGGGGTCGCGAAATCTCAATTATAAATAACATCCCAACAAAGGTTTATAAGAATGTCTTCCTTATTCAGCAATCAGCATCACCGGCTCAAGTCCGAGTCGAGTTTGGTTTGACCAATCAAATATTCCGGAGTAAAAGTGCTTTTATTAAACTATGTGGAAGGCTCAGAACAGCCACAACCAACTCTATCGAGCACCTGTGCTGAAAAGAAATAGAAGCTCAAAGAGAAAATAAAATACAGGGTTCATGGGGCTACTATTTAAAACAGGTTATTGAGGATCTTTCTGCTCAAGAAATTTGGAACTCAGGTATGGGGAAACTGGCTTTTACCAAAGCTATTAATCTGTCAACAAAACTCCTGCCTAACATAACAGATGTTAGGATGGTGATTAAGTCATATGGTACCAGGCAACCTCAGGCCTCTGTATCACCAAAATCAAGACTGCAGATTTTGCAACTATAAACACAAATCCCTGGATCATATTCCCTGCGCATGTCCGAAGTTATTAAAAGAAAGAAAGACACTTTTGAAAGAAACATTTATTAATATGAATATACAAACATGCAAATAAGCTGTAACTACCTGGTTAGGAGGTTCTGTGATTCCTCTGGTCTGCAGGTTGGAACATTTATAAATATGTATCTAAAGGAATTAGGGCATGTTACAGAAGAAAAGCAATCAATTTAAGGCACTATTTTTATGATGAAGATGGATTTTATGATGAGGACGTCTGTCAGGGTTGCAGTACTCCATGGACAATGTAATCTGGTCTTGATTTTAATAAGCGTAGAAAAAATTATCAATTATTTTTTACTAATGTTTTTCATAGGATGTTTTAAATAAGGTTAATGAAATTATATGGTGTAATGGTTTTAAAAGACCGAACATTTGAAAATCTGACTTTGCCTTCTTGCGCGTTTCATGTTTTCTCTGGCACTGAAATGAATATCTGTACATATTAGTCAAATATCAAAATAGCTGCTTTGCACGGGACATTTTATCTTGATTTGCCCGCTTTTATAATGTGTTCTCGATTTTAACCATTGTTTTGATTAAGATGTTTGTTTGTTATGGTTTTTATTAACTGCACAATAAAATTTACCCATTCAAGTGATGTATCCCTGCGGCGTAAACGCTGTACATAGGGGATTATGAGTGACCTCCGACAGTCCGACGAGCTCAAGGAGCCCATCGGAAGCCAGTCGGTCCGACTGGCCAGTTTCAAATCCAACCACCTTTATCATAATAATAATATGTATTGTTTGTCTGGTAGTAAACCATAAATTATTGGTAGTAGTGTTATTTACCTTAGCAACTCTGGTATCAATTTTAGCAAACGAATAGAGGGTGGATTTAAATATACCACCATCATCCAAATGTCACTCTTTTCAAGGGTTACAGTGTTTTGTAGGGTTTCAAATATCAAGTATATGTATCTGAGGGTGTTTCTTATCATATAGAAGGAAAGGGTCATTGTTAAATGTTTTAAATAGTTCGGGGGGAATGTGAATATCAGAATATGTTTGAGGGGTTCTTAGTTGTGGATTATTCTCTTGAATCATTCATCTCAAATTTGGAATTGAGGGAATATTACTTGTAACATACATCATAATGTTCTGGGCTACCTCCCTCAATACTATGCCACATGTTCATTGGAGGTAGCAGTAAATATCTTTATATTTTGGACATGTTTTCTAACTTCTAACTCCACTGCAGATGCGGAGTGATCATGCTCACTAGTCCTCTCTCCAATACTAGCAAGAATAAACGCTCTGCCTTTGCAACGGGTTGAGGCGTAGTCCACACACATACATTGAATCCTGGACTCTTAAAGTCTCGCCATGCAATAAAGGTACCCACCGTACTTAAGAATTCTGTTTCTGCTTTTAGATTTCAAATATTCTGACTGACATACATTCTCCATGTCTAGATGATCTAAAAACTTTTTTTTTTTAAATGTTTGCATAAATATTTTTAATGAATTGCTTTTCTTCTTTATCTTGTAGAAAGAGAAAAAATATGTAATTTTAAATAATCTGTCATGAAGAAATGTTACAAAGTTAATGCTTTGAATTCTGTTTAGAGAAAGGAAATAAAAATTTGTTGTGGAAATGACAAAATTGGTTATTTGTTTGTAAAGCATTAACAAATAATTAACTTACGTTTTTGCCTTTGAGTATTGGTGTTTCTTGAAAATTTTATTCTGCTTTGTTGATTTGGTTTTACATCAGATGAATTGTTGTGGTGATTTTGATCTAGAAGATTGAAAAAAATATGTCTATGAACTCATTTCTCTAGATGATTGACCTGTGGTTCTTTGAGAAGATAAAGCATTGCTATTTGTTTCTTTTTTTTATTAGCACCCTTTTTGTATTTTTATAAATAATCTCTAAATCTGATTCAAACAAGGATTCAGTGTAGTTGTACTTTGTTTACAGAACATTTTCTTTCGCTAATGGAAATAAAAAATTCATTATTAAGAGTAGTTACCTTTGTTCAGAAGCCTGAATGATGGATTTCTCTGCTATCAGAGTGCAACAATGGTTTTCAAATTTAACAAGTTAGAAAAGTTCTAGGTTGAAGAAAATAAGCTTTTTCTTATGAAACATTAATAAACCTGTTGAGAAATAATATGGTACTGCCGGGAATATGAAAAAAAAGATTGTGTCATGGTTAAAAAAAGTTGAAAATATAAATTGACTTATAGTTATCTTGTAGGAATTTTGAATGTTGTAACTTTGATTGGTATTGGCTTCAATTAAGATGTATCTAGTTTTAAAATAAATCTTTATATTTTAATTTTAAAATGTATTTAAAATTATCACAGTAGTTCTATGTTTTTAACAACTGCATTTCTGATCTCTTTTGTGTTTAACACCTTCTTCAGGTAAGCTTAGTTTAGAGTTTACTAGAGGTCACTCTGACTAGAGTTAGAATGGTAAATTTTCCACCTTCAGTGTCCATCCCTTCCCTGAGGTGGCTCTGACTAGATTTAGAATAGTAAATCTCCCCCTTCAATATCCAGCACCTTCCTTGTGGTGGCTGTGACTGGAATTGCATTAGTAAATCTGTCCTCTTCAGTGTTCTGTACCTTACATAAATAATTTAAATCTAAGACAATAATAATTTAATACATCGCAGTATGGTATTTTTAGTTTAAAAAATAATCCTCTCATTAGTTTTATTGTTGTAGAAAAAGATTATGTTTTGTTAAAAAAATAAGGGAAATTTAATTGACCTACTTATTCTGGAATTTTCATTGAATACAAAGTAAGTGAATGTCAGTAGAGAAAAATATACATTTCTTCAAAGATGGTGTCTGTGGATGTAAAAAATATAATCCATTCTAAAAACAATTCTGAATGTTAATAGGTATTACTTCAAACATAATCTATTTCATGGGAGAGGGTGATAGATAGAGAGCTTACGGAGGTGGAGTGGAGTAGGGTTCTTCGTTCACCCAAGAAGATATCACGAAATACTAGACTCAAATACACTCAGTTCAACTACATACACATGGTCTATATGACACCCCATCAGCTTAATGTAATGTATGGTGGGGAAGTGAGGAAATGCCCGAGATGTGCCCATGCGGACGCGGACTTTATACATATGACATGGAGCTGTGGTATCATACATATATACTGGGTGGAGATTTTAGCCAAGATTAAAGACGCACTGGGTAGGGAGCTGGCCCCCACGATAGAGACCTGCTTACTGGGGCTTTTCCCGCGACCGATTAAACAAAAGGTGGGAAATAAACTGATCGATTTGGCCTTGGGATTGGCAAAGCGACGGATAGCACTAGAATGGAAGTCCTCATTTGGGCCGAGGATATCCAGCTGGAACCGGGACGTTATTAGCTGGGCCGGAGCAGAGGGCAGAGCCTTGAGTTGGGAGGAATCGAAGGGCATAAGGAGACAGCCCATAGCAGATCTATGGAGGGAAGCCCTGGCTGCTTGGGAGAATCCAGAGCCAGAACAGGAAACAATGGGAGAGACAGGGAGAGATAGTGGGTAGCTCACTCTATGTCACGGTGGACGGACATTCTTAGGTCGGGACGGGTGTGGGCAGGTAGACGGTAGCGCAAGGAATATTGACATCTCTTAACGGAGACAGAGCCATACACTCAGACTGGGTCGGTGGCGGACAGTAAGGAAACCCCCCCTAGGAAGATGCGTAACAGTTGGCACCCAAAACCTCAAAGGCTAAGAATGGTGGTATATCCCTAGAGTTTGGTACCCTGCACCCCCCCTCCCTCTGCACGATGTTGGGTTATTTGTTTACATTTTAAACTCTGAAGTCTGATTTGATGAGGACAGTACTGAACCCTGGTCTGGGGCTGAAGCCCGGACAATGGGATGGGACCGAAAAATAGCAGTAGGCATTGTCCGGGGGAAAAATGGACATAAAACATTCTTGTATGGTAGATACGATCTAGAAAGAGTACAGATAAATCTGGAGAAAAGAGAAGTGGTTGCTAGATGGGTTATCAGGCTGAAATGTGTATGGAAATGCCTACAGAATTTTGCTGATTAAGCAATGTAAAGTGAATACCTGAGAAAAATGTGTATACAAATGCCTCAAAGTACAAATGCAAATAAAAATATGTTTAAAAAAGAAAAAAAATAGAATCTATTTCACTACAGTTATACCAACTTTGATGTGTAGGTGGCAGTGTTTTCAGTAGTCACTGTTTCTGACTCTCCTTTTGTCAGCAGTGCATGTGGTCAATTCTCTGGTCAGTGTAACACCGAGCACAAAGTGGTGGCTTTTATAAAAGTTTTGAACATTTTACCAAATTTATTCGAAAATGCAAGTTAGAATCCTTGTTTTTATCTGATTAAATGTATGAATATAACATTATTTTTAGTTTATGCTATTTTTAACATTTTCAATTAACCTACTGTATTATGTTTTTTGCCATCTTTATTGGTGATAGAGTGATAGGAATAATAAGGGTTTTTATTAATAGTCATGCAAGGTGGTACAAATTGACCATTGCGTGGCTATATAAAGATTTTTTAGACTTTGGCTTTGCCTTGAGATGTTTTGTGTGCTGTAATAAAAACACAAAGGGAAGCTTTTGCAAAGCAAAGGTTTAGAACATATGCCCAGATTTCTTAAGATTATATCAACTTTTTTAATGAACATTTTAACCTGAAATGATTAAATGTAGTGTTTTGTAAATAATAGTATTTTTAAGTATTTTAAACAAATTACATAAAGACCTGCTTTGTAAAGGTAGTCATATTAAAGGTATGTATGAATCAGGCATTAAAGGCCTTAGTTAGAGTTTGGCAGCTGTGGACGAATCATCATAAAAATGAGGATGTTCTGTCCTCTTTCATACCTTACTTTCTGCCATGTAAAGAGTGTGAAAAATTTCAGATGGAACCTCCATATTCTGTCTTCTGCCTCTTCCACATTCTTACTCTGCTGTCCGTTGTGTCATTTTGGTTGAACATTGTTGGATAGCACAATAGCAAACTCAATTCCATCTGAATGCTTTTGATGGTGGCATCTGCTGATGGATTCATGGCAGTCAATACTTTACACATTTAATAAAAGAAAAAACTATAAAATCGGTAAACCCAGCCCACACAACAGTCAACCGGCGCAAAATGTACTTGCTGCTTAAAGCCCTTAAAATGGATCTTCAAATAGTTGGCAGCTGTTGAGCAAAATGAAAGGTAAGCATACACACTACATGCTATGTAAAATTTTGAAAGTCAGATTCTCTAACAAAACCACTTACAATGGTCAATATTGTGTAACCTAAATACTGGGTCAAAAATGCCATCATTACGAAAATATGATGGCCCAGAGTATCAAAGGTAAGAATATAATTTCTTATGTGCATAATTTCTTTCTAAAAAAATCATTGTATATAAGATTGTTTACTTTAAAATTGTTGTAATAAATATTGTTTTTTAATTATGTTAATATATATATTAGTATTTACATTAACTTTAGGTGTTAGTAATAATAATATAATAGCTTTATTTTTTTAATTTAGGTTTTCATTCTTAAGGTGTAATTAAAATTTTAACACATTTAGTTAGTACTTTTGGGGGTTTTAGATTAATAGGGTGGAATGCTATATGAATGTTGTAATATTATTTTAATTTGATTTTATTTGTCTAATAATAAAAAATGCATTTGGTATTTAATTATGTAAATTAGTTGAATGTTTAATGATTATTTAAATTATTTCAGTGTATTTTGTGAATTTTAATGACGTTTTTATAGTTTATTTTTTACCTATAACTCAATAGCAGTTTGGGGTGTGAAGTTATTTAAATTATATTTTAATTTAAAATAAACATTTATTTGGAAATTATGCCAATTGTTTAATTAATTAATTTATATTTCAATTGGTTAAATGTATTTTGTGAATTTGTATTTATAATTTATCTTTCTATAGTTTAATTGCTAATTTATATTTTAGTAGTAGGTAGTTAAGTTTGTAGGAGAATAGGGTGAGAAGTAACTTAAATTATATATTCCTTTTGTTAATTAAGTATTTGTTTGATAACTAATTATGTGCATTATTTAATTGAATATTTGTTATATATAATTTGATGAATTTTATTTAATTGTTCATTTGTTGATAAGGCTTTGTAATTATTAAGGCCCTTATTACGATGGCAGGCGAATCGCCACTGACAGATCTTCGGTGGTGGTCTGCCCGCCATCCACGGCATTGGTCTGACTGCTGCACTACAATGCAGCTGGTCAGACCTCAAAGATAGGGGCACCGCCTCCGACAGGATCAAAGATTCTGGCAAGACGGCGGTCGGATTCCTAACCCTACAATGGAGGTGGTGCCTGCTCAGGCACCGCCGTAGGGATTAGGATATCCCTTTCTGACTGCCTGTTCATGACGGTCCCACCACCATGAAAAGTCAGATGGAAAGGACTTTGGGGGACCCAAGCAGGGCTCCCGTCCCGCATAGGCCACTGCTAAGTGGCCTGGGGGGCACATGTATTGCCCCCCTACACACCCATGCACCGTGTGCCAGGCACCACATGGTGCCTCGCACACGGTGTATGTGTGTGCACAAAGTGCCTTTATCTACTGCGGCTTGTGCTGCAGTCCTTTTCCTGGGCTAGTGCCTGCATGGCATTCCTATCATAATAGGGCAGGCGGGACCGCCCACTCATTGTCGGCGGTAAGCGGTCTGGCCGACCGCCATTATAATGAGGGACTACGTTTCTGAAATGTATTTTGTAATTATTTTAATAGTTTTATTTGTATTTATGTTATTTTATTACTTTTTAATGTTGTTTCTTTTATTTCTGGTGGTATTTGTGATTATCTCTGAGCACTAGGGAGGCAGGTGAATATATTTCAAATGTATTATTTTTTAAATACATTTCAGATTATTCTTTTAATGATGTACATTTAATTTTAATTATTGATATATTATATTTTTATTTTCAATATCTGTTAAGTTTGTTTTGTAAGTTTTTAAAATATTTTGTTAAAACATTAGGAGTGGAAATGGTACATCTAACCTTTACTAATTCCAAAATGTTTTTCCTTACGTTGGAGTGGAAATAGTAAGTCTCACCCCTCCAAAGTCCAACATTTTCCCTGTTGTAGTTTAGATTGGGGTAGGAAAGTAAATCTAACCCCACGAAAGTCTAAATCTTTTTCTGACTTTGCTCACATTGGAGTGGGAATAATAAATTTAAACCCTCCAAACTCCCAACACTTTCCTAGTGTTACCTCATTAGATCTACATCTGTACTTAGGTGGGTATCAAACTCAAAGCAAAGATAGAAAGCAATTTGTTAGTCTCTGATGTAGATCTGATGAGGGAACTGCTAGAGAATGAAAATGTGGGAGATAACATGAATGTAAGCGAAATTCATACTTTTGAATTGATGGCACTTAATTTAGAGGAAGAAGGGGGTACCACTTTCAAGCCTAAATCAAGGAGTATATCTCAAACCTCTCATTGTGGAGTATGAAATATAAGAATAACAACAAGAGGACATATCAAAAAAATGGAATGACTAAATAGAAACAGACTATGAGTAAACTAAGTGAGAATAAAAGCAGTGTTATAAGTTCAGATAAGGGAGATAATGTTGTTATGTAGTCCAAACAAATGTACATGACTGAAGGATATAAACAGCTTAGTAATGCTGAATGTTACAAGGAAATCATTAAAGCAGTATATTAACAAATCAATAATGATTTTATTATGATCTTAATGAATGAAAGGATCATGGGCTTCTATATTGGGAACAATATACATATGTGAAGAATGAACACCGCAAACTAGCCATTTTCTACCTTGTACCAAAAATATATATTGATGCCATAAACCCTCTAGGGCGTCCTATTATTGCTGCTCTGGAAAGTTGTTTTTTTACAATGTTTCTAGATATAGTGATTATTTTTTAAGATGATTGGTTGAGAGCTTAACATCCTACATCAGAAATATCTGATTTTCTCAGGAGGATCTTTGATGTGAGTTGGGAAACAGACATGTTCAATATGACATTTGAGGTATCATCTTTTTTAGGGGTGGGTTGTTGCTTTATGTTTTGCACTCAGATTGTATATCTTGTATGTACTAGTTCATAAATTAGCTCCAGCTCTTATATCTTTATGTAATACCATCATTAAGGAGATACATTTTTCAGGGAAATGGAAAAAAGCCTCTGTCTTTCCATTTAAAAAAAAGCCTTCCCTAGACACCATGATAGAGAATAATTATTGACCTACCTCCCGGTTACCTTTCCCTGCAAAGGTTACAGAAAAGCAACTTTATAATTTTTTTACAGATTAGGCCAACTCAAAGTACTGAGACTGCATTGATAGCAGTTTCAGAAGAAATAAGTTCTATTATGGATGAGGGGGGGAAGGCCTCGATGATCCTTTTGGATCTCTACGCGGCTTTCGATACGGTGAGCCTTATGGTCTTGTTAAAGCAGCTGGCAGACATTGTGGTTACCAGATCAGCTCTGAATCTTCTTAACCCATTCCTGGAAAGTCGCGAACTGAGGGTAGCCCTTGAGGAGATTAACTGAAGGGTCATCTCTCAGCCCAACCTTTTTCAATATCTATGTGGCTCCATTAGCCATGTATATCTATTCTTTTGGCTTCACCACAGTAGCAGAAGCTGATGTTACAAAAACCGTTGTATCAATTTCCAGCAATGCAATGGAGGTTAACAGATAACAGATACATGCTAGCAATCGATAGCTGAATGAGCAAAAATTGTTTAAAACATAACTCCCAAAAAACCGAAGTCCTTTTCTTTGGGAAGGAGGTTGATTTTAGGGGTCATGCATAGTGGCCTCAGTCGTTTGGCTCTCCTCTTATGCCATTTTCTAAAGTGAGGAACTTAGGTGTTATCTTTGATGAAAAGCTGGCATTTGAGGCTCAAATAAGTAAACTGTCATCATCTTGCTTTTTGATCATAAGAATGCTGAAGAAAGTGTTACCCTCTATCCCCCCAGATCTGAGAAAAGCAGTGGTAATCTCCTTAGTTTTTATAAAGGCTCGATTACTGCAATGCCTTATATATTGGCATTAAACAGAAAGCACTAAATAAGCTACAGATTTTGCAAATCACTACTTGTCGCCTATTGAAAAAAATCCCAAAGTTCAAGTCAGTAGCAGGCGCACTGGTGGAGCATCACTAGCTCCCAGTAAGAAAGAGAGTTGTTATTAAGGCTCTCTGTATTGCACACATAGCATTTCATGGTTCAGGTCCAGAGTACCTCAAAAGTAGATTTCAACGGTACTGTCCCAAGAGATTCCTACGATCAGTCACATTGAGATCAGTGATTGTTTCTAGGGTTAAGAAAGCAACAAGTGGCGGCTGTAGCTTTATTCATTCCACATGTGTTCTTTGGAACAGAATGTCCCAGCTTCTGATAAGTCAGACTAATTCTCTCTTCTTCCAAAAGAATTTAAAAACTTGTTTTTTTCCCTTTCCTTATAGCGTGGTTGCTCTCAGTGAATGGTTATTGATGGCTTTATGACTGGACGTATAACTATGCTAGCGCCAAGATGCCTTAATGCATTTGCACGCTTTAGAAGTTCTTAAATCAAATCAATCCTCTAAGTTGATGTCACATCCTTTTTTAATGACGATTAAGACCCCCTAGTTATACACATCTGTTCCATTACCACCATGTCATGGACCCAGCTCACTTTTTTGAAACAACTCTATGCATTCTGGTTTTGTAAGATATGTCTCTTATAGTACTGTTGTCTGGGCCTCACATTCCCTAAGATATTCTAAGACCCACCTCTGCTTCCTTCGTCCTCGTAACCTGTTGAAATTCCATGTCATGAGACTTAGTTTGGAATCCCTTTACAGAACAAACTTAATTTCACCTACCCCACAACATTTATAAATTGCTCATAAGTCTTTCTTTCAATTTACCAAAAATAGAATAATTTTGAGCCATAAATAAAATATACAAAACAGCTTTTATTAATTTTTACAAAAAGTACTTTTTTTCAAGTATGAAACATCTCTTTAATATATCATATGACGTAATGCTTCTAAACATAAAATCCCAAACCTTTTCCCCTTAATCAAAATCACCCTCCCTCACATCCTCAATCCACTTGTGCAAAATCAGAGGAAGAGATCATAGTGGATATCGTAAGAAAAAGAGAAGTATAATGAATGTTCACTTTGGGGACATACAAGGAGGGCCCTAATGAGGTAATTCCTTGGGAAAATGCTATTTGATATATCATACCTTTCCTTTAAGGAAGGCTATTGGATAGATTTTGGCATGTAGTTGATCATTATGCTGTTCTTTGTATTCTTGTTAGATTCCTGTGGCCAATAGGGAGGTATAAAAGTTGTCGGGACCAATAGTGTGCTGTATTAATGTAAACAGAGATTTGTTAAGAGATCAACCAGTGCTAGTGTTGGCTGTAGTAACAGGCGTTATCATTGGAGCAATTTAAGTAGACAGGAATTCTATGTTGAACAGTTCCAGCAAGACATCCCATGATGGCCGTCGATGGAATACATAGCGACAGACAACCAGTGCTATGATAGATTCCTGTGGCTATTAAGGAGGTATGAAAGTTGCCCTGGGGCCAATATTGTGATGTATTAATCTAAACAGAGACAGTTTAAAAAGTTAATCAGAACTAGAGTTGGCTTTAGTACTGTTGCAGGTGTTATCATTGGAGAGAATTAAGCAGACAAGAACACATTTGCAGTATAATTCTAGGGTGAATCATTTTCAGCAAGCCATTTCAAAATGGCTGCCCGTGGAATAAATAGCGATGGATGACTAGTGCTGTGCCTGCAGGACTCTGTGGTACAACATATTCCTAATTTGGTTATAATAAAGGGGTTTCGCTCCTCGTTCCCATATATAATTAGAACGGCGGCAGTTGAAAAGCTTTTTGTTCAACTTGAATGGATCCTAGTGTATGCCCGGTAACTTCAGCATCATGTGTTTAACACTGAGACAAATATAAAAGAGAGTTAAGGCGTCTCGTGTTTTTTTATACATCCAGAATGGAAATGCCGGACCATGCAATCCTTAGATTAATAAAGAGGTAAGTAGATGTATTAGAATCTGCGCTGGGGCCTCGCATTATTGTATGAGGGGATGGCAGTACTTAAGATTATGAACCAGGGGGTTAATGTTACAGTGGTTGGTACGTTAGTAATGAATGTGGATGGAGTTAGATATAGCAGAGCTCCAAGACTATGAGTCTTTTTACTTTCTCTTGCTCCTTAGCCATGATGTATAAAGCTAGACTATATGAGACAGTCCAAGAAGAGATATAGCATGACTGCATGGTATCTAATTTTGTGTAAAAAAGTTTTTTCTCATTGCTTGATTCAATGTGGGCACTATTTGAGGCAACCTATTAAGTCCTGAACTGTTATTCACAGACTATACTCAATTGTATACAGCTGCCCTAGTTTCTTGTCATATTATTATCCCTGCTTTGACTACTGCTATAACCTTTTCTTTTGTAGAATTTATACCTTTGAGGTGATTAGTTACATTGGGTTGGAGATCATCATGGATCTATATTGATTATATATAATAGAAGGTCTTTTCCATCATACCAAAGCTGTTGGATTTAGAAGTTTCATGGTTCCCAAGAAGGGGAGTGAGACAGAAATCGATGTATGAGTTAGTTCTATGAAGGATTACACTCTATTTGGATTGTATCTTGTGGCTTGCTGGTAATCTGTTTATTTTTCATTTGTTTAGTCACCTACTAGATGTTTGCTCTCCAGCGGTTACCATCGAAGTTGTTCCCCTATGGACCACTTTTTGGTGCCTACTATAAATTTACAAGGTATTGATGTGGTTGTTCTTGGTGATGGCACTCATAGAATAATCCCTCTACAAAATTTCAATATAATAGGCTTTTCATGTAACTTTATCTGCAGGTGCTGCCATATCCAGGGTGCAATTAGATTGGACAGAGGTTTTACTAGGGTGCACACACGGGTGATTATGGTGATGGTTTGTTTACTTTTTAGTTTACCGACTACACACATAATATTAAATGCTAAGAGCCTTATTCCTGTATTTATTTTTTTAATTAAGATTTTTTTCCCCAGTATGAGCTGTAGTTATTCTATTTTATTATCATTATTTCATTGTTGCAGGTGTGTTTTGAACCCCATGCATGGCCCTCCTTACTTTTTGAATTATGAAATTGTCAGTGAAGTTATCCACCTGGTCCACTAAAGGAGATGAATTATAGGATTTCCACTGAAGCAATGAGAAGGGGTTAACCTGTTGAGTTGTATTTGGGTAAAACCTAAGATACCTGTATTGTGTGATTTATTTGGCCCAGGAATCTCATTCCTTTTTGTTGGTTTTAGTTGGTTGAGTGATATTGAGCATTTACAGTATGAATGGGGTATGAATGAGTGAGATAGATTAGTAGGTTGTGGTCTTAATTAATTTTGCACTGGTGGGTTGAGGATGTGAGGGAGGGAGGATTATGAGTAAGCCAAAAAGGTTTGGAATTTTATGTTTCACGTATTAAATCATTAGATATAATAAAGAGATGTCTCATACGTGAGAAATAAGTATTTTTGTAAAAAATTAATAAAAGCTGTTTTGTAAATGTTATTTATGGCTCAATATTAGTCAAATCTGTAATATTGAATTAGAGGCTTATGAGCAATTTATAAATGTTGTGGGGTAGGCGGAATTATGCTCATTCTGTAAAGTGTACTGTTCCCCTGGTCCGCACCTCCCATTTGTTCGAACAGGGGCCCTCTTTTTCTGATTCCTATTTTTGGATCACTACTAGTCCTGCTCATCCTAATTTAGCCCCGCACCATATATTGTAACTGCTGGACTTTAATATAAGGTAGGTAGATGAGAACTTCTTTTTTAAATAATTTTCTCCCTCTATGCTCCCTACCCAGTGACCCTTCCCCTCCCCCAGCCTTCCAGAGGAACCCTCCCATTCTCCCAAATCAGCATCTCTTGACTTTGGGCCTGATTTAGATCTTGGAGGATGGGTTACTCCGTCAGATTGGTGATGGATGTCCTGTCAGCCAAAATATAAATCCCACAGGATAGAATGGAATTTATATTTTGGCGGATGGGACATCCGTCACCGTTGGGACGGAGTAACCCATCCGTAAAGTTTTTAATCAGGTCCTATAACTCAAAGACCCATGTGACACCACAATATGCATTTTTTTAATGTAGTTGATTATTTACTTTAAACTTTTATTTCCATGTTATTTCCTTTTATTTACTCATTTTATTTCTCTTTTTTCCACAGTATAAAAAAACAGGGGAATATAGTATATGGGGCAGAGACCATATATATAACTTATTTTTCCATAACACGATTGCTTCCTCTACTTCCTCTATGTACCTGTATTTTTACATCTGATTATCTGTCATTACTCTCAGGGTAGCAGGGAACTGCATTTTAACTCTTGCACCTAACCCATGCAACTCTTCCATTTTCTGACTAAGGGCCCACTGCCTGTCCTCTGTCACATGGCAATGACTTAATCATAAAGGAATAGCTGTCATACACCATCTGCCTAGGTTGTAATGCTTTAGTTAGGACCTTTTCTTTCACTAAGTAGGGCTGAAAGTTTATTAG
Organism: Calotriton arnoldi; assembly: GCA_963921515.1. Classification (NCBI taxonomy): domain Eukaryota; kingdom Metazoa; phylum Chordata; class Amphibia; order Caudata; family Salamandridae; genus Calotriton; species Calotriton arnoldi. The sequence goes on from CAWUFW010009112.1 coordinate 70,016, forward strand.
TATCCTTCTGGGCTTCTGTCTAGAGGGGTTTCTCCTAAAAGTGTCCCTATAAACTTTTTGTATCTTCCACTCAAAATCTATATCACATGCACCTTCAAACAACCCGTTTTTGATCAGTGAGGTTACAAATACAACCAGGTTACCACCTTCACTGGCCTCTGGGACACCTAGAATTTTTAGGTTATTCCTCCTGGAGTGATTCTCTAACCTCTCTAATGTCTCATTGAACTTCTTATCCCGAGCCTTCAATAGTGCGATATCTTTTTTTAAATTTATTTTTATTGAGCAGAACGAGCAGGATAAAAACCAAGAGTACAAAGACATATAAGTTACAATAGAACGATGCCTGTACATCTCATTAAATGCATCAAAACCCAGCTTAAAATGACAACTGCAAATTTTTTCTATTGATTAAATGTAGTACAGTGTAAACAAAATATCTGCATACAGATTAAAACCAGTTCTTGTCATAAACAGACCAGCAGTACTCTCCCCATATAACATTACATTCATTTTAAATTTTCATTCTCTCTCCAATAGTGCGATATCTTGATGAGATTTCTCCACTTGTTTGGAGACCCTCTCCAACCCTAGCTCTAACATCAATATATGCGCTGTCAGGTCATCAAGCTTTTCCCACAAAGTTTTGCAGGCCTCTTGGATTCCTGTTTGGTTGTTCTTAGAAGTTATGAATCTATCCTGAATCTCCCTGGTTAGCTTCTGTATCAGGGTTATCAAACTTCCCTCACAGGCCTCCTTTCCTTTCCTTCCTCCTCAATCATCTGGGTAAGGGGCCTGACTTTAAAGAACGGAAAATCTGCTGGCTTTACATTTAGGGAAAATATTTTTTTCTTTTCTTAATAAGTAAAACCAAAAGCATTACGGTATTGGCTTATGACACAGACCGTCTTTCCACATCTAATATATATGAATGGTTGTGGCATTCTGGTCTATGCAGTGTACAGGATTAGTAGTCCATGATTCAGAGAGTCTTTTCCACATGGAGGACTCCAGATCGAGCCGGGCATTCTGGTTTATGAAGTCCTGAAGGTAGCACATCCAAATTTGTTTTGTCTTCTTTGCCTATATTTACTCAGAATGATGAGGTATCTTGGAACTTGGGCTCCATTGGTGGTACGCACAGGTTGAGGCTCCTTTGTGGAATATAGAGACTGTTTTGTTGAATGTGGCCGGTCTTGGCTGTGCAGGAGATTGCCCGTGTAAGATGTCCAGGTCATTTCCTTGTTTTTTTCTGAGTTTAAATATGTGGAGGTAATTTTCAAATGCTTCCTGGTGTGCAACACACAGGTGCAACACCCTTTGCAGCTAGGTGACTCTCAGGTGGGATACAAAAGTTCCCGCCATAAAGGCCTCGCATTTCATGTAAGTCTTTCATGCAACGAGACACCGTATTGATGGCGACTGACACGAATTTAGGTGATTTGGGGTAAGCGACATGATTGTGCTTAGCATTAAATTGCCGCATTTGAGTCATTGTGGGCATTCTTGGCATGTTGTTTGGGGACATGTCTAAACCCTCAAGTCCTTTCCAAAGGTTTGCAATTATCCCTTAAATCATATCTTTTCAGTGGCGTGTGGTACACATATCCCAATTATCTGTGATTGCCCATTCCATCAAATATGCTATTGCTGAAATGCCAATATAGATTAGTGACATCCCACTAGCATATATGCTCCTTTATGATTACAGTCAGATTAAGCAAACCTTTAGAAGTGCTACAGAGTTGAAGAGTATGTACTGTGGGTGTGCACACTGAGATATTGTCAATGCCATGCTAGCCTTCCAGTTGGTGCACTTTTTCTAATGAGGGTTTCAATATAAAACCGTTTGGAGCAACTCGAAAGCAGGCGGCCGTGAAAATTCAAATCGTACAATGTGATATGGCATCATTGCATTGGCAGGTTAGCTTGAGTGTGTTTGACACACGCCGCACATATGGTATGGATACAAATGTGTATGGCATACTGCGATATTTTAATGATGGTGAAGCTTTCCATGTGAGAATTTTGAACCGATGGGGGTTATGATTTCAAGCCGCATGAACCAGTTTGTGACAAGCAGTCGGCTTCTAACATCGATTTTTGAATCTGGCATAACAGCAATGATTAAAGAGTTTACTTAGGAGTGCTGAATACACGTCTAAACAAAGATGTGTAAGGATACAAAGCAGTGGAACTCGCACCACGCAGTTGGCTTTTAACATCCATTTTCTAATCTGCCATAACAGCAATGCATTAAAGGGCTGGCCTAGAAGTGCCTGATACACACCGCACTTGTGATATGGATACAAATTAGCGGAACATGCACCACCTGTGTGCACACTGAGATATTCTAATAGTGGTTTTGCTTTTTGTTGAGGGTGCCTGTTTTAATGAGGATTTGATTTCAATACTCATGAAATATTTGGAAAGCGGGTGGGCTTTAAAATCCAAAAGTCCCAATTGGGTTTAGCAATAATGCAATGGAGGGCTGGCCTAAGTGCATCGAATATATACCTTATGTATATTGGAGAACTCTTTGGTGTAGTACAACAAATTGTTCATTAACTTCCTAGTCAATGAATCAATCAATTAACTTTTACTCAATTTTCATACTAAAGCAGAATACAAAGAAATTCATCATAACAAGCAAGATTGAATAAAAAATAAAATACATCAATCCATACAGCATTAAAATCAGTCATGTTTTTTAAAAGCAGTTCTTAAAAAATAGAGATTAACAAAGCATTCCTACGACAAATAGATAAATAACTATCGAGTAGAAATTAGGCCACCCAGATAAAAAAAATGGAAGACAAAAAAACAAAGTTTGGGAGTAGTCAAAAGCTGTTAGTATAGGTAAGGGAGTCTGATCTGGTTAAAACCACATGCAATCAATATAGGCATTAGATATTTATGTCGGAGGGAGGAGAATTTCAGCCATAAAATACTATGTGCATGGTGGTACAGATGGAAATATTGTCATAGATGCACGGAGGCAGGTTGGAATGAGAAAACCAAATCTCCTTTGGGAATAACAGTTGGTGGAAAATATTGAGTCTCGGAAATGTTAAGAGACGTCGACGATGATTAGGCATATCCAAAAGGAGGTACGGCTCAATGCCCAGGATAGATTTAACAATGACATAACCACAAAATGACTGTTTCATTAAGGCAGAATTCTCCCTTTCTGTAATCACCGTCTGGACAAAGGCCTGTTTGACTCAAATTAGATCCTTGTTTGTGATACCCACAGGATCATAAAAAAGGTCTGGATGGCCCAATCACGTGAAAGTTTTCTTTATGTATGAGATCAATGAGATATGATCCGCTTTATCTAGTGATAGACAGTCCTGTAGGATTTGTCTATTTAAATGCAATACATCTTCTGACCAAACAAAACACCACAAAAGAAGCAGGCGTATACGAATGAGATCAGAAATGAAGGCCATTCTCAATGCCTCATGGAAGAACTCAGCAGGGGTACCTTGTCCTACAGCCAAAAGATTCTTCAGAAAGTTATTCTCAAACATTTGAATTCTGTTAATTTATGGAACCCCACCCCCCCAATTTTCACAGCCAAAGATTGACATCGAAATACTCTTGGCCTTGTATATTCTTAAAATAAGATCAGCTGGTTTATGGCCAATATGTCTGGCAAAGTCATGCACTTATGAAATGGCTAATTGCACAATTCTCCCATTTTTCTTAACTAAAGGTGTCCAACTAAGACCAGAATTCAAGAGAAGACCCAAATAGGAGAAGTCATCAATCCTGGATAAAATCTGGCTCTGTGCAGAAAGACTGCGGGGCAGATTTACAAGCCCCCTGCGCCACCAGTACATCACTTTTCGTGACGTACTGGTGGCGCAGGGGGCTCCTCGATATTTACAAGGAGAGGAAAAGCCACCATGCGTGACTTTTCCTCTCCTTGTAAATACCGTCCCTTCACACGCAGCACTTTGCGTTGAAGGGGCGTTCCATGGGTGTTGCTGTGGGTGTTCCCACGCAACACCCATGGAACAAGACACATCTCCAGATTTACGAGAAATCGTAACTCTGGAGATGCGTGTGAATGCTACGCCACCCTAGAGGTGGCGTAGCGAGGCGCACCGAGGAGAAATGTTTTCATTTCTCCTCGTTTCCTCTTTCAATGCGTGCTGCATTCTGCAGCACGCATTGAAAGAGGAAAAGCCTGTACTGATTGTTTTGTGCAGAAAGGTGCCCTTCCTGCACAAAAACAATCTCCTCATGGCGCAGGCACCCTTGCACCATGGTGCAAGGGTGCCTGCGCCGGCGCTTGGCAGCTGTTTGTGCGCCAGCGCAGGGAGAGCACAGGAATGCGACATATTCTTGTAAATATGTCGCATTCCTGTGCTCTGAAAGTGCCGCAGCGTGGCGCAGCCAAAGGGCTTGCAGCGCCACGCTGCGGCACTTTCTTGTAGATCTGCCCCTGCGAGTTTTGGTATTTTTTGGGCCTGCAACCATAAAACACAAAGGGGCCGATTCCGATTCGGGCTGGAAATCTCTCCGACCGAGCCGGACCCGGAGAGATTTCCGACCGAATCGGACTCTGGCAGTCCGACCGAACGAGTACGATGCGCACGCATGCCATCGGACTCGAGTCGGTCGGACTCTATTGAAGTCAATGGGAGCCGGTCGTACAACGCGTACGCGGGCTCCCATTGACTCAATGGGTGCGAGGCGGACAAGGGTGCCCCCTACAGCAGGTACGCGTCGATGCGCATCGTGGCGTACATGCACAGGTAGGGGGGACCCATGGGTCCCCCCTGTGTGCGACTCGCGAGCCTACGCATACAGGGGGGTCCGACGCGGACCCCCAAAGTCCGGCTCCGACAGCTTTTTCGAGCCGGACGGCGCGAGTCGCTCAGACTACTCGCGGCGCGCATCGTACTTACCCGGCCGGGAAACGTCTCCATAGCGCGGTGCGAGTCGTGTCCATGCGAGTCGGTCGGAGCGTGTTGAAGCCGCGTTCGAGTCGGTCGGAGATTTCGCGGGTGCCTGCATCGTACTCGCTCGGCCGGACCCGCGTACGATTCGGTCGGGAAACAGGGCTCCGAATCGGATCCGGTAAATCCGAATCCGATTCGGAGCACTACCGGCCGAGATCGGAATCGGCCCCAGAGTTTTAAAAGTAGGTAGAAAGGTCCAGGTTATTCATAAAAGTAATAAAATAATCTAAAAGCTGTAGCAAACTCCTGGCAGTCCGGACAATTAAGACAGCACCATTGGCTTACAGAAAAACCAGAATTGTTCTTCAGCCGACCCTAGGGACATCTGCCCCTAACTTGGCTAAAACACCCTCCAGCCGATTAATATAGATGACAAATAAAAACAGTGCAAGGATGCAACCCTGACAGACACCTCTTTTCAAAGCAAGTGGGCTGGTACATTCTCCATTAGAATCATATCTAACTACTCCAGTGAGGTCAGTCAATTAACTACTCAGAGATTTTGTGTCTATCTCTTCATACGATCCTCATATGTGAAAATTAGCATGTAATATTTGTTCCCCTCAGGTGTCAACATTGGGGTATAATCCCCTCCTCGACAATTGGAATGACTGTCACTTTTGATTACGACCTCTGTGGCGATTGGACCATTGGACAGACTCATTGTGGTATCAAACTTACATTTCATTACAAAGAGGTATTTCACAAATATAAGTGCACATGAGATTTAAATGCGTAGGTTACGTTTTGCAATATGGGCTATTAATGTATTATTATGTGAACCCCGAAATGTATGAATACTCCTACTCTATATAGATGTTATACTTGGGCTAAAAACATTTTTTATATTTAATCCTTGTTCCATTTCCTCGCTATTGCACTTGGACTTGCTGTTATTATTTGGTTTTCTGTGATCACGTTTGGTTAGGGAATGGTGGAGTTTATTTTCACACCCCACTGTGCAAAGTTGTTTTCAAAAGTTTTCTTAATGGTCATGGGTTTTGTTAATTGTAGTCCTTGATTTTTGTTCTTGTATATAGGATGTTAGGGAATTGTTTTAAAGATGTTTGTTATTTATATGTATTGTTTAAAGCCCTAAGTGTAAATCTTTTGATTGAAACGCATTGAATGTTTGGCTGTTTTGATGGAATGACATATAATTATCTAATAAAGTAAATTCCAAGACATACAGGGTCATGGACTTTTTATTGACTGGGTACACTATACCATATTGTTAATCTTCAAGAATGGAAAATCTATTAGAGGTGCAACGGACCATTAAAGGCAGTTATACCCTATAAGTTATTTTAGTGCTCGTCTGTTCGCCATGCCTGTGACATGCCCAACTGAAGCCCTTGCGCAGAGGACCTACGACTTGTTTCAGGATAACTTGGCAGGAGCCATTCATTTGTATTCTGTTCTCTCCTCTTACCCATTACCTTCGACTTTTCAATGATGGGATCTAGCATCCTCTACCTACTGTCCCCTTTTACCTCCTGGTGGGAATGGGGTGCTACACTCTTTGGTTGCTCATGCTGTTCTGCCATGATTTTAAAACAGGAGCACAGAGAGGGAGTGCTTTTGGGTCTAGTTATGGGTTTAGTGCTGACAGTACTACTATTCACGTCACCTCTCCCCTTCCCCGACGTTGCCCCCACCTCTCAACCCCTCTGACACTTGATCTCTTTTTGCAACTTTGCTGAGGTTTTGCTTTCATCCCAAGGGGTCCAATTACAACTCTACCCATAATAGCCTTTACTAAGCCCTAGCTGCATATACTTTGAGATTCTCAGATAGTATCTATTTTTCTTACTATCTGGGAAAGGAGCCATTTCTCCTCTTCCTTGTAAAATGTTCACAGGGAACCCTCCACCCCCATCCTGTCAACTCACTTGTATTGAGGGCATAGGCTGTGCCCACTCATGTCCCTTGTTTGGAGTGATTAGGCCCTCCGCCATCCATGGGATCCCAGTCTCACAGCAAGGTGCTGCTTTTTCTTGCCTACTCCCTGCCTCTCAATTCTCCTCTTGCGCCTTCACAGTGATCCTTTGGCCGCCTGCTGTTATGGCAATATCTATGTCTTTGCTGCCTCTGCTCATGCAGCCCAAGGGGCCTATCACACCCAAGCTGCCAAATCTTCCCAAAATGAAGTCCTCTGCACAGTGTTCCCCCTACCCTGCAATTGCTGGCTTGCTCTGAAGCAATGAGCTGCTGCCCACTTTGCCTGTTGGTCCTGCTCTTGTTCCCTGGCCTCCACAACTCATCAAGCCTCCTGAAAACATGCTGAAACACAACATCATAACTCAGTGTTGTCATCACTGCCCTAAATTAGGGTGAGTCCAATGATATATAGGAGTCAGTGGTCACTTGGTCACACAACAGGCCAACCCAGCCTGCTGCCATGTTCCCCTCTAGCTACACCCCTCCCCTGCCCTTCATACACAAGTATGAGGCATTGAGAAGACTTCAAAGTGGTGGACCAGACCCATTAGATATTACGAGCATACTCAAATGGTATGGTGCCTTTCCAGTAACATCTTTGTGTGTTAATGATGAATTATATGTTCAACAGAGAGGGGCTGCAGTGGGCACCTGCTTCATTCCCAGCTATGCGAATTTGCATATGGGCTGGTGGGAGAAGAAGATGGTTCAACAATATAATCTTATGGCTCACCTTTTAGACAACCTTTTTATAATTTCAAAGGCCAGTCTGATGGAGTCAGAAAATTTTGTGTCGGGGTGAAGCTTGACCGTCCCGTAAGATGACTGCTTGAGACAGGAGCTCCGTGCTGTGACAGGAATCGTCTTGTGAGGACGCTGTCCATTCCACCATAATTTTCCTGCAATGAGGTGATTTCAGCTCCAGAAAGGTCTCGGGTCAACAGGGAGCCCTACTTATATTTCCTTAGTTACCCCTTCTGCTGCAGTCACAAAATGTTCAAATTTTCTCCTAACTAGGCTGAAGCATCTTGATTTTCTACAGCGTTCCTGAGTTGATATTTTTTCTCCTCAAGACAGCACTCACATTATTTTCAAGGAACAGCATATGATTTTTACTTTCAAGGGCTCTGGGTACTTATTTGAGAGTGAGCTTATGGTCCTTTTTTATGTAATAAGTCTCCTCAAAGTTCCTTCACAATCTATATGTTTATTGCAATGGCTCAAGCAACTTTATGCTACTTCATTACTTGCCATTGTTTAGTAACTGGATACAGGGCTTATATGGGCATGTCTAGATATCTTAAATTAGGTCCCTTGACATCTGGGCAGCCCATGAGCAATTCACCTATGGCAACTGGTTTATCTCAATCGGAGCAAATGCTTAAATTAGATTAGATTTAGCAAATGCCTTAAGTTCTACCCTTCCTAAATCTAAAATAACTTTGCATACTCTATAAACACAAACTCCTCCTTCTACTCATAAACGAATTAAACAAGACCCTCCCTCTCCTTTAAAGTCCCAGTCACCTATTTCATTAGAACTCTTGCTTGAATAAATCAAAGAACTACGTCCCTTTGTAGAATAAACAAATGCTTGCATACAGCATTTAGATGCCAAATGGTCCAATATTGAGGCGAGGGTCTTGATGATGGAGCAATGTATTAGTGATGTACTGGATGAAACTCCTAAAATGACTACTTGGAGAAGGAGGTGGCTCATCTCAAACTTCAGCCAGAGGATTTGGAAAATAGGAATAGGTGGAACAATCTTTGCCTTTATGGTCTTCCGGAAGGCATTGAAGGCACAGATTTGGTGACTTTCTTCTCATCTTTTTTACCTTAACTAGTAGACTTGCCATCTTCCACAGTCATTGATATTCAACATGCACATCAACTTGGTCAACATTCTCACACAGCATATCCACTGAAGCTAAGAGTAGTCATTCTCTTATTTCTGGAGTTTACTGACCTTCTGAAATTTCTTAATGTTTCAAAAATGAAAAACCAATTATTTTGGTCAGTTAATAAACTCTTCCATACTCTGTATGTATCCAGATCTACAGTTACCAGACAAAAGGAATTCCTTGACCTTTGTCCACAACTACAAGCCATGGGTGCCAGATACAGTCTGCTTCATCCATGCCACTTTAAGATCACCATTCAAGTTAAGATTACTACCTATGACAATAGTGCTGACCTTAGAAACTTTCTGAAACATTTTTCCTCTGATACAATGGATATTTTGCTTCCTTCTAGGAATTAATATTATGGGCCTTATTACAAGTTTGGTGGCCCATAGGACCACGAGCCCGTGGTGGCGGTTCGACCACCGCCACACTGAGGAACCGCCTGAGATATTATGACTGCGTTGGTCGGACCGCCATGAGACCGTCGGCACCGCCGGGAACAAGGATCCCGTTAGGCGGGCGGTCTTTCACAGGCAGGATTATGCTGGTGGTACCCACCATGAAAAAAGCGTGGCAGAATGCTGAATTTGGTCCTGTGGGTGCATATGGAGGTGCACATGTGATGATCCCTTGGATTTGCACCCCCCTTCATGCATTGTGTGTTGTGGTATATATGCCACACCGGGCAGGAAGGTGTAGTCGCTGCTCTGCATGATAGGCTCTTCTATGAGCCTAGCAGAAAGCTGCCGTCAGACAGCCGCAGGACCGCCCGTCAGATAGGACCGCCCATCAGACCAGGATTTAACTCCTAATCTGGCAGGCAGTCACACCACAGCTTTAGCGGTCCTACAGCGGATGGCATTTTGCACCATCGGCTGTAGGACTGCCAAAGTCGTAATAAGTACCTATGTATTTACCTTATGAGCTGCTGATGTTGTCTGAGGCCCTATTGTTGTTTATTTGTATTTTAATATTTTTATACTTGTTGTGTTTATGCCTTGTTTTGCCATCTTGTTGAATACTAATATATTCTTTCTCATTGCAGGCTTTGTACTTGTCCTTGTCTTTTCAACTTTGTTGCCATATACCCTGTCATCATAACATCATGTCCCCCGCTGTGCCAACCTCTCCTTGTGCTGTCACCACTCCATCCTTATTTATGCCCTCTATCAAGGTAGGTTTTAGTCATCATTGTTTTGACATGTACTGCCTCTATCTCTGATATAGCCGATACAGTACATTTTAACGAGTGATAATCACCTCAGATCTTATAGGATACCTAGTCACTACTGTTCCTTACCATACAGTAATTTTAAGAAAACTCAGTACATTAAAAGTAATGGCCACTGAGAGCATCTGTAAAAAGAGCCGGTTTAACCTGGTAGAAATTTGCCCTTTTCAAGATGCGAACAATATACACCTTCCGGGTCATTGCGTAAAAGCTGTAAAACATAGTAAAGTGCAGAGTATGCTGATGGACCTATTGTTACAACCGCAGTGTGTGACTTTGTGATCCCTGTTTCTGCCATGAGGATAGGCTAACAGAAAGGGTAATGAATCCACTCAGAACTTGGTTAACAGAAGGAGAGGTATCACTATTGTATCCTTAATTGCTGCCACGTCCATATTCTGGGTTAAAACAGCTATTATTAGATCCTAAAATGATTGCATGTTTTTTTAAAGGTAACAACCGGGCATGGGTCATTTGGAGAATCTGATCTGAACCTCTCTAGAGTGGATGGAACGACTCAGAAGAGAGAGTGCAAAATATTCTGTTAGCTTATACTATCCTTCATGGGACAAGGCACCCATCACAAAGTATTTCAACATTCTAAATCTTATTTAGAACCTTGTGGAATTGTATATGCAAAAAATAAATAGAGGATGTTCTATCCATTGTATTTAAACTTCCCTTGACATGAATGCCCTCTTAATACAATGGATGGGATATCTGCCATTTTTAATGCCCCACATCTGCGTAAATATTCAGTATGAGGACATCTTTATTGTAAAACATGGACATAATACACCCGATTTTATGCTATCTACAAAATAACACTTTCAGATCAGTTTATTGTAGTTGTGCTGCATCTGCCCAACTACAATAAGTAAGGGTCAAAAACGTGAATGTTAGGATGGCCCACAGACAAGTACAATTAGGCAATGTTCAGATGTTACTGTCATTTCAGTCCATTCAATGCTCATCATATCATCCCAAACCCCTGCCAATATTAGCACTAGCACATCCCAACAGGAACAAGGGCAAGAATCTGTAATCCCTTGTACAAATAGATTTCTACCTCTCCAAGGTGTCAGTGATGAGCATAGTGATAACGTACCCTCACTGCCATCCCTTGGGTCGGTTGGTGATACCGGGACGATTTGTATAGAAGATAAAACAGAGCCCATGGATACCCCTCTCATTATAAACACACTGAGAAGGGAGATCAGCATATTGAAAAGTATGATAGAGGATCTTACCACCTTAGTTAAAACATTAGTAAAAATGGACTTGCCTCGTAAAGAATATGATATCCCTGTACAAGTTCACCATTCACAGTCCATCAATAATGACCACAAGCCACAAGATCCAGTACTCTCTAGCAAAAAACGTATTTCCTATGACTCCAACTCTCATCAATTAGCTACTTCCGATTCTCTAATACGAAAATATGCCCCTAATGAATCTTCGGCTTGGAGCACAAGTAGACCTAATATTTCTATACAAGACAAGCTTAAAAGGTTAGCAAATCCACAGAACCCCAGAATTAGACACATTGCTCAGCCACGACAGGCTCAACCCCATACCCATGAAAATCGAGATCAATTGCCCCCTCTAGCTGCTAGAGCCAATATTAACAGGTCGCAAACCAAAAAAATTTACATGACCAATGTCCGAGAATTAATATTAAGAATGCCCACGAGAGTGAAGAATCTCTAATTAATAAGGTGACCCACTGGATACGTCATGTTAGGGGATGTCGATCAGTGATCCGAGATGACATTCTAAGAGCACGGAGGTGCCCCTCCCCAATTAACCAACTGGATAACATCGAGATTACCCTAAAGGAAACCGAGATGGCAGAAAACCTCCTTGCTCTAGAATTCCGCTCCTGTCCCCCTGATGGGTCGTCTATCCAATTTAGGCATCTTCCCACACACAAGTTGGCCAGTACACAAACCACACAGGCATTTATACATCTAGCAGGCACTTCTTCCCTGGAGTCTAATGACTGACTACAAGAATCAGCTATCCCGACCTCTCCTAGTCTTCCAAACCACACTATGCAAAGTTCCCAATGCCAAGCTGGTACTAGAGGATCACTTATCCACCCAGACGAAGAACTAGCCTCCGATTTTTATATGCACCCAGTATCGCCAACACCAGCTTCTTTGCAAACTAATATCCCCACTTTTACACAAAGCACCGCCACAGGTCCCACACCCAGCCATCAGCTGAAGATTGTGTCATGGAATGTGGCGGGACTAAATAACAAACTTCCACTTCCCCACTGGAATGAGTTTGTAGGGGATTTTGACATTTGCATCTTTCAGGAGATGTGGAGTTTGGTTCCTCTACACAAAGCTGGTTACACTTGTTTTTATACACCTGCAACCACAGCAGGGCGAGGGCGCCCTTCAGGGGGCCTGATTGTTTGGATAAGTATTGCACTTTATTGCCGAATTACTCTCCAAACAAGCTAAAGCCCAGATATCCTGTGGCTAAGCATCAGGGGACCTAGGGGTGGAACCCAAATTGAGCTCTTTAATGTTTATGCAAGAGGGACAAAGGGAGGCAGGCCCTCGACTACTATCTCAGCATTCGACGAATGTCTAGATAAGTGCCCACCTCACGCAAGAGCAATAGTCGCAGGAGATTTTAATTGTACCTATGAACCCCTGACCACAGAGGAACTAATAGGAATAGAAGATCAAGACAGCAGGTGGGCAGTACCTCAACTTGACCTTCCTTTAGTAAAAAGATGGACACAGCAGGTACTCCAATTGAACGCTATCACCATGGAGTATGGTTTAAGGGCAACCAACGGTAGGTCACCATCTGATAAGCAAGGCGCTAACACCTACAATAGAGTTAGCTGCCCGTCCAGGATTGATTACGTGCTTCTCGATGTTAAACTGTGGGGGCATTTGATCGATATGCTAGTGGGTTCAACAAGAGAGAGTGATCACAATCCTCTGTGCCTAACCTTGAAACCCCTCTGGGAAGCAAATTATTACCAGCAGAACACTCAATCCCAGGCAGTCACCAGAGATATAGTTCCATCAAATTGTAAAAAGTTCTTGAAATGGAAAAGGGAAGCCTTGAGCGAGGCAAAGATTGCCGGTATCAAACATGAATTGACAATTGGCACGGCCAAGCTCCAAGACTCGGCATGTAGTGTATTAAGATCAATAGGCGTTCCTAGGGCCCATATGCACACAGTTAATCAAATTAATGCATACTTTCAGGTTCCATACCAGAAGGAAAAACCTAGCAATCCTACCAAGGACCCATATTCTTGGTACAATAAAGACTGCAGGGAAAAAAGATCGTCCCTGACGAAAGCCATCAAAGACAAAAATAAAATGCACATAAAAGCTGCCAGAAATTCCTATAAAGCAGCCCAGCGTGAGGCAAAGGCAAACTGGGATGAATCACGTTGGGAGCAACTGAAAGATGCTTGCTCATCCAAGGACAAAAATTTGTTTTGGAAATTGGTTACCTGGGGAAGCAGGACTGATGCACGCCCACCCCCGAATCATATCACTAGCCAGACTTGGTATAACCACTTTAAAGGGCTTTATTCAGCAGCAGAGGCTAGTATGGAAGGGGAACCAGCTGGGCTAAATGGGCACATAGCAGAGGAGGAGTATTTTACCATCATGGAGGTGGAAGCCGCAATAAACAAAATTGTCCCCTCAAAAGCTGCAGGGACGGATGGCCTGCCTGGGGACCTATTCCTGGCTGACCCCAGCCACTGGGCACGCTATATTTTACTACTAGCAAATGCTATAGCCGATGAAGCACCGGTCTCAACGTCATGGAAGTCCGCCGAAGTGGTCCCCATACATAAAAAGGGAGCAAGGGATGATCCCACCAATTACAGACCAATAAGTCTGATTGATGCTATTCAGAAGGTCTTTGGCCGGATGCTTCTGCATAGGATACAATTATGGTCCGAAGATGAGGACATCCTTTCCCAGCTCCAGGCCGGTATTAGGTCAAAGACCGGGACAATGGACCAAGTGTTCAGATTCCTTTTAATTTACTGGAAGGTTGTGGTGCTAGGCAAAGGCAGTCTCTACCTTGCATTCATCGACCTGAAGACTGCCGTTGACCTGGCTCCTAGATCCAGGTTATTGGCAACGCTCGGCGAAATGGGTATCCCCTCTTTTGTCCTTAATTTATTGGTCCGGCCCCACGAGGGGAACTTTGCCCAGGTCAGGTGTGGGGAACAGGGACAATTAACAGAGCGTATCCATGTTAATAGAGGAGTCAGACAGGGCTGTGTTCTTGCCCCAACCCTGTTCTCCCTATATGTGAATGGGGTAGTGGATTTCCTTTTGGAGGAGCCAGCAGACTCGCCCACCCTGGGGGGTAAAAAGATACCAACTCTGTTGTTTGCGGACGACACTTTGTTGATATCTAAGACCCCAACAGGGTTACAGCGCCTAATCGACAGATTCCAACTCTTCTGTGACAATCGGGGATTGGTCATAAATGGCGCCAAAACCAAATTTATGGCCTTTAACTGCCATAGATCATGCAGGAGCGGCCCTCTCCTAGGTGGGATTCCCCTTGAAAAGGTCGACACCTTTGATTATCTAGGTGTAAGACTTGCCGATAAAATGTCTTGGAGACCCCACCTAGGTAAGATGCTGATGGTACACAAACGCGTGGCCGGAGCAATAGCGAAGGAACATCGGCTATCCCACACTAGGCCTGTAGCTCCCGCCCTCCAAATATATGACACAAAGGCGCTTAGCGCTGCCCTTTACGGAGCAGAACTCTGGGGATTTGACAAATTAGATGAGCTTCGTAGGTCGGAACATAAATTCCTAAGAGACCTAGTTACAGCACCCAAATACATCCCCCTTACCCTGTTGCTACTGGATATGGGTAGGCGGCCAATAGATGATGTAGCCAGGCTATGCCCCTTACTTTTCTGGGCTCGAATTAGGCGGACCCCTGAGCTCTCTCCCTATGCAGAAGCCCTTACCGAGATCACCCGCCTAGACACCGGGGGTAAAATAGGCTGGATACGTGACATTAAGAAAACGCTGTCAGCGATAGGACTTTGTGGCTGCTGGGCTAGTCAGGAACCCCCAAGGAGAGAGGAACTTAAGCGCCTATACTGGGAATGGGTGGACCAACGAGAGATCAGTAGACCTAATGCGGGCAAACTGACAACAGAATTCTACTCCCACAAACATAATAGACATTATGAGCCCTACCTTGACTTAATTAAGGTACCAAGAGATAGAATACTGTATATGCATTTTAGGTATGGATCCCTCCCTGTTCGCGAAGTGACAGCAAAATGGTCTGTAAGCAACGAGAAAAATTGTCCAAGTTGCAAGGCTCCGACAGAAAGTATTGCCCACCTACTGTTGGCTTGCCTGGCGTATAAAACACCACGGACTAAATGGCTGAAACCGCTTTGCCGGCAGCTTGGCACACGGGACCACCACAAGGCACTACGCATTCTCAAGTCCGACTCCAGGCCCTACTTTTCCTGCTGTGTAGCAAAGTTCTTAGGTCAAGCCTGGCTTATAAGGTGGAAAGTCCTCTCGAGATAGATACAGTTTTTATTGTATATAGGACAGCAGGGATTTTAAGGCCATAACAGTATTGTTGTCAGAATTATTACGCACAAGCACTTTACTTTTTAAATTCCTGTTGTCAGACGAAGCAAACTTAAAGCCTTTTTTAGCATTGCATCACCGCCTACCCGTAATGATGAAATATTGATTGTTTTTACACTGGTTTTTAGGATAATGATGTATTTATCTAACATTGTTACTTTCTTTTTTTAATATTTTTAAATATGACATATGTACATTAGACTAAAGGTGCCATTTGATTAGCTAGCTGTACCAACATTCACGCTGATCAAATATGCTGTATATTTGCACTCTCTTTTTAAAATAATTGTAATGTCATTTTTATTTTGTAGCTCTTATGACAATTTTGTCGAAATAAAGCTTAAATTGAATTGAATGGAATAAAATACAAAAACATCAAAGACAGTGATGGCCAACATCGTTTATGCAGGTGACTTCATTGTTCATGTAAGTTTACTCATGAGTAGAGACTTTACTTTTTTCTTGAAAGAGGCGGGAGAGGGATTTAGTCTGGTTTCAGGGGGCAATGCATTCCAGATCCTTGGGGCGATTCCAGAGAAGTCTCGTTTGTATGTTTTTTTGGGGAAAATCTTCGTGGTTTCAGAAGAAGAGTGCTGGAGCTCCTGGAGGATCTATCACCACCTGAGAGAACCAATTTCTGGGCCAGATATCTCGGGGTCTTGTTGTGAAGAGCTTTGTGAGTCATGTAAGCAAGTTTTAGTTGAATTCATGCTTCAAATGGGAGCCAATTTAGAGCTCTAAGGTCAGGGGAAATGTGGCAGTTTCTTTCAGAACCCATGATTAGCCTGGCAGCCAAATTGAGGGAGGCTCTTAGAGGGGCCGTTGTAGACCTGGGGAGTCCGCAAAGAGTTGCACTCCCATAATCTAGTCTGGGGATTACTAGAGCTTGTACTGCCAATTTGAAGTCATTAGAGGTAAGGAAGGGCTTGAATTTTCTCAGAATGCTCATCTGTATGTTTGCTCCTTTTGTTGCGGCACTGATATGTTTATGCATGTTTAGATTCCTGTTGAGTGTTATTCCAAGTGATCTCGCTGAGTCGAGAATTTGAGGTTGGCAGTTGAGCGCTGTAAATTGTTTAAGCCATTCCTCTATGATGGATGTTTGATTGGGAGGAGCGATTAGGAGGAATTCAATCTTGAGGATGTGTAGTTTAAGGTGGTTTTAAGCAAGCCAAAGCTGTGTTTTTTGTAGAGTTAAGTTAAAAGATCTGATGTCCTCCGGAGAAGAGACCTTTAGGTACAGTTGTGTGTCATCTCGGTACATGTGATAATGAATGTTGGAGGAACTAAGAATTTCGGTAAGAGGTTCCATGAATAGGTTAAAAAGAGTGTGTGAAAGGTAGGAACCCTGCGGGACTCCTAATATGACTGGGGTGGACTTAGAAAGAGATTGATTGACCTTGAATCTTTGGGATCTGTTTTGGAGAAAAGAGGTGAACCAATTTAGGATGGATCCTGATAAGCCCATTTTATGTCTCAGGAGGTCTAGAAGATTGTCGTGTTTGAGGGTGTCGAATGCCGAAGATAGGTCGAGCAGGATTAAAAGGCAAGCTTTGTTTTGGTCTAGGATTTTAAGCACATCATCCATTATGTGCGTCAGAGCCAATTCAGTACTGGGCCCTGCGCGGAAACTGGATTGGTATTGCTTTAGCAGGTCGAGTTGTTCGATGTGTTTGCAAAGTGGGATGTGTACACATTTTTCCAGGAGTTTAGCCAGAGTTGGAATGTTAGAGACCGGGCGGTAATTATTTAAGTCCCTGTGATCCGCAGACAGTTTTTTTAGGATGGGGTACACCTGCCCTGATTTAAGGTTTTCTGGTATAATGCCTTGAAGCACAGAGGCATTAATAATCTTGGTCCATAGTGGCAGTATCAAAGGTTTGATCTCATTTAAGAAGTTAGAGGGTAGAGGGGTTCAATGTTGTGAGCACTTTTAAGATTGCGCCTTCATTAAAAGTTTTGAAGGAGGACCATGCAGCATTGTTTTTGAAGGGCGAGCCTTAGTTGGCCGATGGTAGAGGTTGCCAGAGAGGGGGAAAGGGTATCGTTGGGGAAGTAAGAATGATGCACTAAGGCCTTCTGCAGGTCAATCTTCATGTTTTCGGTCTTCTCAATGAAGAAGGAGGAAAATTCTTCACAACTGGGTAATGAGCTCGGTCCAGCTTGGGGGGGTTTGGTAGGCCATTTGATTGTGCTTTAACTAATTCAAATAGTTTTTTGGGTTGATTTTTGGCTTGGTCTAAATGGTTCCTATAAAAGTTTGCTTTAGACCTTCTGATATTTTTGTAGTAGGAGTCTTAAAAGCTTAAGGTGGTCAAGGGACAGGGAGGCTCTCCGTCAACATTCAATTAGTCTTAAGGCACGTCTGTCCGAGGCTGCCATCGTACCATGGTTTGGAGTCTTTTGTGGAGAGTCTTTTCAGTTGTAGCGGTGCAACTGAGTCTAGTACCGTAGTCAAGGAACTGAAGCAGTGGTTTGTAATACCTTGTACATCTGATAAGTCCTCAGGGGGAAGCAAGAGTTTGTCACTGAGGGATGTTAGTAGATGGAAGTTAGCTTTTTTATGTTCCTTTTCCATATTTTAGGTTTTGTAGGTTAGGCTGAGTTTTGTTTCACAGCTTCATTAATGAGGAATATAATGGAGTGGTGCTCCGACCAATCACAAGGGAGGATCGATTCAAATTGAGTGGAATCAGCATTGGAAATGATAAGATCTAAGATTGAACCCTTATCATGTGTGGGGCTGTTGCAGATTTGATTAAGGTCAAGGTCCGTAGGTGGCGTGGCTTAAGAACCGTCGATGGCAGACGCGTGAGCCGAGAGCTCCGCGCCAGCCGAGTAAATTATCCTATCGTGGCGACGGCTGGGGCCCGGGGGCGCATTGCTGGGGGCCTGACCCGCCGGAGGCGCCCCGGAGCATAATCTCGCTCCTTTGAGGTCTCGGGGCGAAGAGGGAGTGGGGCGGTGAGAGTGCGTGGACTGCCGAGGCCGGGACAAGATGGCGGCCTGAGGCCCTGCCGGAGCGGAGGAAGAGAAGACGAGCCCCGACCAGAATGCTGTGGAAGAGGGGACCTGTTGGTGGCGGACTCCAGAGCTCAGAGCGGCATTGGTGGCCTGTGGCCTCGCGGGGGCCATACGAGAGCCGGAGAGGGGAGTGGAACCACCCTGGCTGGGAACTCCGTGAGACGCACTGCAGCCACAGCTGGAGGCCAAGAGAAAGCGGGGTAGTCCGAGCCGGAGGGCACTGGGCTGTGGATTGTGTCCACTGGCTGGAGGAGATCAGAGGAGGAGCCTGGGAGGATACCGGCGAGGCAGGAGGCACTGCGGTGGCTTACTCCCCGGTGAGTCACTCCGAATCGAGGAGGGATGTGACGGCACCAAGAGTGGGCTGGAGGCCGATGGAACAGCGGCATGGACTGGAGGCGGCCGGTGACCTGCTTGTGTGCCATGTGTGACGGAGAGGGCCGCAGACTGGTCTAGGGCCCAGAGAGGCTCATAGGGAGGATCCGAGACTGAACGAGGTCACTGGCTAGGTGTGCGAAGCACGATCCACCCCACGGGGAACTGCGACAGGGCAGGAGAGAGCGGAGCGGACTAGCCCTGACTGACCTGAACCAGCACCCAGAAGCCGGGAAAATGCAGAGCTGACCGTGCCAGTGGGCACTGTATTGTGGATCGTGTCCCCTGGCCGGGGGGGGAGCGGCGGAGAACTCTGGGGAGATGCAGACTGACCAGGAGGCACTGTAACGGCCTGTGAACCTGGTGGATCACCCTGAACTGAGGCAGAAGACGACGGCTCCGAAGGGCAGGTAGGAGGCTGGCTGAGTGGCAGCATGGAGCAAAGGCAACCGGGGAGCGGGCCGGGGGACCCCAGAGGACAGAAGAGGTCACGGACCGGTCTGGGGTCCAGGAGGGCCAGTGGTGTAGATTCGGGACTGTGTTGGATCCCTGGCTAGAACTATTAAGCACAGCCCAGGCACGGAGGAGTCGGGAAGAACTGCGGACCTACATGGCCCCCCTGAGTTTGCTAAGGAGAAGAGTCATTGACTGGGTGACAGGGTCTGAACTCAGGTGCTGCACGTGCAAGACTTTGGGGAAGTGCACAAGTAGAGAGACCTAGTGGATTCCTGAACTGTTGCGGTGAGGGGTCGTTTAAAAGGTGAAGGTTGAGGGGACAAGCAAGCCACAGCGTGAGACGCTGCAAATTAATGCTGGAGTGGTGTGGGGCTGAGATCCTGGTGGCTGCTCCCCGACCGCCTAGAGAGGGGCGAACCAGATCCTCAGTTGGATATCACAATCCCCTGGTGATGAGAAAGCCCAAAGGGAAACAGGTGGGGCCTCCCCCGGAACATGAGGACACTACGCCTGACCAGGTGCAGAAGGAGCCGGGGGTGAACTTTCAGAAATCCCTGTCCAGCAGCAGCTGGCTAAAATACTAGAAGCCATTGCTGACACCAAAGCGACACTGCACCAAGACATTAGTACTGTGGCAGTGGGCTTGGGCTTGCTGAGGACGGAACATGCTAAATTAGCAGACAGGATGAAACAGACTGAGTCCTCCCTAGCGGTTCTTACCCCGGCGCAACAGGCTCTGACCAGCCAGGTGGAGGAGTTATCCAGCAGAGTTAGCATACTGGAAAGGAGAGCTGAGGATGCGGAGGAGAGGAACCGGAGGAATAATGTGAGGGTCCTGGGTTTGCCGGAAGGAGTGGAGGGCAACGACATGATCCAGTATTTGGAGGGTTGGCTCTGTGAGGTGGTGGTGCCAGAGGGCCTGTCCCAGTTCTACACATTGGAGAGAGCGCACCACATGCCCGCCAGGCCGCCGGCCCCGGGGAGGCCCCCGCGCCCTGTGGTGGCAAGATTACTCCACTTTAAAGACAGGGACGCGTTATTACAGAAAGCGCACTCAGATGGGCCGTATGTGGTTGAAAACAGTAAGGTGTCGCTGTTTCCTGACTACACCCTGGAGGTTCAGAGGCACCGCACCTCCTTTCTTGAAGTTAAAAGGGCCCTGCGGGAAGATGGGATCCAACATTCATTGATGTTCCCGGCTCGACTTCGGATAATGTTGGACGGGAAGACTCACTTTTCGATTATCCCAAGGCAGCATGGGAATGGATTGAGGCCTACAAAACTGAGGAACTACCAGTGACACAGAAAAAGGAGGCCCAGCCTAGAGAACGAGAGTCAGGGAAGAGATTACGGAGATGACAGAGGCGGGGGCTCTCAAAGATACTGAGCCCGTCACAGACCAAAAAGGAGAGAGCGAAAGTGCTACAGGCAGTGGCAGCCATGATGCAGGGCCAGCGATCATCATCGGAGAGGGGCTCAGGATCAAAGAGAGGGACTGGCCGGTCGGACTCGGACACGTCCCGTAGCGGCAGTGTTGTATTCCACTTTAGGGGTCCGTATATAGGTTTTCCTGAATCATGTCCTTATATAGGCACAATTCGCCATGCCCTTATATAGGCATAGAATCCCTGTCCTTATTTAGGCATTAACCGTGCACTCCAAATACAGGCATGGTCACCGACATCCGTCCACCCTAACGTCACAACGAGTTCTTAGAAACCAGACCCTTAAGCTTCGGTAGTTCCCCTAGCACAGGACTATTGATTTCTCCAAGAACTCATCTATTATGTATGAACCTTTATACCTTAAGGGTTCATTCCTGACGTCTTCCTCTGTCCGACTTCACGTCAATGCTAACATTCCTCGACACCTACCAGGTATAAATATACCTTCCCTTGCCCAAGCAAGTTAGAGGAGACCTCGACTTCAGAGGAGCCCGTATCCCGGCCTGACGCACTGAGAAGACGCTGTCATTCCTGCACGCAGACGAATCCAGCTTCCAGTGTTCTGACTCCTTCGCGGGGTGTTAGAGTTCCAAGATCCGGCAGGAGATTCCCACCTCTCTCATTCTCAAGGTATGGAGCTGACTAGAACCTAGAGGGACTCTTGGCATACTAGACTTAACATACTCTTAGTCTACCATACTAGAGAATACTCCACCTACTTCTACTCTTCCCTACACCTAGACTAGGTTAGGTACACTGGGGTAGAACTAGCTTAGAGACGCATCGTATGAGTACTCACATTTTTAGCTCATGTTATTTATGTACGTGAATATATGCTAAAAGATAATGCTAGCGCAGTATTATTTATTTCTACTGCTTACGCTGTACATTATTTATCTTGCATACTGTCTTGTGATCGTAACAGCACATATCTCTTACACGAGAAACAAGACTGTTCAATAAAACCATTTTTATTGAAACGCCCGTCTTTCCTTTCTGTGTAACTCTGCAGAAACTAAGCATGCACGATTGAATGAGTGAAACTGTTATCTATTGTTTCCACGATTCTGAGACATGTTCCGCTTCTAAAGGGAAACAAAGTTGTCATGTTTTTCGGTTGCTAGAAACTACTCCCTTCTTTTTCTCAAGGAGTTTCTAGTGGCCTCTGAGCTAGCTGGCACAGGTAATTAAGTTTAATATAATCAATAGGGACATACCGACCTTAGTCCTATGTCAAACCTATAGGTTATATTATTCCAATGCGCAGAGCCTATTAGGTAAATAGAAACTACACTACATGGCGCCCAACGGTTTGGTAAGGCAGTAATTTAACGCTAGATACTGAGTAACTCATTCGTGCTTTTCTCAGAGACCCCTACTCACATACTCCATAAGACGTCTGGAGTGGGTAGGGTTAAATATCCGCCATAACTAAATAGGGAAGCACCCTATATATTAGTTGTTTGGTTTGTTCAACGTTGAAGGATACAGTGTTCCAAAATATTGTGCACCTTATCTTTTTGTTTCCTTGAAACTTGTTCTACATTTTTCAAAAAACAAATGTCCAACCGGGACAATGCCACCGACACCGGTGGAGCTGTGGCTGACCCAGCCATAGCAGTTTTTAACTTTACAGGTTTAAATGAACCTGAGGAGGGTGTTATAGACATCGCTCCAAACTTAAGAAGAGCCATCACTCTAAAACTTATAAAACATGGCCTACCACCAAGAGGCGGTAGAGCAGTTTTCGTGATAGAGGCTCACGAATCCTTTCAGACAGAGGTATTCTATTCATGGGTAATATTTCCTGAATCAAATTCAGTAACAAGACTGTTTCACTTCTACAAAGAAGATGAACCACCAGAGGAATATATTCCTTTCGAGGATATTGAAATTCCACTAACATACCAGGAGCATCAGCTCTGGTTTAAAGGCGCCCTAAAACATCACAAAAACATTACCAGGCTCGGTCCACTAGGTAGACCAGGAGCAACATGGCCGATTCTAGCCGGCTACACTCCTCATCCTGAACTTGATATAATGTCAGATGAGGAACTACTTACTCAACTACAAGAGTTAATAAAAATCTACAGACAACTAGTCCAATATGTCATGCAGACTTTCACAGTCCAACCACCATTGACACTTCCAAATCAAACTCCTCAACAGGGGAATACACTAAAAATTACACCACAGACTCTATACGCAGTCATGGGTAAAATGCCCACAAAACGTGAGCAAATTCCATTCTGGATAGCTCAAAAATTACTCAAATCGAAGCAGTATTTCCAAATACTAGCCCTTATGAGAAACACAGAATCCTAACAATCTGTTTACCGATGGGGATCACACCACTACTGGAAGACTGCACCACTTGGGGCTCAGTCTTTGCTGCCATCTATACTAAAACACATGGTATTCCATCAATTGCAGTAATACCAGATATCCTGAAACAAATTCAAAACGAATACGGGGCAGAGCCTGCTCTGAATTTAGGTATGAAATTACTGAAAGATTTCGACCAGGTCTCAACAATAATATTATCTAATATTAAAGGGGAGGCAGCAGCAGTGGCGATCCGCCAATGATTAAGGGAATTTGATGTTACAGAACATCAAACTGAGCTACCCAGAATAATAGAACAATCTTATGCAGAATTAGGCAGAGATAGTTTGGGTGGAAGACCATTGAAGCCGAAACTATCTGAAAGTCCTGAGAAGGACTCTATTAAACAATCTCCTACATCTTCTAAAAAGAAGTGGGAAACTAATAAACAAAATTCAAACGAGAAACGTTCTCAATCCCGAGGTAGGTCTCCTCAAAAGGAGCCCTCTGAAAGGAGGTATAACCTCAGGAATAGGGATAATTTGAAAAAACCTGACAGGTATCAAGATACTGATACACGTTCCTCTCGTACCTTTCAGATCTCGTCACAGACATCGGAAAGAAGAGGACGGTCAGAACATAGAGAAGAACGCGTGAAATCGAAAGACGACAAACACGTTCCGAAAAGTAAAAATCAAAACCTCAATTAGCAAAGAAGAAAGTAGCAGGTCTGAAGATTAGACATGCCGAGGATACTGAGAACACAACTCAAGAACGGAGAATGGGCTCAGACAATGCTGGACAGTGCAGCAGAAGTCACAATAGCTCGCCAGAACCTGAAGGAACTTCTGGAGATAGTGGACTTGAATGAGTACATTACAATTGAGACTGTAGACACCAGGGTTAGTACTCCACAAAAGTTATATGAAATAACACTCCGGATGGAGGGAGACATACCTAGACAGGTGAAAGCACTCTTTGGGAAAGACTATCCAGGGGCTATGACATACTTCTAGCAGAAAAAGACTGGCCACCACAATTTGTCAGGGAGTGCCCACATGGCGAGGACATCATTATGCCTGCCTTCTCTAACCATATTCCAATTCATCTAAAATATACTTATGCCAGGAAATGGGCAGTTGCCCAGGCCCCAGCATTATACAAAAATCATGTAGGATGGGATGAGGATTCACCTCACCATAAAATACATCTGAAAATGAACCTACTGCACAAAGGCAGTACCCAATAAAGCAAGAAGCTAAAAAACAGGTCAGGGAGATCTTAGATCAACTTGAATACCAAGGGGTGATTGAAACATGCACATCTTCAATGAACAATCCTTTGTTTCCTGTCTCCAAACCAGACAATACATATCGTCTAGTTTTGGATTACAGACACTTAAACACTTGTTCTAAAACATTTGCAGTGCAAAATGCACATAGTACAGCATTAATGAATAACATTGTGCGTAAAAAAAACACACATTAGACATCTCAAATGGTTTCTTTTGTCAAAACATAGCACCTGGAAGCAGGTACTTAACAGCTTTCTCAATAATGGGGACCCAGCATCAATTTTGTCGACTCCCACAAGGGTTCAAGAACAGCCCAGGGTTATTCTCAGCGAGGGTAACGGAGTTACTACAAATTTATGATAATGAGGCATTGTCATATGTCGATGACATCTATCTGACAGACGATGACCTGGATAGGCACTTGAACAGGGTGAGCACCATTATACTGGGCTTCGCCTCTGAGGGCTACAAATTCAACTTCAAAAAGTCCAGAATTGCCCATCTCAATGTCCTGTTTCTAGGATATGAGCTTTCAAGTGAAGGCAAGAGCTTGGCAGCTAACTTTTAGAAAGGTGTGCGCTGCTCCAACCTCCTAAAACGCTGAAAAATTTACAATCCATCCTGGGTTTCCTAAATTTTGGAAGAACTTACATTCTAAATTACGCAGAAAGGGTTAAACCTCTCTACGCGTTAATCAAACCTGATTTTTCAATCAAAAACTGGACACAGGAACACACAGAAATCTTGCGTTCACTCCAAGCTAACATGTTAGCAACAAATCACTTACAAACACGCGTAAGTCAACGCAATTTAGTGATCCGAATAATTTCTGGTCAATGCGGATTCACCTACTTAACATTTAATGAGGGTGAAAAAGTACCAATTGCATACAAATCACACTTGTATACAAAGCAGAAATGCGCTTCACTTCAACAGAAAAAATTCTGACAGCAGGTCAAACCGCTGTAGCAAAAGAAAGAGCTCTAGCCCAAGGGAAACACATTATTGTCGTAACTCCTGTTCCGGCCTTAGAGGCGGTAACAAAAGCGAGCATTCCAAATGCTAAAGCATTACATCCAAGATGGATACAATGGGTTAATTCTCTTGCTGCAACAGATGTTGAATACGTTTTTGATCCCGATCTAAAAACACAAGCGTTCCTGCAATATGAACATGAACGTCCTCTGCCTACTGAGATTCTGCCTCTCGATCAGTACGAATTCATAATTTACACTGACGGATCCGCACAACCCGCAACAGGGAGTAAGCAAGCTTACAGTGCAGCGTGCGCAATCGTTAAAGGTCGCATGCGCGATGGCAACTTCAGACCTATGGTCACAAAAACTCAATCTCTAGGAGATTGTACAGCTCAGCGAGCTGAACTACAAGCATTCAAACTGGCACTTGAAAGTACAGATCGAGAATTCCCCACACTAATAGTGTGCGATTCTTTCTACTGTGTGCAGTCGTATAATGAATATATACAAACTTGGCTTGAAAATGGGTTCAAAGATGCACAAGGTGGCACAATAAAGCATAAAATGCTTTGGGAACAAGTCGTTCAGTTAAAAAGCGAACTAACAAAGGCTCACGTGATCCATACACTGAGTCATCAACGTGATGGCGTTCACGTTGCAGGGAATTCATTGGCTGACGAAGCCGCAAAGGGGGCTGTTCAGACGGCTTCCGTAGCTGCGATCAATCGTTCAAAAATGAAAATAGACAGTGAGATAATGTTGGCTGTCAATGCTACGAGCAAAGGCAGTGGTGCAGTGTTACCAAAAAAGTTTCCACTCAAGTACTCTTATGTAATTGATGCAAACAACGTTCCTTTTGCTCAAATCCCTGGAGTGGGGGATAGAGTAATTCCAAACAAGGAACGCAGATTAGGACTAATCCTAGCAGCACACGAAGGGATAGCCTCTGCCCATGCAGGCATTTCTGCTACAGTATCTTTACTAACACAAAGATATTGGTGGCCTGGCATTAGGAAGCAGACCAAGAACTATGTTCTGGAATCTGAAATATGCCAACAGATGAAAGTCTCCACAGTGAAACGTCCTGCGCAGACACCCCTGTTAATTTCAGACAAACCATTAGCTTGTGTTTATCTGGACCACTGCGGTCCCCTGCAAAGGGACGGTAACTATAAATATATCATGGTCGCAGTGGATTCATGCTCTAAGTTCCTATGGATATGGCCTCAGCGCTCAGCTGACGCTCGAACTGTTATTTGCGAGTCTTTATCGGCACATACGCAATAGGCACGCTACATTCTGACCAGGGCCCTGCGTTTAGCTCTCGGGCTTACAAAGACGCCATGGCCAGTCTGGGCGTTGCATTGCGGTACTCCTCTCCATTTCATCCTGAGGGAAATTCTGTTGTGGAAAGGAAAAACCGGGACTTAAAGCAGTCTATAACAGCTAGGGTATTAGGTTCGGGTGATGGGTGGGTCAAACATCTTTATGGGGTCCAACGCTCATTAAATAATTTGCCAAGAAGTTCTCTAGGGGAGTCACTCCATATGAGGTCCTATTTGGGACAAGAATGTGGGTGCCTGATCTGGAATGTAGAGGCACAGTGGTGGAAAATAAACCCTTTGATATCAAAGATCGTTTGGCTGTTTTACAGGACTTAAATGAACTAAGAACGAAACAAAGCAACGTATTCCTGCAGCCAACCACCACTGGGGAAAAACCAACGGTCCCAGCAAGGCCTGTCTGGATTCCAAAAGTTGGGGATCTAGTCAGAGAGAAAATTGCGGACAAGAAGGAATTTGGACCTTCTTACAGACAACCAGTACCTGTCCTGGCCATACATGGAACAAGAACAGTGCTTCTGCCGCCCCTTGCTGGAAAAAAGGAGAAAAGATTTGTGTCCATCGACCTCATCAAACCACAGTATGTGGCCAATACTAAGTAGTAGGCCTCGTGGACTCCGACCCAGTAGCAGACACACTCCTCTCGCTACTATCCAAGAGGTTCAGACTGAAAGACTGATAACCATCGAGAATTCAGCAGTAACTGATGAAGGACTAAGCAACAATGCTATGGAACTCATCCCTCTTGAAACACAAGTAACAGTTCGTCCAAATACACCTGTCTACACCAATGTAACAAGTGATCAACTGGTTCCAGCGATTTCGACAAATCCTGATGCGATTCCAACAATTGACAGAACTGCTTCTGGCTACTTCATTAACTTTGATACGTTTTCTGAGGATCCGAGTGAACCCGAGACGTTGCCAGCAACAAAAACTTTTAAACAGCAAGTACAAGACTTTTTAAATTTTTTGAAAAAGACTTATCTAGTTTCACCATGGATTGAACTTTGGGTTATTTCTGGAATATTTTTCTTCCTGCTTTGGCTAGCTTTGGTTATGACTATGAGCGTGCTTATAAATGGGAGATACATCCATTTGGACATTGAAAGAAAAGAAGTAAACTTACTTTTGAAACCTCACAAATCATCCCATCGCGAAACAAGAGACTTGTCTGCAGTTAAGATCTCACTAAGTGATTTTGTTTCATCCAGTACCTTTTCTGATGATTGGGACTTTGAGACTGTAAATGACATAATGTTTGACCTAGAAAAATCTGCTGCATTTTCTAATAATGAATATTTAGAGGGTTCATCAGACTATGAACAGCTGTATTGCTATAACCACTATGGTCATCATTTTTTGCATAAATCTGCAACACCTAGAAATGTGTTTATGTTTAACCAATGGGAGCATTGTCCTACACCACCAAAAGGTAGTTCAAAAACATTTGCTAAAAAGTTTCCATATTTTTCAGGGTACAATACATCTA
This sequence comes from Calotriton arnoldi, assembly GCA_963921515.1. NCBI lineage: Eukaryota > Metazoa > Chordata > Amphibia > Caudata > Salamandridae > Calotriton > Calotriton arnoldi. The sequence continues at coordinate 98,435 of CAWUFW010009112.1, forward strand.
ATCCAGAAATATTTTACCATAGAAATGTAAACAATACAGGACTGAAAATTATGTTAACAAATACAAAACATATTTACTCTGCAGCATTTAGTGCCCAACTGTCTAGACAGGGTTTCGACTTATGGAAAGACACAATAGACACAAAATCTGTCTGGGGTACTAAAGATTGGCAAGTCCAGGGGGTAGAAGCTTTGTTTAGAGCCTGTATCGTTCCTCAACAAATAATGTTTTTGAATGACACGGTCCAACAAACGTCTTGCCTTGGTTTAGCTAAGATCAAAGACATGAAAAATCCTTCTGTACCAACACCTGCAAGTGATAACAATACACAGGCAGCGGTTACAGTTGACACCATATTACAACTCAACAGAACAAATCCTGATTGGAGAAAATGGTTGATCTGGCCCACAGACACAAACAACTGTCAAGATAGATTCCTGAATAAAACACGGGGTTTACTATTCATAGGCCAGACCCAAGATACGTCCAAAGACAGCATCCGGGGGTAGTAACAACATACAGTGTAGGAAAATGATGCCTCGATTGGCTGCAAAAATCTACACTTAAGGATGTGAAACAACACTTATCTTTACTTAAAGAAGACGCAGACCTTAGGGAATTCTTGCTTGGACCAAGAAAACCGCGTCAAAAACGTTTCATATATGCCGGCATCTATGCTGCTTATAATGAAGCATGGAAGGTGTCACAGATGGAGGCCGCAGAACGAACACGTGAACTTGATCGTATTAATTTAGAGAAAACTCTCTCTGTGGTCGACAATGGGTTAACAACTTTGTCCTCCAGAATTTATTCATTGGACGGTATTGTATCCTCTGCTATCGACATACTGGAACAAGATTTAGCCATGTTACAGCAAGGCCAGTCTCAATTACGTTCTAATATGTTATTAAGCTGGACGCTGCAATCTTTGCGTGCGGGCTATGTGCCATGGCGTTTTATCAACACGACGGCTCTGTTTGCAGAATACAATCTAACTGATAAACAGATCGAACTGACACAAAGGGGAGCAAAGTATACAGTACTGAGCACTGAAAAACTTGAAAAATTACCATTCACAGTGGCAGAAAAACCAGCTACAGAATGGCTTATTCATGGCAAAATTAGTCTACCTGTGACTACTTTCCAGTTTCAGTATTGCCTCAAACAAATGCAAGCAGGCAAATATGAAAGGTTGGGTAAAGAATACATTAAGACATCCTGGAATTTACCTTACACATACAGATGTTGGAGTGGGGATCCTGAAGTGTTTCTGAGTGTTTCACACTGTGAAAATGCACTAAGCGGTTCACTGATTTGTCAGGACATTTCTTTACGCGGGGCTTGAATGGTTCTGTGGCAAATTTGTCCTGCCACCAGCAGGGTACACCAGCTGCTGTGATTAATACAACGTTTGGACAACTTTCTAATGGGAGTTACCTCATGTTGAATAATCAGAGTTGCTGTGGCATGTTGCCAGGCGTCCCATATCTAGTAACGGTCAACTCCAGGGTCACCTGCTGTATGCAAGTATTGTTTGCCCCAATAGACACAGTCAGGAGTCGCCTCTATGGCCTTCGTTGAATGTCTCTTTTATACGATTTGATACTTTAAGCAGAATGAAAGCCATGCTTATACAACAATCAGTGCCTTTGACCTCGGCCAAAGAAACCTATGATCTACAAGTTGCAAGGACTTCGGCTGAGATACAAGCTTTAATTAGACAAACTGCCCTATACATTTCGTAGAAATGATAGGACGTATATTTAACATGTCAGATACAAGCGGAATTGTACATGTATTTAAGACCATCTGTTCCGGACTATTAGCACCTTTCCAGGCTGTCCTCGGAATCATCCCAAACTTCGCACATTCGGTGTTTGGTGGTGTGCCGTTAATTCTAGCACTTGTTGCAGGAATTCTGTTTCTATTCCTCCTACTACGCTATGGCAAGCCTGTTCGCCAACATCACTCTGAGCGATGTGGAGAGAGCCCTCCTTGAACGGAAATGCCGTGAGCGAATAGTACAGCTTTTGGGCATGCCTCGTCTACGGGAACTTAATACAACGTGGTTCCTGTCATTCAGACCAATCTGGCAAGATTGCATCTTACCTGTTCTGCGCTGCCTGTTTTGCGGTGCAGAATGCGTGCTAAACACCTGTCTAACACTCCCATCAGTCATGCCAACGGATTTCGATACTCTGCTGGACCCGATAACGGCCCATGCTGTGTGTTGTCCCCAGAGGCTTCCAATCCTGATGGCGGCATTCATTGAGATCTCACAGACGCTTCCGGCTGCTGCTGAGGTACGAGATGGATCAACGGGCACACAGGTAACATCGGACGCGAACATTGCATCTTCTGCTGAAGGCAATGTTTCTCATCTCTGTGCAATTCACCTTCTGAACGAGGTGTTACAAATGTCACCGACTTCGGTGGATGATATTTTGGCTACGGACATAGATGATCTAATGTTTACGCCAGACCCATACACTGACTTTGATTCGGCTCACAGTGTACCAGGGCAACGATGAAAATTTGGCCTTCATATTTTTCAAACTTGGAACTTTTCCCAGAATTGAACTTTTTTCTTTTAAAATTTTTTGAAATGACATGGCAAATGAACAATCTGCTTACAGTAGAACTAGTCTTATAAAACGGACTTCTTTGAATACTTCCAGCGACACATTGTCACCTTACTTGTCTAAAATTTCATTTTACTTCCATGATATGCAATGGCTTTGATTTTAAGAACTTATCGACCATTTCATCATATGTATATATTTCTGTTTCATTCACGTTGCATTTTACTTCCGTTATATGCTTAGAAGGAAAACGATGCTTTAAATGTACAGTACCTATTGCATTTCAACAGTTTTGAGCTTCTTTTAAAATGCTTTTAGAAATGTTTTTAGCAATGTACTCAATTTTATGTTTAGCATTTAAATGTTTAGCATTTAGTATTATCGTTCATTCGAAGATGGCATGGGTGTTGTATTCCACTTTAGGGGTCCGTATATAGGTTTTCCTGAATCATGTCCTTATATAGGCACAACTCGCCATGCCCTTATATAGGCATAGAATCCCTGTCCTTATTTAGGCATTAACCGTGCACTCCAAATACATGCATGGTCACCGACATCCGTCCACCCTAACGTCACAACGAGTTCTTAGAAACCAGACCCTTAAGCTCCGGGAGTTCCCCTAGCACAGGACTATTGATTTCTCCAAGAACTCATCTATTATGTATGAACCGTTATACCTTAAGGGTTCATTCCTGACGTCTTCCTCTGTCCGACTTCACGTCAATGCTAACATTCCTCGACACCTACCAGGTATAAATATACCTTCCCTTGCCCAAGCAAGTTAGAGGAGACCTCGACTTCAGAGGAGCCCGTATCCCGGCCTGATGCACTGAGAAGACGCTGTCATTCCTGCACGCAGATGAATCCAGCTTCCAGTGTTCTGACTACCTTCGCGGGGTGTTAGAGTTCCAAGATCCGGCAGGAGATTCCCACCTCTCTCATTCTCAAGGTATGGAGCTGACTAGAACCTAGAGGGACTCTTGGCATACTAGACTTAACATACTCTTAGTCTACCATACTAGAGAATACTCCACCTACTTCTACTCTTCCCTACACCTAGACTAGGTTAGGTACACTGGGGTAGAACTAGCTTAGAGACGCATCGTATGAGTACTCGCATTTTTAGCTCATGTTATTTATGTACGTGAATATATGCTAAAAGATAATGCTAGCGCAGTATTATTTATTTCTACTGCTTACGCTGTACATTATTTATCTTGCATACTGTCTTGTGATCGTAACAGCACATATCTCTTACATGAGAAACAAGACTGTTCAATAAAACCCTTTTATTGAAATGCCCGTCTTTCCTTTCTGTGTAACTCTGCAGAAACTAAGCATGCACGATTGAATGAGTGGAACTGTTATCTATTGTTTCCACGATTCTGAGACATGTTCCGCTTCTAAAGGGAAACAAAGTTGTCATGTTTTTCGGTTGCCAGAAACTACTCCCTTCTTGTTCTCAAGGAGTTTCTAGTGGCCTCTGAGCTAGCTGGCACAGGTAATTAAGTTTAATATAATCGATAGGGACATACCGACCTTAGTCCTATGTCAAACCTATAGGTTATATTATTCCAATGCGCAGAGCCTTTTAGGGAGATAGGAACTACACTACAGCAGTGTTCAGCTGCCAGATGTGACTCCTCACACGCCCGATGAGATGATATGATCTGTGGGCTGTGAATTCCGTTTCCTTTTACTCTCCCCCCTTCTTCTCTTGAGCTGCGCTCCCCCTCCCTGTTCCCCCTCACCAGGCCTTCTCTCCTTAAGCTTGAGTCCCCGAGGAGGGTGGGGAGGGTGGCCGGTTGCATCCCTGGGTGTAGGTCAGAGCAACCAGCCAGGGCTGACGCTCCATGGGTGAATATTTGTGCCTCTGTTTGGCGCCTGTTGTGGTCGCCGTGCTCCCCCTTAGGTCCTTGCGCTAGTAGCTTTGGGCCTTTACTAGTTGATGCAGTTTTGTCTGCAGTTTGGGCGGATGGCCATTGCTAGACCGCTCTGGGGTTGGGGAATTCTCCTATTGGGGATGTTTATTATTGATTATTGTTCTCTGCATGCAGACGGGGGTGGAGGAGTGAAGACTGGAGTATTAGCAGTCAGGGGTGCGGTGGGGGTGTTTGGGGGGGGCTTGGATATCATCCCAATCAATGCATAACACATTCAAGTTCATTACATGAAACGTAAGGGGGATGGGGTCCATGGCCAAAAGATATAAGATTTACGCATATTTAAAGAGGAGAGACGTGCATGTAGCCCTCTTGCAAGAGACCCATCTGACTAGTGGCGAAGTGGAGAAGATACGTAGGAGGTGGAGGGGCCGGATATATGCTACTACCTACTCTGCCTTTGCTAGGGGGCATTAATATGGGTGAGGCCAGGGGTTCCATTTGAGCACACCCGCACTAAGGTGGACAGTGAGGGTAGGTATGTCTTGGTGGCAGGGAGATTGGCTGGAAGAGAGGTGATGTTTGGGAGTGTGTATGCACCAAATGTAGATCAGTTGATATTCCTCACCGCCCTCTCGGCTCAGCTGGTTGATTATATGGGGGGACATGCTGTCATTGGGGGTGATTTTAACTGTGTGGCGGATACTACAGCAGATAGATCACACCCTCCCCTTCCGGGATCACAGACACACCGGGTGGCAGCGGGGTTCCGAAACTGGATGAGTCATTGGGGTCTAGAAGATACCTGGAGGGTACAGCATGCGACCGATAGGGAATACTCGTATTTCTCCCCAATGCACCAAGTACACACCAGGTTGGACACCTTTCTGTGCATGCCAGACTTTAGCGCATCCATTATGCAAACGGAGTATCTGGGTAGGACCCTCTCGGATCACAGCCCTCTGCTGTTGACTCAACAACCTCTTGGGAGATAGCCCCCGATTCCGCTGTGGAGATTGAGCCCCTTTGCGTTAGAAGATGTGCCTTTCTGGGACTCCCTGAGGGCTCTTATCGAGACGTATTTTCCAATTAATGCAGAGTCTGCATCCTCTGTGTTAGTGGAATGGGAGGCATTTAAGGTGGTGGTGTGGGGCCATTGCCTTGGGCAATCGATTGGTGCACAGCGGGAAATTAGGCAAGAATTATTGGATATGGAGTCTCAGATTCGGTAACTGGACAATGTTCAGGGGCTGGAGGCCAACTCCGCTGAGCGTTTACAGGAAGCCCACGCTAGTTATAGTAGTGCGTTAGAGAGGCTGAGGTGCCACAGTTATAGGGAATAACTAGACAGAGTGCAGAAAGAGGAGGGGCGGTCCGGGCGCCTATTGGCGTGGTTGATTAAGCCTGAAAGTAGAGGGGCACCGATTGGTTCATGACCCTGACGCCATCAATACCCTGTTCGGTACCTTTTATGAGTAGTTATACACCAGCCCCGGGCCAGTCCCTCGTTCTGATATCCTGGATTTCCTGGAAGGGCTGCATTACGGGCGCTTGACGAACAGGTGCAGGATGACTTGGGAGGCCCAGTGACCCTGAGTGAGGTCAGAGCTGCTAATGCAGACATGGCAAAGGGGAAGACACCAGGTCCCGATGGACTCCTGGCAGAGTTTTATGTAACTTATATGGACCTATTGGCGCCAAGATTGGTGACCCTATATGCAGAGTCCCTGCACCGTGGGGGCCTCCCTGAGACGACTCAGAGCGCGTTGGTGATACCCCTTCCTAAGACTAAAGAGGTTAACGCCCCAGTAACAGAGTCCCGCCCTCTCTCTATGCTCAACCTTGATTTTAAAATTCTTAATAAAATATTGGCGCTTATATTGCTCCCGCATATGCATGCCATCATCCATGCAGACCAAACCGGATTCATTCCCTCCCGTAATACCTCTTATAACCTGCGCAGGTTGTACTATGTTCTGTTTCACGAGGAGACGAGATCCATGCCCTCGCCGGACACTCTGTCAGTCGATCTAGGGAAGGCCTTTGACACGGTAGGATGGGTGTACCTTTTTGAGACTATGCTACGGTTGGGCCTTGGGGAGGGTTGGGTGAAGTGGGTCTGACTGTTGTATGCATTGCCGACTGCGCGGGTCAGAACCGGGAAATCCGTATCCTCCCACTACCTGATACAGTGGGGAACTAGGCAGGGGTGCCCCCTCTCGCCCCTATTATTTGCCCTGGCAATTGAACCACTTGCAGAGCTGATCCGGCAGGGTGGAGCAGGGATAGGGCTTAGATTAGACGGATGGATGCATATGATTTCATTGTATGCTGATGATCTGTTGGTATACCTGGGAGAGGCAGTACCTGGCACCTCGGCTGCGCTTGCACTCCTGGAGCAGTTTGAGGCACTGTCTGGCTTATGGGTTAACAAGAAAAAGACCTACCTGTTCTCTCTGTTGGGACCAGAACCCCGGCTGGGGATACTGCCGACCGACATTAACTGGGCTCCCCACTCATTTAAATATCTTGGAATACACGTTTTTCATTCTCTGGAGGACCTAAGGGAAGGGAACCTGGACAGGGCGCTACGGTCGCTCCGGACTTGTGTACATTTCTGGCGCTCACTGCAATTGCCGATCATGGCGCGAATCTCCCTACTTAAGATGGTCATGTTGCCAAGACTGTTGTACTTTTTTGTCAATTTACCGACCCTGATGCCCCGGGGATGGTTCAGACCTTTGAATGCCTTGGTGAGGGACTTGATATGGGGGGATGACAGACGAAGGGTCGCACTGCAGACGTTACAGCGCCCGATGGCGGAAGGAGGCCTGGGGGTGCCAGATTTTGAGTTGTACATGTTGGCTGCCCAGCTACAGTGGCTGACGCAGTGGGTAGAGGGAGTGAATGAGGTGGGAACCTGGCTGATGGAACCAAATGGTAAACTGGATACATTGTTGGCCAAATTATGGAGATCGGCAGTCACTGTCCCATACAAGTCAGTGTTGCAACTTACAGCCATACACACTTGGAAACGCTGTGTGCGTAAACTGGGCAGGACCCCGTGATACTCCCCCATGCTGCTGTTAGTTGGGCTCCCCATGGTGATCCGGTGACAGTGTTTACGGCTGAGCAGCTGGGGTCATGGACAGAGGTGGGCCTAGATACGGTGGGTGATTGCTACCAAGATAGCTCCATAGTCCAGTTTGCGGATTTGATGGATAGCTACGGCCTTCCTCCTGGCCAGTTCCTGCAGTACGAAGCTTTGGTACGTACCTTTGGACGGCTATGGGGTGGAAGTAGGGACGAACCGGCGACCCACCCGGTGCTGAATGCGCTGATCACTTTGGGCACTGCGGGACACCAAGTGAAGTGGCACCATGAAGCTTTGGCTGCCGCGGCTATTAGTCTTATGGGGGCTCTCCGGGGTAAATGGGAAAGGGCGATAGACAGGGAACTCACGGATGGAGAATGGGGTAAGGTAATAAGGTCCCATAAGAAAATAACAAGGGACACCAGACTTAAGTATACACAGTTCAACTACATCCATATGGTTTATATGACACCTCATAGACTCAATGTTACTTATGGTGGCGAAACGAGAAGGTGCCCGAGGTGTGCCTATGTGGATGCTGGGTTTATACACATGACTTGGAGTTGTGGCGTCGTGCGAGTGTATTGGGAGGGAATCCTGACGAAGATAAAAGATGTACTGGAGAGGGACCTGGTGCTGACTATAGAAGTCTGTTTGTTAGGGCTCTTCCTGCGTCCTCCCAAACAAAAGGTGGGGAATCTATTTATAGACCTGGCCTTAGGCCTAGCTAAGAGACGGATAGCACTGGTGTGGAAATCCCCTTCTGGGCCGCAAGTGGCCAGTTGGAACAGAGAGGTTATTAGTTGGGCAGGAGTGGAGGGCAGAGCCCTGAGTTGGGAGGAAGCGAGGGGCATCCAGAGACGACCGATAGCGGACTTATGGAAAGAAGTGCTGGCGACCTGGGAAAACCCAGAGCGGGAACAAGATGTTGGGGAGGAGACTGGGAGTGATAGTGAGTGATTTGCACATTCCCACACAGGGGGTCTTGGCCCCACAGGTTGGGGGCATGCACAGATCATCAACTATAGGAAGGCGAACAAGTAACCCTCGTAGTGGGAAAGATAAGCGGTAGGTGAGAGAATGAGGTCTGTGGATGAGGAGACGGCCACCCCACCGGGGAGATACGCACACTCTACAGAATATATCATGTAATTGATAAGACTAATAAGTGCATCCTTAGAATCAGATGCTTCTCTGTCCCCTATGCATGCAGAATTTTCTTAGTTTTCTTTTTCCTTTTATTGGTTTAAATGTTTATGTTTATTGGACCATGAGTAACATTGATGAGGACATTACCTGAATCCTGGGCTGCGGCTGGAACCGCCCACCGAGACAGGGCAGGGAAGAAGCGGTAGGCAGGGGTTACGGAAATCGCAAGCAAACTGAGGTGGGGAGCTAGTGGGCACGTAAAGATTGGTGGTCAGTAAGCTTACGCAAGAGATATGGGACACTATGCACTATCCCAGGATTGAAATGTATGTAACCCTGTCTAAGAGACAAATAAGAATCACACCGAAATTTTTTGCAAATACTGCTCATGTTATTGTAATAAACTCATAAAATGTCAATAAAAATATGTTTTTAAAAAAAAAGGTCAAGGCCCGTAAGGAATGCTTTGAGGCTGTTTACAGCAGAGTCGTATCGGTCGTTCCAATGTAGGTTGAGATCTCCGAGGAAGATTTGGGTGCTTTGTTGTCCTGTGTTTGTAGTCACGATATCCATAAACTGTTCGATGAATGTGAGGTTATCACCTGGAGGGCGGTAGAACGTGTGCAAGGTGCAAACTGGTCTGTTGTTACTTGTGATATCAATACAAAGGTATTCACATGAGGATAATACCAGTGAGTGAGATCGGTTCACAGTAAGGCTATTCCGATGGATGCAGGCAATGCCACCTCCTTGTCTATCAGCTCTGTCTAATTTAGTGATATCATGGCTTGGAGGAACCAGAATATCGAGGATGGGTGTAGATGATTAATTTAACCTTGTTTCTGTCAGGATTAAAAGGTCGGGTTCATGAGCGAGTATGAGATCAGCTATGTCTGCCGCAAATCTTGAAGCCGATCTACAATTTAGAAGTATACATTTGAGATGGGGCTTGGCAGGAGGTAGGGGGTCCTGTGTGAGGGGGACTCACGTACGATTGTCTTTATTCATTCCTCTATGGTTGTGTCTTGGAACACTGTGTGGATTAGGGGGGATGGATTGGATTAGGGTGTAACTAATTGTGTTGTCAGGGTGTGATGTGTTGCGATTGTGTTCCGGAAGATCATAGGAGCGAAGGAGAGAAAGGATATCATTGGTCAATAAAGGATCCCTCAGTCGGAATGGTTGAGTGGGCGCATTGGTGTATGGTAAAGTTCTCCATCTCGGGTGCAAGTGCTTCGGAGAATGTCATTGCATAGAGCAGGGGTTTGGAGATTAGTTACTATGATAGTTCGTAACCGAAACCCTATTAGGCCATCTGACCTTGGGTGACTGTAGGATAAGTCCCAGTAGGCTTTGGAGGTCTGCTTTGACTTGTTGTAGTGAGAGTGAGATCTCGTCAAGTCTGGAATCTAGTGAGGGGTGTGTACATACTACTTGGTCTGGGGGTAGGGGGTGAGTGGGTGGGATTGGAAGGAGTGGGGCTTAGAGGGTTGCAATAACCTGGGCCTATGTAGGGGGGCCGGAGGGAAGGGTGGTTATACGGGGAAGAAGGGGATGGGAGAGAGGGAGAAGGTGAGGCGAGTACCGTATGGGTGTGTGGGGAGGCTGGAACTATGGTGTTGGTCAGAGTTAGTGGGGCCAATTTAGAATTTGCGCTAAGTAATTGGGCCTGGGGTGTTGGCGGGGGACTGCAGGGAGGGTGAATTTCGCAGCCAAGAGATTCTGATGGAGCTGGACTGGGTGTGTATTGATGTTGGGGGGTGATAAGTGGGAGATTCTGGTGGTGTGTTAGAGGGGATTATCGAGTTTAGAGGGCCTGGGGTGGGGGACTCAGATCTCATAGCCTTTTCCTTGATAAGAGGAAAAATATTGTCAAATAGTTTCAAATTGCGGTCGGATGACTGTTTATCAGTGTTAGGCTCAGTTTGGATAGCAGAATGACCATTGCTTAGGTCTGCTAGAGGAGTTAGAGCAGAAAAAGTATACTGAAAAGGTAAAAGTAGTGGAAATATTGAAGAAAGTGCACATTGCTGATTTTAACAATTCTTCCTTTTGGGGATGAAATCACACTTGTCATAGGTGTAGATGCTTTTTATATGGCAGAGGCCTCTTACTCATGCGAACACTTTATAGAACTGCAACACCAGCAGGAAGAGGTCGGCTCCATCTATTACCATCATTGCGACAAGCAACACTGTCTAAATACCTGGCTGGCCTTGTTACACTAAAATTAAAGAAAATTATGCGGCAATTTCTCTGCTTCCTCTTGGACTCAATTTTGGAAGTAGGATTGTGAACTTTATTTTGAAAGGTTTTGGAAAAGCGAGGTAGTTCCATTCCATACACATGGTCATTTGTGACTATCCTTACAATGCAGGAGGATTACTAGGATCAAGACTACAAGACCGCCTTGAAAAAGTCTTAAAAAGCTGAAACACGTTTTGGCAGATCTCTTGCTGGAAGTGTTGTTGCACAGAATAAACCAACAGTGATAATTCTTTGGATCTTGTCATTGGCGTCCGTGGGAAAATTATTTCTTTGCCCCTCCAAAAGGACTGTTAAATTGGAAGGAATACTATGTTCTGATTAATGAATGCCCATTATAGATGTGGTTATAACAACTATTAATGAGGGTGCTAGTATTGCAGTTCTATAAAGTGTTCACTTGGTTTACATTAGTTATCTAATGTATAGGGGCCACCTCTGGTAGTAGGGTGCAAGAACTGCATATGCACCTCTTCTTCACATATATGATTGTAATGTACGTCATTCTCACTAATAATCTGATACATTTAAGTCTCTGTACGAGGTGCAGTAATTTTCCCATTTGGGTCCACTACTACCGCTTTCAATTTTGCCTCTTACTCATGCATTGAGATAGAAGCTATGGATGGAGGGGTTTTTTCATTACATACATTCCTGCAGATCCTTCAGTGCATCATGATACATATCGATACATTGAGGTGACTTTGACATACACTGACCTGACTTTCCAGACAAAGTTACCAGATGTAATACCGAAAGTGTGGCTTGGACCCCCAGCAATACCAGCACAAAAATGGCCAGTGTTAACTATATATACATCCCATTCAGCTAGATGAAACTAAAGCTACACATAGAGGTGACAGGCACAGCTCAGACACCTTCACATGCCCGTGCTTGCCATTAGCCCATAATCTATTACAGGAATAATGGACAGTTGTCCATTAAATGAGATGCTTTTTTGGCTAACTAAGAAAACCTAGCAGCTTGAATAAGTATAACCAAATTTTAGACTGCAAGATAAGTCCAAGATAATGATCATGTGACTTCCTAAGGGGATGGTGGCTAATTCTCAACAATGTCAGTTGTGGGGAAGTTTGTTTGCAACCTTATATTTGACAACATATGGCATATCATAAATAGCAGTATAACCTGATTATCTTAGATTCTGGAAGACAATAGAGCCTTTCCAGCAAGTAGCCTTCATATGAAACTGATAGGAAATATCAATATGTTAGCCGAAATAGTTGAAAGCAGTAGATAGAAGGGGGTATTGGAGGATAAACAAGGGAAACAATGGAGTTATGATCCTGTGACAATGAAGGGCATAAACTCAGTTCCTGAACAAAGTGCCAGTAAAATTGAAAGAAAGTACATAATCATGTAAATGAGTGTTCCTGTTGAGGATTGCTGTTCCAAGAAGTACAAGAGGAAATGCAAAACTGCATCAAGAACACAGCTTGGCACTGGCCGTTCAATGAAGAATAAAACCAAGAAGCCTTGATTGGTCTAAAATTCTGGATAACCTCCATTTACAGCGCTCAAAGAACTGCTTTGAAGAGGAGCAGACTCTGTGTAGATTTTCATTTTTACACATGCTCTACACATAGAATAGTTACCTTCAATAATTAGTGTGTCAGGGTTTAAATTCCAATGTGTATAGGGGAAATTATTTGTCTACCAAGAAAAAAATCATTTTTAGGTCAGCACATTACTAGAAGGTTTTGGGGTGATCTGTGACAAGCAGGGGCTGAGAAACAGGTGGGTCTCAAAACACTTTTTCCCCTTGTGGCTTCCAAAGGAAATTTTAAATAACAATACAGAATAAAATGGCTGAACAGATCTAAACCAAAATTAGCAGAAATGTAGATATTTACTCAGAAAGTATGCTTTCTGTGATTTGGTGTAAATCTGTTAAGCCATTTTTGCGAAAATTATGGTTAAAAAAATAGAATTATCTGACAGTTTGTCCTGCGGTAGCCCTGCAGAGCCCTAATTAAAAAATAGAGCAATCTGATTGGTCACAATGGCTTTTTTCCCATTGGCCACCTTGGTGCCATAAAACCTGATTGTCCATGGTACTGAGAAAACTGAATGGCTGACCGCAACATGAAGAAAAATGTTGTGACAGCAATTACAGGACATAGGGACTTAGTCCCTATGTCCTGAAAAATTAAATGAATAGCTGTATAAGGGGGGAGGGTAGGGGTACGCTAACCCCATGCCCTTTGTGGAGGAGTCCCGCGCCTGGCCTAAAATGTAAAAAATAATTTTTGGCATGATGGTCCCGGGGTACTCCACCCACGTTTTTGACAGCTCCTGTGGGAGACCTATGGAACCCAGCTAGTTCCCCTGTCTGGCCCTGCGAGGCTACTGGGTAGCATCAAATCCTGTGCTCCCCTGGGAGTCTTAGGTGACCATAAACAAAACATTTTTATAAAGGTAACTGCAGGGTGGGTGTCTGTGGCTGGCTGGACATACGCGGGATATTGTCAATCATGAGAGGTTGGGCACAGGCCTGGCTGCATGTCCCTGCCCTGTGGGCAACCACATACTCCGCACTGGCTTCGGCCATGCACAGCAAGGGGCAGAGGTTGACTGCCCATAGGGAGTTGGAGGAAAGCCTGGCTGTAGACCTTGGCCTGCACGCAACCTCACACCATGCAGGGCATTTGGCCTGTGGCCAGCACTATCTGCAAATGGCTGAAGAGCATGCTCGACAGGGGTTTGGCCGCATATATAGGATCTTACTTTATGTTTTTATGTTAAAAAGCTGAAATTCACTGAAAAAACAAAGGTAAATGCAATTGTACGCATGCCTTCTACTAATAAAAATACTGAATGTTTAAAAAACAAAGAAAGCACTGAAATTCTCCAGGTATACATAAGTGACATAAGTACGTCTTGCACTCCCATAGATTTCACATGCCATCAGTGATGTAATATGTGAGGCCATATTTAGTGCATTATATCTGTGCAAGTTATACTTGGCAAAACCAAAGGGGATGATGGACGGAGTGTTGAACATTGCAAGCACTCACCCCCAGTCAACTGATCTGGGTTTAATCCATCATCATTCTTTAGCTCACTCCGCCACCCCAGTTCAGACATGGCCATATGCAAATCAGTCTGACCCTGTGCCTCATGGGAACAGTCCAGCCCGAACTGCCAAGCCATGTCTTCCCTGGACCGGAAACAAGCATCCTGGGACCGGTTTCTGGCTAACAGCCGTCATCAGCCAGGCTAGCTTGAATCCAGTGGCAAAGTGAGCAAGGGACCCACGTCTGGGCATACCCTGCCAACTTAGGGCGAACAAAGCAAAACCAAAGGGGATGATGGACGGAGTGTTGAACATTGCAAGCACTCACCCCCAGTCAACTGATCTGGGTTTAATCCATCATCATTCTTTAGCTCACTCCGCCACCCCAGTTGAGACATGGCCATATGCAAATCAGTCTGACCCTGTGCCTCATGGGAACAGTCCAGCCCAAACTGCCAAGCCATGTCTTCCCTGGACCGGAAACAAGCATCCTGGGACCGGTTTCTGGCTAACAGCCGTCATCAGCCAGGCTAGCTTGAATCCAGTGGCAAAGTGAGCAAGGGACCCACGTCTGGGCATACCCTGCCAACTTAGGGCGAACAAAGCAAAACCAAAGGGGATGATGGACGGAGTGTTGAACATTGCAAGCACTCACCCCCAGTCAACTGATCTGGGTTTAATCCATCATCATTCTTTAGCTCACTCCGCCACCCCAGTTCAGACATGGCCATATGCAAATCAGTCTGACCCTGTGCCTCATGGGAACAGTCCAGCCCGAACTGCCAAGCCATGTCTTCCCTGGACCGGAAACAAGCATGTTGCTGATCGGGGGAGGAGCGGGCATTTGAAAAAGGCAATGTCCGAAACGCGTCATGCCCAGGCTCTTTTTAAATAAATCTCCTGTTTTGCAGTACCCCATGGTGTCCCTCCGATTCTTGCAAGTTAAGGGTCTTTTTGTGGCATTTGTTGTGTGCATGTCCTGGGCGCACATAGAGGAGACCCGTCTCAACAAGAGGACAGAGTCATCCCGGACAGCTTCGGCAACTTTTCCTGCATCCATGGTAATGGATAGGCTCTGACCCACCACACCCGCCCGTGGATTTTGTGCCGCTGTTCGCCGCAGTTCGTGACTTCACGAAGGATTCCGGATCATTGTACCCGTGTTTTCAAGGCCACCCAAGGAGCGGATCAGTGTGGTTTGAGGCGTTTTGGGGACTCTGTGGGAGTATTTGTTTTTACTGCCTCGTTCACCACAGCCAAGAACAGCGCTCTTAAAGATTTCTTGATTTGTCCCACAGACATTGTTGGTTGGTGTCATTTACCCAGCATGCGGTGAGAGTGCATGCTGGGACTTGCAGTTTTCTACAAGGACTGCGGGGTTACATGTGACTTCTAACTGGCCTATCAAGATAGCCACCAATGGCGGAGCGACTGGAGATATTTAAACTGGACTGTTGCTGATCGGGGAGGAGCGGGCATTTGAAAAGGCAATGTCCGAAACGCGTCATGCCCAGGCTCTTTTTAAATAAATCTCCTGTTTTGCAGTACCCCATGGTGTCCCTCCGATTCTTGCAAGTTAAGGGTCTTTTTGTGGCATTTGTTGTGTGCATGTCCTGGGCGCACATAGAGGAGACCCGTCTCTACAACAGGACAGAGTCATCCCGGACAGCTTCGGCAACTTTTCCTGCATCCATGGTAATGGATAGGCTCTGACCCACCACACCCGCCCGTGGATTTTGTGCCGCTGTTCGCCGCAGTTCGTGACTTCACGAAGGATTCCGGATCATTGTACCCGTGTTTTCAAGGCCACCCAAGGAGCGGATCAGTGTGGTTTGAGGCGTTTTGGGGACTCTGTGGGAGTATTTGTTTTTTACTGCCTCGTTCACCACAGCCAAGAACAGCGCTCTTAAAGATTTCTTGATTTGTCCCACAGACATTGTTGGTTGGTGTCATTTACCCAGCATGCGGTGAGAGTGCATGCTGGGACTTGCAGTTTTCTACAAGGACTGCGGGGTTACATGTGACTTCTAACTGGCCTATCAAGATAGCCACCAATGGCGGAGCGACTGGAGATATTTAAACTGGACTGTTGCTGATCGGGGAGGAGCGGGCATTTGAAAAGGCAATGTCCGAAACGCGTCATGCCCAGGCTCTTTTTAAATAAATCTCCTGTTTTGCAGTACCCCATGGTGTCCCTCCGATTCTTGCAAGTTACAGGGTCTTTTTGTGGCATATATATATATATATGTATATATATATATATATATATATATATATATATATTCACTGAAAAAACCGTAGGTTTCAGACATGTTATAGTTACAAATTAGCATTTAAAAAACCTTTGAAATTCACTGAAAAAACCATAGGTTTCAGGGACGTTATAGTTACAAATTAGCATTTAAAAAACCTTTGAAATTCACTGAAAAAACCATAGGTTTTAGGGACAGTTATAGTTAGTTGGACATTGCACTCGTACAAAACCCGTGAAATTCCCCCGTTATAGTTAGTCCAGCTAACTATAACTCGCGCCCCCGCAATGCACTGCTGATGACGTCACATATTACATCACTCATGACATGGTCAGTGACATCACTGATGACATCACTGATGACATCTCAAATGACATCACTGATGACATCATCCAGTGACTGTGTGTTTCTGTAAAGTTGAAATATTTTAAATATATATAGGAAAAGACGTATTGAAGAATGAGTGGGTGTGTAAGTGTCTGTATGGATGATTTAGTAGGTGTGTGACTGACTCTATAAGTGAGTGATTTAACGTATCTTACTGAATGCATGGGTTAGTGACTAAACTGGGTGAATGTCTGTATCCGTCTGTCTGTTGCTGTGTAAGTGGCTGCATGGGTTTGTGAATAGCTACATGAGTGTCTATATGAGTTATTGATTGGTTGTCTGAGTATCTGTATGGGTGCCTGAGTGTTTGTGTGGGTGGGGTGTGTGCGACTCTGTGCATAGATGTGTGAGTGGGTGATTCACTGGGTGGATGGTTTCAAGAGTGCATCTGTGATAGACTGTATGGGTGGGTAAGTGTGTGTAAGAGTGTGTTAGTGAGTGAATGTATGTCCCAGTGGTACATGTGTGAGTAACTACATATGTGAAAGCCAGTATATATGTGTGTTGGAGTATATAAATAGCTATAAGCTGAGAGTGAGTGATTGTGATAGTGGCTGTATGGATGAGTGTGTGCTTGTATCAGTGATTGTATAAGAGCGTAACAATGTGCTAGTATTTGTATGATTAAGTGAGCTGGTGTGTGTATAACTGTATAGGTGAGTAAATGGCAGTGTGTTTAATTATTTGCATGACTGACTAGGTGTGTGAGTACCTCTATGGATGAGTGGCGGTGTTTGAGTGTCTATATAGGAGTAAGAGTGCATATGATAGTCCTGTACTGAGTGACCATAAGTATGAGTGACTGTACGGGTGAGTGAGTGGATGTGTGTGTGTAGACCTAAGAATCAGTGAGTGGGTATGTAGTTATTGGTGTTGGAGTGTCTATAGTTTTGCGAATGGCAGTCTGTAATTTAGATTGGGTGTATCAAAGGTTATATTAGGATGTGAGGAGCTGCATCAGATTATCACGTGGATGATGTCATCAGTGATGTCATTTGAGATGTCATCAGTGATGTCATCAGTGATGTCACTGACCATGTCATGAGTGATGTAATATGTGACGTCATCAGCAGTGCATTATGGGCGCGAGTTATAGTTAGCTGGACTAACTATAACGGGGGAATTTCACGGGTTTTGTACGAGTGCAATGTCCAACTAACTATAACTGTCCCTAAAACCTATGGTTTTTTCAGTGAATTTCAAAGGTTTTTTAAATGCTAATTTGTAACTATAACGTCCCTGAAACCTATGGTTTTTTCAGTGAATTTCAAAGGATTTTTAAATGCTAATTTGTAACTATAACATGTCTGAAACCTACGGTTTTTTCAGTGAATTTCAAAGGTTTTGTAAATGACAATTTTTAAATGTATTAATTGTTATATAAATTTTTTTCATACTGATTTACTACATTTTTAGAAACAATTTTTTTTACATATTTTATTTTTTAAATTACATTGTAATTACATTATACATTACATTACAAAAAATACTTTCTCAGAATGAATTACTTTAGTTTAAATACTTTGCACATAGGCAATAGACTTTTAAGTACAGTAGTTACAGTGTTGCAATGGGCAACACATTTTCAAACACAATGCAACATTCAGCTCAATGTGAATTTCTAGTTAAATGCAATTACTTACTTTATGGATTACTTTTTCTAACCACAGGACTGGATCCTAGATTCAGTCCTGGGACATCTCCTGTAAACAGTTGAGTAAAAGCGTTTTGGTTACAGTCGTGATTTTTAAGGAATATTATTGTACTTTAAAAGTTGACACTTAGAAACTTTTTCTCATAGAATCACCAATGTTATCCTATGGAAGGAAATTCACTTAGAAGGTAAAAACTGTTATCGTTACTTTTTCTTACTCAGTGTTGGATCCTGGATCCAGCACTGGTGCATCTCCTGTAAACAGTTGAAAGAATGCGTTTAAGTCATACAGGCGATTTTTTAGGAATATTTGTAGTTTGTGAAAATCGACACTTGAAACTTTTCTGCTGAAAACCAGACAATGGATTCCTATGGAAGAAAATATAAGTTACTGGTAAGTACGGTTAAAATTACTTTTCAGGGTCAGTGCTGGGCTAAAAGATGCAGCACTGGGTTCTCTCCTGATAACAGGTGAGTAAATTGGAATTCGTACTTTGGTTGATTTTAGAGGAATATTATAAAGTTCCAAAACTCCACACTTAGAAGAATTTCCAAGTGAAACCAGTCAATGTTAGCCTATGAAGGAAATTCAAGTTACCGGTAAGTACGGTTAAAATTACTTTTCAGTACCAGTACTGGGCTGAAAGATGCAGCACTGAGGTCTCTCCTGATAACAGGTGAGTAAATCAGAATTCGGATTTCGGCTGATTTTAGAGGAATATTTGTATGTTTCAAAAATCAACACTTAGAAACTTTTTCAGCAAAAAGCAGGCAATGATATCCTATGGAAGGAAATTCAAGTTACTGGTAAGTACGGTTAAAATTACTTTTCAGGATCAGTACTGGGCTGAAAGATGCAGCACTGAGGTCTCTCCTGATAACAGGTGAGTAAATTGGAATTCGTACTTTGGTTGATTTTAGAGGAATATTATAAAGTTCCAAAACTCCACACTTAGAAGAATTTCCAAGTGAAACCAGTCAATGTTAGCCTATGAAGGAAATTCAAGTTACCGGTAAGTACGGTTAAAATTACTTTTCAGGACCAGTACTGGGCTGAAAGATGCAGCACTGAGGTCTCTCCTGATAACAGGTGAGTAAATCAGAATTCGGACTTCGGCTGATTTTAGAGGAATATTTGTATGTTTCAAAAATCAACACAGAAACTTTTTCAGCAAAAAGCAGGCAATGATATCCTATGGAAGGAAATTCAAGTTACTGGTAAGTACGGTTAAAATTACTTTTGAGGATCAGTACTGGGCTGAAAGATGCAGCACTGAGGTCTCTCCTGATAACAGGTGAGTAAATCGGAATTCGTATTTCGGCTGATTTTAGAGGAATATTTTAAAGTTCCAAAACTCCACACTTAGAAGAATTTCCAAGTGAAACCAGTCAATGTTAGCCTATGGAAGGAAATTCAAGTTACTGGTAAGTACGGTTAAAATTACTTTTCAGGACCAGTACTGGGCTGAAAGATGCAGCACTGAGGTCTCTCCTTATAACAGGTGAGTAAATCGGAATTCGTATTTCGGATGATTTTAGAAGAATATTTGCACAATGGTGAAGGGAGGGGGCGGGGCCTGAGGTGACATCTGTGCAAACGCGCCCGTGGCGTGTTTTAAGTTGGGGATTAAGTCCCCTTGAATCCTGAGGGTCCCTAGGGGCCAACTAGCCCACCAGGAACCTCCAATATGCGCCAGGGGCCTGCGTTGCAGAGACGTGTAGAGAGGCCACACCCCTTTACACCTCTCTGCAACGCAGCTCTGTGGCGCTTTCTGGATGTACCTGTTGGGCTAGTTGGCCCCCAGGGACCCTCAGGATTGAAGGGGATTTAATTCCCCATCTTAAAATGCGCCACGGGGCCTGTTTGCACACATGTCACCTGAAGCCCCGCCCTCCCTTCACCACTGTGCAAACGCGCCCCGTGGCGCGTTTTAAGTTGGGGGATTAAGTCCCCTTGAATCCTGAGGGTCCCCGGAGTCCAACTAGCCCACCATATACCTCCAAAAGCGCCGCAGAGCTGCGTTGCAGAGAGGTGTAAAAAGGGGCGTGGCCTCTGTACACCTCTCTGCAAGGCAGCTCCCTGGCGCATACTGGAGGTTCCTGGTGGGCTAGTTGGCCTCAGGGACCCCCAGTATTCAAGGGGAATTTGTTCCCCTCTGCAAACGCGCCAGGGGGCGCGTTTGCAGAGTGGTGAAGGAAGGGGCGGGGCCTGCGGGCCCGATCGGTTTTATTTTTATTTTATTTTTTTGTCCCCTGAAGGGGGCTGTGTGGCCCCCTTCCTTTTTCCTGTTTATGGGCCCTGGGGACCCCATCCCCCAGGGCCTTACCCCTTTTTTTAATTAAAAAAAAAAAAAATGGGAAGGGGGCCGCGTGGCCCCCCTTCCCTGGGCCTGTATTGGCCCCGGGGACCCCATCCCCCGGGGCCTGGCCTCTATTTTTATTTTTATTCTTTGGAGGGGGGCTGCGTGGCCCCCCTCCTCTGGCCATTTAAGGCCCCGGGGACCCCATCCCCCGGGGCCGGCCATACCCTTTTTTTTATTTTTTTTCATTTTTTTAAACTTTGGGGAGGGGGGCCGCGTGGCCCCCCTCCCGGGCCACTACTTGCCCCGGGACCCCATCCCCCGGGGCTGGCCCTTCTCCATTGGGGACTGTGGGGGTCCCCAATCCCCCACAGTCCCGCCGGCTCCCCACGTCCCTTGGGAGCCGGCATTGCTTCAACATGGGGAGCTGCTAAGATGCAGCTCCCCATGTGGAAAGCAACGTGCTTTGGATATTGGAAGAGAGAGCAGGCTTCCCTGCTCTCTTCCAATATCCAAAGCAGTTTGCTATGGCAGGACGGGAGCCGCGAGGCTCCCGTCCTGCCATAGCAAACTACAGTGTCCCGGGGGTAGGCACCTCGGGACACTGCAGGAGCCGGCCCTGGGGGTGGTGGTCCCCAGGGCCATCAAGGGCTCCAGGAGGAGGCCGCGCGGCCCCCTCCCATTCAGGTCACAGCCCCGGGGAGGTGGTGGTCCCCGGGCTCTGGGGTCCGTAACGGACCCCCATATTTAAATGTTTAGTGCCCCGGGGAGGTGGCGGTCTCGGGTGTGTGGGGGCTGGAGCCCCCCACACAGGTTTTTGAATTATAAAAAAAGCCCCGGGGAGGTGGTGGTCCTCGGGGCTGCGGGAGGGCTCAGAGCCCTCCAGCACCATTTAAAAAAAAGCCCCGGGGGGTGGCGGTCCCCGGGGCTTGGGGGCCCTTGAGGCCCCCCACACATAAAATTAACCCCCCACCATGCCCCCGGGACTTGGGCCACCCGGGGCAAATACAATCGAAGCGCGGGAGACCGCGCTTCGATTTTTTTTTTTTTTTTGGCAGGATTCGCGCACCCTGAGCGCATCCTGCCGATTTTTAAAAATAATTGTTTTTGTTTTTTTGCCCAGGGGTTTTTGTGGCCCAGGGGGAGCAAACCTAGGGGTCAGGGTGTTTCTACCCTGCCCCCTTTGTGCGCTTTGCGCACTTGTTTCTGTCCCTCGGTTCTACCGAGGGACAAAATGGCTGCCAACATTTCCTGAATCGGAATGTTGACAGCCAGCTGACAGCCAATTAACATGCAGCTCGTGATCGGGAGGGTACGCGGACCCTACTCGGCCATAGATATCACTATCTTTTTACTTTTGATTTTCTCAGCAACTACTGAACGGATTTACACCATTTAACAAAAAGGGTTCTTTCTGAACCAGGAACTACCTCTTTGCCAAATTTGGTGTAATTCCGTTCAGCAGTTCGGGCTGTAGCCGTGTCTAAAGTTTCCTATGGAAAATTGCATGGGGAAAACGCGTTTTGGGACCCCCCTTTTTCTCGGCCCCCGCTTGACGAATCCCCCGAGACTTTCAGGGTAGGAGCGGACCGGAGCGGGCCACAAAGTTTGAAAATTTTGCGAAGATACGTCAACCGGCAAGAGAGTTATTTCAAATAGAATGTCGCGGATTTCCTATGGATAATAGGTTGTAACTATAACTATCTACTGGCGACCGCCAGTAGATAATATATATATATATATATAAATATATATATATAGTAACCAAGTTTCCTAAAATTCCAATTTCCAGCAGGAAAGAAAGGGTACAGACTCCTCTTTAGTGCAGTAATCTCAGTTTATTCAAAACCGCTTCAGCTTGCCATGACGCGTTTCGGTCATATATATTCATTCACTTAAAAAACCAAAGGTTACAGGGACATTATAGTTAGGAAATAGAATTTTAAAAACCTTAGAAATTCACTTAAAAAAACAAAGGTTACAGGGATGTTTTTGTTAGGAAAATGAATTTTAAAAACCTGAGAAATTCACTGAAAAGGTTACAGGGATGTTATAGTCAGGCTCAGATTTCACTGGTACAAAACCATAGAAATTCAGCAGGTATAGTTATCTGAGCTAACTATATCTTACACCTCCGCAATGCACTGCTTATGACCTCACCTATTATGTCACTTATGACATGATCATCACCCAGTGAGTGTAATTTTTTTCTAAGAGTTTATGTTTGTTAAACATATAAAGCTATTACAAAAATTAAATTAGTATACTTTGAATTTCTATAGTTTTTTTATATTCTATTTGCTAACTATAATGTCCCTGTAACGTTTTTTTTTTTTAAAAGTGAATATATATATATAATTGTGAAAAGAAAAAATAGGAAATGTATTTCCAAAATGAGAGAATACAACTAGCAACATAGTATGTTTTCAGTTGTAGTGGCACTAGGCAAATACATGATGTTGAAAGACTCAATAAGTATTTAGAAAATGGCGGTTCCCTTTATGTACAAGAACTTGTGCATGGATGTCTAGCCGAGAAATAAGTTGAGACGCTGTGGTGAAATACAAGGATATATGTATATATATATATATATATATTGCTCCAAAGGTTGTCCACCTGGTGAGTAGCACTCGATCAACAGCTTTGTTTATGATAGGCAGGGACGAGGATCCGCTTGTAGTAGCTGCTCCGTAATGGAAATGCCTGATGCGTTTCGAAGCTCCATATGCTTCTCTTCAGAGGCTTGAACGGAGACAGTGTGTGCAAACGCTGAACCCACTTCGCCATTTTCATATTGCACACCCACCAATGGGAAGCTCGAATGAGACTGTGCATTGTGGGAAATGTGGTCCGGATAGCACACAAATCTTGTCCTGTATGGACCCTGCAAGTGGACTCGTCCTCATTCCTGTTTACGGCTGCTGGCCCACATAGCTGACATGATAGTTACCATGTCGGGTGGCCCCCATAACATTACGGGGTGGTGCACACTCCGCGGCAGGACGGCCGCGTATTACATTCTGTTCCAAAGGTTGTCCACCTGGTGAGTAGCACTCGATCAACAGCTTTGTTTATGATAGGCAGGGACGAGGATCCGCTTGTAGTAGCTGCTCCGTAATGGAAATGCCTGACGCGTTTCGAAGCTCCATATGCTTCTCTTCAGAGGCTTGAACGGAGACAGTGTGTGCAAACGCTGAACCCACTTCGCCATTTTCATATTGCACACCCACCAATGGGAAGCTCGAATGAGACTGTGCATTGTGGGAAATGTGGTCCGGATAGCACACAAATCTTGTCCTGTATGGACCCTGCAAGTGGACTCGTCCTCAATCCTGTTTACGGCTATTTATATAGAAATCCATATGCATGTGTATTCAAGATACATAAATGTGGGGTTAAGTAAAGTAAAGTGAACCTCGACTTACCATATATACTTACCTTGTTAATATTTTTGTCCACGATATTCTGGTAGTACGATATTCTGAGTTGATATTAAGGTGAACCACCCCTTTGCATCACAAAATGAATATCCAGTAGGACTCAAAGCATCCTGCCCCATTATTAATTATGAGGCAGGATACTGTTAACAAATCCCATCAAACAGCATACCTACTTTTTCCTAGCAGTTAGAAAAAGATATAGGCATTCAATGAAGGTCATTTAAGGAGGGGGGTATCTGGCCTCTTGTCTGAATGCTTTAGAAACTCAGGGGGCGATTACGAGTTTGGCGGTCCTACAGTGCCCCACGTCGCCAAACCTGTGGTGCAACCACCTGCCACATTAGGACTTCTATCCTGGTCTGGAGGGTGGTCATACAGCGGTCTGACAGCAGCGCTCTGTTTGGCTCATAGAAGAGCCTAACATGCAGACTGCGGCTCCCAAAGCACCGACTGCACCTTCCTGCAGGTGTGGCATACATGCCACACCGTGCAGGAACTGGGGGGTGCAAATCCAGGACGGCACTATATATGCCCCCCTGCATGCATCCCCATGGGCCCTGAGGCAGCAGGGTACCTCATTGCCATCCTTTTCACAGTGGGCTCACCGGCATGAAAATGGTGGTGGTAAAGCAACTCAAAATACGCTTACTGCCAGCATATTTCTGCCTCTGACCACTGCCTGAACGCAGCAGGATCCTGGATGCATGGCAGTCGCAGTGGTCTTGTGGTGGTCCGACCGCTGCAGTCATAATACTGTGGGCGGTCCTGCAGTGCAACAGTGGTCAGACAGCCACCATGGGTTTGGCAGTCCTATGGACTGCCGAATTCGTAATCAGGCCCTCAGCTACCTCTTGCATCTAAATTCACAATTTTTTGTACCATCTCCAGCAAATGAAATAGTCTATTTTCCTATTCCCAGGTACTTACACTATGGATTTCCTTTTGAATTTTTACATACCAGGTTTGCATACTTTTTAATATTACTGTATTGAAGGGTAATATTATGAATATTCACTTTGAAGTCCACCCAGCTTTATCAGAAAAGTGGAAAGTTTACGTACTTTCAGAGCAATATTACTAACACACAAGAAACATACTGTATACATTTAGAGTGTGCTTTAACTTTAAATTTTATGAGCTGACTTATTGTTCACAAGAAGACATTCTACAGGACTAACTCCAAGCCATAAAAAAGTATTCAAACATTTATGTAAGTTTACTTTTCAACTTTAAATTTACATTAACAAATGAAGAGATTGAACAAGGCCACATTTTGACTATTGTCCTTATGGCAGATAAATGCTTGTTTCAAAATTAGTAATATAAGTGTGTTTTGAAACACCACCATCTTGACTTTCAGCTTTTTAAAGACGTGCACTGTCTCTATGGTTTTAGGTTAAAGCGTACAAGTCTGAAGTATTAACAAGGCTTTATGCTGAAACATCTATGCTCACCTCTTGAACCATTTTGCTGCTACCAGCTAATGAGAACAGGTCAAACAGCTGTATTTCCAAAGAGGCTGTAGCTCTTGGAACCAATCCTTAGATGTCATGAGACTGTACATCAGAAAATATTTTCAAAGTCGATCTGTAAACTAGATACAGTGTGATAGAAAAAGGACTGTACTTTTAATGCTGTCAAGTAAAGGTAATTCTTTGAGTTGCATATTGAACTGAACTCTGCTACAAATGGCATGCCCTCTGTTCAAAGTTGCTACATGAAACCTGGACATAATGTACGGATTTAATCGGCCACCTTGTTAAAAAGAGACATTCAAACTGACATTGAACAAGTCTGCTAAACCCTTCCCTCTGTCTTTCTTTGCCAGCAATTTTGTTTGTACCTCATGGTGTACCTATATTGTAAGTCCATGCCTTAAGTAATAAAGCTGTCAATAAAATAAACCATTTAAAAGTAATTGTAATCAGACATTGAGGATAAGAGGATTAGAGGATTATACAAATCTGTAAAATTGCTTAAATATCACATTAATTTATATCAATGCACCCCTGCGACGTGCATTTAACACTTAGGGCCTGATTATGACTTTGGCGGTATGGGAGCGGGCTGTCATGCCAGCGTTCCACTCTCAGACCACCAAAGTCAACTGCCGCCCGCCAGATTACGAGTTTTCTCATTGTCTGGCAGGGCAGGCAGCATGGTGGGTCCATTGCGGTGCCTATTGAAAAGGCACCTCAATGGGAGCACCTAATGCATTCCTGCATGGCATGGACTGTGCAGTACATGCTGTGCAGGAAACATGTACCCCCCTGCATGCATCCCGGTGCACAGGGGCAACAGTGTTTCCCCACCACCAGCCTTTTCATGGCAGGCTCACTGCCATGAAAAGGCTGGCAGTGGGGAAACTCGTAATATGCTTGGTGGTCGATCGCAGATCCCTGGCGTTTGCGGCGGTCGCAAAATGGTCCGACCGCCGTAGTCATAATACGCATTTAGGCTGCAGTGTTCAGTCGTTCAGAAGTCTCACATGCATAAAAGTAGCAGGTGCACATTGAATACGGAATTCATGTAAAACAAAAGCGTATTTGCCTTGTAAAAGATATTTTTCTCCGACCTCATGAATTCCTTGTTATTATTTGGTTTGTGAGTGCTCACCTAATTAAACAGGCACCATAGGCCAGGAATATCACCATCCCATTCCCCTAAGTGTTGTTTTGTTTATCTTGTAATGTCACACAGTATTGGTGTAACATTATATGTGAACACACTGAGTTATAGTGTAAATTCATGTTGCACATTTATTTCAAAAGTGAGTTGACACTCAGAAACGAAGATTTCAGAGCACCTAAAATGGGAAGTGTTTTAACAAATTGCATTCTGAAGTAATACAGTTCAGCTTTTTCTTCGCCAGTGATTTTGCGTTAACTCTGCGCTAGCCAAATATTCCGCTATTAAGTAATTTATCGATTTACTCTATTTGTCTCTCATGGAGGAGGGCATATACGCAATAAAAGATATTTATCAGAAAAACTGCATACTGAATCTGTTAAGGGAATTATGATGGTGTTTTAATTTGTCTGTTTGTGTGTCAAACAGACAAACACTATTCCTCCAGATTTAGCTAAAAAACGGTATGTTTTCAAGAATTCGGAAGATAACTTAAAATAGGATGTGTTTGTCCTTTGCATCCTCGAGAGGATCATATAGTTTCTTAGTTTTCCAGCAGAATTCTTCAGAATGACAAACTTGTATTGATTACTAAATATCTAAACGATAATAGATCAAATAACTGACTCGGGAGGGCGAGAACTTGTGGTGTTCAGATGTAAGCATGCAATTAGCTTACAAAGAATCATATGACTAGAAAATATCCATTCAACCTTTGAGTGTCATGAATACATGGGAATTATGTTATACAAAAATACTGCCTCCAGACGTCTTCTAGGACCTTGATGATATTTATATGGTGACCTATTTAGATTAAAGTTCGATTTACTTAACAACGGTTCTCAAAATGTGTATCCTTTTTGGAGAACATTCTTTCACCTACAGGTTTAGAGATTAATCCATCTATCATTGCTTATTTAGTTTGAACCAAGGTATTTCAAGTGAGGAGTTTCGCACACGTTGGTGGCTAATTACATCCATATTGCTTATCCAAGCTAGAGGGTTAAATGTTTCACACTCTATCCACCGTCCTCTGATACGTTCCCATACTTCTCTTACCCATTAGCGTTTTCCATACCCTTTAATTGCAAAACTGTCAGGGTTAAAGGTTCAGAGTCTACGTTTCTACTCCAGTCCAGCAAATCCAATCTCGAAAGGTCTAATACATTTTGTTAATCTACTCCAAGCAAAGACTCTGAAGGGGACTGACCAAGCTAAATTGATTACTACTTAGAATGTTTTCTGTCCCCCTGACTGTTTATGGCATTTCCTGCTATATGATTTCATCTGCATCGTATGATTCTGTTGAATTAGAGTGTGGGGCTTTTGAAAGTATTCACATTTTCTTCTGGAAGGCAAAGAATCATCCCCTATGTCCAGTCTGTGACAGGGTACAATGCCAAATAATTTCAGTTTGTCCTGACATTTCATATCATCTCCAAGGTTTTTTTTTTGATAATCAAGTTTATTGAATTTGTGGAACAACAATACGTTGGTAGCATGTCAGTCACATTATTAAATACATTATAGACGATGGAGGCGACAAAGGTTTGTAAGGTATTCATGGTGTGAATACAGCACATATTTACAAGCAGTCACGTACCCAGCCCATCTAGCCCTTCAAACGGGCAGTGAGTTGAACCATTTGCCCCATATTTTAGCAAAAAGCTCAGGGCATCCTCGGGCCTCAAAGAGGGGCTCCTCTTGGGCTCCACACCAATCCACTCCCCGTCTCCATTTCCGCACAGTAGGCGGCTTGGCTTGGGACCAGAGTGCTGCAATATCGCGCTTTGCCACCGCTAATGCCGTTCCCAGGAAGCGCTTGTCAGACCGGGATCCATCAAGGCCATCAAACACCCCCAAGAGCAGGCGCAGCGGGTCATGGGGAACCTCCCAACCCAGGGTCTGCGTGAGTTCTCCTTCCACCCCCGTCCAGAATGGTGCAAGGGCGGGACATTGCCACACCATGTGGTAGAAGTCTGCCGGGGCATGGTTGCATTGCGCACATGATGGGGAGGGCCGCATGCGGGCGCTGTACAGGCGGGCTGGGGTGAGGTACGCCGTGTGGAGATAGTAGAGTTGGACTAGCCGCAGTCTGGAGGAGGTCGTCAGAGTCTTGGAGGCCATAAGGGCATCTCTCCAGTCTGCGTCGTCTAGGGAACCCACCCAACCCTCCCAGCGGGTACGAAGCAGGTCCAGGGATGCAGGGCCATTGTTCACCAGAGAGCGGTAAATCCGCGATACTCCTCCCCTGCCCAGGTTCCCCATCATCACCTGGGCCTCCAGGGGGGCTGAATTCAGGGAGGGAGGTGGGGGGTGTAATGTGGGTGTGAAGGGCATGTCTGAGTTGTAAATATTTGTAGAACTGGGAGGAGTGGAGGGAGTAGCGGTGTTGTAGGTCCGCGAATGATCTGATATGGTCCCCGGTCCAGACATCCCCCAGCAGCGAGATCCCGATGTGGTCCCATCGACGGAAGTCCTGGAGAGCCGAGACCTCACCCAGCCAAGCCCCACACCATAGAGGCGTCTGCCTGGTGAGTTTACGATCCCACTTTACGTGGCGCAAGGCAGTCCGCCAGGCCATAAGCACGGCTCTAGTGACAGGGGGAAGGGCCTGTGGCACGGGGCTTCCATACATGTAAGCCTGGATTTGAGTGAAGTCCATTGACCTGGTTTCTACCCGATACGCCGGGTCGGACCAGCCACCCGCGAACCAGTCGTGGATCACGATTAGTCTTGTGGCCAGGTAGTAGAGGTGAAGGTTAGTTGCCCCCATGCCGCCGTCGTAGGGGGGTATGCGGCAATGTGCGAGGGACAGTCGTGTTCTCCTTCCTCCCCACAAAAAGCGGGTGAGTATTCCGTCCAGTTCTCGAAACCAGCTGCCCGGAAGGGGAATGGTAATGTTTTGTAAGATGTACAAAAAACGGGGAAGGACCATCATTTTAAAAAGGGCACTTCTGCCAAGGGGGTTAAGGGGGAGAGATTGCCATTTCTTGAGGTCTGCCTTGGCCCTGATGACCAGGGGTGTGATGTTCAGAGCCCATTCGAGGTCGGGGAGAAGGGCTACCCATATCCCCAAGTACTTAACTGATTGTCTGCGCAGGGGGATGGTCGTCTGCCAGTCGAAGCAAGCCCGTGTTGGGTGCAGGGGGACAAGTGTGGACTTCGCCGGGTTGAGTCTGAGGCCGGAAACCCGTTCAAAGGCCGAGAGGACGTCCAAGCATCGCGGGCCGGAGCTCTCCGGATCCGCCAAATAAAGGAGGACATCATCGGCGTACAGGGCGATCTTATCGACCTGATTCGGATCCCAGGCCCAACCCTGGATGAGGGGATCTTGACGGATGGGGGAGGCCAGGGGTTCCATTGCTAATGCAAATAGAAGCGGTGAGAGCGGGCGAACGTGTGTGCGATGGCTGGGGAAGTGGCGTGACGGATCCCATTCCCGTCCCGAATCTCGGGGATTATGCGATTGGCTCTGGGATAGGACACCAAGTTGTGGAGAAGTTTGCCGTTTTTATCCCCCCAACCATATACGCATGCCACAGAGGAGCGCCAAAGCATTTTAGCGGACTCCAGCGAGAGCCGGCAGATCTCCTCTCGGATCAACGTGAGTTGACGAGCGGAGTCGTCGTTGTCAGTGGTGTCCTGGGCATCCTCCAGCTGCGCCGCCTGGGCCTCCAGCTGTGCAAGTCGGGCGGATTGTTTCTTGCATTTCGCTTGGACCAGGCCTCTAGCCACCCCCCACACCACAGCTTTACCGGCCTCCCACAGAGTCCCTGGGGAGGAGACCGAACCCGTATTTGTTGAGAAGTAGCTCTGCAATTCCTGCCCAAGGGACTCCACAAAACCTGCATCCTGTAGGAACCAGGCATTCATCCGCCACATCGTACGGGCGCCGCCAGGAGAATGCCCAAGACGGAGGGACATGGGGGAGTGATCTGAAATGCCCCTGGGTAAGATGGTGGCCCCGGCCATCAATTGACAGTCTATGGCAGGCAACAAGAACAAGTCTATACGAGAGTGGGTGTGGTGGGCTGCCGAAGTGTGAGTGTATTGTTCTTTGCGGGGGTTCCACACCCTCCAGGCATCACAGAGACCCAGGGCGGAGGACCAGTCCACGAGGCGTTTTGCAGAGGCGAGGCAGGAGGCCGATGGGGTGCCTGACGCGTCACATGATGGCTGCAGGACAGCGTTAAAGTCTCCCACGACAATCGTCAGGCCCTGCGGAAAGGAGGAGAGTGCAAGCGTGAGGCGACGGAGGGCAGGAGCCATGTTGGCGGGAGGAATGTATGTAGACAGGAGGTTGAGGGGGTGTCCCTCGATCATACCCGTCAGGGCCACATAACGGCCTTGTGTGTCCGTTTCAGCCCGTGTCAAGGTGAAGGGGAGCCCTCTTCGAAGTAGTATGGCCACCCCCCGGGATCCCCGTGTAAAACCAGAATGCCAGACCCTGTCAAACCCGTATCGGGTGAGGAAGCTACATTGTGAGCCCAGAAGGTGTGTTTCCTGCAGGAACAGGATGTCTGGTGCGTGTCGCTGGGCGCTGCGCAGCACGGCAGTGCGTTTTATACGATCTAATAGGCCATTAACGTTCCATGAGAGGGTGTGGAGGGTCCTATGTAAGGTGGACATCGTCAGGGTGGGTATCATGTGTGAGGAGGGGCGCAAGCGCTAGGAGGCCCGGGTCCCAAGGGAAATACTGCTCCGTGGTCGAGGCCAATGGGCAGAAGGTGTGCACTCTGGTGGGACTCGTGTCATCATCTAAGGCAGATCTGCGTGGAAAGCTACCAATCGAAACAAAAATTCACGGCCCGTGGGCGGCGAAGAACAACAACAAATTGCCGGAAGACAACGGTCTTCCCTCCTCCCCTTTCCCCCCAACTCCCCCCACCCTACACTTCTGAAAAGGAAGCATCTGTCGCCCTGAAAAGGAAAGCACAAAAACAAACAAACAATTCAATTCAGTTCAAAACAACAACCTCACAGTGGGCTGATCGCTAATCTAAAACGGTTAGAAAGACCTGAGGATGGCGGAGATAGACCCCCCTCCATAGAGTCGGATAAGGCTCGTCAAACGCTGCAATTTCAGTTAGAACACAGTTATATCTGGGATTACAGATAAATGAGGGAGTAAAGTATGGAATAGTTCCCATGTCTGGTGGCTGCGGTAGGGTTGGATCGCCCCCTATCGTGGGAGTCTCTAGAGCAGACTGTTTTAGGGGCCGCCGGGAAATATGTTAAAGAAATCCTGTCATGCGGCGGCACTGAAGTGACTTCAACTTCGTCGGATCGGTGGAGCGCAGGGCTCCTGGACAGGTCAGAGTCAGATTTGGCGTGTCGTAGAGCGGCAGAGGGCCCTGGAATACCGCTCAAGTAACTCAAGGAGGTAGTCGGGCTGGGAGAGGCGGACCGTCGATTTGAAGCGTGAGAGGGCGAGCGTTGGAATGTCCCAACCGGGGATCGGGATGTCCCCCCCTGGTGGTCGGTTTTCTTGCGGGACCTAGTCCGGCGCCTCTGGGGCTTGGGGAGGGCATGACGCGACTGTGGGGGGGGCCCGCCTGGTGGGGGAGGGGGCCAGTTGGCGCAAGAGCGGCTGTTCCTCTGTGAGCCAGGTCCAGGCCGCCTGTGGATTATCGAAGAAGAGAGACTTGTCCTGGAAGATGACCTTGAGCCGGGCTGGGAAGAGGAGACCGTACCGGAGGCCCATGCTACGAAGTTTCTGTTTTACCTCGTCATAGGTGCGGCGTTGGCCCTGCACCTCCCTGGTGTAATCGGGGAAGACAATGATCCGGGTGTTTTGGAACTGTAAAGGGCCCTGCGCCCTGGCCGCCCCGATGATGGCATCTCTGTCCCGGAAGTTAAGGACCCTCAGGATTATGGGTCGGGCTGGAGCGCCAGGCGGAGGTTTGGGGGCCAGGGAGCGGTGGGCTCGCTCGACAGCGAACCAGGGGGACAGGGCCTCCTTTGGCATCCAGGAGCGCACCCAATTCTCCACGAACGTGTCGGCGCGGCCTTGCTCCACCCTCTCGGGAAACCCCACAAGGCGTAAGTTATTCCTCCGTGACCTGTTTTCGGCGTCCTCAGCCCTTCGATGGAGCTCTGAGGTCCGGGTTTGGAGGTGGGCCACCTGGGTCTTAAGCTGGTCAATGGCATCCTCTGTTGTGGAGATGCGGGATTCCGCCTCTGTGATGCGCGCCGTGGCATTGCGTAAGTCTTGGCGAATGAGAGCCACATCTACCCTCACCTCGCCAATTTTGTTTTCGACGGAGGTCTGAGATGCGGAGATCGCCTGAAGGATAGTGGAGAGATCACCACCATTGGCACCAGCTGCACCAGGTGTCCCCCCTCCCGGATCCCGTTCCGACGTGGTGAACTGATCCATTTTGGTTTGGGTTGGGGGAGCAGGAGTCTGCAGGGTACGGTTTCTGCCCATCGCCGTCGGGATTCGAGTTCCGTTCCACGCCAGCCGGGGGGCGGGTGAAGGCCTGCAGAGGGAGGGGGAGCAGATCCAGACACCCAGGCCGTCGATACTAAGGTCCGGGCATCCCGCTCCGCCCAGAGGTCCGCAGGAGAGGCCAGGCTGAGTCGGCACCGCGGGCCACCCCCAGAGCCGGGCGGAGCGCGTCAGTGGAGGGCGATCCGTCTAGGCCAACCACCCGCCTCCACCTCCGGCCCCCAGCACGCCCCCGGTCCGGCCTCGATGGGTTCACTCCTGGGGGAGCAGGCCAATGCAAGTGGGGGGGTAAGGAGGAGACAGGGGTTGCGATGGGTTCCGCCCCAGTCCCGGGCCACTCTGAGTTGTCAAGTCATCCACCACCGTTCCCCCGATCCTGGGAGGCTTCCTCCAACCGGGGGGAAGGGAGCAGATCAGTCTCAGCCAGAATTAAGAAGAAAAAAGGGGGGTGGGGGGCGGAGGCGCCGAGGAATACTCTCGCGCTGCCACCCGGTATGATGGCCGGTCACCGCCCCGGGCCCTGCACCCCAGAGTCGCCACCGGGGCTGACACGGGAGTTAGTACGGCCTCGAGCCCAAGCGGCCCGGTAACGTCAGGCGAGCCGCCACTCCCACACGGGCTGTATCAGGGTGAGGAGTCCGGTCCGGGCGTCCGGGTCAGGGGATCCCCACACACGTCCCCGGCCGCCTCAGGGTCGGGCCAAAGGCCAGCAAAGACCAGGGGAAGCGGGCCAAGCCCCCCCGAGGGGGGCAGAAGGGCTCAGGGGGAACGACAAGGGAAGGGGGGGCGGGGGGACCAGGGCACCCCTCCGCCTCACCACCCGGTGTGGTGGCCGATCCCCACCCCCGAGCCCCAATCACCGGCACTCGGGCGGTCAGGGGGGACACCCCACACTCCTGTCCTCTGCAGCGGTCTTTTCTCCCCTCACCGCAGGCAGACCCCACACTCCGCCACCCGATCTGGAAGCCGGGATCAGCCCGCCCCATCAGGCGTAGGCGATATGTGGGAAGAAGCGAGGCCTAGGCCCAGGCAGGCAGCTCCTCACAGGTGGTGCAGAGGTCGCCTCGGTCTGCACCGCTGCATAATTCGGGGAGCAGGTCATCCAGACCACGCCGGTGGGTCCGTGCAGAGGGGGGGGGCGCCGATGTGCATCGTGGTGGACCGCTGCCCGACAATGACAGCTGATTGCGGCGGCCTCCCCAGGCGCCGTGGGGCTCCCGCCAAGCGACCAGCAGGGATCGAGCCCGCAGGGAGCAGAGACACACTCGGCTCAGGACGCAGAGCCCGCGTCCTCGTGCGAGCACCTCCGCAGCGCCGCCCCCCGCGGGGCGCGCGACCGGAGCACGGGCCTCCCAGGGAGAGGCACTCACCGCTGGTAGGCAGCCTCGGGAGCCTAGGAGGATCTTCGGGTCTCCGGCCGTCCAGAGCCTCAGCAGGGTGCCGCCATCTTGGTTGAGCCCGACCTGGAGAGGAAAAGGCCGCAGCTCATCACCGGGGGCCTCGAGCGGCTTGAGAGCAGGGCCGGAGCACCGCCAGGGTTTGCAGAGTGGCCACTGGCTTGGAGAAAGCAGGTAACGGACGGATGGAGGCGGATGACGGAGGGGGGTCAGGAGCACTCTTAGAGTGCGACCGCCATCTTGACGCCTCAGGCCACGCCCCCCATCATCTCCAAGGTTTATTGTAAATTATGTAACAGCTGAATATCAAGATTGAAACTTTGCTAATGGAGAATGCCTTAGTCCCACACCCATTTTTGACGCTTTCTTGCTGGATTCTTAGTGCCCTCAGGTATTTCTGAATACCCATTTGGTTCAGTTTATCTTTTGTCCATACTAATTTGAATCGATTTGTTTGTAAGGTCTTGTGGTATGTAAATTGACAGGACTGCCCTATCATGGCTTCCAAAGTTGCTTACTGCTAATGGCCCAAAGTTGAATAATTACACGCAGTATATTTAGACTTATATTTAATCAACATGTTTAGAAGACTTCTTTAGAACTTCTGGATTATTGGGTCCAATGACTCAGACTGCTTGCATCAAACAGGTGGCTACAGATATGGTTTGAATTAGAAGAGCATATATTACTTCCTCAAAGGCAAATGTGCGCATTGTACTATATTGAATTTTAGCATTGAATAA
The DNA here is from genome assembly GCA_963921515.1 of Calotriton arnoldi. Classification (NCBI taxonomy): domain Eukaryota; kingdom Metazoa; phylum Chordata; class Amphibia; order Caudata; family Salamandridae; genus Calotriton; species Calotriton arnoldi. Next base: position 133,700 of record CAWUFW010009112.1, read on the forward strand.
CGTTTCATACCAAGAACAAGGCCTCAAAGCCTGTACTGGGTCAATGAATGAGTGCCTACTTCATTCATTGTGCAAGGTAGAGATAGAGAATAATGGTCTGATATTTAGTACAGAAGGCTCGTTGCTGAGCCGCCCAGTTCAGCGGAGGCTACCCTGCCGGAGAACCTTCCAACATATTTGGAGATTCTCCATAAGGCGGGGGCAAACTCGTTGCTTTCAGTGGAGCCCCCTGTGGGTAGCTCCATAGAAAGCACTGAAGCTGAGTGGGTGTCATATTTGATTTACAGGCTTGAAAAAGCTTTAGGTCTTCAAACAGAAATTCCCAAATAGGGGGCTACAACGCAACTTCGCTGCCCTTCATGGTGGTACCAATCAGGAAATGTAGTGAGAGCTACTCCATCATAAACATAGCACGGCGACCATCACTGTGACCTGATGTCCCATTTATGGACAGGCCATAAGGTCACAAGTTTCCAACAGCAGAGCCAGCTGAGGCTCTGCTGGTGGAAGCCAAACGCTTTCTTTGATTCTAAATACAGCCACACTCCAAGAGACTCCATCAGTTTTACAAATGATTTGTGCTGATATGCTGGCTTACCTGCTTGAATACATTATACAAATTAACTCTTGGCTCTGAGCCAAAAGTCTCTTAAGAGAAAAAAAATATTAAATCCTGTATTTATGTGGTACCAGGCTACAGCTGATAACTGATTTTGATACCTTCTTCTTATGAAGAGCCAGCACATTGTGAAAGTATTAGACAGCCACTTTTGGAAGATGAGACAGATATGAAATATCATCTGTCATTGTGCCTGTACTGGTATTTATGTAAATCTTTACTTACTTATTGATCTGAAGTTTCATACAGTCCTACCCAAATGTAAATGGGCAGTGTTACACTTTATGAAGCTGCAAACAATTGAACAAAAACAACAATATATATATATAGTATTATTATTGAGTGTGGCCTGGTGCATGAGAGCTGAGAACAAACAAATATAAAATATCTATAGGAGCTGCATATGTGTACGCTTTCAGGAATTCTCAGGATCTGGAGGAGGCATTTGTAAACGAAAAAGTCACCAAAAAACAATCACAATCATAGCGTTAAAAAATCTGGTATTGGTATTTCAGCTCTTTATCATGTTAGAGAGGAACAGAATGCAAAACTGTGGGGGCATAACTTGAGAAAGATTTTGTTTTTAAAAATTGGCTTTCTAGTAGAAGGGTGTAGGAGCCATTAAAAAACTACGATCCATTAGAGATAGTCAATTTACGCAACCAACAGTATGGTTTCCAGAATAAAAGTGTTTATGGAATGAACATGACAGTATGAACCAACATCTAGATTTGATAAGGAGACAATTCAGAGTGATTAGGAATGGTGTGATGAGTTCAAATCTCTTGGTACCTGAAACTAGAATGGTAGTAGCATGGAGCACTGCATTATTGGGACCTAGGTATTTTGGTGATGACTATGAGTAAGCAGATGTTGTAATCTTGCCTGATAAGTGAAGCGATTGACCCACTGATTTAAAGAATATGGGCTAAAACAACTTGTCTGCCAGAAACCTTGCTAGGTGTAAGCACTCTGCCTGAGTTGTCACTGTTGGTGTCCTGGCCCTGCGAACCCCACTGTACCTAAAATCCTCCCTGCCCTACAACGCCATGAATAAATGGTAGTGGCATGCACCTTTGACAATGAAGAAGACCCTGGGGCAGGAATAAATTGTGGTTGTCAAGATGGCATGTGAATCTTGGAGTTCTATATGGACACTCTAGAAGTCCGAAGTTTTGCAGTTACTGAAAGTGGGCACAGCTGCTGGTGTTTCTGGGCATACTGAGAATACATTTACCTGGAGAGGGATACGTCATGGTTGCTGTAGTGGAAGTATGTCTTTGGCAGTGCAGCAATAAGTGCCTAATGGAACTCCAGTCTATGACCTAAGAAGTCAGTAACATCTAATTCCACACTCTTGTGTCAATTTCCACCCCAAACTCATTCCTGAGTTCCCTATAGACTATGAGCCTCAATGGGGAAGATCTATTAAGAAATACTATAAGCTACAAAAGCATGCTGATTAGATGTTGAGGCTAACACTGAGACTAATGATTAGAGGTAAGTGAGACTTTCACTGTAATTTTACACTAATTAAGATACATTTATTTTTCAATTGAGGGGATGAGAATTTTCTTCTTTGTCCTGGTTATCAGACCTCTTTCCAGTTTTCATCACTTTTATGAAATCCATAGAGAATGTAACCTGAGGAAAGAGGACAGAGGTCTGCCATGGGTAAACCATTGGCTTTGAAACACACAATGAAAGTCAGTGGAGCTAGGGGGCAAGGAGGCACAGAATCCTGTCAGTACTTGAATATTCAGGATTTGTGGATATAAATCAAGTTTCAAAGCAATTCAGACCTTGCATAGGGGAATGGAAATCAGAAGATATGGAGGGCACAATGTTGTCAGAAGTAATGTACACCACCAAGACATTAATTTTATTGTCTGATTCTTTATTGTAATAAAGTTATGGAGCACTCATAGTAGAAGTAGTGACTGAGGCTGAAGATGCCATCCACTTTAGAGTTGAAAGTGATGGGTCTGACGCAGCTAGTGTTTCCAGGGGGACACAAACCCCCAGCTACTACTGCAGCTGCATGCTACACATTGAGTTCATCATCTCTTCAATAGATATGCTGTCTTTTTCCATTAAGTGAAAGGGCAGGAATACACCATATTTATTCAATACAGTGCATTCCTGTCCATTCCCCCTGCACTGGCACTGTTTCCGCAGCCTAGCGCCAATGCAGGCACCCTTACACAGTGCTGAAAGGGTGCTTGTGTTGTTGGCAGGATGTTTTTTGTTCAGGAATGGGCACCTTCCTGCACGAAAACAATCCTGAGAAAAACGAGGAGGAATAAAGTTGTTCTCCGCTGGAGAGGTGTAAGGTTTTAGTGCATCCCCAGGTTTACATGGTTTTGTAAATCAGGGTTAGCGTAAAAATCCATGGGTGTTGCTTTGGAACACCCACCGCAACGCCCATAGAACGCCTCCCTAGCGCAGAGTAAGGCAACGCAGCGATTTACGAAGCCTTTCCTTACTCTGTATCCAGGAGGCCATTCAAAGCCACGTATGACCTCATAGATATGATTTTGTAGTTTGCGCTGCCAAAGCGTCACAAAAAGTGATGCTCTGGCCACTCAAGGGGCTCATGAATATGCCATTCAGTGTCTGTTTTCCTTGAAGCTGAAGAGGTTGGCCCTCCTCATGCTTGTGGCAGACATTCTTAGCATAATACTTACGGAAGTCTTCCCCTGCAACTCCTGAGGGGTCACAGTTAACCCAAGAGGAAAGTTGTGATTCTCTCTAGCCACGCACAATGGAGGTTAGGTATGGATATATATAATGGGGCAAATGGATCTCCTTTCAAAAGAATAATCACATCATCTTCTATTCATAATAAATTATAGAGTGCTACCAAGAAAGAAAGGCTTTTGAAGACCATCTGAAAAAGCCTGTCATTACTACTGCTTTTTGAGCAACTGACGGATGGTAGTTTGGATATCAGAGTAAATTCATTGCTCCAAGAATGTGGAAAGAGATGAGGAAAGTGGGAGAGAAAGAAATAAAAGACTGACACGGACTCACACCCAACAGGTCAAAGCCATCAAGTGAAACAATCAGATTGTACCAGATGTGTACACAAGGATGTTTCCAAAACTTTGTTCATTGTACCATTTAACATAATCTAAAGACTCTAGCCATGTGCAATAGTCAAAAATGGAGGAAACATCTGCAAAGGTATTTCTTGAAAATATTTTGAAAGATGCCATTAACATCAATACTACTCAAGTTTGCTATGATTCTAGCATCAATCAGCAAAATGGAAAAGTAGATGAAAAGGTGAATTGGAGAATTTCTGTAAAGGAAATTGATGTTTGGGCATCGGGAGTACATGGCAAAAAGCTGTAAACAAGATCATGTGTGCAAAAACATGAATGTAAACATAAGGGTCTAGAGAATCATTATCCTAGGTACAAACTACAAATTGCAGAAAGTACAGAGTAGGCCTCATCACTGCTGAGGCAATGATCACGTTGATGGCTATGCTACTTCCTGCATATGTGCTCACTTGTCAGGTAAAAAAGGAGAAAGATTGCCAAAGCCCATATAGAGTCATTTTTACACGGCCCAAAGTTGATCTCCATTCCTGTCACATCTTAGAATTTTTCCAGGACTACTTGAACATGAACATATAATAATTAAGCCTAGGAGAAGGAGTAACTTAGCACAATTCTTGGATTCTCTTTCTCCGTCTTTCCAGAATTATATTTTGCTGAAACAGACAGAGATATGAAAGTTTGTTTTAGAATTTCAGTCTGCAATATAAAAGTTTATTGGACAGTGGCATTTCAGCTTTCTTAGAGGTAGAAGAAGGAATGACAAAGGCTAGAAGGATGCAGTAGGGTGTCACCCAGGTGATAGGACAGGACTTTTTATGGGTGGAGTCTTCGCTGCAAGTGCGGAGTCTCTGGAGTTGTAAAATTACTTTTAGTAAACTTGTAGGTTGTGAATACCAAAAATATAGTAAACATACACAAAAGTGTAAGTTTACCCATGTGAATAAGGCACCCTGTATGATGATCCTTATGTTCTTGTAGCACTAAAGTTAGCCTTGCTGTCTTAGTTGGTTCTAGTCATTATCAGAGGAAATTTTAATCACACATTTTTTATCCTAATTAACTCTGGCATAATAAGGTAACAATCCAGTTGACATAACATGTTGATTACTAAAGGGCATTTGAAAGGAGATTCATCCACAGACACTCCAAAATACTTATAGAAGTAAAAGATATCACCTTCAGACAAGATTTGCATTTTTTTTAAAGGACTTAGTTTGGATTGAAATTGTTTTTGGGACTGCTCCCTCATATGTGTGAGTTGTTATTAAGGTAAAATAATATATTTGGGAGCATTTTGGGGCTAATCCTGATTCTGGAAAACTGTGCATTGAGCGAGATCTGTTCATTGTAGGGGGACTGTTTTAAAGCTGTGTTTCCAGGGGCATAAACTCCTGTAGTGCCTATGAGAATTGTCTCCAAATGTGTAAAATAGATGCTTTATATAAAATAGATGCTTCACCTAAGGGGCAGGGCTGCAACCTCTGTTAATTTACATGAGGAGATATGACTTACTTAAGAGAAACTGCAGTTTTTTTGAATGACACTATATACAGGTGGTGTTTGGAAGAAATATTGAATAAAAAATATTGTGATGCAATGCTATAGTGTCAAGAATGCTGTGATGTCAAAAATATAGTGGACAGGAATATTGACGATAAGAATACAGTTTTAAGTGTTGCTTTTAATAACATAAATACAGTTTTCTTACATGTCGATGTAAATAGTATTGCTTTAATAGGAATTTATTTCTAGTATTTAAGTAGTTTTGAATGTTAATTTTTGTGTTAAAAGATAGTTTAGAATTTGTTTTATTTAATTTGTAAATACTGAAAATATTTATTTAAGTTTTTTCTAGATTAATTTATTACATTTTACAGATTTCTATTATTTTATGGGATCGGGATGTTGGGTTTATAGGGGAAAGTGTTGGGAGATTTTTAAAATATGTTTAAATTAAGTTGTTTGTGAAGTTTGGTGTATGAATATTAATATGGTATGTTTTTATATTGAAATATAATGTTTTCATTATATGTTTTTGTAATATTTTTAAGTTTTGAAAATATAAGTTTTTATTTATTGCAGTAATTTGTAATTGAAATGTGATACTTAAAACATGTTTTTATATTCATGTGAATCTTTGAAATTTATAAAATAAAATTTTCTAAAATAATATATGTTTTAGGTGTATAGAAAACAATCAATATTTTTTGTTATATTGTTTTATAATTTATGATTTAAATATTTTTAATTAAAAATATTTATAAACAATTTTATTTGTAATATGTTTTCTTGATTGATATTTACATTGCATTATGTTTTTTCATAGTTCATTTTTTTGATGAAAAAGTGGTGTTTTGTAATTGTTTAGAAATAATTTGTTCTCTAAAGTTTATGTATTTTGGTTTTCAATTTTTTTATTTAAAATTGCTTCCACGTATGTGATGGAATTTTTTCATTATATATATATATATATATCTATATATATATATATATATATATATATATATATATATATATATATATATATATTATCTACTGGCGGTCGCCAGTAGATAGTTATAGTTAGGACCTATTTTCCATAGGAAATCCGCAACATTCTATTTGAAATAACGTTGGCGCCGGATGACGAATCTTCGCGAAAGCTTCCAACTTGTTGGGGCGCTCCCGGTCCGCTCCTATCCTGAAAGTCTCGGGGTGATACGTCAAGCAGGGGCCGAGAAAAAGGGGGGTCCCAAAACGCGTTTTCCCCATTCATTTTTCCATAGGAACCTTTAGACGCAGCTACAGCCCGAACTGCTGAACGGAATTACACCAAATTTGGCAAAGAGGTAGCCCTTGGTTCAGTGTCGTGCCTTTTGCTTAAATGGTGTAAATCCGTTCAGTAGTTCCTGAGAAAATCAAACGTAAAGTCACATATATATCTATGGCCGAGTAGGGTCCGCGTACCCTCCCGATCACGAGCTGCATGCTAATTGGCTGTCAACACTCCAAATCAGGAAGTGTTGGCAGCCATTTTGTCCCTCGGTAGAACCGAGGGACAGAAACAAATGCGCAAAGCGCAAAAAGCGGGCAGGGTAGAAACACCCTGACCCCCTAGGTCTGCTCAGGGGGTCCCACAAGGACCCCCTGGGCAGAAAAAAGCATTTTTTTTTTTTTTAATCGGCGGGATGTGATTAGGGTGCGCGAATACCGCCAAGAAAAAAAAAAATCGCAAGTGTGCAAACGCACAAAGGGGGCAGGGTAGAAATACCCTGACCCCCTAGGTCTGCTCAGGCAGAAAAAAGCATTTAAAAAAAAAAAAAATTGGCGGGATGCGATTAGGGTGCGCGGATCCCGCCGTAAAAAAAAAAAATCGAAGCGCGGTCTCCCGCGCTTCGATGCTAATTTGCCCCCGGGTGGGCCAAGTCCCGGGGGCATGCGGGGGTGGGTTTATAGTTAATGGGGGGGCCTCTAAAGCCCCCCAAGCCCCGGGGACCACCACCCCCCAGGGCTTTCTAATAAAAATGGTGCGGGAGGGCTCTGAGCCCTCCGCAGCCCCAAGGAACGCCACCACCCGGGGCTTCTTTTTTTAAATTTAAAATACCTGTGTGGGGGGGCTCCAGCCCCCCCCACACGCCCCGGGGACCGCCACCTCCCCGGGGCACTAACATTTTTAAAATGGGGGTCCGTTTCGGACCCCCGAAGCCCCGGGGACCACCACCTCCCCGGGGCTTTGCAGAAGTGGGGAGGGGGGCCGCGCGGCCCCCCTCCTGGAGCCAGTGATGGCCCTGGGGACCGCCACCCCCCAGGGCCGGCTCCTGCAGTGTCCCGGGGTGCCTACCCCCGGGACACTGTAGTTTGCTATGACAGGACGGGAGCCTCGCGGCTCCCGTCCTGTCATAGCAAACTGCTTTGAATTTGGAGGCGAGAGCAGGGAAACCTGCTCTCGCTTCCAAAATTCAAGCAGATTGCTTTCCACACGGGGAGCTGCATGTTAGCAGCTCCCCATGTGGAAAGCAATGCCGGCTCCCGCAGGACGTGGGAGCCGGCATGGTCCGTGGGGAGTTGGGGTACCCCACGGACCCCAAAGGATAGGGCCAGCCCCGGGGATGGGGTCCCCGGGGCAAGTAGTGGCTCGGAGAGGGCCACGTGGCCCCCCTCCCCAAAAATAATTACAAATAAAAAAATAAATAAATAAATAAAGGCCGGCCCCGGGGATGGGGTCCCCGGGGCCTAAGGAGGCCTTAGGAGGGGGTCCTCGCAGCCCCCCTCCATGAAAATTTAAAAAAAAATAAGGTGGCAATGGCCCGGGGGATGGGGTCCCCGGGTCGAAATTGGCCACGGGAGGGGGGCCCACGCGGTCCCCTTCCCGGTCCTTTTTTTAAAAAAAAATAAAAGGGGATCAGGCCCTGGGGGCTGGGGTCTCCAGGGCTCAAAAAAATTACAAAAAAGGGGGGCCACACAGCCCCCTTTAAAAAAAAAAATAAACAAAAAAAAATCAGCCATCGCGCTGGAGGCCACGCCCCTCCTTGTCAGCACTCTGCAAACGCGCCCCTGGCGCGTTTGCAGATGGGGAACGAATTCCCCTTGAATACTGGGGGTCCCTGGGGCCAACTAGCCCACCAGGAACCTCCAGTATGCGCCAGGGGCTGCGTTGCAGAGAGGTGTACAGAGGCCACGCCCCTTTTACACCTCTCTGCAACGCAGCTCTGTGGCGCTTTGGAGGTACATGGTGGGCTAGTTGGACTCCAGGGACCCTCAGGATTCAAGGGGACTTAATCCCCCAACTTAAAACGCGCCACGGGCGCGTTTGCCCAGTGGTGAAGGGAGGGGCGGGGCTTCAGGTGACATGTGTGCAAACAGGCCCCATGGCGCGTTTTAAGATGGGAATTAAATCCCCTTCAATCCTGAGGGTCCCTGGGGGCCAACTAGCCCACCAGGTACGTCCAGAAAGCACCACAGAGCTGCGTTGCAGAGAGGGGCAAAAAGGGGCATGGCCTCTGAACACCTCTCTGCAACGCAGCTCCCTGGCGCATACTGGAGGTACAGGGTGGGCTAGTTGGACCCCAGGGACCCTCATGATTCAAGGGGACTTAATCCCCCAACTTAAAACGCGCCACGGGGCGCGTTTGCACAGATGTCACCTCAGGCCCCGCCCCCTCCCTTCACCATTGTGCAAATATTCCTCTAAAATCAGCCAAACTACGAATTCCGATTTACTCACCTGTTATCAGGAGAGACCTCAGTGCTGCATCTTTGAGCCCAGTACTGATCCTGAAAAGTAATTTTAACCGTACTTGCCAGTAACTTAATTTCCTTCCATAGGCTAACATTGACTGGTTTCACTTGGAAATTCTTCTAAGTGTGGAGTTTTGGAACTTTATAATATTCCTCTAAAATCAGCCGAAATACGAATTCCGATTTACTCACCTGTTATCAGGAGAGACCTCAGTGCTGCATCTTTCAGCCCAGTACTGATCCTGAAAAGTAATTTTAACCGTACTTACCAGTAACTTGAATTTTCTTCCATAGGATATATTGCCTGCTTTTTGCTGAAAAAGTTTCTAAGTGTCGATTTTTGTAACATACAAATATTCCTCTAAAATCAGCCGAACTACGAATTCCGATTTACTCACCTGTTATCAGGAGAGACCTCAGTGCTGCATCTTTGAGCCCAATACTGATCCTGAAAAGTAATTTTAACCGTACTTACCAGTAACTTGAATTTCCTTCCATAGGCTAACATTGACTGGTTTCACTTGGAAATTCTTGTGTGTGTGGAGTTTTGGAACTTTATAATATTCCTCTAAAATCAGCCGAACTACGAATTCCGATTTACTCACCTGTTATCAGGAGAGAACCCAATGCTGCATCTTTTAGCCCAGCACTGACCTTGAAAAGTAATTCTAACCGTACTTACCAGTAAATTGAATTTCCTTCCGTAGGATAACATTGCCTACTTTTTGCTGAAAAAGTTTCTAAGTGTCGATTTTTGAAACATACAAATATTCCTCTAAAATCAGCAGAACTACGAATTCCGATTTACTCACCTGTTATCAGGAGAGACCTCAGTGCTGCATCTTTGAGCCCAATACTGATCCTGAAAAGTAATTTTAACCGTACTTACCAGTAACTTGAATTTCCTTCCATAGGCTAACATTGACTGGTTTCACTTGGAAATTCTTCTAAGTGTGGAGTTTTGGAACTTTATAATATTCCTCTAAAATCAGCCGAACTACGAATTCCGATTTACTCACCTGTTATCAGGAGAGAACCCAGTGCTGCATCTTTTAGCCCAGCACTGACCCTGAAAAGTAATTCTAACCGTATTTACCAGTAACTTGTATTTCCTTCCATAGGAATCCATTGTCTGGTTTTCAGCAGAAAAGTTTCAAAGTGTCGATTTTCACAAACTACAAATATTCCTTAAAAATCGCCTGTATGACTTAAAAGCATTCTTTCAACTGTTTACAGGAGATGCACCAGTGCTGGATCCAAGATCCACCACTGAGTAAGAAAAAGTAACGATAACACTACTTACCTGCTAAGTGAATTTCCTCCCATAGGATAGCATTGGTGATTCTATGTGAAAAAGTTTCTAAGTGTCAACTTTTTAAATACAATAATATTCCTTAAAAATCACTACTGTAACCAAAACGCTTTTACTCAACTGTTTACAGGAGATGTCCCAGGACTGAATCTAGGATCCAGTCCTGTGGTTAGAAAAGTAATCCATAAAGTAACTAATTGCATTTAACTTGAAATTCACATTGAGCTCAATGTTGCATTGTGTTTGAAATTGTGTTGCCCATTGCAACAACTGTAACTACTGTACTTAAAAGTCTATTGCCTATTTGCAAAGTATTTAAACTAAAGTAATTCATTCTGAGAAAGTATATTTTGTAATGTAATGTATAATGTAATTACAATGTATTTAAAAAATAAAATATCTAAAAATAAATAGTTTAAAAAAATGCAGTAAATCAGTATCAAAAAAATAAATATAACAATACATTTAAAAATTGTAATTTACAAAACCTTTGAAATTCACTGAAAAAAACCATAGGTTTCAGACATGTTATAGTTAGGAATTAGCATTTAAAAAACCTTTGAAATTCACTGAAAAAACCATAGGTTTCAGGCACGTTATAGTTAGAAATTAGCATTTAAAAAACCTTACAAATTCACTGAAAAAACCATAGGTTTTAGGGACAGTTAGAGTTAGTTGGACATTGCACTCGTACAAAACCCGTGAAATTCCCCGTTATAGTTAGTTCAGGTAACTATAACTCGCGCCCCGCAATGCACTGCTGATGACGTCACATATTACATCACTCATGACATGGTCAGTGACATCACTGATGACATCACTGATGACATCTCAAATGACATCACTGATGACATCACTGATGACATCATCCATGTGATAATTTGATGCATCTTCTCACACCCTAATATAACTTTTGATACACCCACTGTAAATTACAGACTGCCACTGTCAAATCCATAGACACTCCAACACCAATTACTATATACACACTCACTGATTCTTAGGTCTACACACACACATCTACTCACTCACCCGTACAGTCACTCATACTTATAGTCACTCAGTACAGGACTATTATATGCACTCATACACCTATATAAACACTCACACACCGCCACTCATCCATAGAGGTACTCACACACCTAGTCAGTCATGCAAAAATTAAGCACCCACCCATTTACTCACCTATACAGTTATACACACACCAGCTCACTTACTCATACAAATACTAGCACATTCTTACGCTCTTTTACAATCTCTGATACAAGCACACACTAATCCATACAGTCACTATCACAATCACACAATCAATCAATCAATCAATCATGTCACTTATAAAGCGCACTACATACCCGCGAGGGTCTCAAGGCGCTGGGGGAAGAAGGGGGTGGTGCTGCTACTGATCGAAGAGCCAGGTCTTGAGGAGTCTTCTGAAGGCCAGTAGGTCTTGGGTCTGTCGGAGGTTGGTGGGGAGGGTGTTCCAGGTCTTGGCAGCGAGGTGGGAGAAGGATCTGCCGCCGGCGGTCGTTTTCCGGATGCGGGGGACTGTGGCGAGGGCGAGGCTGGTCGAGCGGAGCTGGCGGGTGGGGGTGTAGAAGCTGAGTCGTCTGTTGAGGTAGGCTGGTCCGGAGTTGTGGAGTGCTTTGTGTGCGTGGGTGAGGAGCTTGAAGGTTATCCTCTTGTTGACAGGGAGCCAGTGCAGGTCTCTCAGGTGGGGTGTGATGTGGCTGCGTCGGGGGATGTCGAGGATAAGACATGCAGAGGCGTTCTGGATGCGTTGCAGCCGTCTCAGGAGCTTAGCCGTCGTTCCTGCGTAGAGGGCGTTTCCGTAGTCCAGCCTGCTGGTGACGAGGGCCTGGGTGACTGTTTTTCTTGTTTCGGTGGGGATCCACTTGAAGATCCTGCGGAGCATTCGGAGGATGTTGAAGCGGGATGAGGAAACGGCGTTGACCTGCTTAGTCATGGAGAGGGTGGGGTCGAGGATGACCCCTAGGTTGCGTACGTGGTCGGTGGGTGGCGGGGCTGTTCCCAGTGATGTTGGCCACCAGGAGTCGTCCCAGGCTGAAGGGTTGGAACCAAGGATGAGGACCTCCGTCTTGTCCGAGTTCAGCTTCAGGCGGCTGGTCCTCATCCATTCGGCGACGGCATTCATTCCTTCGTGGAGGTGGGCTTTGGCGGTGTGAGGGTCTTTGGTGAGGGAGAGGATCAGCTGGGTGTCGTCGGCGTAGGAGATGATGTTGAGGTTGTGCTGTCGGGCGACGTGGGCGAGGGGTGCCATGTAGATGTTGAACAGCGTTGGGCTGAGGGAGGAGCCTTGGGGTACGCCGCAGATGATCTTGGTGGCCTTGGATCGGAAGGGGGCGAGGCGGACGCTTTGTGTTCTGCCGGAAAGGAAGGATGTGGTCCAGTCCAGGGCCTTCTCTTGGATCCCGGCGTCGTGAAGGCGTGTTCGTAGTGTGTGGTGGCAGACCGTGTCGAAGGCGGCTGATAGGTCCAGGAGGATGAGGGCTGCTGTTTCTCCGTTGTCTAGCAGGGTCCTGATGTCATCGGTGGCGGCGATGAGGGCGGTTTCGGTGCTGTGGTTGCTGCGGAAGCCGGACTGGGAAGGGTCCAGGATGTTGTTCTCCTCGAGGTAGCGGGTCAGTTGTTTGTTGACGATTTTCTCGGTGACCTTCGCGGGGAACGGGAGCAGAGAGATGGGTCGGAAGTTCTTGAGGTCCTTGGGGTCTGCCTTGGGTTTCTTGAGTAAGGCGGTGATCTCGGCGTGCTTCCAGCTTTCCGGGAAGGTTGCTGTCTCGAAGGAGATGTTGATTATTTTCCGGAGATGGGGCGCGATGGCTGTACTGGCTTTGTTGAAGATGTGGTGAGGGCACGGGTCTAGCGGTGAACCGGAGTGGATGGTGTTCATGATCTCGCTGGTGTCTTCGTCGTTGATGTTGGTCCAGGAGAGCAGGCGGTTGGTGGTTGTGGGGGCAGTGGTCTCGGTGGTTGCCGGGGCGGTCATGGTGTTGAAGCTGTCGTGGATGTCGGCGATTTTGCGGTGGAAGAAGGTGGCCAGTGAGTCGCACAGGTCTCGCGATGGCTGGATGTCGTTGGTGTTGGAGCTGGGGTTGGAGAGTTCCTTCACGATGTTGAAGAGCTCTTTGCTGTTGTGTGCGTTGTTGTCTAGGCGGTCTTTGAGGGAGGCCCTTTTGGCGGATCTGATGAGGTGATGGTGACTGCGGGTGGCGCTCTTGTGGGCGGCGTAGCTGTCCGCTGTCCGTTCGTGGAGCCAGATCTTCTCCAGTTTTCGGCATGTTCGTTTGGAGGCCTGGAGGTCTTCGGTGAACCAGGTGGCTTTCTTGCTGGTGTGGCTGTTGGGCGGATTCTTGAGCGGGGCGAGGTGTTGGCGCAGTCGTCGATCCACTGTCTGAGGTTGCGGGCGGCGGTGTCGGGGTCGGAGGGTTCGGCGGGTGGGCTCAGGGCGAGGTTGTGGTTAGGTGGTCTTCCGTGACTCTGCTCCAGCAGCGGCGAGGCATTTGTTCGGTGCGGTGGTGCGTGGTGGGCTTCCTGTAGGTGAAGTGGATGCAGTGGTGGTCAGTCCAGTGGGGTTCGGAGGTGTGGTTGAAGGAGACGTGTGGGCTTGCGGAAAAGATGGAGTCTAGCGTGTGGCCGGCGGCGTGGGTGGGTGTAGTCACGAGCTGTCTGAGTCCGAGGGTGGCGAGGTTGTCGATCAGGGTGGTGGAGTTGGTGTCCTTGTTGTTCTCGAGGTGGAAGTTCAGGTCCCCGAGGAGGATGTAGTCCGTGGAGGCGATGGCGTGTGTGCTGACGAAGTCAGCGATGGAATCGCTGAACTGTGGTCGGGGTCCGGGGGTCTGTAGATGAGGGTTCCTCTGAGGGTGGTGTTGGGATCGGTGTGGATCTGGAAGTGCATGTGTTCGGCGGTGCTGAGGGTGTTGTCGGTGTTGGTTGAGACTCTGAGGGTGTTCCTGTGGACGATGGCGATGCCTCCTCCGACTCCGTTGGTGCGGTCCCTGCGGGTGATCTTGTATCCGTCCGGGATGGCAATGGCGATGTCGGGGGCTGAAGCGGGATTCAGCCAGGTCTCCGTCAGGAATGCGACGTCTGGGGAGGTTGAGTCGAGAAGGTCCCAGAGTTCGATGGCGTGTTTGCGGGCGGAGCGGGTGTTGAGGAGGATGCATCTGAGGTAGTTGGGTTCTTTCCTGGGCGGTGGTTTGGCGGGGCGGGTGCTGGCGAAGCTGCAGTTCCGGCAGGTGAAGGGCCCTTGGGTGCGCTTCGGGGTGGCCTGGTAGCAGGCGTGATCTTTTCCGGGGTTGAGTGCGTGGAGGGTGCTGGCGTCGTATCGGCGTCTGTTGATGTGGCGGGCGTGGGGGATGCCCGGACCAGGGGGTCTGGCGCTGGGCGCGGTCACGGCGCGGACGGGCGCAGACGGGCTTGCCTTAGGCTCGGCGCGCCAGCGGCGCGCCCGCTGCGCACGTCCGCTGCGCGGCCGCCATAAATGGGGAGGTGGGAGGGAGGAGCAGGAAATGGGGCAGCGAATGGGCAGTGAGGGGGCGGGGCCGCAGGGGCGCAGCGGCGGGAAACAGGCACAGAAAGGAAAACGAGCACAATCAGGGCATCAAGGGGGCACAGAAAGGAAAAAAAAAAAAGAGCACAATGAGGGGCAGCAAGGGGGCACAGAAAGGAAAACGAGCACAATCAGGGGCAGCAAGGGGCACAGAAAGGAAAAACGAGCACAATCAGGGGCAGCAAGGGGGCACAGAAAGGAAAAATGAGCACAATCAGGGGCAGCAAGGGGGCACAGAAAGGAAAAAACGAGCACAATCAGGGGCAGCAGCAGGGCACACAGACGGAGCTGTGTGGTGGGGGAGCGACCTACCAGTCAAGGTCAGGGGTCGCTTATAGCTATTTATATACTCCAACACACATATATACTGCCTTTCACATACGTAGTTACTCACACATGTACCACTGGGACATACATTCACTCACTAACACACTCTTACACACACTTACCCACCCATACAGTCTATCACAGATGCACTCTTGTAACCATCCACCCAGTGAATCACCCACTCACACATCTATGCACAGAGTCGCACACACCCCACCCACACAAACACTCAGGCACCCATACAGATACTCAGCCAACCAATCAATAACTCATATAGACACTCATGTAGCTATTCACAAACCCATGCTGCCACTTACACAGCAACAGACAGACGGATACAGACATTCACCCAGTTTAGTCACTAACCCATGCATTCAGTAAGATACGTTTAATCACTCACTTATAGAGTTAGTCACGCACCTACTAAATCATCCATTCAGACACTTATACACCCACTCATTCTTCAATACGCCTTTCCATATATATATTAAACATATTTAAACTTTACAGAAACACACAGTCACTGGATGATGTCATTTGAGATGTCATCAGTGATGTCATCAGTAATGTCACTGACCATGTCATGAGTGATGTAATATGTGACGTCATCAGCAGTGCATTGCAGGTTCGTGAGTTATAGTTACCTGAACTAACTATAACGGGGGAATTTCACGGGTTTTGTACGAGTGCAATGTCCAACTAACTATAACTGTCCCTAAAACCTATGGTTTTTTCAGTGAATTTGTAAGGTTTTTTAAATGCTAATTTCTAACTATAACGTGCCTGAAACCTATGGTTTTTTCAGTGAATATATATATATATATATATATATATATATATATATATATATATATATATATATATATATATATATATATATATATATATAATAATATATAATATCAATATATTAATGTATGTTGCTTACTTTTTTAAAATGATTAGGGGTGTGGCCAAGATAGCGGCCATGTGTGAAATAAGTGCCTGGAGCCCGTCCCAGACCCCCAGAGAAGTGGCACATCGGACCAAATTCCCCTTGGCAGCAGCCCGAAATTGCGCAGGCCCGCTGAACGCTGCTCCTGCCCTCCTATGAACATCGCATCCCTGTGCTGCATAAAGCAAGATGGTGTGGGCAGCAACTGGGACCAACTGGGGTCAATAATTGAGTCCTCTATGGACTGCCCTCAATGAGCCATGCTTGGTTCTGCTGCTCAATGCTGCCATGCCCACATAGCAGAATTCCCCAGGCCATGCACCCTTTGCTCTGAACCCTAATTGAATGGGCCCACACATGGGACAGTGGCGACAATATATGTCCTGGGTCCCTGCTCACCTATGGGACAATTTCTCAGAAACCTCTCTTCAGATGGACACTTGCCTGCTTGGCTCGAGGTGACAACTGAGATGGACATACCCTAAAAGCACTGAGATTCACCCCCTGGATAGAGGCCTGGCCTTGAGACCAGCCATGCACAGATTGGTACCCACATCCTGGGCCCCGGGTCCGGTCACCTAAAATGGCAGTGGCATGGGGGAAGAAAGATCACTCTGTGCAGAATATGCTCACAAGATCCTCTGGGGACCTAATGGGAGAGGAAGATCAGCAT
This sequence comes from Calotriton arnoldi, assembly GCA_963921515.1. NCBI lineage: Eukaryota > Metazoa > Chordata > Amphibia > Caudata > Salamandridae > Calotriton > Calotriton arnoldi. The sequence continues at coordinate 150,417 of CAWUFW010009112.1, forward strand.
GCACAGCAACACCTGGCCTGGCCAGAGATGGGGGATGAGGAGGCTCCACTCACAAGAACATTCTTGGAGGCTCTCTTTGCTTCCTTACTGTAGGACTTCCAGTCAGTAAAGCATGAACTCTCACAGGATCTTAAGGATGCCAAGCATGATCTGGCACATATGAGTGACCTCAATCAAGAACAGCGAGACAGCATGGGTGAGGAGTTTGATCACCTTCAATAAGAATCCTGCCCCTACAGGCACAACATGAGCTATTACAGAAATTCTTGAGAACAACTCACACAGAAACAATATCCGTATCTGAGGAGCACCGCACAGAGCTGAGGGCACGAACAATATGGACTATTTACAGGCCCTCTTCCAGCACCTGCTGGAGCCAGTGGAGGAGACCACAATACAGCTGGTTAGCTTGCACCAAGTAGGGTGCCCTGATGCCGGGGGAGGGCATCCTCGTGTGCATCAATGACTTCCAACTCAAAGAAAGCTTTCTATGCGAAATGAGAGCTGCCCATTCTGTATGCAGAATTTTTCATCCAGTCACAGAGTATTTCAGGAGTAAAGGAGGGTCATACAACTAGGGCTCATATTCTACTGGGAAGAGACCTTATATCAACCCAAAACCCTGTTGGAGGTCTACCGACTCCTGCATATCCTGGATGAAACTTCTTCACATGAAAGGGGACGGATGACCACGCTATTGGCGCTGGATTGGGAAGTCACCCTTGGGCCTCTTTACGGATCACAAAAATATGACCCTGGTGAGACAATCGATACTCACTGGACTCGCAGCTGCAGATCATTGGAGGCAGACCACCCAGGTCCAAGGACATCCACTGAGCCAGCTCAAGGACTCGTTTAATTGTTGTGATGTTTCAGCCGTTATTGGGGGTTCGTATCAGGACAAGACTCACTCAATTTGCAAACACTGACCCTACAGTGCCTGTATGTACCAAAACTCCCTACTAGGACTCCCAGTCCCCGGTCTGGATGTTGCACACAGGCACACATTCACTCACACAATCAGATTTGAAGATTCTTTCCCTCAGTGTTAGAGGGATCAACAACCTCACCAAATGGAAAGTGGTGCGATATTACCTACAGCATAATAGAGGGGATGCATGCCTCCTTCAGGAAACTCACCTGTTGCCCCAAGGACTGATATCGCCCGCTTCCCAAGCCAATATTTATCTTCCGGCGCTTCCCAAGCCAATGCTTTTCTTCCAGGCCCACAATGATGGGAGGAGTGGCCATTCTGTTCTTCTGGTCCTTTCCTGGGGCTGTAGGGGACAAGTTAGCTGAAATACGGGGAAAACTACTTGCATATTACATACACATAGGGGAGCACACCCTTACAATCACATCCATATATGTCCTGAATGAAAATCAGGAGACATTCTTGAAACTAGCAATATTGGAGACCCTACTGGAGACCCTACTCCCCTAACCAAGAGGCCCTAATCAGAGGAGGCCTGAAACTCGCAATGAATAACGAGTGGCACAGATCTGGGCAGTGCAATAAACCAGACTGGGTCTCTCCCTCACGGTGGTGTGACATGGCTACAAGAGGTGGGACTGACAGACTTATGGCAGGTGGCCCATCCATAGTCAGATGACTATGCCTAATATTCTTCGGCTCATAAAACTTACACAAGAATAAATTATTTTCTAGGGACACCAGCTATGCAGAATTGGGATAAGGAGGTAGTGATCAAACCTTAGGTACTATCAGACAAAGCCTCCATTGCACTTACGCTATGGATTGACAGACTCCAGGATAGTCTGCTTCATTGACATGACACAGTCCTGAAACTCACAAGCAGCATCACAGATTTTCTTGAGACCGATGACACTGTAGGCATTGCCGTAGCCACACTGTGGGAGACTTTAAAAGCAGTGGGGCTAGGGGAGGTCATTATCGCTTCTGCAGGTAATAATAAGCTGTGCAGGGATAAAAGAAAAGACTTAGATTGGCTAGTGAAGGAGGCCATCCATAAAAGGACAGGGGCCCCAAGGGTTTGGCAGAAGCTAGAAGTGGCCCGGTCCCACCTGCAGCTACACAGCCTCGATCTAGAGAGGGCAGAGTACTCTATGCTTTACCTCCAACACACCTTCAATAGTGGGGCAAACGAATGTGGCAGACTACTGGCTCCCAAAATTCAGGCTAAATGTCAAGCCTAGAGGGTCAAATCGGTCAGAGCACCGGATGTCACTGAAATCATGGATGACACTGGCATAGCATTGACCTTTAAAGAATCTTACAACTCTCTTTACGCAGCCCAGAACCTGCAGCTATCTGATGCCCACAAATACCTCCGAAAGTCCAGCACTTCCCAGCTTACCTCGCAACAGGCCGAATCCCTCAATGCAGACCTCCAAATTGAAGAGGTAATCGCAGTTTCTGGTCAAAAACCACTCAAAACCTCAGACCCAGAAGATTTCTCAGTGCTCTTTTACAAAACCTTCTGCTAAGTTCTTGCATCAATTTTAACCACACTTCAATTCCTTCGCAGATACTGGGATGCAGCCTTGATCACAGTCATCCCCAAACCCGGGAAGGACGTGCGCAGCTGCAGATCTTATCTCCCAACCTCACTCATAAATGTAGATACCAAACTCTAAACAGGCATTCTGGTGGTGTGTTTCAATCCCATTATGCAGGGTCACGTGGACCCGGACCAATTTGGGTTTATCCCCTGCTGACAGTGCGGGGGCAACACTAAAAGGATCCTACACATAGACGACAAGGCCAATTTCTCCCTCCGAGAGGTGATGCTCCCGATTGTGGATGCTGAAAACATGCTTGTTAGAGTTAATTGGCCCTCGTTAGAGGCCACCCTGGCCCACTTCAGCTTTTGCATCAGGTTTCTCAGATGGATTCTCGGTTGCTATAGCAATCCCATGGCAGCGATACAGGTCAACAGGCATCTCTTGACCCCTTTCTCCATGTGCAGAGGATGCGCCAGGGATGCCCACTATCCCCCCTTTTATTTGACTTATATATGGAACTGATAGCACAAAGATACAGAGACACCTGGATTACTAGGGTGCGGTTTGGGGGGATATGCACACCATTAGTCTATATCCAGATGATATCCACCACATTCCCTACCGGCCTTCCTAGAGGAACTAGAGAGGATTGGGAAGGTGTTTGCCTTAGCATTAGCCTGTAGAAGTCACAGGCCATCAACCTATCTGTGCCATGCTCCCTACATCAGAGGCTAGCCACTAATTACCTTCTGGCGTAGGCTACATCTTCGGCCTCATATTTCGAAATCCAGATTGCCTCCACAATCCGGGGCATGGTCCATCACAACTGCAGTACTTTACTCCACCAGATTAAGACAGACCCCACCAGATGGAGGCATTACCACCTCTCCTAACTCGGACGTATAGCAGCCCTCAAAATGACAATAATCCCCAGGGCACGATTTCTATACCAAGCCCTCCCAGTGACACCACCTGCAGGAATGCTTAAATCCATGCAGGCATTGCTGAACCCCTTTGCATGAGAAAGTAAATGCCTGCTTATGCACCGTGATCAGACATACTGCCCTGCGGAAGAGGAGGGCTTGGGGTCCATAATCAGCTACACTAGTATCAGGCCACACAGCTCTGCTGCATGGTGGAATGGAATCGCCTGAAGATGAGAAGCACTGGTGCTTCATGGACCATGCAATAGCTGAACAGCACCAGTGGAAGACACACTGGTTGCACAGGAATCACAAGGCGTGGGGACTATACTCTTCAACGATCACCAGAGTTACCCTTGCGGTGTGGGATAGAGTTGCCACCTGAAAGGAACTGATCCCCTTCCCTCACCACTTAGGCCCATTTTGGGTAACCCGGACTTTGCCCCGGGCCTTCAACCCACAGCCTTCTCGGAATGCCAACACACTGGTTGCAGGTCTATTGGAAGATTTTTTGACACTGACAGTCCCATCCCCTTTGAGAAATTGAAAACTTATTACAGTATCCCTGAAGAAGAAAGCTTTCACTTCTTCCAGATCAGGCACTGGGTCATTCACCCTCAGCTTCGAGAGGAGGCATGGAGGACACTCACTACCTTTGAGAAATGTCTCTTACTTAAAGATGGAAACAAGCGTATTTTCACTGAACTTCATGCCCTCCTGACCAAGCTCCATGCACAAGAGAAAAACACAGACCAAAGGTGATGGGAATAGGAGTTGGGGCAATAGTTCACACATAAGGAATGGGGAGACATATACGATCGGGCTTGCCACACAGCTCATAATACCTTGTGCATAGATGCCTCCTCAACCAAGATAGCAACCTATTGGTATCTTGCCCCAGCCAAACTACATAGGGGCAACCCTACCCATAGCAAGAAGTGCTAGAGGGGATGCGGAGAGTCAAGAACACTCCTCCACCTACTTTGGGTATACCCGACTCTGAAACTAAACTTTTAACTGGCATAGACACATACTTTGATATGCAACTCCCACACTTCCAAGCCTACACTGTCTTAGGACTTCCCAACTCTCTGACCTTCCCTCTGAGATTAAGACAAGATAGGCTCCTGATTCTCTCATGTTGGGGCACGGATAAATTACCTACACACACAATCTGATGGAATAGATTATGGTACCGCCTAGGCATGTAAAAGATGAGCCTCTCCATGCCTCATCACTCAGATGCATACCAAGAGCTGTGGGCCCCATATATAGCGATGCTTGTAGCAGTGTTTCGCAAACTGACCTGTCCCAACTACTTCCGATTGCTGCGCCTGACAGTGCTGATAAAAGATGCACACACAACAGACGGTGGCTCACAGAAAGGGGCCGATGATTAATGATGGAAAGGGGCTAGCTGTGATACACTATAGAATGAGTGAGAAGGAAGGGGGAAGTAGAAGAAGGAGGGATGTTGGGATATGTTTGATTTTGTTGTTTTGTTATTCAAATGCTCTACAATGCCAGGCTGTCCACTGGGGTTTGGCTCTCAACACATGCAAAATGTTTGTACTTTTACTTTGTAAACTCAATAAAATAGATTTGAAACATAAAATTTATATCCATTTAGTTGATTTTATGTGAAATATATATTTTTAATTACTGATTTTTCTTACTCATTAAAATATATATATTTTTTAATTTATATTTATATTTTGTGTAATTTTTCAGTGATTTACATTGATAAGGTATATAAGACTGCAGAGGAAATAGTAAATGTTACTGCTTTAGTCCCCAACACCTTTGCCAAAATGACTTGGATTGGAATGGAAATAGTACACCCCATTAGTGTCCTATTTCATCCCCTAAATTGCTTAGATCGAGGTGGAAGAGTAAATGTCACCTTTTTTAGTGTCCAACACCTTTCCGTAAATGGATTTGATTGGAGTGGGAACAATAAATGTCATCCCTTTAGTGTCCAACACCGTCCCCAAATTGGCTTAGATTGGAGTAAGAATAGTACATTTAACCCCTTTAGTGTTCAATGCTTTCTCCAAAATGGCTTATAGCCTGATTACGAGTTTGGCGCAGTTGCGCTGGTTTTCTGCCAGCACAGCTGTGCCAAACCAGCTAAAGGACCACCCACCGTATTTCGAGTTGAACTCATGTACGGCAGATGGTCCTTCGCTTTTCCCATGGGGGTACCTGGAAATCAGGCACCGCAATGGGAACGGGAAAAAAGTTCCAGCAAAGCATGGATGGAAAAAAGTTCCAGCACAGCATGGATGGTGAGGGTGGAACTTTGGGGGAATACAGATTGAATATATCACCATGGCAGGGGGGCATGGGGGCCCTGTAGGGCCCCCTTTGTTCCTGCACTGCCAGCCTTTTCATGGCGGTTCTCCTGCCATAAAATGGCTGGCAGTGCAGGAACTCATAATATGCTCAGCTGGACTGCGCCAGTCCCTCTGAGAATGTTACATTGCGGTGCATCTCTGCCACAGAGTCTTTTCAAGTTGTAATGCGGCAGATGTAATGCGGCAGACGGACAACCGCCACCATGACTCGTAATCAGGCCCTTAGATTGGAGTGGGAACAGTAAATGCCACCCCTTTATTGTCCAGCACCTTCCCCAAATGTCTTAGATTGAAGGGGGAATATTTAATATTACCCCTTTAGTGTCCGACACCTTGCCAAAAATGGCTTAGGGCCTTATTACTAGTTTGGTGGTCATCCTGCAGGAGGACCGCCAAGATTGTGGCAGGAGGGTGGTGCTGCGGTGATCTCATGGTAGCGGCTGTGTTAGGCTTATAGGAGAGCCTTAACAGCAGACTGCCACCGAGACAGCGTCTGCAGCACATTCCTTCATGGTGTGGCATGCACCATGTTGTGCATGCCACACTGTGCAGGAATGGGGTGCAGTTCCAGGAGTGCACAACATTTTCCCCCCCACTTGCACCCACAGGCCCAGTAGCAGCTGGGGGCCCTATTAGGGCCCCCTTAGTTGCATCTCTGCCACCCTTTTCATGGCAGACTCAGTGCCATGAAATGACAGGGGAAAGACAAATTGAAATATGCTCGGCAGTGTCACAGCGGCACTGCCAGAATATTCCTATCCCTTATCACTGAGCCACCGCCACGGGATTCTGGGTCCCGGTGAAGGCAGAGGTCCTGTGGCGGTCTGATCGGCACACTCAAAATACGTATGGCGGGCCAGCCGTGGTGGCGATGATCGGACTGACACCGAAAGTTCTAGGACCGATATACCCATCATTAGGCCCTTAGATTGGAGTGGGAATATTAAATGTCACCCCTTCAGTGTCCAACACATTCCCTAAAATGGCTTAGTTTGGAGTGGAAATATTAAATCTCACCCCTTTGGTGCCCAACAACTTCCCCAACATGACTTAGATTGGAGATGGAATATTAAATGTCACCCCTTTAATATCCAAAACCTTCCCCTAGTTGGCTTGGATTGGAGTGGGAATAATAATGTAACATCTTTAGTGTGCAACACCTTCCCCCAAATGGCTTATATTGGAACGGGAAAATTAAATGTTACGCCTTTAGTGTTCACTACCTTCCCGAAAATGCCTTAGATTGGAGTGGGAAAAGTAATTTTGTTTTCATAAGTGTTGAGCATAATGACTAACATGGTTTTATTAAAGTATAATTATTAGAGGTAAACATTTTTTGTATTGCATTTTTCATATACATAATAAATATTGAAATGCTTCTCACAAACAAAAGTACATGACACATTTATTATTGTTATTTTATTTTAACATTTGATTATAGTTATATTTTAACATTTTTAAACACCTATATATTTCTGACATTTAAAAAATATATTATTTTTTTCAAAATTTTTGGAACATGGAACATGTTTTAAATACAAAATATGGTATATATGTTTTTTGAACATTCTTTGACATTTTGCATTTTTACAACAGTTTTGCAAATATGGAACACTTTTTTCAAACTATACATTTTCCAAAATATTTTTTTTCCAAAACATTTTATATACTTTTTAAGTACATTATAAATAATACTATATTATTATATTTGTTGGTTCAATAGTATTATTTATTGCATACTTTATGTAACCATTTATATATTGATCAAACATTTATTTAAATGTTTGAATATTTTAAGAACATTTTTAAACATTCTAATAATATTGTTAACGATTTTTGTCAAATCCCTTTGTTTTATATAAGGAGATAGTCTTTTTTCTTCATTTTTTATCGCTAAGTGTATTTTTGTAATCTATTCTTGTCATTTGTAGTCTGGTTTTCTGGGAACAAGTTGTGGTTACCTGCTGCAAATCATCGGATAAAGTAAGATATTTTAAAAATCTTTTTAGAGGGCTTTGGGGGTAAAGGGATGTAGGTATAACTAGCTAATGGTAGTTATAGTGTTGTTTTTTAGTTTTAAGGTATTTTAGTAGGCGTTTGTGCATTTTGTTTAGTAGTGTTCTGTGTTAGGCCTGGTTAGCATTTGGTAGTATTTTCGAGTTAATTTTAATAATGTTATGTTATATTTTGTGTGTGTTATCTTGTAACGTAATGTTTATGTTGAAATTAAAAGTAGTGTTTTGTGTGAAGGATTATTTAGTTTAAAGATCTGAAGTTAGTCTATGGATATGTGGAGTTTGTGTATTTTTCTAAAGGAAATAATTTTGGTTCCTAGCAAACCAATATTTATGTTTTTGATTCCTTTGATCTTTTGGGTTTCCTGGAGTATTTCTTTAAAAAAAAAATATTTGGGGGCTTTTAATAGTTCCATGTGCCATGGAATCCGGAGTTAAAAAACAATGAAACCGATGTGATGTGTTTCCAGCAGAATAATACTGAAAGACAGACAGAGGAAAGCCGTACAGACAACCTGCTGACGTTAGCAACCTACGGAAGTTCCTGTGATGAATACAGCATAAATAAAACAGACGTGCCCGTTAAATTTTATGGGCGAGAGAACCACGATATCGGGACTCAAGCCAAAAACAACACACCCCCTGGCATCCACGGGGGTTCGCAAACCACATTGGAGGAAGAAAGGAGATCGAGACAGGCAACAGGAGCAGAGACATTGCAGGAAGACAAGGACACTCTCCCAATTCGAGGAGTTATGGTGCCAGACGAATGTCCACCCCACGGAGAAGTCGAGAAAACCACTGCTGACTACCAACATCACAAGATTCCCCGCCACATACCAGGAGGGATGTGGCTAGCCCAGGTATGTCACTGTCTACTGGGAAATAGCGGGAGGGAGTGGATTTGCAATAGGGACCAGAGAGGGACCCAGCAGTTAGAGGGTTCCCCAGTATAAGGCAGCTCTTCCCCAATGTCTTCAAGAAACACTCATTGGCGTTACCTTCGGATGCATTACAGATTATTTCCCCCATTGAGAGAATAACAGTCCTGAGAGTTTTTTTAATTTGTTTTGAAAAAGTCTGAGATACTCCTAAATTGATAAGCAAGATATGAATGACCCTTCCCTTCCTCATGTACATGGTGGCAGGATAGGTAGAATATTGTGAGCTGGGTGTCTCCCTCATGAACCCTTCCCAGAAGTTAAACATATCTTGAAATTCTAACACTTATCGTTGGCATTTTTTTTTGTTTTCATCCCAAGGGACGTATCTTCGTCCATGAAAGTGCTGGACTTCCAACCCTGGAAAGAAGAAAAGAGAAGATGTTTCTTTTTGAATATCTCAATTGTATATTAAGTCTTGGAATAAACCTAATGTACCATTATACCTAAAGACGTATTTTACTCTTGTCTATCCTGCATAACATAACATCATCCTTTGGAGGATTATGGCACCTATAGCACCTGTTCACAATAGGAATTAGTGAATCTTCAACATGTACAGACTTTCCTTATATCACTTATATCACTCAAATCATATACACAACACAATACTATTGAGTGTTCATTATGTTACAGCTGATAAACAATGTGTATTGAGACATCATTCATTGAAAGCCGCGATAGATAAGACCATGTATTACAGTTCAGGTTACTCTGTGCATTTATTACAAAGTTATTTGCCTTTCAGCTCTAGGAAGCCCTAGTTTTCATCAGCCATGAGTGAGTTATACTGTGAGTTATGCAGAGATTGTGAAAATGAAATGATTATTTTATGTCATAGTAGCAATAAACAAATAATAAAAGTGTTATTTATTTTTACAGATATCAGTGCCTCTGCAGTGCAGATTGATCCCAGCAGTAAGACCAGGCACAGTTAAGATATTTAGGGGCTTATTTACAAGCCCCTTGCGCCGTAAGTGCGCCACTTTTTCCCATGTTAAAAGTGGCACACCGGCAGCACAATGGGCTTGTAAATAAGCCCCACAGTGTCTATGTTCTTCTCTGGCATGTCCCTTTCCCCTTTTCCCAGGTCTTCTGCTGACCAGCATAGACACCCTTTGCATGGTCGCTATGGAATCAGGGAAGTGTGGATACTAGCATCACTTCTGTTGTATCTGAATTGTCAGATGAGTGCAGTCTTGACAAATTAAAAGATCCTTTATGTAGGCTACCAGGAATTGGATTAGAGAAATGAGTAGATGGCATAAGATTTTCAGCAGTATTAATCAGTTCCATTTCATTTCTTTCATTGAAGAATGTGTAGACATTCTTAGATTTTAGGGACAGGGCATCTTGTACTACTATCCATTACACTCCTGGAAGAGCAATTTTATGTTGAATATCTATCCTAAATTGTGTGGGCCGTTTGATATACTGACCCTGTGATCCTCTGGCAAGTTGATCACAGAGTCTGAGGTGTGTTTGGCACCGTTTTTCAACCATTGATTTGAGATCTTCACTCCAGTGTAGAATGATTACCAGAGATCTTCAGTTCTTTTTAGGTTTTGATGATCTATTCAGGGGATGAATCAAGTATTAATCTAATGGTCACTTTACACTTTTCCCAAAACTGTCTGAGAGTGTGATAGGTGCTAGGTTATCTGAGTATTAGGTATACCATACATCTTCTTAACAAGACAGTACATCATTATTAGTTATTAATGTTTGCATGGTTTAACCCCTTAAAAAGTGTATGTTGAATTGACTACCCCAATTGCCATAACCTGACTTACTTATAAGTCCCTAGTATGTGGTACCAAGGGTACCCAGGGCACGTGTCTTTCCAGGGCTGCAGCACTGGTTCTGCCACCATGTGTGGGACCAAGTACAAAAATGTATCCCAGCCTACCACTGCAGCCTGAAAGAGCAGTTTTAACTGAGTGTTTATCTTTGACACTTAAACCTGAGGCAGAGCCCCCACTTTCCTTAATGATATATGTAAGTCTCCCCTAAGGAAGCCTATGGCGCCTGGAGGCAGGGAGCTGTGTATTATTAAGTTGGACATACTCTTCTTATATGTCCTGACCAGTGGCGGCTCGCATAGGGCGTGCTGCATGGTGGATCCCCACCGAAACAAGAAAAACAGTCACCCAGGCCCTCGTCACCAGCAGGCTGGACTACGGAAACGCCCTCTACGCAGGAACGATGGCTAAGCTCCTGAGACGGCTGCAACGCATCCAGAACGCCTCTGCATGTCTTATCCTCGACATCCCCCGATGCAGCCACATCACACCCCACCTGAGAGACCTGCACTGGCTCCCTGTCAACAAGAGGATAACCTTCAAGCTCCTCACCCACGCACACAAAGCACTCCACAACTCCGGACCAGCCTACCTCAACAGACGACTCAGCTTCTACACCCCCACCCGCCAGCTCCGCTCGACCAGCCTCGCCCTCGCCACAGTCCCCCGCATCTGGAAAACGACAGCCGGCGGCAGATCCTTCTCCCACCTCGCCGCCAAGACCTGGAACACCCTCCCCACCAACCTCCGACAGTCCCAAGACCTACTGGCCTTCAGAAGACTCCTCAAGACCTGGCTCTTTGATCAGTAGCAGCACCACCCCCCTCTTCCCCCAGCGCCTTGAGACCCTCGCGGGTATGTAGTGCGCTTTATAAGTGACATGATTGATTGATTGATTGATTGGTGGGACGGGGAGGGGGAGGGGCAGGGTGGGGGGTAGTAAACTCGGACATACGACGGAACGGAGGAACGTAATAATTACTTTCCTCCGTTCCGTCATATGTCTGAGTTTACTACCCCCCACCCTGCCCCTTCCCCGCCCCGCCCCACCGTCCCACAGCACGCCCTATGCGAGCCGCCACTGGTCCTAACAGTAAAACTTCAAAAGTGTAATTTGTGCTGTGAAACATTAGTAGCCCCATTGGATAACACAGGGTAACAGGCTGACTACTCAGCCTAGCTAACTTCTGAATGGGACTATTAAATGGCTACATCAAGGTATCAAATTAATCATGACAATAAACCCGACTTGATACAGCAACTTTTTGAAACTTGCCATTTTGCAGCCCAGTTCGTACAATGGCCTCACACAGTCGCTGGCCACCAGACAGATTTCTGCCCTCCTGTGGAGTTGTGTGAACGACTCCCAGGCTTAGGAACAAAGGTAGCCTGCTACAGAGTGAGGTGTTATTGCCCCCTTGTAGGAAGTCACTCAGGGTGTTGTACCAAAAGGTGAGCTTCAAAGGCGAAGCTGCCTTAGGCGGGCATATGGTGATCACACTCCTGAAGGGTTCCCCTTTGTTCAGGTAGACAGGCTGGCGGAGGGAACACAAAGGTGAAAACAGTGCCCACACTGGTTTTCCCATGGGCGTGTAGCCCACAGGTAACCACACATGTAGGTTAGGTTACCAAGCTCCTAACATCCAAGGAAGGGTTCAGACATCAGAATAGTGCACCCTGAGATTGCTAGATTCAACACATAGCCGGAAGTCATCACAGGGAGAGGTGTCATTCCCAGGAAGAGGGTGTCACACCTGAAAGGTATAGGTTGAGGTTCAGGGGCAGTAGGAAGCTGCCTCACCAGTCTTGGGGGGAGTTTGTGGATGAGTGTTGTGATGCCCTGGAAGGTTGGGTGATGGGTAGCACGACAAACAATTTTGAAGGGCTCTTCAATCTGATTGTCAGAGAGAACATGTTCCGTTGTTGTTTTCCAGGGTTACTCCAACACCTGTTGGAGTGTGAGTTCTCTGATCCCAGGGAGCTTGCACGGGAGGCAGTCCTCTGGGTGAGTGCCAGAGGGTCTGAGGAGGCATTGGGGAGTGACCCTAAGAGGAGTGGCTCAGGTATTTCCCAGCCCAGGGTGGTGGGAAAGGTTCTTAGTAGCCCAGATAGGTCCCGGTGTAGTGGGAGGGGTGTAGGGACTCACGTCCTATCTCCGCAGAGAAGGAGTGATAATGGGATGCGTCCCAAGGTGCCTGAAACCCAGTCTCAGGGCCTGGAGGGTTCCCTAAGGGAACACCAGGTGGGGAGCCTAGGCTGTACTGGTAGGCCATCCGTTGAGGGGGATCTCCTAGTGTCAGGAGAACTTGGAACGTCTGTAAGCGGAGCTCCATCAGTTCTGGTGTCTGGTGGTGCCAGACCTAAGTGGGGGGTGCAGAAGTCCAGATGGAGGGGTGAGAGGGGGAGAGAGTCCCCAGTGGGAGAACCAGTGGGTCAGGGGCCAGCCATAAGGGCTGAGTATCCTATGAGTGACCATGGTGACACCACTTCTGCCCTGGGGGTCTTCGCGCACTGTCAGATGGACAGGGGTCAGGAGACCAGTGCCAGGCAGACTGTCATGCAACACAGGAGGTATGTGTTACCCTTGGGTGGGCATGCGTGCTCCCCAGGAAGTCCTGGTGTGCCAGGCGGCGGCTCAGCCGCAGTGTTTAGTCCCTGGGTTGGGAGGCCAGGTTTATGTTCTGCCTGACCTGGAGGGAAGGACATCTGTAAGCAGTGTCCTGACCGGTTTGTCTTCTAGGGGTACCACTCCAGGTGGGAGGGTGCAGAACTCTGGAAGGGGGTGCAGAGGGAGGGAGTCCTCACCTCTGACCCCGGTTCAACCGCAGGGTTTAGATCCTGGGTTGGGAGGCCAGGTTCAGGTTCCGCCTGACCTGGAGGGAAGGACATCTGTAACCAGTGCCCCTACTGTTTTGTCTTCTGGGGGTTCCACTCCAGGTGGGAGGGTGCAGAACTCTGAAACGGGGTGCAGAGGGAGGGAATCCTCGCCTCTGACCCCGGTTCAACCTGAGGGTTTAGATTCTAGGTTGGGAGACCAGTTGCCGGAGAGAGGTCCTGAACTAGAGGGAGAGTTGAGTTCTGAGGGTGCCTTTCCTAGGAGGAGAGTGCGGAACCCAAGAAGGAGAGGTAGGGGGAGGAGAGGTAGGGCGAGGCTCTAGCCCGTGACCCTGGGTCAGCCTGAGGGTGCGGACCCTAGGTTGGAGGATCAGTGGCAGTTTAGAACTGCACTGATGAGAGGGAGAGTGAGAATGGATACTATGTACCAGGGGTTACTGACCCCTACTCTGTGAGATGGCAAGGACCAGAGACATCTGGATGGCCTAGGGCCTAGTCCTGGCCGTGGACAGCTAGGGAGTCCCAGCGGGTAGCTTAGTTGGTCCTGGGAGCTTTGACAGAGGGAACCACATGGGTTCAGATGGGCGTAGAACTGGAGTGTGCCCCTGTAGTTGCGGGCCCCCGTCTGTGTTCTATCGCCCCAATCAGGGAAGCCCATCAAGGTAATGATTGGTCTACCCTGGCTTTTGGCTGGAAGGGGGTTGTGTTGGACTTGGCCCATTTTGCAGGGTCATCCCTGAACTTTTTGCCTTCCTCCTAGTATTTTTTCTGACCTTGTGTTGGTGGTTTTAGGACTCTGTGCACTTTATCACTGCTGTCCAGTGTAAAGTGCATGTGCTCTCTATGGTAAAACGTGGTAAGATTGGTCTACACCTGTTTGGCTAATTTAATTCACCTATTAGTCCCTAGTAAAGTGGTATCTCAGATATCCAGGGCCAGTAAATTAAATGCTACTGGTGGGCTTGCAGCTCTGATTGCGCGACCCACCAAAGTAGCCTTTCAAACCTGTCTCAGGCCTCTGCCATTGCAGGGCCTGCGCGCGCAGTTTACTGCCGCTGTGACGTGGCACATAAAGTGGGTGCCACGTCTGTGACTCCCCTTTTACTACATATCAGTCACCCCTAAGGTAGGCCCTAGCTACCCCTATGGGCAGGGTGCATTGTAGGTAAAAGGTAGGACATGTGCCTTAACTGTGTGTCATGTCCTGGTAGTGACAAACAGCCATTTTGGTTTCTCACTACTGTGAGGCTGCCCTCTCATAGGAATGCATTGGGGATTCCCTGATATGTGCTTCAGTGGTAATTCCTGATCTGAGAGGAGTAGAGTGTTCAAGTTTGGTATGTTTGGAATAGTGGTAATAAATGCTGCGCAATGGTGTTCGCAGATTTATTATCACTATTTTAGAAATGCCACCTTTAGAAGTGGGCATTTCTGTGTGCTATGTGTCTTTGTGCCTGCCTGATGTGTATTGCATGTCTGGCTCTGGAGTGACATGGGCTGGGTGAGTCAGCACTAGGCTGAATAGGCCAAGCTGCATTTGGAGTGGTGGGAGGAGTAGTACCTGGGACTGAATGGGACTGTGCCTGCCTTCCACAATGCTGGCTCCGCCCCCCTGTGGTGTGTCTGGGGCCAGAGCCGACACTGACAAAGGAGGTGGTGATGCACCTTTAGAGAAACGTGTAAGTGCCCCCAGAACTGGTTTGGACCGGGCGCTGAGCCCTGGGCCAGGGAGAGAACAAAGACATTTAGGGTATAAGTATTGGGGCTGTGACCCCATGAAAGTGTGCTGTTTGGTGCTGACCTGCGGGAAGCTGAAGGACTGCTGGGCAAGGAGGAACCGCCGTGGGACCCAGCTGCTGTTTCCTGGACGTCCCTACGTGCTGGCCTGTCTGTGCCCAGCTCTGCCCCTGTTGACCTTGGACTGAGTGCATGGAGAGTGCTGGAGTTTACCCCTGCCTCTAGCAGAATGGGGGCCCCTGTGCTAGAAAGCACAAGAAGAGTGCTGTCGGGCCTCGGGGTGGTGTGTCCGTGGTGGAGACCGGCCGAGCGCTGTGTTTACCCCCATCACCCCTGTCAGGAGGGGTTTGTCAGCCGAGCGCGTGGGGCGCTCCTATTTTTGGGTTGTGGGCTGCAAAAGGGGCAGTGACTGCACCTCTGAGGCGCGTGGCGGGTGCTGTTTAATTACATTCCCTGAGCCCAAGACCAGGGCTCCAACTTCGCTCACAGTGTCCCGGACGGAACCGGAAGTCAGGCACCCGTTGCCTGACCAGGGGCGAGGCTGACTAAAAGGGGAGAAGCCAATCGGGAAGTACGGCCGGAGCAGAAGACAGGCAATGGCCGCCTGGTCCAAGGCAGGGCTCCCGGAGTACTGAAGAGAGCCCCGCGTGTAGTCCAGAGCCCGACGGAGCTTCGTGGGCTCCCGGCCGAGCACCCGTCCTGTTCTGCTAAGTGGCGGCGAGAGAAAGGAAGCCCCGGTGAGCGAGGCCTGAAAGGCACACTGCTGGTGCCTGGTTCCTGCCACCACTCCGAGCCGGCCGCCCGAAGGAAGAGAAGCCCCGGTGAGTGGGGCGGGGAAAGCACACTGTTGGTGCTTGTCTTGATCTTCAGCTACACCGCCAGATCGTGGGTAGCTGCAACGACCAGAGGAAAGCCCTGGTGAGTGGGGCTTGTAAATTGCTCTGTTGGTGCCGTTTTTCTTTTTGCAGCTGCGCCGCCAGATTGCGGGCAGCTGCAATGACGGGGCCTTTCTCTTTTTTTTTGGGCCTGAGAGAAACAAGGGTGCGTTGCACCCTCGCCCCCAGTAGAGTATGGGCTGGTGGAAGCCACGTACTCCTAGAGCCCTGACTGTGTGGGACAAAGGGCTTACGGGACAGCCCAGACGGGCCCCCACGAGGAAGGCCAGTTGGCCTGGGATCACTTTGCATCATGGTGGGGCGTAAGGCCCTCAGGCGATGTGGGCACCTAACTAGCGGTACTATGGTGCACTGCTAAATGTGATTTATGCATAATGTGTTTATGCCCAGTGTTTATGCATAATGTGTTTATGCCTAATGTGAATGCCTAATGTGGTTTATGCATAAGTGCTAATACCAGTAGTTGCTGGTTGTTTTATTTTCACTACTTGCATTCTAATGGTTATGACAGTGGCCTGATTGGCTCTGTCATGTACATAATCCCCTGTAAAGTTATATCTAGTGCCAGGTGGTACAGTGTACATATGTGATTACATTCTAATGTGTTGATGAGTAATACAAAGGCTATTTTATTTATATAACCTTGTGTGGAGTTTCTTCTTGTGGAGTGCCTAGTGTGTCGACGCTGTGTGAGTGTGTTGCCTCAGGGATAAGCCTGACTCCTCGTGCAAAGCTACCAAGGGGGTGAGCAGGGGTTATCTTCCGTGTGTAAATTCCTTGCCCTGACTAGAGTGGTGGTTTCTGCCTGGCATAGGCGCATGCCCTAGCCAACCAGAAATCCCATTTCTAACAAGGTGCATAAAACTGAGAGCAGGAATGCTTAGTGAACCATGTGAAGGTCAGGATCAAAGAGAGTACAAGAGCGTTTTAAGTGACGTACTGCTACAGTTTTGATTAATTAAACTTAACTAGTGCCCCTCCACTACAAGTGCTATAATTGAGGTACTATTTCTACTTTCTTTGTGAATTATGTGTTACTATGGCACAATTTTTTGTGTGTCTCTGCTGGTGGATTGTAATGATGTGTTTTATTTACTTTGTGCCCGCTTGATAAAAGAAACGTATGAGACTGCGTACACTGCACTCCAATATAAATCACATGGGTAAAAGACATTGTCATTTATAACGGCAATACCTCTAACTCCCACAAATGCAAGACCAATTAATGCAAGACCAATTTGCATTGCAAATGGTTGTTTTATCTTGGGATGGGGGTTTATAGAGTTCAACTGGAGAAATTTTCTGACCATTTCCAGACTGGAAATAGGACAAATTTTAGTTTGTAAATACCCCATTGTGTACGATTTACTATGGAGGATTTCTGCTCACTTATGGCAGAGAAGTCCAGAATAATAAATCTATTTATGCCTGCCTGGAGTCATTTTGAAAATTGCTGGCAGAAGTAAATGGAGATTTCTTTATTTCGTTTAAGATGAAAATACCTTTGTGATTTAGGCCCTTGGAAGTTTTGTCATTGTCCTGGGCAAGTAAATTGCAATGTTACCCTTTCATCTGATGGCAAAAATAGAAACCGCGATACTAGTCATTGGGGCCACGTACTTCCCGACTGGTCTCAAAAGTGTCTACAAAAAAAACCCAGACTTTTTGCGAACATTATTTAATTTTGTGATGTGACCTATCTGCTAATAGGCCACCTAATAAAATCTTCAGTCTTAGGGGAGACGCAAAACAACCTGTCTAATGAATAATAATTAGGCAGGCTGTTATTTGTGAACCATTGTGATTAGCTACAAACACATGGGTGGGGGTCCGCAAGGTTCAGCAGACCACCATCCTGTGTAAGCATTCCCAAATGGTAAACCTTTTTTTATTTAAAATGTTTAACCTATGTGATACATAAACAAATATACCTATCCACATTAACTAATATCCAATAGATAGTTTGAAATAAGTAATATATACAGTTCATATACATAAACATTTATACTTATAGTTGAGCTATCAGCAAAAACCCATTGTATTTATAAAGAGTGTTTGGAGTGAAAAAAGAATGATACTTATCCGACTTCACAAACACATCATTTATTATTAAAATCATCCTTATGCATCTACATATTGTCAGATAGCAGATTATACTCATAAAATGCTAAACTAATAAATTGCAATAATACAGGTATGTTAGACAAACAATTCATCCCATATTTTAAGTTCCTTTTACTTGCTCCAGTTCATTTCGCAATTAATCTGTCACATTGTCCTACTCTAAATATTTTCCAAAACCAAGCGACAAATGAAGTAATTTATTTGGACCTCCATTTTTGTAATGTCAATAAGCATGCCACCAGCATTAAAATATAGATCAGCGTTGGTTTTTCTCTGAACTGGGTAATAGCTCATCAAGGAGATAATAGAGTTTTGAGGAATTTGAATTGAAAGTAAACTTTCAAAGTATACAAATATGAAGTACCAAACATTGTATAATCTGGGACACTGCCATATCATATTGGACTAATTAGCCACATCTGAACGCTTACTGAACATTCTGGGTAGTTTTTATTTAAATAAACTGGAGTACAGTAGATCAACCACTCAGAATAAAATTGGATTTTTCAAAATGTGGCCCCTCTTAGAACAAAAACATTAAGGGCCAAATGTAAGATCATTTCATTTTGCGAGTTGCAAATTGCGATTATTTGCGACTCGCAAAATGGACTCTACAACAGTGTCTGAGAAACTGTTTTCAAATCCCAATTGGGTCGCAAGAGAGCTGCCTCATTAATATTCATGAGGCAGGTCGCAATTTACAACCCATTGAGAATGGCCAGCACTCAGGGATGGTGGACTGCTGGGATCAGCAGACCACCATGTATGTGACTGTTTTTTCAATAAAACCGTTTTTTTTTAAAAATGCAGCCCGTTTTCCTTAAAGGTCAGCAGACAACTGCCTGCTCCAAAAAAATATTTGGACCCCTTCCCATTTGCGACTAGATTACCACCAACTTTCCATTGGCGGTATAATGCGAATGTTTTGTGACCGCATTTCGGTCACAAAACATTTGTAAATGGCAGTGCGCGCCGCTATTAGGAATGCCCTTTGCACGCCCCTACCTAATAGCGAGTCGCAAGCCGTGTTTAGCGAGTCAGTAATAGGTTACCGACTCGCAAAATAGGGTTTGTACATGCCACAGACCTATTTAGCGGTCGCAAACGGCCTGATTTCCTGTTTGCAACTGCTAAAAATGGCTATACATGTGGTCCTAAGCTCATTAATATTGGTACATTCTTCAGGTGATACAACAATATCTTCCTGCTTCTTCCATTTAATGAAAATGTTTATGTAAAAATGTGTTTGCTTTACTTCATTAAGTATTGTTTGCAGTTCCCTACTTTTTTAATAAAGCTTTTTCAATTAACTTAAATACCAATTCCTCCCGATCAAATATCAGCGTTGGGAGAATCATCTTGTGGGTGAGACATATAACATTACAACACCATTGCAACAAATGCTTAGCCTGTCTCTGTTTCCCAGATTTTCATCTATCGCCCGTCGAAAAATCGATTATTTTGGAGAAGCCATTTCATTTCCATCTTGGTAATATTACGTTATCAATAACATCTTGATTTTTAAAAACCAAATCCTTGTGGCGGGTCTACACTTTTATGTGTGTAATTGTGAAATTCATAAAAAAACTGGGCTTTTTTTTTGGAAACAGTTGTGATACCATAATTATTCTTAGAATATCCATAATGTTACTGTCTTTTAACATATTCTTGAATGATTCTTTATCATAATATGGATTCAAATACTTCGCTGTCTAAACTGGTTGTAAATTGTGCAAAGATTGCATAGTAATAAGTTTAAGAATTTGGTTATGCAAGTCCTCCTTCTGTGGTAAGACAGTATAAAGTGCCTAGCGCTAATTTAGGACTAGAGTCCTGTCATAAAAACGATGAGATCATAGACTCTACTCTCTTTAAGAAAGTTGCATATAATTCACATGGTGCAGCTGTAAAATAAAAAGTGAACATAGAAAGTACCTTCCTTTTAATTAAAGCTGCTCTACTCAAAAGCTTGAGTGGATAGTGGTTTCCAGCTTAATAGCGATATTTTGACATGAAATAATAGAGGCTTATAACTTAATTCATAAAGATCCTCTGTTTTATTAGAAAGCTCAATATCAAGATAGTGGTTTGGTAGTTCATTGTAATAACTTTGGAGCTCGGGCAGTAATCGTTTGATCGGCAGTTACATAATATCATATCATTTTAAAATGTATTAGTCGTATATCCCCCCAGTGTCTGGAAAAGAGAAAATAATTCAAATACTATTTCCTGAAACGTTCTGTCGGGCTTTAAAAATAACATTAGGTCCTCCACATACAATTTATCTGAGCCATTTGTGGCATGGGTGAGCATACTATATTGTCTTTTCACATAGCAATAGCTAATAGCTTTACAAAAAAGCAAATAAAATAGTCGAAAGAGGAAACCCTTGCCTTGTACATCTTTGAGCTTTAAAACTGCCAACTCCGAATATATAATCATCCTACCTTTCGCCCCTTTGTATAAACACCCTACTCTTTGTGCCTTTGCAAAAACTGTGTACAACTCCCTTGACCAGAGCAGAGAAATTAGTTTTTCTCAGAATATAAAAATGTGTGTTCCAGCCACAAGCTCAAAAGCCTTCTCTGCATCAAGTAAAAAAAAAACATTGCACATATATATTTTATATTAAAAATATCCATGGGTTCAATTTAATAACTTGTATTTATATGCAGCTGATGCGGAGACGGCGCCGCGCGCGTTGCAAGATGGCCGCCGCAACTTGAGCTCTGTGCTCACCTGTTTTTAGACAAGCAATTTCTGATGAAAGGGGAGTTTTGTTCCAGCTGTCTTCGATAACAATCCCCTCTTACTTCTTGGGGAAGCTGCAGGAGCAATTTGGGGCACCTCAAGCAAACGAGTGAAGTGCAGTAGGCTTTTTTAATTCTCGTCAGGCAAGGCTCCTTTCACCTGCAGGGCTTTGTGTGAACTACTGAGGAGGCGGGCATTTCTTCCTCAACACCTCCCCTCCTCAGAAGTTTATTGTCCCCTTAAAGGTATCTTCTACAACTTATCTTACCTGGAATTTTTTACTTTCTAAAGATTAAAGGGGTTTTTCTTCTTTTTTCATTAGTTTAACATTGAAACTTTATTGATACTTTATTTAAGTCCTTTTGCTCTGTTTTTCTTCAACTAAAATTGATATTTTGTCGAAAAAGCCAGAACATACTTCAAGGTTTTGATTATTGTATGCCATGCCAACCTTTTAACTTGTTTACAACTATTTAATTGCTCTCTGTACTGCAACATGGAGTCCAAATCGGTGTCAAACCACTCAAATAAACGGAAACAAGCTATTTTGCCACCACCTAGAAAGTCTTAGCTATAGATTCACAAGACAACTCAAAAATATTGGAGGAAATTCAAGCTATTCATATGAATACCAACACCATTTGCTCAGATATTAAAAACATTCAGAGAGTTATTACCTCCCTATCTAGGAAAGTAGCAGACAATTTGTGACAATACTAACGCTATTACGAATATGACTCCACTTATTCCTCAGGTTTTTCTCTCCAACGATCATTGCTAGATTTGGAAAACAGAAATAGACAGTACATTTACGCATATTTAATGTCCCAGAGGGAGTTGAGGGATAAAGCTGTCGTCTTTTCTTAGAGAATTTATTACCAAAAATTTTAAACATCAAATTTCCAGAACGGTTTGAAATTGATAAAGCTCACAGAATCCCCGCTATTCGTGAGCCACATCAGGTTAAACCACGACAAATCATATTTAAAGTTTTGAGACATCATCACCTTCTTCTCATAAGAAAAGCTGTGCAAGAGATCCCAACTCTTTTGATTGAAGGAAATAAAGTCTTTATACACCAGGACTTTGCAAAAGAAACAGTTCAAATACAACGCCAATTTTCAGATCTGAGGCCGCGTCTACGAGAAACTGGATATAAGTATGGCCTCTTTGACCCTTTGGTTATGCACTTTTGGAAAAATGATGTCTCCAAGTCTTTCTCCTCAACTTCAGATTCAATACGATTTCTAGACTAGCATGACCCTATTCTCATGGATTTTCAACCATCCGGATCTGCAGGCTAATGTTGACTCCCCTAATTAAAGGATGTTATTCTGTTTTTTACAGCAGGTGCCATAAGGTGGCTAATCTTGCTTTGTACCTCCGTCTCTACTGCTCTATTGATATGAGGTCTTGGAGGTCGACCTCTTTATATGTTGTATGTCTTGTTTTGTCTTTTCCATGTGGGCTGCTTTCCTTTTTTCTTTATTTTCTCTATCTATTTTCTGCTATTCATAACATGATATGTCTATACCACATAAGTTAGTTGTTGCTTCATTTAATGTCAAGGGTTTGAGGCACCCTGTTAAAAGGCATAACATTTTAGAATATTTATAAAGGTCTAATGCAGATATTTGTTTTTTGCAAGAAACACATGTAGTTGATAAAATGTTACATACCATGTCTAAGGGATGGGTAGGAAATATAGTTTCATCTCCAGCTGTAAAACGTAAAAATGGTGTAGCTATACTTTTCTCCCGTAAAGCACAAATACAACTAATGACTCACCATCATGACTCAGATGGTAGATTTATTTATGCTCAAGTGAAAATTGACAAACATATTTTAAACTTTGTCAATATATACACTCCTACATCAGATGATCCTTCTTTTTGGTTGTATGTTTCTGCTGAAATACTAAGATTGGGTAACTCGTCCCTTATTGTGGGTGGTGATTTTAATCTCATCTGAGATCCTTTGTTGGATCGTTCCTCTGCATTTAAATTTCGAACTAACAAATCCATTTTTGGTTTGAAATCATTTTTTTCTGTAACTAAGTTGGTTGACTTCTGAAGATTAGAATATCTTACAGACAAAGAATTTACTTTTTATTCTAATACTCATTTTTCTTTCTCTAGGATTGATTACCTATTGACTTCACATAATATATGCCATATGATTAAGGAGTCTGTTATACACCCTATTCTAATTTCTGATCATGCCCTAATCTCCTTAGCCTTATTTATTTCTGACTCTCATATTCCCCAAAAAAGATGGAGAATGAACTCTGAAGTAGTTCTTAATCCAACTAATTCTAAAAAACTTGCCTCTGCTAATAGTGAGTATTTTTTACATAATAATCCATGTGATACCTCCAAAATTATCCACTGGGATGCCTTTAAAGCTTTATATTCGAGGGGTGATAATTTCTATTATGGCTCATGACAATAAATCCTTCTACGCTCACCTCTCTAAATTAGAAAAACTCATAGCTCTGTGGACAGACTTTTCATTTCATCTCGAGATCTGCAGTATAGATGCAAACTTCAGAAATATAGATATGAATATAATTGGATGCTTAGTAAAAGAGCAGAACTACTGACTCTCGTATTCCCCAAAAAAGATGGAGAATGAACTCTGACGTAGATTTTAATCCAACTAATTCTAAAAAACTTGCCTCTGCTATTAGTGAGTATTTTTTACATAATAATCCATGTGATACCTCCAAAATTATCCAGTGGGATGCCTTTAAAGCTTTATATTCGAGGGGTGATAATTTCCATTATGGCTCATGACAATAAATCATTCTACGCTCAACTCTCCAAATTAGAAAAACTCATAGCAACTGTAGACAGACTTTTCATTTCATCTCGAGATCTGCAATATAAGTGCCAACTTCAGAAATATAGATATGAATATAATTGGATGCTTAGTAAAAGAGCAGGACTACTTATTTCAAAAGAAAAATCTAATTTTCATTTTAACTCAAACAAATCTGGCTGACTATTAGCTAACTATATACGCATTAAGCTTGATAAAATTCAAATTCTGGCCATCAAAACAAGTACTGACAGGTGTTGAGGAAATACTGAGAGAGTTTTTATCCTTTTATTCCTCTTTATATCATGAACCTCACATTTCTGAGACTGATAGATTAGCCTTAGAAAATCCTATCAATATTCAAGAAATAATCACAGCTATTAAAGCACTAAACCCCACTAAAACACCTGGCCTAGATGGTATTCTGGCTGAATTTTACAAATGTTTTCAAGACCACCTATCTCCTATCCTATTTTCCCTGTTTACGGACTTTCAACACACTTCCACGATGGGTGGCTCTTTTAATGAAGCCACTATCATTGTTCTCCCCAAACCAAATAAGGATCCTACGTTAGTGTCAAATTATTGTCCTATTACTCTAATTAACCAGGATTGTAAAATATATACAAAATTTTTAGCAAATAGATTATCACCCTTCCTTTCTTCCATTATTCAACCTGACCAGCCTGGCTTTATGAAGGGTAGGTTGTCAGCCCATAACACTCGCTTGCTTTGTCATGCCCTTCTCTTGCTAAAGACATCAATTGCCCAGTTGGTGTATTGGCCTTGGATGCGGAAAAGGTCTTTGATAAAGTAAACTGGCAATTTTTATTTAATACATTGGAAGTTTTTCAGTCTGGGCCTATTTCATCAACACAATTAAGGCATTGTATTCAGCACCCTCAGCTTCTATTTTTGTTAATGGTGCTTGTTCTTCTCCATTCTGTTTATATAGAGGTACACGTCAAGGATGTCCACTTTCCCCCTTGTTATTTCGTATTGCCATAGAACCCCTCTAGTGTTCTTTCCGCATTAGTGACAAATACACAGGTGTTGTTTTAAAAAATACTAATATAGAAGTTTCTGTGTATGCTGATGATGTGTTATTATATGTTAATGATCCTCTTGTCTCCTTACCTATTATTCTCAATATTATTCATAAATATGCTTCAGTTTCTGGATACTCCTTGAATATTAATAAGACAGAGGTGTTTCCCCTAACTATTTTTTGTAATTCTACAATGTTGGCAAACACTGATATATTATGGTAACCAAAAACACTCAAATATCTAGGCATAACATTTACTGATTTGAATAAAAGTACAGCTGAAACCAGTTGTTCTACAATATTAACTAATACTAAAGAGAAACTGGATAGATGGTCCAATCTACATTTAAATTGGTGGGGACTTATTGAGACACTTTAAATGTCTATAACTTCACAAATCTTTTATTTGTTGTCCATGTTGCCCCTTTCTTTTCCTTTTCCTTTTTTTGTTAAACTTCATAAATTATTTACTAAGTTATCTGGAACAATAAGACTGCTCGCATTAGTCTTAAAACATTGCAATTGCTCAAATGTGAAGGAGGTGTTGGTCTTCCAGATTTGAAAAAATATCATGTTTAATTTCTTGTGACACAATGTTCATTATGGGTTCTTAATATTTCTCCTTCTAATTCACACAAATGGCTTACTCTTAAGGAAAAAATATATTGACACTGTATCCATTACTTGCATTCCTTACTATGGCCAATAGTTCATTTGGCAGACGATTGCCCATTATTGCGGCGTCTAAGATTGTCCTTTTATCATTTGATGGAAAATTGTCTATTGCCATTGCATCTACCAAGAAAGTTTCCCAAACTCCACTACCATAAACATATTTCTTTCTGGAATTTATGGATTGTTGCTGGTGTTTTCTTTGTTGCTGATATATGTCAAGGAAATGTGTTTTATTCATTTGAAGTCCTTAAAGCTGAATATAATTTACCTCCATCTGATTTTCCTAAATATACTTTACTATGTAACGCCATTCTTAATGCATATTGCTCAACTGCTACCTATGACCCAACCTTCTAGTATGGAGTTTTGTATTAATGTGTTTAGTCATACAGGACACATAGCCTCTAAAGTTTATAAAAACTTTCTACTCCTATTTCCTCCTTTACAATTTTTACTCAGAAATGGCCACCATACATAAATATAGTCAGCTTGCTAATGTGGCATGGAAGGATATTTGGAAGTCCAACACTGCTAGTTGTCTTCTGGCTTCCCTCATACAAACTAATATTTATCTGCTTTACCAATGCTTCTGTTCTCCGGATAAACTATTTAAAGCTAAACAATTATATACTCCAAACTGTTGGCATTGTAATACTATGACTGGAGATTAACATCATTTATTCTACAAATGTCCTGTTATTTTTCGGTTTTTGTCCGATGTAGGGAATATTATAACTTGGATCATTAAAATCCAAACACCTTTATCCTTTTCTATTTTAATCCTTAAATCTTTTCTCCTAAAGACTACATTTTCTCCTATGGATTGTAATCTTTTGGACTTCCTGATCTCTACTGCACTTAAATCTATTACTTCTAATTGGAAAGATGCTACGTTACTATTAGTTATTGCTTGGTGAGAGTGGATTATTTTTCTAAGACATGGGCACTCCTCATATCTACATACTCGTAATGAATCATCTACTTCCACATCTAACATGTGGTCTAGCCTGGATTCATATATTACTGCTTGTTCCTCAATTTAAAGCATGTATTTTAGTTAGTACACGTTTTGAACTAAAAAAAAATATGCAGCTGATGCCCTGGTATAAAACCATTTTGATTTATTATGTTTTAGTCAATGAATTACTCTATTAAAGAAATTTGCAATTAATTTCATAAACATTTTTTAATATGAATTTCAAAGAGAAATGGGACAAAACGAATTTCGATCCCCTGCCTTTATCCCCCTATTCAACAAACTTAATACAATCCCAGTGTTATAAAATGGGGAGATTGAATCAGCACTTGAAAGTGTTTTAACACATTCTTCCAGGTAACCAACTGCATTCTTTCCCACAGGGCAAACTGGCAATTGCTTTTTTCTAATTCCTGCATAGTAAATGAATATGGGGGACAACAGATATGACAGCACTCCAAGTTTTAGAAGGTAAATTTGTTAAAAGATTATTATCAGTTCCACAAGCATGCAATAATTTTATAGGCACATAAGGAAGTAAGTCTGCCCATTATTACTGATGTTATTAAATTGGCCCCACTTTCAATGTGGCTGTCCATGTGGAAAATGAGCGCTGTTGATCTGAATCAAAAGATTTTAAAAGATATTTATTTTATTTATTTTTATTTGATGAGTTTTATATAGCGCTGGCTAGACCCAGAGGTATGAGAGCGCTTTACATAAGGAACAGCGAGTTGCAAGGTACAATAATTAAACATTAGTTACACAATGATTACAAAGTAAATGGCAAATCATAAGGTGCAGAGAAGGTATGGGGGGACAAGAATCGGAGTCTGTGATAGGTGAGAGGAGAGAAGGGAACCTGAGGGGGAGTTGGAGTTAAGGCAGTCCAGCAAAAAAGAGAAACGTTCGATGGTCGTCAGGAGGAATCCAGCGGGAAGAAGGAATGGACAAAGGTCAACAAGATGGTGGTTCCGGGTCGTGGGTATCGACGGAAACCATCCCAAAATGGCAGGATGCACACAAGTTAAAAACACCAAAAAACCAAGAGAGCTGACTTCCATCGAGTAGAGTCGGAAGGGGGATGCAGCCACATTACCAAAGCGGGGGGAGGGCTGTAGAATGTCGGCCGTTTGCGTGCACAGGCTCTGGACCGCGGGGGCATCAGTGTCGACGATCCGCACATCGTAGGTCAGGGGAAGTCTGCCTGGGAGTTAAGGAGCAGTCTTAGAGAAAGGGAGGCAGCAGCGTAGTCCGGGGGGCTCGCCTCCCAAGCTCAGAAGGCAAGGAAAAGCCCGGGGGCATTGCACCGCAGTGCCGTGAAAGCTCACCACCACTGCACCCCCGTACCTGGAAAGGACTCATGGGTCCCAGATGTCCCACAGGAGGCGAAGCTGGAGGGCAGGCAGTAGGGCAAAAAGCTGCAGTCGCGCCCAGAAAGGCCGGGGGATGATCAGGAGAGGTGAACCTCGTCCTAGCTCCTCAACAGCCATCCAGGGAACTCCACCAGGGATCCGCACCGGCGGAACTGGCTCCGTCGACAGCCGACCATCAACGATTCATCGGAAGGCAGGGGGAGGGAGGCGACAGCAGCGGAGGAAATGACAAGACCTATGTCTGATGTCCAGCTGGGTAGGTGACGGCCATGGCGGTGTGCCGGAGCCAATCTCCCCTATAGCTGTCGATGCAGCTCCACTGGGCATCGGCCATGTTGCTCGGGCTCCGCCGGTTCGAGTACTGATCCTGATTACATCTGACGTTCAAGAGTCCAGAAATGGGAGAAAAAGGGGAGACAGAGACCGCTGACTAAGAACAACCACCAGGTGAGTAAAAGGGCCCAGGAGGGGGTGGAAATTATGGGATTTGAGCCATAAAGGCAATCCCTGGGAACTGTGCACCAACAAACAGCACTGCCTGACATCCTGAAAGCCAACTTGCACTCTCTGCAATGCAAGCACGTTCCATGGTGGGATATCTGGCTGGGTGGGAAGGAGGACTCACAGCACTGACCATAGTCACCAGCAGCTCCACCCACACACCCCCCTAACAAAAACTACACACAACTCACCTGGGAGAAAGCATTGCCTCACACACCAATCAAATATCCCACAAAGAACCACAACCCTGGGTCATGCAGTGTGAAGCACAGGCACACACATGGGACTTGTAGCAAAACAAACCCCAGGATAACACTGTCAGCCATCTTGTCAGCACAGGCACACAACCCCACAGGGAAGCTGAGTCAAAAGGAAGGAAGCATGGGCATGCTGGGAAGGGGGTGGAGGCAAAAGCATGATGGGAGTGGGAGTCACAGCTCAACATCCCCCCCATGGCCCAGCAAGCTCACACTGAAGCATGCACACCTCACAGAGAGTGTAAAGCCCCATCAAAGATGTCTGACACTGGTGCTCTGTTGTGGGGAGCACAAGGCCATGCTGGGAACTGGACAACAACCAACAGCAGGACACCACTGTCAGCCATCTTGCCATTGCTGTCACACCCACACACAGTGAAGTACACTCAAAAGGAAGGAAGTATGGGCATGCTGGGAAGGGGGTGCAGGCAATAGCATGATGGGAGTGGGAGTCACAGCTCAACATCCCCCCATGGCCCAGCAAGCTCACACTGAAGCATGCACACCTCACAGAGAGTGTAAAGCCCCATCAAAGATGTCTGACACTTGTGCTCTGTTGTGGGGAGCACAAGGCCATGCTGGGAACTGGACAACAACCAACAGCAGGACACCACTGTCAGCCATCTTGCCATTGCTGTCACACCCACACACAGTGAAGTACACTCAAAAGGAAGGAAGTATGGGCATGCTGGGAAGGGGGGTGGAGGCAATAGCATGATGGGAGGGGGTGGAGGCAAAAGCATGATGGGAGTGGGAGTCACAGCTCAACATCCCCCCCCCATGGCCCAGCAAGCTCACACTGAAGCATGCACACCTCACAGAGAGTGTAAAGCCCCATCAAAGATGTCTGACACTGGTGCTCTGTTGTGGGGAGCACAAGGCCATGCTGGGAACTGGACAACAACCAACAGCAGGACACCACTGTCAGCCATCTTGCCATTGCTGTCACACCCACACACAGTGAAGTACACTCAAAAGGAAGGAAGTATGGGCATGCTGGGAAGGGGGGTGCAGGCAATAGCATGATGGGAGTGGTAGACACAGATATTGGTCAGCCTCACAATTGGCCCATCAACACCACCCTGAACCATGCACACATCACAAGGAGTGGAAAATAACTGACAAGATTGCTGACACTGGCTACTGCTGTGGGGAGCACAAGGCCCTGCTGGCAACTGTGCACCAACCAACAGCAGGACACCACTGACTGACATCCTGAAAGACAAATTGCACTCCCTGCAATGGAAGTTTCATGGTGGGATATCTGGCTGGGTTGGAAGGAGGGCCGGATGTCAACCCAATACAACCAATGCAGACCATGTACACACCCCTTCACAAGGAAATGCCCAAATAATGCAGGACAATGTGCTACACCAATATCAACCCCTGACTGTGACAACTTAGGACAATGCAATGTACAGGCCCGCATCCAGAGGCACAGTCACAACTGTCAGGTGTGTCAACCATTGATGCCTGCAGAAACATAACATACATTGTGTGTGTCTCCCTAAAACAGGTGATGATGGGGACACAGCAGCAGACGCTGAGGAGTCCCCGTCCCAGGCTCAAGAGGATACGGAGCTCACTGGTGTGGAACAGCCACTGCCCTCCTCAGATGAAGAAGACCAACCTGGCACCTCCGGAGCAAGTCATCATGCAGCACCAGCAGGACCACCAGCTGCACCCCCTGCACCCACCCCTCCAACGACTGTCAACACACATACCACCCCTGCCAACATGGAAAGACCAAGGAGCACCACCACCAGCACAGGGACCCTGGACCAACGTGGGGCCATGGACACCAACACCACCAACAACCCCCAAGGGGGCCCAGGGTCACCTGTGCGTGCCACCTCAGGTACTGCACATGTCGCCAGGGGTGGTGGGAGGGGTGGGAGACACAGGTCACTGATCGCAGAGGGGTCTGGACTGCATGATGACCCACAACTGGCACGCATAGCCGATGCATACCAGTCCAGCACCGGAGAGCTCAGCCAGGTAGTGGGGCTCCTCAGGGACATTAAACAGCAGCAGGCTGCCCATCATGCCCGCTTGGACTCACACATGTCCCGCGTGGAGTCCAAGTGGGACACACTGCAAGAGATGACGGCGGTGCATAGGGACATACTACAATGCCTCCGCCAGATGAGCAGCAACCAGTCAACACCTCCCTGTGTGCCCACAACATCTGGTGCTGAAACATATGCAACTGCCACAGGGAGGGAAGATGACTCTGGCGGAGAGTCCCCTGCACCGCAGCAGCCTGCACTTGAGGGTCCCCCCCCAAAGAAGAGGGGCCATCCGAGGAGGGGCAAGTGAGAGGCCGATGGCCATGTGCAACCCCCAGGAAGCCTAAACCTGTTCTGGATAATCACCTTTGTGCACAAACTGTTCACCCTGTTGACTGCAACCCAACTCTCCCACATGACATGGGGAGCTCAAGTTGGACCAATGTCTCAGATGACTGTGGACTTTACAATGGACATTTCTGCTACCAGGACTTCCAAATCATCTAGGAACTTTGGATTACAATCACAATGTACAGCACCCACCATCCTGTGCACTATACTCACACATGTTTGTCAATAAACTCACTAATACACCATACTTGCCTCTGTTGTGATTCCTACGTTGTCTCTGAAGTGGCGATGATGAACTGGGAAATGACACTGTGCATGCTAACTGCTACAGCAAGTACAACACCGGCATGTGAGTCATGGCGACGTCACACATATGAGAGGGAGGCACACCACCAGAGCTACACAACACATACACACCATGGCCATCTGACTCATCGCCTACACTGATGTTGCCAGGAAATACGTTGCATTGCACAGACCCAACACCTATTCACAGTCTGTGTTAACTAGCCCACTGGTGCAGTAAGCAAATGTCAGTCAGATGTGTGACCACAGACAACGCACATCACAAAGTGAAGCACAGGTTTATTACACATTTGCAACATGTTGTAACCACCACAGATGCAAGGTAATCCCACCTGGCAGCGGGCACACAGTCAACAAGTGTAGAAGGAAGGAAGTCCATGGGTGTGGTGCACATCACCTGTAGGGACACGACAGCTACCACCCTGGAAGTCGAATCACGGTGTCGGGGATCACAGTTGACCAAACGACTCTGAAAGTACCCTGTGAAGGACAGAAATGACACACAGTCAAAAGCACTGAAGAACAGGACAGAACTGCAATACACATGCCCAATACATGTCACAAGATACCCACCCAGAACCAAGTTAGCATGTCAACACTGTTGGGGAGTACAGACTACCTGTAAGGACACATCGCTACACCCATACAGTCATGTAGCACATGCACACACTCAAACAGCACCAGAGCACCACCAACACATATCATGCAAACTCACATCAGTTACATGACATCTCTGGATACTTACATTCAGCTGAAGAAGTTGGTGATGAGCTGTGTGCGGACATCACCATCATCATCATCATCATCACTGGCATCATGGTCCAGGCCAGGATCCTCCACAGGTGTCGGACGTTGGTCATCGTCATCCAGGATGAGAGGCAACTCCTTCCGCACTGCCAGGTTGTGTAGCATGCAGCAGACGATGACAATCTTGCACACCTTTGCCGGGGCATGTGGGAGGGACCCTCCTTTCTTGTCCAGGCAGCGGAAGCGGCTCTTCAGGAGACCAAATGTCCGCTCAATAACTCTCCTCGTCCGACCATGTGCCTCATTGTAGCGCATCTGGGCTGGTGTCACAGGGTTCCTGAGGGGCGTCAGCAACCACGGCATGTTGGGATATCCGGAGTCACCTACATACAGACAATTGCGCATTAGCTGAGTTGGAAAAGAGGGTGGGACACTACATTGCAGAACACACACAATGGTACAAAGTCAGTACACACCAACAAGCCAGGCACGCTGGTTCCGCATCTGTGACATCATCCTCGGGATGCCACTACTCCTCATCACGTAGGCATCGTGTGCAGAACCGGGGAAACGGGCACACATGTGTGTGATGGTCATATCTGCAAGACAGACCACCAGTGCATTGACCGAGTGGTAGTGCTTGCGGTTCCTGTATGCCTGCTCCTGGGCCTGTGGTGGTACCAAAGCCACATGTGTCCCATCAATGGAGCCAATGACATGCGGCATCCTCCCCAGGGCATAGAAGTGACTCTTCACGCCAGTCAGTTGCTGGAGTCTAGGGAAATAGATGTACTGGTTCAGGTATATCAACATAGCCTCCAATACATCGCGGAGCACACGGCTGAACATGGTCTGTGACATCCCACCAGCAGTCGCCAGAGTGTGTTGAAAGGTACCGGTGGCAAAGAAGTGTAGGGCTGCCATCACCTTCACCTTGGGGGTCAGCGCTGTAGGATACGGCCGGCCAGGTTGCAGGTGTGGTGCCAAGCGCACTGTCAAATCTTCAATCAGCTGCCTGGTGAAGCGGTACCTTCGGATGCTGTCACGTTCCACCATCGTTGCCAGGTCAGGGAATGGTCTATGGACAGCTGGTGCCCTGCAGTGCATAGGTGAAGAAAGAAAGATTGTCAGTCACCCCACATATGTGGCATTGAACACACTCAATATCACATGATACATCATTATGAGGCACAAGTACATGATGTGTGCAGTTCCGTAAGGACATGTATGGCACATACATGGCCAACATCTAACATCACAGTTCAACAAGTGGCATCAATAAGTCCCAGGATGTGCCATTGGGTATCATGAGGACGTGTCACATTTCCCATCTCCTGCTGCCACGTTACAAACACACCCCACAGTGACATGTGAGGACAGATGTGCCCCAGGCATCACAGCCCAACGACAGGTAGATTCCCAGGGACCCTGTATTGCCACATGGACACTGGCATGATATGGCGTATCATGTATACACCACAGCAAAACAACCATGACACCCACAGGTAGTGGTCCCTGTTGCCTCGGCAGGACAGACATGGACGTCTGTGACACACACACGCACAACATCAAAGTCCATGCACAAAGAACGTGGATGTGGAGACTGTCTCCCATTGTGCACATGAAATCAGAGACATTGTAAACACAACATGCACACAGACTGCGGAGGACCATCATTATTGTGCCAATGGGTCAGCCTGGGTTAAACATACCATCCCACATGGGACTCAGGGGGCATGTGACATGACATACACATACAACACCGTGAAATGTGACCATGCCACATGCTCAGATATGAACAGTTGCACATCACAGTGTTCATGTACACGAAACACCAAGGATACTGTCCCCATGAACACGTGCACAGCCTGGGGGTGGCTGCCCCAAGTGACACCCACAGAACTATATGTTCACCCCCATACACGGAATAGGTAATGCAGCCTTACATGCCATAGGATACAGTTCGGAAAGGCTGTGGTGTTGTAGGTGTGCCCCTCACTCCCTGGGAAGTATATGTGGCTGGCATATGTTCACCTGTGACAGGCATGGTGACATTTGCCAGTGACATGTACAGGGACGCGTTGGACAGCAATGGACCGATCGGTGCGCACACATTGGCCATTGCATTCAATGTGTGCTGGTACGCGTTGTATTTGCAATACGCGTTGGACAGCAATGGACCGATCGGTGCGCACACATTGGCCATTGCATTCAATGTGTGCTGGTACGCGTTGTATTCGCAATACGCGTTGGACAGCAATGGACCGATCGGTGCGCACACATTGGCCATTGCATTCAATGTGTGCTGGTACGCGTTGTATTCGCAATACGTGTTG
This sequence comes from Calotriton arnoldi, assembly GCA_963921515.1. Taxonomy (NCBI): domain Eukaryota; kingdom Metazoa; phylum Chordata; class Amphibia; order Caudata; family Salamandridae; genus Calotriton; species Calotriton arnoldi. The sequence continues at coordinate 184,687 of CAWUFW010009112.1, forward strand.
GACAGCAATGGACCGATCGGTGCGCACACATTGGCCATTGCATTCAATGTGTGCTGGTACGCGTTGTATTCCCAATACGCGTTGGACAGCAATGGACCGATCGGTGCGCACACATTGGCCATTGCATTCAATGTGTGCTGGTACGCGTTGTATCCCGGGAACGCGTTGAACAGCAATGGACCGATCGGTGTGCCCGGCCGGCCCATTGCAATCAATGTGTGCGAGTGCAGCGGTGTATCCAGGTGCAGCGTTGAACAGCAATGGACCGATCGGTGTGCCCAGCCGGCCCATTGCAATCAATGTGTGCGGGTACGCGTTGTATCCCAGGTGCGCGTTGAACAGCAATGGACCGATCGGTGTGCCCGGCCGGCCCATTGCAATCAATGTGTCGGGTGCAGCGTTGTATCCCGGGACGCATTGAACAGCAATGGACCGATCGGTGTGCCCAGCCGGCCCATTGCAATCAATGTGTGCGGGTACGCGTTGTATCCCAGGTACGCGTTGAACAGCAATGGACCGATCGGTGTGCCCGGCCGGCCCATTGCAATCAATGTGTGCGGGTACGCGTTGTATCCCGGGTACGCGTTGAACAGCAATGGACCGATCGGTGTGCCCGGCCGGCCCATTGCAATCAATGTGTGCGGGTACGCGTTGTATCCCGGGTACGCGTTGAACAGCAATGGACCGATCGGTGTGCACCCATTGGCTATGGCCTGGCATGGCAACGGACGCGTTTTCAAATTTTGAATGAGTCTGATGCTGGAAATTCAGTTGGTCACCCACAACAATGTTGCAAATTCATGGGTGTCATGAAGTTGAACTTTTGAAGGATGCTGTGGGCGTGTGTAAGTGGTGCAATTCCATGGATTGGCCAGATTCAGAAGATGCTAACTACTTGGACCTATCACTTTGGACACATGGGACAGTAACTGCCTCTGCAGCACACATATAATGCTGGCTGTTCCCCTGAGAGCTCACTTGCCTACACTACATGCTCCAGGACGACATCTGCCACCACCACTGCTGCTGAATCTGCACCCTCTGGACCCTGCAATGGAACGTACTGTGGAGAGAGCCCCAGCCTTCAGCACTGAGAAGAACCAGGCCCTGCTGGACAGCCTCCTTCCACAGTACAGCAAGCTGTATGGGAAAGCAGGGGAGCAGGTGAGTGTTCTGTCCACTGCCTTCCTAAATGTGCATGTTGTCTGACTAGCAAGGCTAACAGTCTGCACGCCACTGGCTAGCAGGCTCACTGAGTTGTTGTCACCCCCCATAGTGTGTAGTTACATGCACTGGACAGGTATGGTGCAGTGACAGTGCATTTAAACAAGGTTTTACTTCCCAAGCAATGATACCATGTAGTTACTGCTGGCATACTGTCCATGGCCATCTTTGCACTGCCTGTGTACATCATGTGCCCCTGTGATTGAGACATGTATACACAACTGTGTAATGCACAGATATGTTGCATGTGTAGTAATAGCATTCTCACTTTGTCATCCTCACAGGTTGATGCCCACCAGAAGCAGAAGATATGGCTGACCATCGTCCGGGCAGTGAGATCCGTGGGGGACTACAAGCGCCGGATCCGCAACTGCCAGAAGAGGTGGCAGCACCTTCGGGGCTGGACTCGGAGGATCGCACGGGTCCAGCTGAAGCTGTCACCTCCTCGCAGGAGGGGTGGACACCGGACCCTGACCCCCACATGCTCAGGATCCTGGCGGTGGTCTTCCCTGATCTGGATGGGCAGCTGAAGGCCAGAGAGCAGCAAGGAGGGGGTGAGTCCATGACTGCATTGTGAACTTTGTCTGCCATGCTATGTGCCCTCCTCTGGCATGGTTAAACTTCCACAGTACATCAGTCATGTGGTCCAGGAACCATGTCCCTCAATTGTGCACTGCCCACTCCTCATCTGATACCCAGGTGTGGCCCTTGCAGTCAGGGAATTGTGTCACTTGGGGACTGTGTCCTTGCAGTTTGCTTGACTCAAGGTGGGGAACAGCATCTGTTCCCCTAACTCTGTGGTGGGCATCATGGGTGGGTCCATTGCTTACACAATGCCTGTGTTCTGACATGTAATCTGCGTGTCACTTTGATATGTGGTCCAATTGCTGAGCTGATCCACCACATGTGCCTGGGGTGTCTGGCACACCCATGCTGCAGGTGGGAACAATGTTTGGGCCCCTGGAGTGTGTATATTACGTGTGTCACACATACTTAGCCAGCTGCCTACTGTCCAGGGCTAATCCCTCATTCATGTGGGGCAGGACAGTCATGCCTACTCCAGGCCATACAATACACTCTGCACTCCCACTCCCGTGTATCAGCTGACACGTTGTGCTCAGTGATATGTCCCCTCAGGTGTCTGCCTCTGTGTCAGTGTGCTGTGGCTTCCTTGTCAGGACTGCTGGGGTGTTTCTCGGTTGGGGCTCAGCATGCCACCGGAGATGTGACCATAGGAGACGATACTTGTGTGACACATAGGTGTTTGAACACCTGACCGTGCTGACTGGGGTATGCGAATGTGAAGTCCATGCAGCTGTTTCCCATTCACAGCAGATTGTGAGGTGCTCAGGTTCAGAGGGTTGTGTTACAGGTCTCCCATATGTCCAATCAGTATGACCTGGACAGATAAGGGTTCAGATGATGTGGTGTGTGGGGGATGTACATGTGCACTTGTTCAGCTGCAGGACTTGCATTCCCCATGACCTACTATTGTGACACAGTGCAGACTGTTGTTGTGTGGCTGCCCTGCCCATGTGACTGGAGACAGTGATGTATGACTTAGCAGGCATGCCTGTGCCATGGCATGTGACTTCCTATGGGTGATCCTGCAGGGGAGTGACATGTGCTACATGCACACAATAGTGGCAATGGCTATCAGCACATGTGTGCCTCGTGGTGTCTGTTGCTGGTATGCATCACATGCATTTCATATATCTGACTCTGGGCATCACTTTCATCCGGGCACCTGTACTGACTCAGTGGCAAGAGTTGTGATGTGTGCATGTTCACATGCTTCACCGTGTTCTCTGCACCGTCCAACTACTGTGTAGGTGGTGCATGTGTCCACACAGGGGTATTGCCAGCCAACGGACGCCAGACAGATGGGTGCAAGGCCAGGTGGGATGTGAGTGCCATGGTTGACGATCAGACTGACAATTGGCTTCTCCTATTCTGTTTGGGCAATTTTAGCAATGTCCAACTAAGGATGCCAGGCCTTGCTCTGTATTGTGCTGTACTTACTGTGGTGTGTGCGTTCGGTGCAGGTGACTGATGTCTGTCTGTTTCCCTATTGTTTGCAGATACATCCACGGCCACAGGAGGGGACAGCTCCACGGACCAGGAGGAGCCGCAGAGCCAGACTGGGTCAACAGCCGAGGAGTGGTCGGAGGGACCCAGTGGCACGGAGGGCGAGGGGAGCCACACCGAGGAGTCCTCAGCACCATCCACCTCAGCTGAGGACCACAGCAGCTCGGAGGATGACTCCCTTATGGAGGCGGGTGTCAGCAGCCACCACACCCCAGCTAGTGTTGCTGTCCCCGCCACCACCAGCACCACCACCGCCCTCCCATCGGCTCCCATTCCCCAGGTCCGTGGAGGCTCCCATGTCCGGGAGCGTGTTTCCTTTGGGCCAGGCACCGCACCCCCTGCCCCTGTGTCCCCTGCTGCCCTGAGTGAGGAGTCTGTGTACCTCCTTCGCCAGCTCCATGTAGGGCAGACAGCGATGCTGAGTGTCCTCCATGCCCACACCACTCTGTTGACTCAGCTGGTGTCGTTCATGGAGGGCATCTCATCGGGCATGTCTGCCCTACAGAGGGGCAATAGGTCCATGGACTCCTCCCTGACGGCAGCAGTGTCCCTCCTCCAACAGTCCCTCACCCCTCCTGCCTCTGCCCCATCCACACTCCCCAGCACCTTACCTGTCCCAAGCACACACACACTGGCACAGGCACACACCAGCACAGACACGAGCAGCACACACACACACACGCCACAGACAAGACGCACACGCACGCACAGTCAGGGGACTGAAACCACACTCACAGGGGATGGGGCCCAGTCACACACACACGCATCCACGAGCACTGCGCAGTCCACAGTTGCCTCTCCCTCCAAAGCCCCCTCCGTTGCCTCACCTGCAACCCCAAAGACCCAGCGGCTCTTCCTCAGTGACCTCGGCCTCTTCCCCTCCGATCCAGCTGATACAGCATTCAGGGGGAAGAGGAAGCCCACCCACACGGAGCGGAGTGCCCCTCGCCACCGGACACCCTCCCCCAGGCGCAGACCGACTGACGCACCCATCCACAAGTCCCCCCGGACCCGGAAGAGCAAGACCCCGCCGCCGCCTTGCAGCTCAGGCACCAAGTCTCCTTCCTCCATCCCTCAGGCCCCCACTCCACAGGTGCCCCCACCACACCCTGCCCCAGGTTCCCCCACCCACAGATACACCATCCCCAAAAGGATCAGGCCTTCTCCCCCTGCCACTTGCTCTTCCTGCCCCACACACCCCACTGCGCTTGTCTGTGCCACTGGTATGGAGACGGTGTCCTCCCCCTCTGTCCTGCCCACCTTACCTGATCCCCATTCTCCTCCCCTGGAGGTAGGCACTGCAGTGGAGTCCACTACCACCCTGTCTGACTTGGGCACTGCAGTGGGGAACCTGTCCACTCGATCTGCACGGTCCCCTGCAGTCTTGCCGGCACCCACACCATCAGAGTCATGCCCCCCACTTGTGCCGGCACACACCATGTCAGACACCTCCACTGCAGTTGTCAGTGGCTCTCCAGCACCCACCACCCCTTCCCTGCCTCCTTCTGGTGAGCCCTGATCCTGTCCCTGCGGTGCCTGGCCTGCCCCCCGTATGCCCCTCCGAGGGGATTGTCCCTGGCTTTCATCAGTGCAGGCATGCGTAGGGTGACATCTGCCACTGTCACCCTGTTTTGACATTCAAGTTGGACTGGCCATTGGCCTTTGTTAACATTTGTGCTGGACATCAACTGTTAGACCCACATATGCTGAATAAAGCACCTTTCTGTTCTCTAGTGCTTTTGCTTATGATATACATGTTGTTGATGATGCTAACCATGCCCTTGCTGCAGTGATGGTGATATTTGGTCGCATTATAATGAAGTGTTACTGTGCAGGAACACATGTGGTCCAGGGGGAATGTGTCCTATCCTGTGGTGTATCCATGTCATCCTTAGCAGCATCTGAGGGTGTCATGTGTTCAATATTTGGCAATGGGATTTCCTACTTACATTAGCAATTTCACATCTGTGGCTTCCACCCCTGCACATCTGTTGTGCCTGCCATTGTTCAATTCGTCTACTAGCCTGACCGTGTGGCCATCTCCACTGGACATGCAGGTTTGGGCATCAATGGGGAAGGACTCATCTGTGTTGTCAATGCAACATTGCTATACAAGTGTGTTGGATCAGTGCTGATGATTTCGTTGGCACTCCCATGACCAGGCTGATGTGACGGGAGCATTCATTTGGTGCTAATTGTTGAGTGTGTGACCAAGTGCTCAGCTGACATGATGGAGCCCTACTGTGGCAACATATGGCACAGCTTTCCTCACACAGGAGTGGAGTCCCCTCATGGCAGTGTGTACTCCAGTGACATTGTCTGCGCCCAAGGTGTGTGTTATATGAGCATGTCTGTGTGTTCACTTCCGTTTAGCTGTGCATGCTGGGATCCCTAGTGTTGTACCTGTTTGTGATGCTTGCTGAGTTGACCTATGTACCCCCCAAGTCTTCTCCCTGGATTCTCTGTGATGTGGGTGCATGGCACATTACTGGTCATCAGGGTGTCACCCATAGGTGTGTTTGCTGTCAGGGCTGAGTTTGTGTGCAGACGCAGATGGGTCATAGTCAGGATTCCCCTTGGCACTTGTTGTTTACACCTGTCATGTGATTTCCAGTTTGTGTTATCTTTCAATGATTGTGATACGTTGTGTGTGTGACTGCTGGAACTCCTCAGGGTCCGGGCTGCAATGTTGGTAGTTGTCTATGTGTGTTCTTTGTGGGTGTCCTTGGCTTCTTCATTGGTGTGTGACTGTGGCTGGGATCCCATTGGTTGGTGTGGTATTGCCGTCATGTCCATGTACAGCGTAGTGTGCAGTGTGTCAGACATTCAGGAGTCTTGTTGAGTGGCCATGTGTGATGTGTTTCTGCACCTTGGTTCCCACCCACCACCCTGGGATTGTCATGGGTGCATGTGCAATGTCACCAGTGCATGTGTGCTTCACTGCTGCACATTGTTGGAGGTCGAGGTGTGTGGTGTTGAGTGTGTGCCGATGAGAGTTGTTGCCCGGCTAGACCCCTGCCTCCATGTTGGCCTTGGCTTACTGGCCGTGCTGATTGATTTGTGCTTGTGTAGGTGTGATGGTAGTTTGTTGCTCAGGACACATGACTGTGGTTCACAGTGTGAACGACATCTAGCTTTGTCATCACAGTGGGATTGTAATGCAGCCCAGGCTCACCACATTGTGGGGACCCTGGGGGTAGTGCTGTGGTATGTCTGTGTCTTGCTGTGTCAGTTGCTGTTCCTACATGCTTGTGTGACATGTGTGATTTGTGCTACCTCTCAACTGACAATGCCTGATTGCCCACATAGGGTATTTGGATCCATGAGTTACCTTTGTGTGGCACTGTATGCACATCTGTGTAATTGGTATTCAGGCCTCCTCATGTGTTGTGTGATTGCCTGGGGACACTGGCACCCCCCCCTCACCTGTTATGTTTGATGTGCAGTGTGGGTCTGCCTGTTTGTGTTTGTGCATCTGCACCACTGCATTGGCATATCTTTGGTGTGCCATTGGCTGTATGTTGTTTGGTGGGTTTCCCCTGCTGTCCCTGGGACTCCTAGGTCATCGGTCAGCACAATGATCATGGTTTGTGTGTCCCATTGCGGCCATGGTATGGTTTCTGTTCACCTCACATCTGCAGTCTCCACAGGATATCTGCATTTGTGTGCCCATTGGTGCAAATATGTGGGTCTGCATTCTGATGGTCACTTCTGTCATTGTGTCATTGATGAATGTTGACAGTGTCAGCCCCCATGGGTGTTGTTTGTCTGCACATGGCCAAAGGTATGTCTTATTTGCACTGCAGTATTTGCCTCCCCCAATCTATGTTGCAATGGGACACATGCACTACTTTGCCACTGATGTGTTTTATGTTCTGTGACCAGGAATCATCCATGCAGTTTGGCAGTTGCAGCTTTTTCTTTGTCAACACTTGCATTTTGGTCACTGTGATGATGGGGGTTTAGACCCCATTGCCACAATGTTCAAGATGTGCTTCAGCCATGGACCCCACACTTACCTTTTGGTCACTGTGATGATGGGGGTTTAGACCTCATTGCCACAATGTTCTGAGTGTGCTTCAGCTATGGGCCCCCACACTTACATTTTGGTCACTGTGATGATGGGGGTTTGGACCCCATTGCCACAATGTTCAAGATGTGCTTCAGCCATGGACCCCACACTTACCTTTTGGTCACTGTGATGATGGGGGTTTAGACCCCATTGCCACAATGTTCTGAATGTGCTTCAGCTATGGGCCCCCACACTTACATTTTGGTCACTGTGATGATGGGGTTTGGACCCCATTGCCACAATGTTCAAGATGTGCTTCAGCCATGGACCCCACACTTACCTTTTGGTCACTGTGATGATGGGGTTTTGGACCCCATTGCCACAATGGTCATGGCCTGCTTGCATTGTGGGGGCCACACACATATATGTGTGGCATATGTGATAGGGGGTCACATTGTATGTTCAAAGTCATGTTCAGTGTTGTAGCCATTTGACGCAGTCTACACACGCTTGTCATGGTGTTGGGGGGATGTAATTTTCTTGCATTCCCTAGGTTGTGGTGTGCTGGTTGTGTCATGCATTGTCCATCCTATGAGTGGGGGTGGTGTTGGTGGTAGGCATCCAGCCCCCCATGGGTAGAGGTGGTAGTAGTGGTAGGCATCTGGCACCCCCTGGGTAAGGGTGATAGTAGTGACAGGCATCCAGCCCCCCATGGGTAGAGGTGGTAGTAGTGGTAGGCATCCAGCCCCCCATGGGTAGGGGTGGCAGTAGTGACAGGCATCCAGCCCCCCATGGGTAGAGGTGGTAGTAGTGGTAGGCATCTGGCACCCCCTCGGTAAGGGTGGTAGTAGTGACAGGCATCCGGCACCCCATGGGTAGAGGTGGTAGTAGTGACAGGCATCTGGCACCCCATGGGTAGAGGTGGTAGTAGTGGTAGGCATCTGGCACCCCCTGGGTAAGGGTGGTAGTAGTGACAGGCATCCAGCCCCCATGGGTAGAGGTGGTAGTAGTGGTAGGCATCTGGCACCCCCTGGGTAAGGGTGGTAGTAGTGACAGGCATCCATCCCCCCATGGGTGGAGGTGGTAGTAGTGGTAGGCATCTGGCACCCCCTGGGTAGAGGTGGTAGTAGTGACAGGCATTCGGCACCCCATGGGTAGAGGTGGTAGTAGTGACAGGCATCTGGCACCCCATGGGTAGAGGTGGTAGAAGTGGTAGGCATCTGGCACCCCCTGGGTAAGGGTGGTAGTAGTGACAGGCATCCAGCCCCCCATGGGTAGAGGTGGTAGTAGTGGTAGGCATCTGGCAACCCCTGGGTAAGGGTGGTAGTAGTGGTAGGCATACAGGCCCACATGGGTAGGGGTGGTAGTAGTGGTAGGCATCCTGCCCCCCATGGGTAGAGGTGGTAGTAGTGGTAGGCATCCAGCCCCCCATGGGTAGAAGTGGTAGTAGTGACAGGCATCTGGGACCCCATGGGTAGAGGTGGTAGTAGTGGTAGGCATCTGGCACCCCCTGGGTATGGGTGGTAGTAGTGACAGGCATCCAGCCCCCCATGGGTAGAGGTGGTAGTAGTGGTAGGCATCCAGCCCCCCATGGGTAGGGGTGGCAGTAGTGACAGGCATCCAGCCCCCCATGGGTAAAGGTGGTAGTAGTGGTAGGCATCTGGCACCCCCTGGGTAAGGGTGGTAGTAGTGACAGGCATCCAGCCCCCCATGGGTAGAGGTGGTAGTAGTGGTAGGCATCCAGCCCCCCATGGGTAGGGGTGGCAGTAGTGACAGGCAACCAGCCCCCCATGGGTAGAGGTGGTAGTAGTGGTAGGCATCTGGTACCCCCTGGGTAAGGGTGGTAGTAGTGGTAGGCATCCTGCCTCCCATGGGTAGAGGTGGTAGTAGTGGTAGGCATCTGGCACCCCCTGGGTAAGGGTGGTAGTAGCGACAGGCATCCAGCCCCCCATGGGTGGAGGTGGTAGTAGTGGTAGGCATCTGGCACCCCCTGGGTAAGGGTGGTAGTAGTGACAGGCATCCGGCACCGCATGGGTAGAGGTGGTAGTAGTGACAGGCATCTGGCACCCCATGGGTAGAGGTGGTAGTAGTGGTAGGCATCTGGCATCCCCTGGGTAAGGGTGGTAGTAGTGACAGGCATCCAGCCCCCAATGGGTAGAGGTGGTAGTAGTGGTAGGCATCTGGCACCCCCTGGGTCAGGGTGGTAGTAGTGGTAGGCATGCAGGCCCACATGGGTAGGGGTGGTAGTAGTGGTAGGCATCCTGCCCCCCATGGGTAGAGGTGGTAGTAGTGGTAGGCATCCAGCCCCCATGGGTAGAGGTGGTAGTAGTGACAGGCATCTGGCACCCCATGGGTAGAGGTGGTAGTAGTGGTAGGCATCTGGCACCCCTGGGTAAGGGTGGTAGTAGTGACAGGCATCCGGCACCCCATGGGTAGAGGTGGTAGTAGTGACAGGCATCTGGCACCCCCTGGGTAAGGGTGGTAGTAGTGACAGGCATCCAGCCCCCCATGGGTGGAGGTGGTCGTAGTGGTAGGCATCTGGCACCCCCTGGGTAAGGGTGGTAGTAGTGACAGGCATCCGTCACCCCATGGGTAGAGGTGGTAGTAGTGACAGGCATCTGGCACCCCATGGGTAGAGGTGGTAGTAGTGGTAGGCATCTGGCACCCCCTGGGTAAGGGTGGTAGTAGTGGTAGGCATACAGGCCCACATGGGTAGGGGTGGTAGTAGTGGTAGGCATCCTGCCCCCCATGGGTAGAGGTGGTAGTAGTGGTAGGCATCCAGCCCCCCATGGGTAGAGGTGGTAGTAGTGACAGGCATCTGGCACCCCATGGGTAGAGGTGGTAGTAGTGGTAGGCATCTGGCACCCCCTGGGTAAGGGTGGTAGTAGTGACAGGCATCCAGCCCCCCATGGGTAGAGGTGGTAGTAGTGGTAGGCATCTGGCACCCCCTGGGTAAGGGTGGTAGTAGTGGTAGGCATACAGGCCCCTATGTGTATGTGTGGCATTGGTGAGGGCCATCCCGCCCCTATGGTGCTGCTGTTGCTGGTGTAGGTATTTCTGCATCCCTCTGTGTGTGATGTGTCGGGTACGTGTAGTTTGTTTTTGTTGTTGGTGTCTGACTTACCTTCTGCGCCGTACTCGTCCGTGCCTGTTCCGGTAATAGAGGTAGAATATTGGTAGGATCGGTACGAAGGGATTCATGGTTGGTTCGTCTCGTTCGTCTTTCTCTTTGCTTCGCCTCGTCCTCGTCGCTGGCGTGTTCGTCTCGTAGCCGTGGATCGTGTTGTGGCGCGAATCGGAGTTTATGTGCGCCTCGCCCGGATGCTTTGACGTGCCGTGCGTAGCGACGGGTTTGGCGCGTACGGGATGCGCATCGTACTTGTCCGGCCGGACGGGGCTGCATTTTTGCTTCCGTGCGGCTCGATTCTACGATTCCGGATCCGGCTCGGTCGGGGAACAGGTCCTGGATTGGGTGAGTACGACTGGGTCGGAATCTATGCTGTAGTGCGCATCATACTTGCTCGTTCGGAATAATGTGCGGATCGGTCGGGAAACAGGCATTCGCATGGCTTTTTTCACGACCGAATGGTGTTAGGTGCGTCTCCGACCGAGATCGGAATCGGCCCCTATATGTCAGACAAACCCTTATATCATTGGAGCTTGAGCATCTATACAACACACCTACTCTCTGTGAACAATTTCCCAAATCAAGACTAAAAGATATTTTTAATAAGAAAGTGGCCTCCGATAGGTGGGAAAGATACAAAGGGAAACAATCTGTAAAGGTTTATGAAAGTTTACCTCAGTTACCCCAAGGCCCTCGCTCTTACCTTGCATTTGTAGAGAACAAACAGCACCGTTACATCCTGATCAGATTCTGTCTAAACTACATTCTCCTAATGTTGGGGCACCCAAGTAACTTATTTTCAATAAGTAACCTACCATTCTGTCCATGCAATAACAAGTCGACTCAATCGACTTCGCACATCCTATTTTACTGCCCTTTTATACAGTAGAGAGAAAAATGTTTAGCATCCCATTGAAAAAATGTACTTTGCGTTCTCCAGCATTAGCTCTTTCCTTATTATATCACTTAGAAACTCTGTTTGTCTGTTATGCACTGGCCTCTTTTCTACTGGCTTCTACAAAAACCCATAAGGTTTTTAGCCTGACACCAGACGTACCTCACTAATATTCGTTTTAACACTAGTTTAAAAATCTGTGAATGTCTACCTCAGTGACATTGCACGTTTTGCACAAACTATGTTTTTAATCCTAATATGAATTGTTAAGTCTCACTGTTAAATGGATTTTTTATTGTAATTATTTTTATGAAGATCGGTTCTTGTATGTAATGATGTGATTTTTATATGTACTTTTATGCATTTTATCTAAGTGTGAAATAAAGTCTTTGAATATTTCAGAATGATTTTGATATTGAACTATAGTGAATGACTTTGAAATTGAAGCTATATCACCCTCCGCTAGACTGGGGGGGAGGAGCCTGAAGAACTCTTTGATTTATTCTCATCCGCTTCATGGAGGTAAGTATATATTTGCTTATAATGCTCAAAGAAGAGCATATTTATTTACTCTGGGATGGCAAAACAAGTCCCAGATCTTGGGCATCTTAATGTGCTAATTGTGTTTTTCACAATTATTTCAAAAGTCTGCCAGGCTATAAATCTGCCTGCATAATTACTAAGCCTGGGCAAAGCACTACGCTACGCTCGCGCAGTTTGCGAAGTTTGCGCTACTTCGCACTACGCGAATTGCACGTAGCACAGTGCAAACACGCGTAGCGTAGCGGTCATTTTTGCTTGCTCGCGGTCCTCAACGTCAAGTTGGCGACCGCGAGCAAGCAAAATGACTATCCCGGTGAGACTTTTTCCTCGTTCGCGATCAGCAACATCAAGTTGCCGATCGCGAGCGTGGAAAAAACCTCCTGGCGAGATTCTCAACGCGGGAGGTCAGGTTTCTCATTGCGAGTGGTTGCGCATGCTTGCGACCGCTCGCGATGAGAAACTACCAGTCCGCGTTGAGAAGCTGCCGCTCGAGTAAAAATCTACTCGAGCGGCAGTAAAGCACAGCTCGCACTGTGCAAGATGCCGTTTTCAATGATTGCACAGTGCGGACAAGCATCCGGCACTGTGCAATCAGTGCGAACAGCATTTTGCACAGTGCACTACGCAGTTCGCGTAGCTACGCATAGCTCGCGTAGTGCGAGGTGCACTTCACGTAGCTTCGCGTAGCGCAACTTCGCGAACTACACCCAGGGTTAATAATTACTCTCCTTATATATTTTCATAAGATATATTGAGTTATTCAGGTAGCACCCCATATAGTAATATTCATGTAAAATAGTTTTATCTTTTTCAAAGGCTATATTATTTTACGTTGTTATCCCATATCTTGATATTATGTTACCTCAAACCTAGATCATAGCCCTTAATATTCAATTTCACTCACATTTTCATCACTGCTGTACTTGCTCAAATATAAATTCATTTAGAAATTTTCAGGAATGTTTCTTCATCTTTAACATTATCATAAGTTCTTCTGACCAGGATTGCAAGCTCTAACTTTTCTGCTCTAATATTCTTTCAGCAGATAATATCTTTGGAAATTAAAAATACCCGTAAAGGTACATTAAATCATTTCTTTTGAGGCAGTATCCAGATTCTTAGAAAAGGATTGTGAGATTTCTCCCTTTATCTCTTCTAACCAAATTTTCTTTCTAAGTATATTTTATTGAAAGTCCATCTCCATTCTATTAAACCTGTTATATGCAGTTTGACAGCTGAATGATCCGAAAAAACATTTGGAAATACTAATACATGCTCAAACTTAATTGTGGAGGCAGTCAGAAACAAATCAACAATAGTTGCTAATTAAAATGGAGCTGATACACAGGTCTTTACTCGGTTCTTTGTGAACAATAGTCTCCATGGATCCATCAGCATTATATCTTTCTGATACAAGCTCAAAAACCCCCGTGTGTTGGACTTTACTTGCTTCTTATTCAAAGTTGTAGTGTTCACGGCTGGTAATCTCAAAAAAAGAAAATCACCTCATCACAATTTTTCCTGAGATTAGTACCAAATAGTTCTGGGTTATCTACAATCATATGTAAAAACTGACTAAGATTGTGTAGATTAATAAAATAGTACAGTTAATCCAACATCAACAACCCTCTTTATTTTCCTGCCTAGTATGAATTGGGTACTGAGATTCTTTGTGATCAAAATCGCGACCCCCCACCCCCTTTGAGCTGCCCTTGTGTAGGAGAAGCACTTAAAGCCAGTCTTTGTTTTGTACATCCTAAATGTGTGAAATTTAGCAGAAGGGATATGGGACTTCTGTAGCAGAATAGTGGATGGACTGTGGGTCAAGATCCATATTTTGATCGCCTGTGCTCTTCTCTTATTATTTAATCCATTCACATTAAAGGAGAAAATCTTTAGTTTACCTATCACTTTAATCAAATATCGACATCCTTATTTACATCCTATCTTTATCAAACATTTGTGGACTATTCCACTATAAACTATTCAAACATCGACCTTTCCTGCTGATCTTAATACATACGTAGTAAATGAAAAAGTATATATAATGATTTAGGGCTCTACTTAAATAGTCTAGAGTTTTGTGCAAATGTACAACAGCATCAATGATGTTTATAATTAATAAAGTGCAGTGATTTGTTTCACACATAGATCTGATGCAGTGTATATATCAGAGAGCTCCTCTAAAACATAACAACTCTTAATGGTGGCACACCTTTTTGTAACCCTTTTACATTTTTTACAATGCCACACCAAACATTCCCCTCACATTTGTGCTATAGCAGATGTGTCACCCATCCACCCACCCTGAACAACAGGACACAGCTGGAAGGCTTCTAGGGCCATGACGTGGTGTCAGTATTCTCTAATCCCTGCTGATCATTGCCTCGACTCCCATACCTTGATATAATGTCCCCTCAAGCCTAGATCGTGGCCCTTAATATTCAATTTTATTCTCATTTTCATCATTGCTCATCTTGCTCAAATATAAATTAATAAAAAAAAAAATCAGGAACGTTTGTGCATCTTTAACATTTGTGAACACCTGATACTGTCCTTTAGATACCAACTTTAGCCTTGACAATTCAACTATACAAGTCTGAGCCCCCACTGCTTGAAATTAAGGAAGTATGATTTTAAACTCTTCATGTCTGAGCATATTCAAAACGAAAATGTATTCTGTACTAAGAAGTCTTTTTATTTAATTGTTTTGTCCAATATCAATGCCTTTACTATGTAATTAAAAAAATTACCAAACACTGTGCATGGGTACGTGGACCGTGCGGATGGGTAGGAGAGAACTCAATGAACACACATTAATGACATTTCTTGTGGGTTTTCTGGAAGCATGTATGTGCTTATTAAAGATTTGATAATTGAAATAGACCCACCATTGTCCTCCTGTATTTCAGGCACACCTGTGATTCTAAAGTTGCATGATCTACAATAGTTCTCCATTTGTTCTTGTTTATCATGCAAAGTTGCTAACTCCCTCTCCAGATTCACAGTTTACATTCCAGTGGTGTACAGCTTGTCTTCACATCCTGACACCCTTTGTTCTATTTCCTCAATTTTGTCAAAAAAACAAGTCATTAATCCCTCTATTTTCTAGATTCGTCCTTTGATTGCATTTGCCATCCCTATCTATTGCTGTTTGAAGTATTTTATCTCCCCTAAAAACTCTTCTAGTATAAGCATAAAATGCTCCAATAAATTTAATAAATTGATTGCTGTGATAAAGTTACCTTGGATGTCAATGTCTATGTGAATGCCAGAGATTTAACTTGTACCTCTTGTTCATCTACCACCAATGAGTACTGCTGGTTTACTCATGTTATCCTTTGATTGGGATGATTCATGCCTCCTATTCCCTCAGATTCTCCAACAGCATCTAACCATTATTTTCACAAATATTTAGGATTGTCTTTGGGGCAGACATGTTGTAACAAGGTAAAGATACCTACCGACCCATTCACTACAGTTAATGTAGTGGCAGGTATTTTCAGAAAATTTTCAGGTTTGGTTAATAGCAAAGTTGAGGGAGTTCCGATCTTTTAAGAATATTGGATCGTCATCAAGACTTAAATTAATGGGAGACCAAGGGCAAGAGATTAGTTGTATGGGAGTCACCGAAGATCCTCAAAGTAACACAGTCCAGAGCTATAAAGGTAGCTGGAATGTGAACAACACTGGGAAAGCACATTTATGGGTGCTGGATCGAGGCCTCTTGATGGCGGTAAACAAAAAACCAGTGCCATCTAGCTTGGAGCAAAATTGAAAGCAGAAGTTAAAGTAAAAAATAAAGGACAACTCTGTTCAGTTCTAAGGCAGACAGGCACCAGTTATTCAATACATTACACAGTGAAGTCATATCTCCTCTTGAGGCCATAGCACATTCATTTTTTAAGTGGGCCAAGTTGTACATTTTATTTATTTATTTATTTATTTTTAGAGTTTTCTATAGCGCGAACCAGACCCAAGGTAGGGTATCAGAGCGCTTTACATATTGAGCAAGGTATGAATAGCACATATAGTAAAAACGTGGCATACAAAAAAGCATAGCATATAAATTAACAACAAAGCATAACAGAGTTCAGGGGATAAAAGCAGAATAGAGAATTTTCTGAGCAATAAGAGTCAATACGAGTTTGTGCGAGTCTTAGCTTCGAAATATCAGTAGACGGAGAGTATAGTTAAGTTTGAGGTTGTAAGCTGGTGTGGTGATTGTGCGGATTTAAGGGAGGAATTTGCTCATCAAGAATAATTTTGCTTCCTTTTTGAAGAGAGGTGTCGGGGCGATTTTTCTGATGGATGGCGGAAGCGAGTTCCAAATTCTTGGCGCCGCTCCAGAAAATGCTCTGTTGGAGGTTTTAGTCTTGTTGAACCGCGAGGGTTTTAGGAGTAGATTGTCTGCGCTCCTAGAATGTCTGTTTCCTCCAGATAAGGTAAGTGTTTGGGCTAGGTACTGGGGGGTGTTGTGGTGTAACGCCTTGTGAGTGATGCAAGCCATCTTTAAGTGAATACGAGCTTCATAGGGTAGCCAGTTGAGTGCCTTTAGGTGTGGCGATATGTGGTCAAATTTCCTAGATCCTGTTATGAGTCTTGCTGCGGCGTTGAGACAGGCTTTTAGAGGGGCGGTTGAGATTTTGGGAAGCCCTGAGAGGGTAGAACATCCGTACTCCAGCCTTGATATGACTAAGGACTGAACTGCAGTTTTGAGGTCCGGGTTTTCGATGAATGGCTTCATTCTCCTGAGATAGCTGAGGTGAAAGCGGGCATTTTTAGCCATCAAGTTGATGTGAGCTTGCATGTTAAGGTTCTTATCCAGTGTGATTCCAAGTGATATTGTGGAGTCCACCAACGTTGGTGTACAGTTCAGAGCAGTGATCATTTTGGTCCATTCCTTTGTTTCCCGGGAGTTATTGGGGGGGGAGATAAAAGAAATTTGTTTTTTTGTAAGTTTAGCTTGAGGAAGTTGGTCGTTAACCATTGGACGTTTTTTTCGAGAGCTAGATTCATTGTCTTTATCTCTTCGATGGAGGTGATCTTAATGTAAAGTTGAGTGTCGTCCGCGTACATGTGGTAGGAGATGTTCGCCTGCTGTAGTAGATCGGTGAGTGGTTCGACATATAAGTTGAATAGCGTGGGGGATAGGGTAGAGCCTTGTGGTACTCCTAGTAGGTTAGGTGAGGAGAGAGAAAGAATCTTATTGGTCATGAACGATTGTGTTCTGTTTTCCAGAAAGGATTTGAACCATAGAAGGACTGTGCCAGATAAACCCATCCTGTTTTTTAGTCTTCTTAGAAGTTTGTCGTGATTGACCGTATCGAAGGCTGATGAGAGGTCGAGCAGGACTAATAGGCAGGTTTCATTGCGGTCAAGAGCTAGGAGGGCGTCGTCTACTATATGCAGGATGGCTGTTTCTGTGCTATGGCCAGCTCTGAAACCCGATTGATGGATGTTCAGTAGATTGAAGTTTGTGATGTGTTGGTTCAGTTGCTGCTGAACACATTTTTCCAAGACCTTTGCTAGCATGGGAATGTTGGTTATTGGTCGGAAGTTGTTGGGGTCGGAGGTGTTAGCTGTCGTTTTTTTTAGGATAGGGGTGACTTGGCCAGTTTTTAGGCAGTCCGGGATGTGACCTTGTGTTAGCGAGGCATTGATGATTTTGGTCCAGAGAGGGGAGATGATATGGTAGATGTGGGGTAGGCAATTTGATGGGACGGGGTTATTGAAGTGGTTGTTGAGTTTGGTAGTCGCTAGAATTTTGGTGATGTCATTGAGATCGTAAAGTTTGAAAGTAGACCAGTGAGAGTTATTTTTGGGCAGAGTTAGCTCATGTTGTACCGGGTTAATGGCTTGAGTGATCTTTGGGGTGGCTGAGTTGATAGCCGCCGTACTAAGTTCGAGTTGGAGAGAATTCGTTTTTGCTGTGAAGAATGAGGAAAATTCTTCACTACTCAGCTGTGAAGTCGATGTTAAGAGTGAGGATTTGGCCAATTTGTTCGATTGTTGTTTCAGAATTTCGAAGAGTTTTTTGGTCTATTTTTGGCATTCTCTAGTTCTGATTTGAAGAAGTCTTTTTTTGATTGTAGAATACTTTTATTGTATGAGTTTCTGGCTTTCCTGAGTAGTTTAAGATGGAGGGGGGAGGGATGTTGCCTCCATTTCCGTTCCGTTGATCTGAGTTTGCGTCTCTCTTCATTCAGGGCTCAGCTGAACCATGGGTTTTTATCTTTGTCCGGAATTCTTTTGAGTTTTGGCGGAGCGGCTTGGTCGAATACTTTGGTCATCGTGGAGTTATAGTGAGCAGTGAGTGCATTAACGTCTGACAAGTTATTGGGGGGGATAAGAGCCTTCTCACAGTGGGAGGCAAGGTTGTTCCAGTTGATGTTCTTTGTGTCTCTTATCCATTGTTTCGGCTTGATTTGTTGCGAGAAAGTTTTCTTGTTAGCGGAGGGAATTTGGAAGGTGATAATGTGGTGGTCTGACCAGTCACACAGGGTAATCGAGATCGATTCAATTGTATTTTGTTTAGAGATGAGCCAGTCGAGAGTAGCACCCTTTGTGTGAGTAGGCTTTGAGATAGCTTGGATCAGGGAATGGTCTGCAAGGAAGGTTTTGAGGGCGTTAACCTGCTTGTCCAGTGGGTTCTCCCAGTGGAGATTGAAATCGCCAAGGAATATGTCGTTGGAATGAGGGGAAGAGTTTGCAGTAATGATTTCCATAAGTTGTTCTGTGAAATTTGTGTTCAAACCGGGTGGATGGTAGAGTATATGTAGTTTGTGGGAGTGGTTACTTGATGATTTCACAGAAATCCCAAGGTATTCACAGGAGTCCAGGGGTTCCGAGTGAAACTTTGAGATGGTGATGTCAGAGCGATGTATGCGGGCTAAGCCTCCGCCTATTTTGTGTGGTCTGTCTAGTTTAATGATGTTGTGGTCTGGAGGGACAAGAAGGTCTAGGCATGGTGAGGATGATTCTTTGAGCCAAGTTTCTGTGAGGATGATTATATCCATTTTCATGTTAAGGACGAGGTCGGCAATGTCAGAGGCATGTTTAGTGGCTGAGCGGCAGTTTAGTAGAAGGCAAGAGATCTGGTTTGAGGAATTCTTTAAAGTAGGCTCCTAACTATCGTAGTTCAGGGTTATGGAATGAAGGTTATTCCGGTTTATTCCTCTATGGATTGGATGGGATGTTCTGCATGGGTTGATGGGGATTGGGAGAATAGCGTATTCCTCTTTGTCTATGATAGGGCAGGAAGGAGCTTCGTATAGCAGTAGAAGTGTTTGAATTTCCTGGTCCGATATGTAGTTGGGGAGTTTGCATGTGCGCAAGTGTCAATTAGTTAGCGGCAGGGGGACAGTGTTTGTCACGTTGTCGTCTGTCGCTAGCGAGTTTTGAAGATGCTTAAGTTTGGCAAGAGATTTTTCAGCAAGTTGTAGAATGGTTCTGATTTCTAGGATAACGTTTTGTAAGTTCCTGGCGGTGAGGTAAGACTGGGTTTTGAGTGAGACTTGTTCAATCTGCTGATGTGGAGGGGGAGACAGGATGTTGGGTGTCGAGGGAGTCGTATTGCTGTTAGTTCTCATGGCATTTCTAGATGAGGGTGTTAGTGCAGTGTGTGCTAAGGAAGGAGAGTTGGTGATGCTTCTTTCATCGGTTCTGGGTGACGGAAGGGGTCGATGATCTTCAGGAGATGGGGGGGTGGTGGGGGTAGTAAGGTCCCGAGAGGCGCAGCGTGAGGTAGATGAGGGTGTCAGTGCAATGCGTGATAAGGAAGGAGTGTTGGTGATGCTTCTATCATCGGATCTGGGTGAAGGAGGGGGTCGTTGATCTTCAGGAGTGGAAGGGGTGGTGGGGTAGTAAGGTCCTGAGAGGCGCTGCGTGAGGTGATGGTGTGAGCTTTTAGGGTGATGAAGTATTTGTCGAATAGTTCTAGGTCCTTGTTAGCTGCTTGAATAAGAACAGTGCCATTTTTGTAGGACGTTATATTCAAGGTGGCTTTGAGATTCTGCGTGGGTGTCGTTGTAATCCTGGTTCCGTAGGGAATATTTTTATGGTCATGGATGGTTAGTAGCTTGTAGAAGGCCGATCGCCATTTGGCTATTTTTCTTGTGAAAAATATGAGGTTATTGATTATAAAGCCTTTTTGGCATTGAAGGAGGGATCCAGGAACAGGGTATCAGGGTTTTTTCTGAGGAGGTTGTGTTTGAAGGTTTTAGAGGCACTTTTTGTTAGATTATGGGGGTATTGAATAGAATATGCGCTGTTTCCTTCAGGTATCATGTTTGGTCCAGCCATGATGTGCGATTCCTTTGGACAGGGAGGGAGCGACAGTATAATAATGGGTTGAGAGCCGTTACCAGTTGGTTATTAGTGTGAAGTATAACTCTTTCTGTTAGTGGCCGTTACATGATGGCAGATGTTTTTGATGGGAGCCGTATCGGGATGATTGCCATATTAGTGGGTGTTATCAATTGTCATTCAACTTGGGTAGTTCTTATAGCTGATTGAGAATATATATGAATTAGCCGTTACAAGATGGCTGCCGGTTAGTTGGGAGCCAATGCAGGATGGCTGCTGTTTTGTTGTTGCTTATATAAGATTTAGCCGTTACAAGATGGGTGCCGTGTTAGTTGGGAGCCATTACAAAATGGGTGCTGTTTTTGGTGCTGATTGTATAAGAGTAAGCCGTTACAAGATGGCTGCCGTTTTAGTTGGGGGCCGTTACAAGATGGCCACTGTTTTAGATGGGGACCGTTACAAGATGGCTGCTGTTATGGTGGTAGCCGTTACAAGATGGCTGCCAGATTTGGGGGAGTCCTCCATAGGTAATCAGTATGTAACTGGGTAGTCCTTTTTTACTCATGAGGTTCTCAGCAGTTCAGCCATTTTAAATGCTGGAAAGTACAGAGGGGTAGTGATTGTAAGAAAATGGCTTCCCTCTGCAAGTAATAGCTTTTAAGAGAGTGGTTTCCCTTTGCATCACATTTCCCATAATGGACAAGTGAGATGAATGATCTAATGGCAGAAAACCTTCCAAAACCACTAAAAACCTGACGAGCGTGTCAGGAATCAGCAAAGATGTGGGGCTAAATTTTAAATTAGCCATTCATTGATGGTGAGATCTAGTCAAACCTAATTAAATGTTCTGAAGCTTAACTTTTCCAATTTTTAAAAAAACTGATAGTCTTCCGTTTTTTGGCACATGCTTTGTGGCATACAAAATTACACCAACAATACATACATCCAAAGGCCAGACTGGTAAGTTACTGTTGCAGTTTTACAATGCCTCCCAAATCACTCCTGGCCCCCCCAGTTCAGTCCATTGCACTACAAAGGAAATCTTCTCCTGAGCTAACACTTGTTTTTGTCTGCCTCCAAAACCTGAATCTCCGTGGTCTACTCTTGCTGCTCTGAATGGAGAGGTACTTAGAACAAGTAAAATATAGTTCCCATTTCAAAACTGCAATAAAGATAAAAAATAATTTAAGATCACCACTGTAACTTTGAGCCCAGGTACCTATGTGGTTGGTAATTTGGATTTTTTTTAAATACAACTGTACTAAATTGAGCATTGAGGCTGACCCTATTTCACAGATAAAAGGCACTGGAGATTTAAAAATATCATATCTCTGTGATAAAAAAAATCAGACAACTACACAAAAGATGAATTTTCCTTCATATAAAATAGGCGTTTGTTAGACCTGTCAGCCTTAGGGTGGTCTTCCTCCAAACCTTTTGCCTCACTTCCTCGATTTTTGCTGCACTTATTTTTGTTGGCCATAGGTGTTTGTGTACTTTACCACTGCTAACCAGTGCTAAAGTGTTTGTGCTCACTCCCCTAAAACATGATTACATTGGCTTATGCCCAACTGGCACATTTCATTTACTTTTAAGTCCCTTGTAGAGTGGTATAGCACATACCCAGGACCTGTAAATAAAATGCCAATAGTGCCCCTGCAGCACTTATTCTGCCACCCACCTGAGTAGCACTTCAAAACATGTCCCAGGTCTGCCACTGCAGTCTGAATGCAGTTTTAAACTTCCAAGTAGGCTCGGCATTCAAATCCCCCAGCCAAGTCTTACACTCCTCTTTTGTTATAAATAAGTCACCCCTAAGGTAGGCTCTAAACAGCCCATAGGGCAGGATGTTGTGTAATCAAAAGGTTTGACATGTACTTTTAAGTTTTACATGTCCTGGTAGTGAAAAACTCCTAATCTCATTTTTCTCTACTATGAGTGTATTATTAGGGATTCGTTATTACATTTAATGAGCTGTAATCTCCTATTCGGAGCTGGTAGCTACATTATGTTTGGTGTCTTTGGAATTGTGGTAAAGTGCCCTATTTAATCCTAAAGTCAGGTGTTTGATCACAATTATAAAAATGCCACTTTTAGAAAGCTATCATTTTTCTGCCCTTTGTGTACCTCTACCCTGACCTGGGTCACATGACTGGGTGTAACTGACAGTTAGACTTTGTGAATTCCCCCAGACAGTCACTCATTAGTGCCTGAATGGGCCATTAACTGGCAGGTTGGGTGTCAGAGCCCCACTTACATCTGAATAGCCTATGCTCTGCCTTCACACAAAGGGCCTAACGACCCTGCATTGTTACTTCAATCAGCTTGGAGCTAGGGTAGGGGAGGCAGGAACGTCCATGCACTTCATAGCCACTTTCTAGAAGCTTCTCCCATCTTCCAGAACTAGGGCACCAGGGTATATAAGAAGGAACTCAGACACTAACTCTCCAGTACACTTCTGGATCTGTGGTGCTCTACCAGGAACCTGTCAGGACCTCCAGAGTGACTCACAAGGGCAGTTTTCTGGCCACCTGTTCAGAGCCACAAGAACACACACAGCTTCCTACAGCTTGAACCCACATCTGGGCCCTGCTGGAGTGAGTCCTTACCTTCCAAGTGGTGCCCCTCCTGTCCTGGACCCTTGGAAGTGGTGCTAAAGGTGACGGCTATCCAAAATCCAAAGGTGAGGACTTGTAAAAGTTTTGGCTGAAAACTGCTCTGAGAACTAGAAGGAGACCAGGACCAATCTGCTCACGTATCCATCCGAGGTGCATTGCCGGCCGGATTGACTTGTGGCTTCTCCTGTTACATTCGTCTCAGCATCAGCAAGCCTTTTTCAGCCGTCCTTCGCCAAAGGGGTATCCACCCTCGTGGAACTGTCTTTGGGTACAGCCCCCTGCCTCATCCTATTGGAGATTTTCAACTTCCATTTCGACGACTAAGTCCGAATGTAGAAATCTTCACCGTGGCTTCGACCCAAAGCTATCCAACGATGACGCTCTGTCATTTGGACACCTCCTACATCTTTGCCCCACTGAACTTTACCTTCTCAGAACATTTTACTCAAGATTTTTTCCAAATTCAAAGGTAAGCGCTGACTGGGCCCAATCTACTTCTTGTATCCGAACTACACTCCATAGCAGTCGGCCATATTTTTCGACTTTGGGCTGATCTCGTGCGACCAGATGTCCGCGGCTGGTGATTTGATCTTTTAAGTGCTAGATTTTACTAAAAACTTTTAAAAACCATAACTCCACTTTTACTGATTGGATTTTGGTGTCAAATAATCTATTAAAATGTACTCTTTTTTTAAATTGGTTTGGGATATTTCTTGTGTTATGTTTTCACTTTAATACTATTTGTGTGCTGCATAAATACTTTAGACATTGCCTCTAATTTAAGCATGACTGATTTGTGTGCCAAGCTACCCAGGGTTAAGCACAGAATAATTTTTGTGTCTTTTGGTGGTTCACCCTGCAAGGGACTGTGCCTGTTGCTTGCCCAGTGCTCACACCCCAGTCAACCACAAACCCAATTTCTAACAGTGTTGAATACATAACTAAACAGTGATGTGAACATGATGCAGAGTTCATCATATATGAGTTAAAATACAGCTAAATGTATATTATAAAATGTTTCCAAGCACCAAAATGTTCAGTAAATAACTAAACAGAACACAATAACATACACAAAACTATACCACTTTTAAAACATAACACATCACAATAAAAGAGTCAAATGAGAACACAACACAAAAACTGCAGTACAATAAAATAAAATTACATTGCAATAATGCAGCACAAAAAACAACAGAACACATCTCAAGCACAACAAAATGGCACACAGCAAAAGTGCACTAAAGTTCTTGTCACATATTGCCACCAAACCTAATACCACCAGTCAAAAATGTTTTGGGATCCGACCCTAGCAGTGCTAAAACATACATATTGCCACATAGGTATCTTTATGCATTACTGATTTTTGAGGGAAGAATAAATAGAGGGAGCTAATAATGGCCCTTCCTTTAAATTGTTTATGTGGCAATTTAATTGGCTTTTTTGCCCAAGAAGCTGCATTATGCACTGCCCTGTGGCTGTAGTAGCAGGCATTGCGACACCACAGCTGAACGGTCATGCATGATTACAGTAGAACAAAGTTGTTATTCGCTTATTGCTGGTGAGAAGTGATATTAAACTACACTGTAAGAAGACAATTAGAGATAAGGTTCCGGGCTGGGATTGCAGGCTTCGAAGTATTATATAGACATTGGAGAGAATATTTGTACCATGTCTTTTCTTTCAATTTTCTCTTCGTTTGGTTAGTCCAGGCCTCATTATATCAGTATTTTAAATGAAACACAGTTCATTTTCTGATGATGCTTTAAGAACGTTTCCTTTGATAAATTATAATTGTTTAGCAATGTTGCTACTGAAGCCTTGTATGTGTAAATTGACACTTAAGGGAATACGTTCTAGTGTTTGCTTTCATAAATACAACGTTTTATAACAAAATAATGAATTCAGCACAGGCTTAGAAGGAACATAAAATGCGTTGAGCTGTTACCTCAATTTGTGCAGCTGTACCGTAGCTTAAACTAATGCAGAATGTGCTTCTTTTTCCTCTAGCATTCCTGCCTCAGTAATACATTTCAATGAACTGCAGTAGTTTAAGAAATGAATAAAGGAGCCATGTACTTCAGAAAAAAAGGTTATTTAGGTATAATGATTTGTACTTTCTGTCATATTATAATGGCAAGCATACATTTTCCTTTGAAACATGTTTTATTAACACTTTTTCCCACAGTTACATCAAAAGAGTCTATAAATAAGTGATGTGCTCAGCCTGCCAGCCTTTACATGCATACCAATTACCTCTATTGGTTTCAGAACACGTAGTTCTACTTTAAACAAGCCAGATAATATTCCAAGCTGAAATATTCAACATCTCCATCTTGGTATGCTGTCACCACGCTTGGAATGTTTATAATTAGTAATCACTTTCACCGATGGTATGCTGAATGGCATACTGCATTTTATACCCATGCTCACGTCAACCCTAATTAGCATTCCGGCATTGTTCCTTTCAAAGATGCAGGGCAAATCTGAAGGCACGTCAAGTGTATGTTTTGATCTTGAAAACACATTTCATATTTTATGATGGGAACTCGAGGTGGAAACGCTTCTATGGGTATAATAATATGATTCTTAGTAAGTGCTGGAAATTACAATGTAGGCTTAGTGTTTTACTATAACCGGTACAAGATGAATGCGAGGTACCGCAGAGTTAAAATAAATGCAGTCAGCAACAAATGATACCTTCTCGACAGCAGATCTGGATGGCTGTGGAGTCAAACGGGTTCTTATTGTGCCATTTTTAAAAAACACTCATTTTTAAATGATGCAATCTGAATTGTATGTAACAGTTGTAACCTCCTTTTAAGACAACGGTTGATTTTCTTGTACAATGTGGTGCTTTTTATTATAATTATTACAATTTCCTATAGCCGACTCGTACTTTCAGGCAGCACACTCTGAACATGGCGGCAGGGTAGAGAAGTTGAGAAGGAACTGCTCCAATGTCACTGTTCACAAGCACGAGGTGTTGCTATAGTATGGAAATAAACACATTTACACAAACCTACTTCCATAAAAGCAACGTGCTTAGTCCTCTCCGGAAATCAATGTGATTCTTCTTCTTGGGAGGGATGGGATAATTGTACAGCACACTGTCACTCAAATAGAGCATCCTAGTGCTGAATGAGACACAATACAAAAACAGCACAGAAGCAGAAAGGTTAAAAGTAACATGCACATGTGTTGTTTAAGATTAGTGTAACATGTTAGCACAGTCCAGTTCAACAGATTTGTGTCATTGGAAGTCTGTGCCAGACACACCATTTTACGCACCTCACTTTAGATGTGGTTCAGCGTGTCAAAGTTTAAAGTACTTTTAGCATCTTTTTGGTACATCATTGTGGGAGACACACGCACCTCTACATAGAAACAATTCATTAATTTAGTGCCTGATATAGAGTTTGGTGGACAGGGTACTCCATTGCAAACATTACAGAGTACCCAGTCCACCAAACTGATGGATGGTCCGCTCACCTCACACCTCACACATAGGGGTCGATTCCGATCTCGGCCGGAAGCGCACCTAACAGTATTCGTCCGGAAAAAAAACCAGCCGAATGCGTGTTTCCCGACCGATTCGAACACTCGTCCGAACGAACAAGTACGATGCGCATAACAGCCCAGATTCCGAGCGAGCCGTACTTACCCATTTCAGCTTCTGTTCCCCGCCCGAGCCGGATCCGTAAACGCCGATTCGAGTCGCACGGAATCAAATACACAGCAACTTCCGGCCGGACGAGTACGATGCGCCTTCCGTACACGCCGAACCCGTCGCTACGTCCTGCACATTTGAGCATCCGGGCGAGCCGTACATAAGCTCCGTTTCGCGCCACAAGACGATCCACGGCTATGAGACGAACAAGCCTGCGACGAGTACGAGTCGAAGACACGAGAAACCCGAACGAGACGACCCAAGCATGAATCCCATCGCGCAGGTCCTACCAATACTCTACATCTATTACCGGGACCGGCACGGACGCGTACGGCGCAGACGGTAAGTCAAACACCAACAACACTAACAAACGACACGTACCCGAAATATGTCACACACACATAGGGATGCACAAATGACGTACACTAGCAACAGCAGAACCATAGGGGCGGGATGGCCATCACCAATGCCATACACACCCATAGGGGGATGGATGCCTACCACTACCACCACCCCTACTAATGGGGTGCTGGATGCCTGCCACTACCACCACCCCTACTGAGGGGGGCCTGGATGCCTGTCACTACTACCATCCCCACTCATAGGGGGATGGATGCCTACCACTACCACCACCCCTACTAATGGGGGGCTGGATGCCTGCCTCTACCACCACCCCTACTGAGGGGGGCCTGGATGCCTGTCACTACTACCATCCCCACTCATAGGGGGATGGATGCCTACCACTAATACCACCCCTACTAATGGGGGCTGGATGCCTGCCACTACCACCACCCCTACTCAGGGGGCCTGGATGCCTGCCACTACCACCACCCCTACTCAGGGGGCCTGGATGCCTGTCAATACCACCACCCCTACTAATGGGGGCTGGATGCCTGCCACTACCACCACCCCTACTCAGGGGGCCTGGATGCCTGTCACTACTACCATCCCCACTCATAGGGGGATGGATGCCTACCACTAATACCACCCCTACTCATGGGGGGCTAGATGCCTGCCACTACCACCACCCCTACTCAGGGGGGCCTGGATACCTACCACTACCACCACCCCTACTAATGGGGGGCTGGATGCCTGCCACTACCACCACCCCTACTCAGGGGGCCTGGATGCCTGTCACTACCACCACCCCTACTAATGGGGGCCTGGATGCCTGCCACTACCACCACCCCTACTCAGGGGGGCCTGGATGCCTGTCACTACTACCATCCCCACTCATAGGGGGATGGATGCCTAGCACTACCACCACCCCTAGTCATGGGGGCCTGGATGCCTGTCACTACTACCATCCCCACTCATAGGGGGATGGATGCCTACCACTAACACCACCCCCACTCATAGGGGGATGGATGCCTACCACCCACACAACCCCCACTCATAGAACGGGTAATGCATGACACAACCAGCATACTCCAACATAAGGAATGCCTGAAAATTACATCCCCCCAACACCATGACAAGCGTGTGTAGTCTGTGTCAAATGCCTACAACACTGAACATGACATTGAACATACAATGTGACCCCCTATCACATGTGTCACACATAAATGTGTGTGGCCTCCACAATGCAAGCCGACCATGACCACTGTGGCAATGGGGTCGAACACCCCATCATCACAGTGACCAAAAGGTAAGTGTGGGTTCCATAGCTGAAGCACATTTTGAACATTGTGGCAATGGGGCCTAAACCCCATCATCACAGTGACCAAAATGTAAGTGTGGGGTCCATAGCTGAAGCACATTTTGAACATTGTGGCAATGGGGCCTAAACCCCCATCATCACAGTGACCAAAATGTAAGTGTGGGGTCCATAGCTGAAGCACATTTTGAACAGTGTGGCAATGGGGCCTAAACCCCCATCATCACAGTGACCAAAAGGTAAGTGTGGGTTCCATAGCTGAAGCACATTTTGAACATTGTGGCAATGGGGCCTAAAGCCCCATCATCACAGTGACCAAAAGGTAAGTGTGGGTTCCATAGCTGAAGCACATTTTGAACATTGTGGCAATGGGGCCTAAAGCCCCATCATCACAGTGACCAAAAGGTAAGTGTGGGTTCCATAGCTGAAGCACATTTTGAACAGTGTGGCAATGGGGCCTAAAGCCCCATCATCACAGTGACCAAAAGGTAAGTGTGGGTTCCATAGCTGAAGCACATTTTGAACAGTGTGGCAATGGGGCCTAAACCCCCATCATCACAGTGACCAAAAGGTAAGTGTGGGTTCCATAGCTGAAGCACATTTTGAACATTGTGGCAATGGGGCCTAAAACCCCATCATCACAGTGACCAAAATGTAAGTGCGGGGTCCATAGCTGAAGCACATTTTGAACATTGTGGCAATGGGGCCTAAACCCCCATCATCACAGTGACCAAAATGTAAGTGTGGGGTCCATAGCTGAAGCACATTTTGAACAGTGTGGCAATGGGGCCTAAACCCCGATCGTCACAGTGACCAAAAGGTAAGTGTGGGTTCCATAGCTGAAGCACATTTTGAACATTGTGGCAATGGGGCCTAAAGCCCCATCATCACAGTGACCAAAAGGTAAGTGTGGGTTCCATAGCTGAAGCACATTTTGAACATTGTGGCAATGGGGCCTAAAGCCCCATCATCACAGTGACCAAAAGGTAAGTGTGGGTTCCATAGCTGAAGCACATTTTGAACAGTGTGGCAATGGGGCCTAAAGCCCCATCATCACAGTGACCAAAAGGTAAGTGTGGGTTCCATAGCTGAAGCACATTTTGAACAGTGTGGCAATGGGGCCTAAACCCCCATCATCACAGTGACCAAAAGGTAAGTGTGGGTTCCATAGCTGAAGCACATTTTGAACATTGTGGCAATGGGGTCTAAAGCCCCATCACCACAGTGACCAAAATGTAAGTGTAGTCATGGTAAAAGCTGCAAATGCCAAACTGCATGGATTATTCCTGGTCACACAACAACAAACACATCAGTGGCATAGTAGTGCTTGTGTCCCATAGCAACAGAGATTGGGTGAGGCAAACAGTGCAGTGCAAATGAAACATCGCTTTGGCCATGTGCAGACAAACATCACCCATGGGGGCTCACATTGTCAACATTCACAAATAACACAATGACAGAAGTGACCATCACAATGCAGATCCACATATCTGCACCAATGGACACACAAATGTAGATATCCTGTGGAGACTGTAGATGTCAGGTGAACAAATACCATACCATGGCAGCAATGGGACATACAAACCATGATCATTGTGCTGACTGATGACCTAGGAGTCCCAGGGACAGCAGGGGTAAGCCACCAAACAACATACAGCCAATGGCACACTAAAGATATGCCAATGCAGTGGTGCAAATGCACAAACACAAACAGGCAGACTCACACTGCATATCAAACACTACAGGTGAGGGGGTGGTGTGCCAGTGTCCCCAGGCAAACACACAACACACGAGGAGGCCTGAATCCCCATTACACAGATGTCAACACAGTGCCACACAAAAGTAACTCATGGATCGGATTCCCCTATGTGGGCAATCAGGCATTGTTAGATGAGGGAGCCCAAATTACAAATGTCACACAAGCTTGTAGGAACAGCAACTAACACAGCAAGAGACAGACCCACCACAGCACTACCCCCAGGGACCCCACATTGTGGTGACACTGGCCTGCATGATAATCCCACTGTGATGACAAAGGTAGATGTCGTACACACTGTGAACCACAGTCATGTGTCCTGAGCAACTAACTACCATCACACCTACACAAGCACAAAAAAACAGCACGGCCTGTCAGCCAAGGCCAACATGGAGGTAGGGTCTAGCCGTGCAACAACTCTCATTTGCACACACTCAACACAACACACCTTGATCTCCACCAATGTGCAGCAGTGAAGCTCACATGGACTGGTGACATTGCACATGCACCCATGACAATCCCAGGGGTGGTGGGGGAACTAAGGTGGAGATACCCATCACACATGGCCAGTCAACAAGACTTGTGAATGTCTCACACACTGCACAGTACGCTGTACATGGGCATGACGTCAAATCCACACCAACCAATGGGATCCCGGACACAGTCACACACCAATGAAGATGGCAAGCTCACCCACAAACAACACACATAGACAACTTCCAACATTGCAGCTCTGACCCTGAGGAGTGGCAGCAGTCACACACACAACGTGTCACAATCACTGGAAGCTAACGCAAACTGTAAATTACATGACTTGTGTAACCAACAAGTGCCAAGGGGAATCCTGACTGTGTCTCATCTGCGTTTGCCCACAAACTCAGCCCTGACAGCAAACACACCTATGGATGACACCCTGATCACCAGTAATGTGCCATGCACCCACATCACAGAGCACCCAGGGAGAAGATCTGGGGGAACATTGCTCAACTCAGCAAGCATCACAAACAGGAACATCACTAGGGACCCCAGCCTGCGTAGCAAAATGGAAGTGAACACACACAGACATGCTCACACAACACACACCTTGGGCTCAGGCAATGTCACGGAATTACACACTGCCATGAGGGGACTCCACTCCTGTGTAAGAAAAGCTGTGCCATACGTTGTCTCTGCAGGGCGCTATCATGTCAGCAGAACACTTGGTCACTCAGTCAACAATTAGCACAAAATGAAGGCTCACGTCACATCAGCCTGGTCATGGCATTGTCACCCAAATCATCTGCACTGATCAAATACACATGTATAGCAAGTTGCACTGATACCACAGATGAGTCCTTCCCCATTGATGCCCAAACATGCATGTCCAGTGGAGATGGTCACACGGTCAGGGAAATAGACCAATTGAACAATGGCAAGCACATTTGATGTGCAGGGGTGTAAGCCACAGATGTGATATTGAAAAAACAGGTAGGGAATCCCATTTGCAAATATGGAAAACATGACACCCTCATATTGCTACAAAGGATGACATGGCTACACACCAGGATAGGACACATTCCCCTGGACCACATGGGGTCCTGCACAGTAACACTTCATTTACCTGACATCAAAAATCAACATCACTGCAGCAAGGGCATGGTTAGCATCATCAACATCATGTACATCTGAAGCAAAACCACTAGAGAACTGAAAGTAGCTTTAATCAGCATATGTTATATTGAAAATTAAAGTCCAGAAAAAACACAAAGGCCAATGTCCAGTCCATGAATCAAGTCCAAACAGGGTGACAGTGGCAGATGTCACCCTCTGCTTGCCTGCACTGATATGGAGCAGGGACATTCCCCTCGGAGGGGTATACGGGGGGCAGGCCAGGCACCGCAGGGACAGGATCAGGGCTCACCAGAAGGAGGCAGGGAAGGGGTGGCTGGTGCTGGAGAGTCACTGACAACTGCAGTGGAGGTGTCTGACATGGTGTGTGCCGGCACAACTGGGGGCATGAGTCGGATGGTGTGGGTGCCGGCACAACTCCAGTGGGCTGGCCAGATGGAGAGGACAGGTTCCCCACTGCAGTGCCCAAGTCAGACGGGGTGTTAGTGGACTCCACTGCAGTGCCCATCTCCAGGGGAGTAGAATGGGGTTCAGGTAAGGTGGGCAGGACAGAGGGGGAGGACACGGTCTCCACACCAGTGGCACTAACATGTGCAGCGGGGGTGTGGTGCTGGAAGAGCAAGTGGGAGGTGGAGAAGGCCGGATCATTTTGGGGATGGTGTATCTGTGGGTGGGGGAACCTGGGGCAGGGTGTGGTGGGGGAACCTGTGTTGTGGGGGCCTGAGGGATGGAGGAAGGAGACTGTGTGCTTGACTTGCAGGGCGGTGGCGGGGTCTTGCTCTTCCGGGACCGGGGGACTTGCGGGTGGGGGCCCCCGTCTGTCTGCGCCTGGGGGAGGGTGTCCGGGGGCGAGGGCACTCCCTCTGTGTGGGTGGACTTCCTCTTCCCCTGTATGCTGGATCAGCGGGATCGGAGGGGAAGAGGCCGAGGTCACAGAGGAAGATTTTCTGTGTAGGTGGGGTTGCAGGTGAGGCAAGGGAAGGGGTCTTGGAGGGAGAGGATTTGGAGGACTGCGGAGTGACTGTGGATGCCTGTGTGTGTGTCTGTTCCCCATCCCCTGTGGGTGTGGTATCAGTCCCCTGAGGATGCTTGTGTGCACGTCTTGCCTTTGTTTTGGGTGTTTCTGTGCTGCTCGTGTCTGTGTGTTTGGGTGATCGTGCAGGTGTGCATGTGCTTGGGACAGGTAGGGTGCCAGGAAGTGTGGATGGGGCAGAGGTAGGAGGGGTGAGGGACTGTTGGAGGAGGGACACTGCTGCCGTCAGGGAGGAGTCCATGGACTTATTGCTCCTCTGTAGGGCAGACATACCCGTCGAGATGCCCTCCATGAACGACACCAGCTGTGTCAACAGAGTGGTGTGTGCATGGAGGACACTCAGCATTGCTGTCTGCCCTACATGGAGCTGCCGGAGTAGGTACACAGACTCCTCACTCAGGGCAGCAGGGGACACAGGGGCAGGGGGTGCGGTGCCTGGCACGAAGGAGACACGCTCCCGAACACGGGAGCCTCCACGGACCTCTGGAATGGGAGCCAATGGGAGGGCGGTGGTGGTGGTGGTGGCGGGGCCAGACAGACTAGCTGGGGTGTGGTGGCTGCTGACACCCGCCTCCACAAGGGAGTCATCCTCCGAGCTGCTGTGGTCCTCAGCTGAGGTGGATGGTGCTGAGGACTCCTCGGTGTGGCTCCCCTCGCCCTCCGTGCCACTGGGTCCCTCCGACCACTCGTCGGCTGTTGACCCAGTCTGGCTCTGCAGCTCCTCCTGGTCCGTGGAGCTGTCCCCTCCTGTGGCCGTGGATGTATCTGCAAACAATTATGGAAACAGACAAACATCAGTCACCTGCACTGACCGCACACACCACAGTAAGTACAGCACATTACAGAGCAAGCCCTGGCATCCTTAGTTGAACATTGCCAAAAGTCCTCACACAGATTAGGAGAAGCCAATTGTCAGTCTGATGGTCAACCATGGAACTCACACCCCTCCTGCCCTTGCACCCATCGGTCTGGTGCCTGTCTGATGGTAATACCCCAGTGTGGACACATGCACCACCTACACAGTTGTTGGACATTGCAGAGAACACAGTGAAGTATGTGAACATGCACACATCACATCTCTTGCCACTGAGTCAGTACAGGTGTCCGGATAAAGGGATGGCCAGAGTCTAATTAGAAATGCATGTGATGCATACCAGCACCAGACACCATGATGCACCCATGTCCGGATAGTCAATGCCACAATGGGGTGCATGTTGCACATGTCACTCCCCTGCAGGATCACTCTTAGGAAGTTCAATGCCATGGCACAGGCATGCCTGCAAAGTCATACATCACTGTCTCCAGTCACATGGGCATGGCAGCCAGCCAACAACAGTCTGCACTGTGTCACAATCCTAGGACATGGTGAATGCAAGTTATGTAGCTGACAAGTGCACATGTCCATACCCCACAAACCACATCATCTGAACTCTTATTTGTCCACGTCATACCAATTGGACATATGGGAGACATGAAACACAACTCTCTGAACCTGAGCACCTCACAGTCTGCTGTGAATGAAAAACAGCTGCCTGAAATTCACAGTCGCATACACCTGTGTGCACAGTCAAGTGATCAAACACCTATAAGTCACAGAAGTATCGTCTCTCATGGTCACATCCCAGATGGCATGCTGAACCCTAACCGATTAACATCCCAGTAGTCCTGACAACGAAGCCACAGCACAATGACACAGAGGCAGACACCTGAGGGAACATTTCACTGATCACAACATGTCAGCTGATACATGGGAGTGGGAGTACAGAGTGTATTGTATGCCCTGGAGTAGGCATGACTGTCCTGCTCCACCTGAAGGAGGGATGAGCCCTGGACAGTAGGCAGGTGGCTAAGCATGTGTGACACACTTGATATACATACTCCTGAGGCCCAAACATTGTTCCCACCCGCAGCATGGGGGTGTGCCAAATACCCCAGGGACATGTGGTGATTCAGATCAGCAAGTGGACCACATATCAAAGTTACACCCAGATTACATGTCAGGACTTAGGCATTGTGTGAGCAATTGACCCACCCATGAAGCACACCACAAAGTCACGGGAACAAATGCTGTCCCCCACCTTGAGCGAAGCAAAATGCAAGGACACAGTACCCAAGTGACACAATTTCCTGACTGTAAGGACCACACCTGCGTATCAGATGAGGAGTGGGCATGTCACAATTGAGGGACATGGGTCCTGGACCACAAGACTGATGTACTGTGGAAGTTTAACCAGGCCAGAGGAGGGCACATAGCATGTCAGACAAAGTTCACAGTGCAGTCATGGACTCACCCCCTCCTTGCTGCTGTCTGTCCTTCAGCTGCCCATCCAGGTCAGGGAAGACCACCGCCAGGATCCGGAGCATGTGGGGGTCAGGGTCCGGTGTCCGCCCCTCCTGCGAGGAGGCGACAGCTTCAGCTGGACCCTTGCGATCCTCCGGGTCCAGCCACGAAGGTCCTGCCACCTCTTCTGGCAGTTGCGGATCCGGCGCTTGTAGACCCCCACGGATCTTACTGCCCGGGCGATGGTCAGCCAGATTTCCTGCTTATGGTGGGCATCAACCTGTGAGGATGACAAAGTGAAAAGGCCATTACTACACATGCAACATATCCGTGCATCACACAGTTGGATATACATGTCTCAATCACAGGGGCATATGATGTACACAGGCAGTGCAACGATGGCTATGAACAGTTTGCCAGCAGTTACTACATGGTATCATTGCATGGGAAGTAAACCTTGTTGGAATGCACTGTTACTGCACTGTACCTGTTCAGTGCATGTGACTACACACTTTGGGGGGAGAACTACTCAGTGAGCATGCTAGCCAGTGGTGTGCACACTGTAAGTCTTGCTAGTCAGACAACATGCACAATTAGTAAGGCAGTGGACAGCACACTCACCTGCTCCCCTGGTGTCCCATACAGCTTGCTGTACTGTGGAAGGAGGCTGTCCAGCAGGGCCTGGTTCTCCTCAAGGCTGAAGGCTGGGGCTCTCTCCACAGTACGTGCCATTGCAGTAGCCAGAGGATGCAGAGACAGCAGCAGTGTTGGTGGCAGATGTCGTCCTGGAGCATGTAGTGCAGGCAAGTGAGCCCTCAGGGGAACAGCCAGCATTATATGTGTGCTGCAGAGGCAGATACTGTCCCATGTGTCCAAAGTGATAGGTCCAAGTCGTTTGCATCTTCTGAATCTGGCCAATCCATGGAATTGCACCACTAATACACGCCCACAGCATCCTTCAAAAGTTAAACTTCATGACACCCATGAATTTGCAACATTGTTGTGGCTGGCCAACTGAATTCACTGCATCAGACTCGTTGAGGCTTCAAAACGCGTCCGTTGCCATGCCAGGCCCCAGCCAATGCGTGCACACCGATCGGTCCATTGCTGTACAATGCGTATTCCGGGATACAACGCGTACCCGCTCACTACCGATGCAATGGGCCGCGGGGCACACCGATCGGTCCATTGCTGTACAACGCGTACCCGCTCACTACCGATGCAATGGGCCGTGCGGGCACACTGATCGGTCCATTGCTGTACAACGCGTATTCCGGGATACAACGCGTACCCGCTCACTACCGATGCAATGGGCTGTGCGGGCACACCGATCGGTCCATTGCTGTACAACGCGTACCCGCTCACTACCGATGCAATGGGCCGTGCGGGCACACCGATCAGTCCATTGCTGTACAACGCGTACCCGCTCACAAGAGATGCAATGGGCCGTGCGGGCACACCGATCGGTCCATTGCTGTACAACGCGTATTCCGGGATACAACGCGTACCCGCTCACTACCGATGCAATGGGCCGTGCGGGCACACCGATCGGTCCATTGCTGTACAACGCGTACCACTCACAACAGATGCAATGGGCCGTGCGGGCACACCGATCGGTCCATTGCTGTACAACGCGTACCCGCTCACAACAGATGCAATGGGCCGTGAGGGCACACCGATCAGTCCATTGCTGTACAACGCGTACCCGCACACTACTGATGCAATGGGCCGTGCGGGCACACCGATCGGTCCATTGCTGTACAACGCGTACCCGCTCACAACAGATGCAATGGGCCATGCGGGCACACCGATCGGTCCATTGCTGTACAACGCTGTACCCGCTCACTACCGATGCAATGGGCCGTGCGGGCACACCGATCGGTCCATTGCTGTACAATGCGTACCCGCTCACAACAGATGCAATGGGCCGTGCGGGCACACCGATCGGTCCATTGCTGTACAACGCATACCCGCTCACTACCGATGCAATGGGCCATGCGGGCACACCGATCGGTCCATTGCTGTACAACGCGTATTCCGGGATACAACGCGTACCCGCTCACTACCGATGCAATGGGCCGTGCGGGCACACCGATCGGTCCATTGCTGTACAACGCGTACCCGCTCACTACCGATGCAATGGGCTGTGCGGGCACACCGATCGGTCCATTGCTGTACAACGCGTCCCTGTACAGGTCACTCGCATATGTCACCATGCTTGTCACTGGTGAACGTATGCCAGCCACATATACTTGCCAGGGACTCAGGGGCACACCTACAACACCACACCCAGTCCACACTGTATCCTAAGGCATGTAAGGCTGCATTACCTTTTCTGTGTATGGGGGTAAACATGTGGTTTTTGGGGTGGCACTTGGGGGCAGCCACACCCAGGCTGTGCACGTGTTCATGGGGACAGGGTCCTTTGTGTGTTGTGCACATGACCACTGTGATGTGCAACTGTTCATTTCGGAGCATGTGGCATGGTCACATTTCCAGGTTGTGTATGTGTATGACATGTCACATACCCCAGGGTCCCATGTGGGAAGGCATGTACGTCACAGGGTGACCCATTGCCACAACAGTGATGGCCCTCCACAGTCTGTGTGCATGTTGTGTTTCCGATGTCTCTGATTCCATGTGCACAATGGGAGACAGTCTCCACATCAACGTTGTTTGTGCATGGACTTTGATGTTGTGCGTGTGTGTGTCACTGACGTCCATGTCTGTCCTGCGGAGGCAACAGGGGCCACTACCTGTGGGAGTCATGTTTGTTTTTCTGACGTGTACATGATACGCCATGTCATGCCAGTGTCCATGTGGCAAGACAGGGTCACTGGGAATCTACCTGTCAATGAGCTGTGATGCCTGTGGCGCATCTGTCCAGACATGTCACTGTGGTGTGTGTGTGGAACGTGACAGCAGTAAATGGGTACTGTGACACAGCCTAATGGTTTCCCATAGCACAACCTGGAACCTGTTGTCAACACATGTTGTACTGAGATGTTAGATGATGGCCATGTAGGTGCCAGATATGTCCGAACAGAACGGCACACACATCAAGTACTTGTGTCTCGTAATGATGTATCATGTGAAATTGAGTATGGTGAATGGCACATATGTGGGGTGACTGACAATCTTTCTTTCTTCACCTATGCACTGCAGGGCTCCAGCTGTCCATAGACCATTCCCTGACCTGGCAACGATGGTGGAACATGACAGCATCCGACGGTACCGCTTCACCAGGCAGCTGATTGAGGATTTGGCAGTGCGCTTGGCACCACATTTGCAACCTGGCCGGCCGTACCCTACAGCGCTGACCCCCAAGGTGAAGGTGATGGCAGCCCTACACTTTTCGCCACCGGTACCTTTCAACACACTGTGGCGACTGCTGGTGGGATGTCACAGACTATGTTCAGCCGTGTGCTACGCGATGTTTTGGAGGCAATGTTGAGATGCCTGAACCAGTACATCTATTTCCCTACACGTCAACAACTCACTGACGTCAAGAGTGACTTCTATGCCCTGGGGAGGATGCCACATGTCATTGGCTCCATTGATGGGACACATGTGGCTTTGGTACCACCACAGGCACATGAGCAGGCATACTGGACCGGAAACATTACCATTCGATCAATGCTCTGGTGGTATGTCTTGCAGATATGAGCATCACACATGTGTGTGCCCGTTTCCCTGGTTCGGCACACAATGCCTACGTGATGAGGAGTAGTCGCATCCCGAGGATGATGTCACAGATGCAGAACCAGCGTGCCTGGCTTGTCGGTGTGTACTGACTTTGTACCATTGTGTGTGTTCTGCTATGTTGTATTCCGCCCACTTTTCCAACTCAGCTAATGTGCAATTGTCTGTCTGTAGGTGACTCCGGATACCCCAACATGCCGTGGTTGCTGACACCCCTCAGGAACCCTGTGACACCAGCCCAGATGCGCTACAATGAGGCACATGGTCGGACCAGGAGAGTGATCGAGCGGACATTTGGTCTCCTGAAGAGCCGCTTCCGCTGCCTGGACAAGACAGGAGGGGCCCTCCCATATGCCCCAGCAAAGGTGTGCAAGATTGTCATCGTCTGCTGCATGCTACACAACCTGGCAGTGTGGAAGGAGTTGCCTCTCATCCTGGATGACGATGACCAACGTCCGCCACCTGTGGAGGATCCTGGCCTGGGCCACGATGCCAGTGATGATGATGATGGTGATGTCCGCACACAGCTCATCACCAACTTCTTCAGCTGAATGTGAGTATCCAGAGAGTTGTCATGTCAATGATGTGAGTTTGCATGATATGTGTGGGTGGTGCTCTGGTGCTGTTTGAGTGTGGCCATGTGCTACTTGACTGGATGCGTGCAGCGATGTGTCCTTACAGGTAGTCTGTACTCCCCAACAGTGTTGACATGCTAACTTGGTTTTGTGTAGTTATCTTGTGACATGTATTGGGCATGAGTATTGCAGTTCTGTCCTGTTCTTCAGTGGTTTTGACTGTGTGTCATGTCTGTCCTTCACAGGGTGCTTACAGAGTTGTTTGGTCAACTTGGATCCCCCGACACCATGATTCAGCTTTCAGGGTGGCAGCAGTCGTTTCCCTACAGGTGATGTGCCACACACCCCTGGACTTTATATCTTCTGCACTTTTTGACTGTGTGGCCACTGCCACGTGGGATTACCTTGCATTTGTAGTGGAAACAACATGTTGCAAATGTGTAATAAACCTGTGCTTCACTTTGGGATGTGCGTTGTCTGTGGTCACACATCTGACTGACATTTGCTTACTGCACCTGTGGGCTAGTTGACACAGACTCTGAATAGGTGTGGTGTCTGTGCATTCCACAGTATTTCCTGGCAACATCAGTGTAGGCGATGAGTCCGATGGCCCTGGTGTCTCTGTGTTGTGTAGCCCTAGTGGTGTGTCTCCCTCATATGTGTCACGTCACCATGACTCACATGACGGTGTTGTACTTGCTGTAGCAGTTAGCATACACAGTGTAATTTAGCTGATCATCATCCCCATGACAGTAACCACGTTGGAATCACAACAGAGGCAAGTATGGTGTATTAGTGATTTTATTTACATACATGTGTGAGTATAGTGCACAGGATGGTGGGTGCTGTACATTGGGATTGTGATCCAAAGTTCCCAGATGAGTTGCAAGTCTTGGTAGCAGAAATGTCCTGAGTGAAGTCCACAGTCATCTGATACATTAGTCCAACTTGAACTCCCCATGTCATGTGGGAGAGTTGTGTTGCATTCGACAGGGTGAACAGTTTGCACACAAAGGAGAATTTCCAGAACAGGTGTTGGCTTCCTGGGGGATGTACATGGCCATCGACCTCTCAGTTTTCCTTCCTCGGACGACCCCTCTTCTTTGGGGGGGACCCTCACG
This sequence comes from Calotriton arnoldi, assembly GCA_963921515.1. NCBI lineage: Eukaryota > Metazoa > Chordata > Amphibia > Caudata > Salamandridae > Calotriton > Calotriton arnoldi. Next base: position 224,901 of record CAWUFW010009112.1, read on the forward strand.
TGCAGGCTGCTGCGGTGCAGGGGACTCTCCGCCAGAGTCCTCCTCCCTCCCTGTGGCAGTTGCAGTTGTTGCAGCACCAGATGTTGTGGGCACACAGGGAGGTGTGGCCATGTTGGTGCTAATCTGGCGGAGGAATGTCAATATGTCCCTATGCACCACTGTCAGTTCTTCCAATGTGTCACACTTGGACTCCATGCCAGACATGTGTGTCTCCACACCGGACATGTGTGTCTCCACCCGGGACATGTGGGAGTCCAAGCGGGCATGATGGGCAGCCTGCTGCTGTTGAATGTCCTTGAGGATCCCCACTACCTGGCTGCCCTCTCCGGTGCTATTCTGGTACGCCTCAGCAATGCGTGCCAGTTGTGGGTCATCATGCAGTCCAGACCCCTCTGCAAACAGCGACCTATGTCTACTACCCCTCCCACCACCCCTGGTGACACATGCAGGACCTGCGGTGTTACGCCCAAGTGACCCTAGGCCCCCTCGGGGGTTGTTACTGGGCTCGTTGTCCGTAGCTCGACGTTGGGCCAGGGTCCCTGTGCTGTTGTCATTGGTGGTCCTTGGTCTGTCCGTGTCGGCGGGGGTGGTCTGTGTGTTGGCAGTTGTTGGAGCAGTGGGTGCAGGGGGTGCAGATGTTGGTCCTGCTGGTGCTGCATGATGACTCACGCTGGAGGGGCCAGGTAGGTCTTCGCCATCCAAGGAGGGCAGAGGCTGTTCCACACCAGTGGGCTCAGTGTCCCCGGAGCCTGGGACAGGGACTCCTCCTCGCCTGCTGCTGTGTCCCCATCATCACCTGTTTTTGGAAGAGACACACAATGTATGTTATATTTCTACAGGCATCAATGGTTCACACACCTGACAGATGTGACTGTACCTCTGGATGCGGGCCTGTACATTGCATTGTCCTAAGTTGTCACAGTAAGAGGTTGATATTGGTGTAGCACATTGTCCTGCAAACCTGAGGCATTTCAATGTGAATGTTGAGGTGTGTGCATGGCCAGCATTGGTTTTATTTGGTGGACATCCGGCCCTCCTTCTCCACCTAGCCCAGTTATCCCACCATGAAGCATGCCACCCTTGCTGTGGGTTCAGGTTGACTCTCAGGATGTCATTCAGTGGTGTCCTGCTGTTAGTTGGTGCACAGGTCCCAGCAGGGCCTGGTACTCCACACAACAGAGCACCATTGTCAGACATCTTTGATATGGCTTTTCACTCCCTGTGAGGTGTGCATGCTTAAGTGCTAGCTTGCTGGGCCATGTGGGTGGGGGATGTTGAGCTGTGAGTACCACTCCCATCATGCTATTGCTTACACCCTCCTTCCCAGCATGCCCATACTTCCTTCCTTTTGAGTCTGCTTCCCTGTGGGGTAGTGTGCCTGTGCTGACAGGATGGCTGACAGTGTTGTCCTGGCGGTTGTTTGGCTACAAGTCCCAAGAGTGTCCCTGTGCTTCACACAGCATAACCCAGGGTGGTGGTTCTTTGTGGGATCTTCAATTAGAGTGTGGGGCATTGCATTCTCCCAGGTGGGTTATGTGGAGTTAGTGTTGAGGGGGTGTGTGAGGAGAGCTGCTTGTAACTATGGTCAGTGCTGTCAGTCCTCCTTCCCACCCAGCCAGATATCCCACCATGGAACGTGCTTCCATTGCAGGGAGTGCAAGTTGGCTTTCAGGATGTCAGGCAGTGGTGTCCTGCTGTTGGTTGTTGCACAGTTCCCAGCAGGGCCTTGTGCTCCCCACAGCAGTACCCAGTGTCAGCCATCTTGTCAGTCCTTTCCACTCCCTGCGATGTGAGCATGGTTCAGAGTGGTGTTGATGGGCCAATTGTGAGGGTGACCAATATCTGTGACTACAACTCCCATCATGCTATTGCCTACACCCACCTTCCCAGCATGCCCATACTTCCTTCCTTTTGAGTGGACTTCACTGTGTGTGAGTGTGACAGCAATGGTAAGATGGCTGACAGTGTGGTCCTGTTGTTTGTTGGTGCCCAGTTCCCAGCAGGGCCTTGTGCTTCCCACAGCTGAGGCCAGTGTCAGACATCTTTGAAGTGGCTTTTCACTCCCTGTGAGGTGTGCATGCTTCAGTGTGAGCTTGCTGGGCCATGTGGGTGGGGGATGTTGAGCTGTGACTACCACTCCCATCATGCTATTGCCTGCACCCCCTTCCCAGCATGCCCATACTTCCTTCCTTTTGAGTGGACTTCACTGTGTGTGAGTGTGACAGCAATGGTAAGATGGCTGACTGTGTGGTCCTGTTGTTTGTTGGTGCCCAGTTCCCAGCAGGGCTTTGTGCTCCCCACAGCTGAGGCCAGTGTCAGACATCTTTGAAGTGGCTTTTCACTCCCTGTGAGGTGTGCATGCTTCAGTGTGAGCTTGCTGGGCCATGTGGGTGGGGGATGTTGAGCTGTGTCTTCCACTCCCATCATGCTATTGCCTACACCCCCCTTCCCAGCATGCCCATACTTCCTTCCTTTTGACTCTGCTTCCCTGTGGGGTAGTGTGCCTGTGCTGACAGGATGGCTGACAGTGTTGTCCTGGCGTTTGTTTGGCTACAAGTCCCAAGAGTGTCCCTGTGCTTCACACAGCATAACCCAGGGTGGTGGTTCTTTGTGGGATCTTCATTTAGAGTGTGAGGCATTGCATTCTCCCAGGTGGGTTATGTGGAGTTAGTGTTGAGGGGTGTGTGAGGAGAGCTGCTTGTAACTATGGTCAGTGCTGTCAGTCCTCCTTCCCACCCAGCCAGATATCCCACCATGGAACGTGCTTCCATTGCAGGGAGTGCAAGTTGGCTTTCAGGATGTCAGTCAGTGGTGTCCTGCTGTTGGTTGTTGCACAGTTCCCAGCAGGGCCTTGTGCTCCCCACAGCAGTACCCAGAGTCAGCCACCTTGTCAGTCCTTTTCCACTCCCTGTGATGTGAGCATGGTTCAGGGTGGTGTTGATGGGCCAATTGTGAGGCTGACCATTATCTGTGACTACAACTCCCATCATGCTATTGGCTACACTGACTTCACCAGCATACACAGAATTCCTTCCTTTCAGTGAGCTTCCCTGTGAGGTGGTTTTCTAGTGGTGGCAAAATATCAGACAGTGTTTGTTGGCTATATTTGTGCCACTGCCTTGCTCTATTTGTTGTTAGGTTTGTACATGTCATGACACAGTTACATGTCACTATGAGATGGCAGGTATTGTGTTTGTCTGACTGGCATTCACATCTTGGGATGATTATCTTTTGGTTGCTGTGGATGTGCTAAGGGTGCATGGTTTGACTATCCCCTTGACAGTGATGTTTGTGTATTGTCACACCATATTGTGTATATTTGTTGTGTACTCACCAGGCTCTGGGATGTTTGTTAGTCCATATACGCTCACTGGTGGTATGATGGCCCGCACCTTCTCCTCCCAGTGCCTGAGGTATAGTGGTTTGGCAGGAGGGCCACTGCCGGTGTGCTGGCTCAGGATGTAATCCTTCTTCAGTAGGTCCCTGACCCTCCTGCGCACATCATACCACCTGTTCTGGATGTCTTCCTTTGTGCGCAAACATGGTGATTGTGCGTTGACCCTGTCGACGATCCTCTCCCACATTTTGGTTTTCTGCGCCATGGGGGTCTGTTGGACCAATGTGCCAAACAACTGTGGTTCTACCCTCAGGATCTCATCTACCAGGACTTCCAATTCACTATCTAGGAACTTATGATTCTTCTTTGGGGGCATGGTGATGGGTGGTGGTGGTGATTGATGTGTGTGTGTGTGCAAGTGAGGGTGGGTGAGTGTAGGTTTTGCTGGGTGTGTGTGAGGGTGCTATTTGTTGAGGTGCTAATGGTGTGTGGCTTGTGTGTTGGATGAGCTGTAAGTGTGTCTGTGGTTGCTGTCTGATGGTGTTCTGTGCTGGCAGGTCAGTGGAATTTGAAAGGATCATGGTAGGGATTTGTGGCCTTTATATAGGTGGAGTTGGGGGTGTGTCCTTGTTCCATTTTTTTTTTCCCCTGTATTTATTGACTTAGTCATTGCTTGTTTGGCCCTCTTTTTTTGTATTTTTTCCTTTGTGATTTTTGTGCATGTAGGAGACGTTCTTCTGACCGAGTAGGACGCTACAGTTGTCTCGTGCGCGCTTCTCCAAGTCGTTCCCGCTGTGTTTCAGCTAGGTTTCATGTGCGGCGTACGCGTCGGTCGCAGAGTATTGTGTTGGTTCGGCTGGCTTTTGTATGCGTGTCGGTCGTACGGCTTGAGCTCCGTGCGAATCGGTCTGATTTTGCACGCATTGCATCGTACTGCACGGGTCGGAGTTCGCGGGTACGTTTTGTTTGGGTTCATTCCTGGTGCGTGTCGGTCGGTTCGATTCGCGTGGTTTCCCAACCGGATAGCTTGTTTCCGTCTGGGTCGGGCGTTTGGCTTGAGTTCCGTACGAGTCGGTCGTGATTCACATGCATTTCATCGTACTTCCCGGTTCGGGCAGCGCCGGTACGTGTCGGTCGGACTTAATTCCCGTACCGAGTCGGTCGGTACGTTTTCCGGCCCGAATCGGATTCGGCCCCATAGTCTGGCAGAGTGTCATTATTCTGTCGACTGAGCCCCCGTTGGCTTTGTCGATGGAATACTTGCTCCGATGGAGTAGGGACTGTTGGAGAAAGGACTTTACACAGTTCGTTCTATTTAGTATGGAAGCTGCAAAGGCTGTTTTTGCAGGAAAAATACTAAAATGACCTCCACACCCTGGGAGAAAATCCCAAGGGTGTGGGTGGCATTAATTTATTTTTTCAAAAGCATACTTAGTTTGTTTTGAAAGACGGAGGTGGAATTTCTTAGATATGTTGTCTTTAAGGAAAGTGTAAAATGTTGTCTGGGACTTATGGGGTTTTGTGAATTCTATTCATTTTTCATGCCTGATTATGCTACACAAATGAGGCGTTTATCACGTATGTTGAAGAAAAGTGTACAGTTCTGCTGGGATGAACAGTGTCAAGCAACATTTGAGTTGGTTAAAGCACAATTGACTAATAGTGATTTTGTTAACCTTTTGACCCAAATTATCTTGTTTTATGATGGTTGATGCCAGCAGATGTGGTATAGGTGCTGTCCTGGCTTAAACTACACATGTGCAGGGGATGGTGAGTTTTGTTTCACATATGATGAGGGAAGCTGATTGTCAGTACTCAGTGATTGAGAAAGAGTTGTTTTTGGGCTGTTGAGAAGTTCAGTTGTTATATATGGGAAAGGAAGTTCACGCTCCAGACAGACCACAAGAGTAGTGTGTATTAGAATGGGGAAAATTTAAGACGTGCTACTCTACGTATTGCTAGGAAAATCCCAAAAATGACTCAGCACCATTTCAATGTGGTGCACATTCCTGGTGGTAGGAACTGTAGAGTGGGTTTTCTTTCCAGGCTCCCTCTGGAAGATGTGTGTCCTCGTGGAGATGAGGATATGAAAAACTGTTTTGTGGCAGTGATAGATGTGGAGAAGCATGTGCATGTCCTTGAAAAACTTGGGAATAGGAGGTGTGGAAAGATGAGGTGTTGAGGGAAGTGTTCAGAATGTTTTGTATAAAAAGAATGTCCATGTTATCCTGCAAACTTTCATAAAGATTGCAGAAGAACTCACTGTGGAAGATGGCATTCTGATTAGGTATGATAGATTTGTGTCGCCTGTTGGAGTATGTCAACAGTTGATCGAAAGTGCCCATGAAGGTCATTTGGGTAGGATGAGGACAAAAAATAGAATTTGTTCTGCATTTTGGTGACCAGCTATGGACAAGGAGATTGAGGTTATGGTAAGAGGGTGTGTTGTATGCTTGAGGTGTGAGAAAAGGCTTAAGGCTTAAGGTCCCCTCAACTCCTCACCTTCCCTTTACTCAATATAGTTTCCTTCCAAGTGAAAGTGGGGATTGACATGGTAGGGCCTGTCTCTGTGCTTCCTCGTAAACAGGTCTTGTCTATGTCAGGAGTCTCCAACCTTTTCTGTAGTTAGAGCTACTTCTGCTCAAGGAAAGTTGTCCTGAGTGACTGGCAAATGTTTTCACTGTAAAATAGTGGCAACTTGTTAACGTTACTCTATGACCATCCTAAACAGGATTATTAGTAATGTGAACCCAAGCATTCCACGTGAGGTTTCTAGAAATGCCAGGAAAATGTTATCAGTATTAAATGCCCCCACCTGACTAATGAAGTAACATTTAAATCATTGCATGCACTCTGGCAAAAAGGACATAATAAGCACACCAGTAAGCCTCCCCAATTCAGCTTGAATTATCATTCAACTATCAGCTTTAAATGTGTTTTGGAATTGCAAACTTTTTGTCTTTTCCAGCATATCATTTTCTGAAAATGCACATCTATTTCTATCAAATACCACTTTCCATTTTACAACCTTTTTTATTTGCAAGCATATCAATTTATGAAAATGAATATATTTTTCTATCAAATACCATTTTCCATTTTGGGAAAACAAACTCAATTTTCCAGAAGAAAAACCTTTTCTGGAAAATCATAATTTTTGCTTTTAAAATATCAGTTTTCATTTTTAGGAAATGCACAGTTCCCAAACATCAGCTTGCCAATTTCATCGAGAACTCACATGTAGTTATAGATTACTATAGTAAGTGGCCTGAGGTTTGTGTGTGGCCACTTCAAAGAAAGCTTTTGACTTTTTAAAGGACATTTATTTGAGAGAAGGTTTTCCAGAATTTCCTAATTTGGAAAAGTATGTTACATTTATTGGATCTGACTTGGTCTCTTTAAGGCATTCGCAAAGTTCACTAGACCACCCTCAGACCAATGGTCTGTTTGAACGAATTAATAGTGTGCTTAGGGAGTGCATATGGTGGGATGATGCAAATTATTGCAGAATTGAATGAAGCGATAAGAGCAATGCTTTTGTTTTACCAGACCCTCCCACATCCACTTTTTACAAAAGTGTCTCCTTTTGAACGTTGGCATGGAAGGAAGCCTGCTTCCAAAGTTTTTACAGCACGGATGAAAGGGAATGCATCTTTGAGTGGATTGGATGATGTGCGTGGAAGGGTTGAAGAGGCCTAAAACAAACAGAAGGTCTCTTTTGACATGTAAAAGGGGGAGAAACAAGTAACTCTGCAAGTGCGTGATGTTCTTCAGGTATACAAGCCAGGGTTAGTCAGGAAATAAGAACCCAAATTTGGCAAACCTTTCATGGTTGATCTTGTGTGGTGAAATGCAGTTAGGTTCCAAGGACAACACTGGTGGAAAATTGGTAGGGTGGTGAGGGTCAATCTCACAGAGAAGGACAAATATAATAAGAGCATTGATAACACGTTTTATGGCTCAAGATGTATGTAGGAGTGAAAGGGAGAGGATTCCTGTATGATTTTTCTGAACTTTGTTTACAGATATGCTTTATTTCATTGCTGTGAATCATGATGTTTTGTAGTTCTTATGTGTTTTTGTTGAGGAGTATGTGGTCTATAGCTCTGTTTATTGTGTTTATAAAAAAGGCATATTGATGGTGCATCATTCTTAAGTTAAACTCTAGAATATAGTACTACCTGAGTTATAAACTGTTTGCACATGGGAGTTCCGAGGTAGTAAGTTGGAGCAGGAGGCAGGTGTGGGGAGCTGTGTGTTGGCTTCATCATTATATCTGCTCAGCTTAAAACATTTAAAGGCTCACCAAGATCTGATTCTTGCGATGCATCACAGCATCATCCCCACAGCATGCCAAATGTATCCCCAAAACTCCCCGTCCTTTCCCTGCTTTCAGACAACTCAGCTTGTGTCTGAAGCCTGTCATCCACTGAAGTCTCACGATATGACACACCTACTCTTCTGCCCCATTCTAGCACACTTTCAAAGGAAATAGCAATGGCACCATGGAATGCTGTTCCCATGTCTCTGCTCTTGGCTTCTAAAGGAGGGCCCACTCACAACTCTGCCAGAAAGACTCTCTCACAGTGCTAGCCACCCACTGGCCCCCAAAACCCCTCACAAGCATAGGGCTGTCCTCACTCATTGAACAAATATTTACAAAAATGAAACATGAAAGTATGGTGAGAAGAACACAGAAGGAATGCCAAGACTTGCACTGATAGGTAAACAGCCACTCTTTCCGTTCACACTCTTACCTGCTATACTTTTGTATATACTTGAACTCTGATGTCAAATGCACTAAACAGTGTTCGTAGAACGTGGGCACATTCTGAATAACCCTGGGCTGAGTTCGCGTAGTCGCTCTAAGCGGAATTCCGCAAAGTCGCAAAAAAACTCTGCGAGCTTTGCGGAATTCCGCGAGCACGCGGATTTGCTTGTTGTGCCCGTTTGCGATGCATTTTTCCTGTTCGGGAACGCGTAGTGCATGTTTGGGGACGCTTTTTGCGTGCTCAGGGGGAAATATCGCGCGAACTTCACCACGCGGTCGCCAATGGGCGCGGCCATCTTGTTTTTCACTTTTTGCTATGGTTCTGGGCCTGTTTTTCTATCCACCCTATATCTTTTCAATCCTTTGTTTCTAGAAACTTTTTTTGATCTTTTTATTTATTATCTATCCCTCTCTATTCCTGTTGTATATTTTGCATTTTTTCCTACTTTTTGTGTGTTTTTAGTGCGTTTTTCACTCTTTTTCTATTACTTGCTTTTTTCATTTCTTTTACTTACTGGCACATGCATCAACCGAAATACTGGTTGCAAACGGGCAGATTCTGAGAATCTGCCCGTTTGCGACCAGTATTTCTGCATTTGGGATGCATCATCCCAAATGCAGAAATCGCAATTTAAGGAATCGCAAAATTGCTATTCCTTAAATTGCAATTGCATTTAAGGAATCACAAATTGAGATTCCTTAAATGCAATGCATCAAAGTTAAAAAATTCGCGATTTCGCTAATAGGGGGAGCAAATTACCATGAAGTTAAACTGCATGGTAATTTGCAAAAACTTTGAAAAATGTACTAAAGTTCATTTTTCAAACTTCCATTTTACACACGCACATGTGAATTGTGAGATGAGAAGGCTTTAGTTTCTTTTTTCTGTCTCATCAATGATAATGCTCAATCAGTAATGGTGGTCACTCACGTTGGACAGGACACCCCAAAGTGGTGTATTTTACTTTTTCTAATCCAGACCTCGTACTTTTTTTAGTAGCAGCAATTGAATGGTGAACACTGAACAACTGTTACCATGCACCATGGCTGGAAGGAAGTATGAGGAGTAGGAGGACGGCACCATTATTTTCCAACTAAGAGAGACCTCATGTCCGCCCAGTTGGTCACTCTTTCTTCTTTTCAAAAAATGAGATGCACCAATAGCTCTAGTCACTGAGTCCAGTCCTTTGGGTTGTCCTCTTCTTGAGAGGCTTTTCAAAAATTGCCAACAACAAAATGCCCAACCGGATATTATTTAGTTATTTTTGATAGGACATACTGTCTACTGTACTCTAGTATCCGATTTGTAGATAGTGATGTGTGTGGTGTATATGTATTATTAATTATGTATTTTCAATCTTGCTAATGAAAAAAATTAATAGGGGAGGCATATATGGCATCTAAAAAAATGTGATTTTTTTTTTTCCAGGCGTACCGACCACCGGTGCAAGGGCAAGTGGTGAGGGCCATGCCACTCTGGAGGGAGCGGATGCGGCAGCCACAGGGGGTGAGCCAGCAGCAGTGGTGGGCGGTGGTAAGTCATATTCCTTACTTATTGAGAATGATGATACACTCGCTGCAAGGGTGTACACTCAGTACTAGTACACTGTACTTCTGCTGAGGCTAAGTTGTTGTGAACACTGAACAGTTGAAGAAGACACCCTTTACTTAAACACTAGCAATAGCGGCAGGGGATGAGTAACTAATAGCATATTCTATCTTCAACTCAGCAAAGACAGATTTATGACAAAGACAAACAGTCAGACGACATGTAGGTGGGTGAAGGAAAAGGCCCCGGGACGCATATAGGTGGCGGATGAAGATGATAGGAATAGGATCCATGGGTAGTTGAAGGATGGGTGAAAGGTGAAAGAGAAAGCAGAAAGGATGCCTGTCTGGGTGGGTGAAACTGTATGGGTGAAAGGAATCCTCCGGGGGGGTTGAGGGATCAAACTCTAAGGGAAGCAAGGACGCATGGCATGGGTGGTGGTTGGTTATATCTATGACAAATGTATGTTGTCGGTGAAAGCCTGTTTATGATAGCCATGTTTGGATGGATGGATGCCTGGATGGTATCATAGAGAAGGTGAAAACAGGGTCAGACTGGATGAAGAGAATGTAAAAGAAAATTAAACTGTGCCAGAGTACCAAAGCCAAGGGTGAAGATTAAGAATAAAATAATAATAATGCTAGAAGAGCAATGCAAAAAAGCCCTTAGAAGAACAAGGACTGTTTTTTGCAAGGTTTTTGGTTGTACTTGTATTTTAACCCTGGGCAAAGCACTACGCTACGCTCGCGTAGTTTGCAAAGTTTGCGCTACTTCGCACAACGCGAATTGCACGTAGCACAGTGCAAACACGCGTAGCATAGTGCAGCGGTCATTTTTTGCTTGCTCGCGGTCCTCAACGTCAAGTTGGCGACCGCGAGCAAGCAAAATGACATCCCGGCGAGACTTTTTCCTCATTCGCGATCAGCAACATCAAGTTGCCGATCGCGAGCGTGGAAAATAAACCTCCCGGCGAGATTCTCAACGCGGGGAGGTCAGGTTTCTCATTGCGAGTGGTCGCGTATACTCGCGACCGCTCACGATGAGAAACTACCAGTCCGCGTTGAGAAAGCTGCCGCTCGAGTAAAAATCTACTCGAGCGGCAGTAAAAGACAGCTCGCACTGTGCAAGATGCCGTTTTCAATGATTGCACAGTGCGGACAAGCATCCGGCACTGTGCAATCATTGCGAACAGTGCACTACGCAGTTCGCGTAGTGCTACACGTAGCTCGCGTAGTGCGAACTGAACTTTGCGTAGCTTCGCGTAGCGCTACTTCGCGAACTACGCCCAGGCTTATTGTATTTCAGAATGGAATACTCCCTTGACTCACAGTAGTTTGCAAGCACAACATATATATTGTGCATGACTATTATTTACCCTACCCATAATCGTCTCCCTCCGACTCCGAGGCCCACTTCCGCTCCAGTCCCCTCCCTGTGTCAGCCATGGGTGGCCTATCGGCTGCATGGTAACTAGTACTTACAAATCACTCAGTATGTCATCATTATCACGTGAGTGACATGATGTCGTGCCGCCGTTTCTCATCTTCCATAAGCATGTCATCATTAACCATCATCATGTGCCTTATTGCAGTAGTCAGGGTGAAAGTGAAATTGTCTGAGCAGTTGCCATTGAGATTTAGCAGAGTATGGCCGTAATGGAAATATATAATTGTGTAGTCCAGCTGCCCCACAGACAGTAGTAAAGTAACCAGTGGTGGCTCACCGTGGGAGTGGTACAGGGCGGTGGGGCGGGGTGGGGAGGGGCAGGGTGGGGGTAGTGAACTCGGACATACGACGGACAGAACTCAGAGGGAGTTCTGTCCATCGTAAGTCCGAGTCCACTACCCCCACCCTGCCCCTCCCCACCCCGCCCCACTGCCCCGCACCACTCCCTCAGCGAGCTGCCACTGAAAGTAACATGAGCCTGCGACACGACTATGTCTGTCTAGGGCACAAGCTGACTGAGCTGGCATGCCTACAAGATTAATTGTGCTAAACAAGAGAGAAAAATAATACTTCTACTAGTCTACTACTACATAGTGCCTGAAAGTATAATCATCACATCCAAATCTTAGGGGCAGAGGGAGTGAAGTGAGGAGGAGAGGATACCACAACTGCTAGTGCTACTACTGTGCCACTATAATAAAATGTTCATGTGTGTAATTTAATTTTGTGTTACTGTTTTGCTAAGAGTATTGGTTACAATTGTCTTTTTTTTCCTTTCTTGATATAGCTACTCCTTCCCAACCCACTAGGCAGGAGTTGGCGGCCAGGGCTCGGCAAAGGAAGCTGGAGGCCATCAGAGATGAATATCGCCGAGTGGTTGCCCGGGCGGAGGAGGAGGCGGCAGCTGCCGCTTCTTCCTCAAAAGCACCGGGGCCCAGCCAGCCCCCGCGCCTCCAGTGGTATGGCGCCATGTTCTGGCAGCTGCCCACCGCCCATCATCAACATCATCATATACTGCTGCCCACCCCTGTTGTTCCTGCAGGGACTTTCGGCACCACATGCTCCTCAGGGTGGCGTGCATGGAGGCCAAGCTGGAGGAGGTCCTCCAGGAGCAATCTAGCCGGCACCCCCACTGCTAGACGTCACCGCTCAGTCTTTCACTCTTGCCCCTTTTTTAATCTTTTTTTGGGTGGGTGGGATGTTGGGACTAGTTGGGGAACCTTGGGGTTTACTTTTTCTTCAACTTCGACAGACATTTATTTATTTCTGGACATTGGTTGGGGTTAGGGAGAGGGGTGGGTGAGGTGTTGTGGGTTTTTCTTCTTGTTTATATTTGTTAGGGTAATACATTTATAGTTTTCTAATACACATGATGCAAACCTTTTCTGGGGGGGTTACTCTTTTACGTCACTTTGTTTGTTTCCTCCTTTTGCTGCAGGGCCGCAGCCAGTTTCTGAAATCTGCCAATAGTTTAACACACCGACGGATAGATGCAGTACAGTACCCTCACTTGTCCTACTACTGTCAGTCTCTCCTCCTATTCTTTGTATTCTTCAACTAAAACCCCTTTGTAGTATGTAATGTACTGGAACGGATGTGGGTGTGTGAATTAATTAATTTCCATAGTATATACATTATTGACTCCCCCACACTTCTTCTGTTACCTGTGATTGATGTTTAGGCGAAGCAATGGCTGCATTGTGATGGTTTGGTTTCCTAAGGTGCCATGGTGGATGGTGGCAGCAGTAGTAGACAGTTGCATTTGCAAAAAAAGAAAATGAGACAGTCAGTCACCTGAGGGAGACTAGGGAACGAGTAGTAGAAGTACAGTAAGTAGTAAGTGCACAAGAAGAAGACTGCCAAACAAGAAGAAAATGATGATGAATGATATTGATAAGCAATGCCAAAGTAAAATAAAACATAATGGTGGCAGGGATAGCCTAGTACAAGTTACAACAAACTGAAGTAGTTGACTTGACCTTGAAGTGGACAAGCGTAACCTTTAGTGCTGGAAGGATGATAAATCGATGCAGGCAATTAATTAATAATGGGTTAAAAATTATGTTCCTCTGGAAAAAAAAGAGAATAGCAAATACTACTGAGCAATGCATGGGTGGGCACTGGGCAATCTAATATATATATATATACACTTAGAGCAGAAGAACAAGATCCTCACCCTGCCTTGAGTTAGTGTTGCTTTCACCACATCCGCCCCAGCAAGTGTGTGATCAATTATTGGTGTAAATTTAATTTAGTCACACCTCAATACAAATCACACAGTCCGGGGGAACAGGGTTTGGGTTTGATGAATGGTTGGGAAGGGGTATTTGAGGGAAAGGTTTGACAAAGACAAACACTACACATGGACAAAACACAATCTTGGCAGACGACCATGATAAATCTGTTAAGGGAGAAAAAGGAAATGCATGCATGATGATGACTTGATGGTTAATAAGTAGTACTAGACTAGTAGTACAGGGCAGCAGTATGTTATTATTATTATGCAATTGCCTTGCCTGTCTGCCCTCAGAGAGACCAAAATTACCTACATTTTATGTTCTGTTGTACCGGGCTTCCTTTTAAAGCTAGCAGAGAAAATTAAAAAATAGCTGTAGGGATCAATTATAAGCAAAGACCAAATATAATAAACAACACACAGTCCTAATAAATGAAGAGAGAAAATGAATCAAATTAATTAAAAGATGATGAATGATACTAAGTTACTGTATGTTATCATGGTCAAATTGGGGAGTTGCATCTCGGCATTCCTCTTGGTCCTCCCTTCGATGGACGCTCCGTCCATCAATCTTGGGTGCCACTGCCTGCCTGGCGGATGCGGATTGATAAGGTAAGTGTGAGTTGTTTTTCCCAGTATAGCACAGGGTAAAGGCCGGCCTGTAAGTGTAGATGGAAAAACAAAAGGGATATTGAAAAATCAAGGAGAAAAAAATGCATAAATTACGGAGGAGTGCAGCAAGAACACTTTCAGAGGAGGCATGGCTAAATCATGTCTACTACTCTGTTTCCAGCATTAACCTACAACAACAGCAGGACAGGGCAGGCCCACAGCACCCACCCAACGTCCACTTAGCTTAGATTTTGAGCCAGACAGAGCACACATATACAGCAACATAGCATATTCCAAATTAGGTAACTAAATCAATGCACCGCTGTCAGTCATACCACTACTACACTCGCCTCCACTACTACACAGACATGTAGGTCTGCTGTGGTTGTTGTTGACTTGTTTACTTTTTAGGCCACTTCATGAAACACCCAGAGTTATTCCATCAATCATCTCTGATCCTACTGACTGACTGCGATGAGTATAGTATGGTCAACATCATCATGGTGTCCCACTCTGAAGTGTACCGAGTGAGTCCAGAATAGATTCCATATTCAAAAATGCAATGGATCGGCCTGCAGTAGAAGTACAATTTTGTTATTAAACAAAAAGAAGGGAAACATTGACTTGAGTCACTTTTTTGTGTGTAGATTAAATAATACTAGTACACTTCATGCACAACAACAACAACACAAACACCAATCACTCAGAGTCAGCGTCCAATGCATGCCATTCATCATTACCTGTTGTTCTTAAGGGGCAGTCCCTCTCGGCTCAGAAAGGAGGATAGCTATAGTCATGTTCTTTGGAGGAACTCGACAAGGCAGGCACACATTTCTTGTACTATTCTTCATCCAATGTCTGGCTTGAGGGAAATGGATTTAGGGCGAGTCAGGATGGAGCAGGACTCAGAGGAGTGGACTTACTTCTTTAATAAATGCACACAGTTGCAACTCCAATACGGCAATAAAAAGAGTAAGACGGTGGTGATGGATTTGTTGTGATTCGAACCAGAAAGACAGAGACATACACAAATAATAAAAGTAAATAAGGAAGAAAGTAACAAGTTGAAAGCCTAGTTATCAGGGAAGTAGAGCTCTTCCTCAAACTCTGGTGGTTCACCCAGAAGTAGGTCATCTAAAATACTACTTCCATGACCTAAGCCGCCATCATCATCTTCCTGCTGTGCTACTTCAGGTATGGTCTAATCCGGTTGTATAAAGTGCTGATTCATTTTGATCATGGTTAACCTCTCCACGTTTTGGGGTGAGAGACTGGTCCTTTTGACTGTTACAACGGCACCAGCAGCACTGAAAACACACTCAGAAGAGACACTTGGGACAGGACAAGCCAGATAGCTTATCGCCAGCATGCTGAGCACTGGCCATTGGCGCCTTTTCCCATACCAATACAGCAATGGGTTTCGATCAATGTAGACCTCTGTTGGGTCATCCAGATAGGCCTGGACAGTCCGCTCAATGCTCAGGGGTGCTCCGCTTTGCTCGGCCTCTTTTGCCTTAGCTTCAGCACTGGACCTAACAAGCCCTTGCTGTAGAAACCATTTCTGTGCCGATTTTGGTGGGGCTGATGCTCCTGTTCTTGTTGTTGTTGATGTTGTTCTTGGTGTTGTTGGTGGTTTTGGCTGCTGTGAGCCAACCACACTGCCCTCAGGCTCTGAAGTTGAACTTGACGCCAGCTGCCCTGCAATTCTTGTTGTGGCCTGGAGTAGCGGGCCTCTAATTGCCGGCCATTCTTTTTCTGATTGACTGGCTTCCGCAGCTATCCAAGTTTTGTACTTGGCAACATCCACATCTGAAAAAGGAATCAATGTGTTAGTGTTCAGTACTGCTTTGTACCGTGGATCCAGAATTGTGGCAGAAATGTAACGGTTGGATGACACAATTTCTCTTTGCACCCTTTCAGATAAGCGAAGGGTTAAGCTCTCCACCAACTCATATGCTTCTTTTTTTTCCTCCACACCTGCGTACATTGCAGTCACCCCCATCAGCTGGTCCTGTAGCATGTGCAACAATGGGATAGCTTGGCCCATAGTACGGTCCTCCTTGCTGACTTCACGTGTGAAGAGCTCGAAAGGACGGAGCATTTCTGTCAGGCATTAAACTAGGCCCCATTGGTCCATCTCAACGGTCATGCCTTTCACAGTAGCATCCCCTCTTTGCATGACATATTCATTGATTGGTCTGTACTGCTCAAACAGACATTCAAGCATGTAATAAGTTGAGTTCCAACATGTTGGCACCTCCTGGATGAGTGCTTTAACTGGTACTCTATGCTCACGTTGTATGAGCCTCAGCTGCTTGCGGGCTTTAAAAGAATGGCTGAAATGTGTGCATGTTCTTCTGCAGGTGGTCAGTAAGTTGCTGACTCTGTATTCTTTTTTCAGAAAGTCTTGAACAATAATGTTAATGCAGTGCGCCAAACACAGGACCCTGAAATAGCCACCATTGGACATGGCCCTAACTATATTACTGCCATTGTCTGTGGCAACAAAACTAATGTTAAGCCCTCTTGGGTACAGCCGTTCAAAGACCTTGCCGTTAAACTCTTCCAAAATGTTTGCAGAAGTATGAGATTTCTCCATGGCGAACATGGCTACAGCTGCATGTTTCCCAGTGGCATTAAAAATCTCAGCAGTGTCAACACCTGCAGATATCTTTTCTCTAACCCCCACAAAATAGATCCAGTGTGCAGTGATGCACATGTAATCAGTGGCTTGGCAACTGGTTCACATGTCTGTTGTTAGGTGGATAGTGTGAACAGCACTCTGCTGCAAAGCTTGTCCAAACAATTCCAGCACGTCGTGATGTAGTGCTGGAACAGCAACTCTGGCAAAATAGGATCGGCTGGGAACCTTCCATTTTGGGCAGATGGCTGTCTCAAATTCAAGAAAACCCACCCCTTCCACAAAAGAAAAAGGGAGGAGGTCCAGCGCTAACATTTTAGCCAGCTTCGCATTGTACAAACGTGCCGTTGGGTGGTTGCGTTTGTACTACCCCTCCGACCTAAACATGTTGAGAATGGTAGGCTGGATTTTTTTATTTTCTGTTGCCACTGATGCAGGTGACTTCTTGGCGCCAGATGTTGTTAGGCTCAACGCCACACGTTTTTCCGTTGCAGTACTCTCTTGTCTTAGTGTCTCATCCTGACTCTTGTGCCACTGAGATGTTGCTGAGGCTGATGAGGATGTGGGCGGTACCACTGCACTGCTGGGGACAGGGCTACTTTGTGTTCCAGAGAAAATGTCTCCCTCTTGTTCACCTTCCATCGCGATCGTATCTTCTACTTCTTCATCACCACCAACAGCAACGGGTGCAGTTTTTTGGCTTTTAAGGTGCGCCTCACACTGGATCAAGTGGTGTTTTTTCAGATGGGTTGTTTGGCCTCCAGTACCATAGTTTGTACCAAGCTTACCCCGACTAACACCTTGTCCACAAATGGAGCATATATCAACGTTCTCCTCCTTACTGCTAACTGAAAAGAAGTCCCAAACTGGGGAGGTGAACTTTCTGGTGCTGCTGGAGGTGCCACTTGCAATGCCGGATGAACTTGAAGGTGGGCGTGATGGAGTTTGACTCTCTGCAGATGCAGTACCTACTTCTACTGAGGTGGTTGTGCTGGATGTAGGTCGCTGCCGGGCCTTTGCAAATGCAAATATGGAAGCTGCAGGTGGTGTTGGTGTTATCTGTGTTGGTGGCATCCGTGCCACATCCCTCACAGCAATTTGGGATGGGGTAATAATGTCGGTCTCCACTGGGGCAGCACTAATGTTCATGATGACTGGCTCTTCATCATCCTCCTCTTCTACATCTACCTCCATAACTCTAAGGCTTTCTGGAACCTTCCTTTTCCCTAGCCTTCTCTCGTGGCGTGTCTCAATCTCAAACTGAGGTGGTGGCATCCAATTGGCATCTAGATCATCAGAAGGGGGGGCTTGCAGAAGAAGTCGATGGACTAACCCTCCTTTTCCTTGCTGGGGATCTGGAAGACAATGGATCTTCTGAAAGAGTGGCTTGCTCTTCTTCCTCTGCAGGAAGCTCTATCTCCTGAACTGCCCCTACTTCGGGAGGAACAACTACTATTGTGGGCGGTGGTTGCGGCTGTTGTTGTGGCTGTTGTTGTCCACTTATCTGAGTTTCCAATTCCTGAGTTGATTGGGTACTACTTTGCGATAATGATAAGTCAATTTCAACATCACTGCACGTCGGCGTTGTCGTGATTAGATTGGCTGCCCCTGTGACAGACATGGGCTTGGGCCTAGGTTTAAGGGATGGGTCCACTGATGCGGGGGTGTTGCTCCCAGCTTGCTCCCCTGACACTGCTGCTGCAGGCGCAGTTTTTTGTTTCCCAAAAAACATCTTGGGCGGCACACCAGTTTTGGTAAGTGGCAGTTCCTTCTTCTTCTCATTGGCAACTTTCTTGGTACTGGAGGACCTGGTACCTTTCTTTGGGGCCATCTGCTTCAGATGTCAGCAGCACGCAGTGGCACAAGTTGAAGAGATGTCTGTCTGTGGTCACACGTCATGTGACATAGTGCGCAGCAGGACTTCTGTCTGGCAGTACAATGGGTGATGATGACACCTCCTCCTCAGTCTGTTTTGTGCACCTAAAAGCAAAGAAGGCAGAAGAACGTCAGTGAAACGTTGCATTTGCTGTTGTGGTTCAATTCCTACTAGTACAAACAAACAAATATAATAATATATAACTTAGTGTGTGCTCACACTTGTTAGTGTTATTATTAATATTATTAAATTATTAACTCAGTTTAGTTATTAAAAAAACATAACAACAGTGTAACCATTTGTGAGACTTTAACAACAAGGGCTTTCATGGTGTACTGTGTACAGTCAGGAAGGATAGGAAAGAAGAAGAACAAAAAAAAATACAAATGTAATGGAACCTGTTTGGCATTGTGCATCACGTGGGATGCAGCATTCATGGAGCTGCAGCTGGCAATGGGGATGGAAGCAGTAAGCCAAGAGGAACAAAGGAAAGACATGCAGGCCTATGGCAAAAGCAGCACACTAAGTACCACCACAAAATGGCCACCAGCCACATGGTCACTCAGAACAAGTAGGAGGCCTGGAAAACAATGAACTCAAGCAGGCCACATATGGCCAGACAAAGGAGGCATGCTAAACAACACAGCTTTAATGCAACAATGCAAAAACGAAAAACCACAGGGCTAAAAAAGGTTTGCAAGTTACACAACAACCACACCACACACATCCAACAAAGGCATTTATTGAACACACACAAAAAAAGTGAAATACCCCCAAAAAAACACATTTTGCTATTCAATCCAATGCCATCCAGGCCCTAAATGATGTTTAAATTCAACAGACACCACAGAAACAGTTGTTTGATGCACCCATGAGTAGCTCTGGGCCTATTGGCTGAAAGGCCTATAGTA
Source organism: Calotriton arnoldi (assembly GCA_963921515.1). Taxonomy (NCBI): domain Eukaryota; kingdom Metazoa; phylum Chordata; class Amphibia; order Caudata; family Salamandridae; genus Calotriton; species Calotriton arnoldi. Next base: position 244,277 of record CAWUFW010009112.1, read on the forward strand.
TTGGCAGACTACTGGGCTAGTGAATTAAATAAATATTGCAAATTAATTAATTTCAAAATTTGGAGAAAATGCAGTGAACTGTGCAGCATGTTTCCTTTATAAAAGATGAAAAATTACTTACAAAGAAACAACTAGACTCCTACTGAACTACAGGCCACCCACCACAATACATTTTTAAAAAATGCTGAAAAGTACCAAAAAAATGTAGGTGCAATGCCCCAATCAAACAAACAACACCAATTGTCCAAATTACTTGTGAAATCTCAGATTCAAAAGTCCTCAAATCCAATGATATATGATGCAGCAGCCACAAAGAGTGATCCTTCCAGCTCCAAATCCAAATGAAAAGTGAACAGGAGATGGACAAAGCACTGGGAGGAGCCAGCTGGACAGGAACAGGAAGTTGGAGACTCGGGGGCACGTCCTTCCTCTTAAAAAAAAAAGAAAAGGTACTCCTTGTACAAAAAAGTACAGCCAAATGTCAATTTTAGGAGTTTTTATAATCAGAATCACTGTTTCGAGAAGGGTTTGTTGCTGCTTTAGAGAGATTCTTCTCCAGATTGAAAATTCTGCGTGTTCAGGATCGCGATCTTTGCAAAACTTCCGCCGGAAATCCAATGGCGTGCCCGAATTACGTGTTCGCGATCCCTAACTCTCGCGGGAACGTGCGGCCGGCTACCAATTCTCGTGGTGCTCGCGAACAGATGGAAAATCTCGTCGCTGATCGCAGGCATCCCGGTAAGTCACTCCCGTGCGTGCGAAAACGCATTTTGAGATCGCGAACACAAAAAAACTCTGCTCCGCTGCGGAGCGCAGAGTTTTCGGTAACTCCGTGTTCTACGCGGAACGCAGAGTTGCCAAAAATCCACAAACTCCGCGAGCGGAGCGGATTTTACTGCCCAGGCTTAATTCTGAACTCACAAGATGTGAATAGCAAAACATAGGGACCCATGAAATCCAAAAAAGTTAGCAAAACTCAATCTGTTTACTAAAGAAATATCAAATTGCATTTTTTAAATGGAAAAAAATTATACTTGTGAAACTAGTTAGCAGAATGAGTGGGGTGCTATCTGTATTACATTCAGCACATCTTGGCAAAATACACTTTATGTACTGGGCATTGAGATTGTTTTGAAAGACCTAAGAGTCATGCAAGGACCAGCTAAGGTGGTTTCAGCTTTTGGATGTTGTTGGGAAGCAATGTCCCATTCATTGTATATAGGTGTGCTCCCCTGCCCTGAGTGCCCAACCCCATGTGTATCTGTTATTCTGACTTATATTTTGACCATGGCATCATGCTAATCTAAGGGTGTGCACAGAGTACTAGGCCCAAGCCAGTAACTGATTATGTGAGGTCCTGGACATATTATCAATCAATCAATCAATCAATCAATCAATCAGGGGTTTGTAAAGCACGCTACTCACCCGTGAGGGTCTCAAGGTGCTAGGGGGGAGGGGGGGAGCAGCTCCAGATCAGTCGAAGAGCCAGGTCTTGAGGTCCTTCCTGAACATGTGCAGGGTCGGGGAGCATCTGATGTTCACCGGGAGCTCGTTCCAGGTCTTGGCTGCAATGTAGGAGAAGGCTCTCCCGCCTGTTCTGTTTCTGCAGATGCGGGGGACCTCTGCCAGGGCGAGGTCGGCGGAGCGGAGGTTCCTCTTGGGTACGTGGAAGGATACTCTCTCATTGAGGTATTTGGGTCCGATGTTGTTGAGGGATTTGTAGGCGTGGGTGAGGAGCTTGAAGGTGACCCTCTTCTCGACGGGGAGCCAGTGGAGGTCTCGTAGGTGTTGGGTCATGTGTTCATGACGCGATGTCCCGAGGACGAGTCTGGCTGCGGCATTCTGGATGGTCTGGAGCCTGTGTAGAAGAGTTCTGTTGATTCCGGCGTATAGGGCATTGCTGTAGTCCAGTCTGCTGGATATGAGCGTGTGGGTGACGGTCCTTCTGCAGTCTGGGGGGGTCCATTTGAAGGTCTTGCGGAGGATGCGCAGGCAGTTGAAACTAGTGGAAGCGACGGTGTTGATCTGGCGGTTCATGGAGAGGGAGGAGTTGAGGATGATGCCGAGGTTATGTGCGTGGTCTGTAGGGGTGGGAGGATTCCTGAGGGTGGAGGGCCACCAGGTGTTGTCCCAGGCGGAGGTGCAGGGCCCGAGCATCAGGACCTCGGTCTTCTCTGAGTTGAGCTTCAAACAGCTGTCTTTCATCCAGGCTGCCACGTTCTTCATTCCTTCCTGGAAGCAGAGTCTGGTGTCTTCGGGATTCTTCATGAATGAGAGGATGAGCTGGGTGTCGTCAGCGTAGGATACAATGCTGAGCCCATGCTGTCTGACAATGGCGGCAAGGGGGGCCATGTATATGTTGAAGAGCATGGGGCTGAGCGATGATCCTTGGGGTACTCCGCAGTTGATATCGGTGGGTTCGGAGAGCAAGGGAGGCAGTCTGATCCTCTGGGTTCTACCGGAGAGAAAGGATTGGATCCAGTCGAGGGCGGCTCCTTGTATCCCGGCGTCATGAATTCTGGTTGCGAGCGTGCGATGTGAAACGGTGTCGAAGGCTGCAGAGAGATCTAAAAGGACGAGGGCTGCAGTGTGTCCCTGGTCGAGTAGCATGCGGATGTCGTCAGTGGCGGCTAGGAGGGCGGTCTCGGTGCTGTGGTTGCTGCGGAATCCAGACTGGGAGGCGTCTAGGATGGAGTTATCTTCAATGAAGGCGGTCAGCTGGGCGTTGACGAGTCTCTCAGTGACTTTGGCCGCGAAGGGGAGGAGAGAGATGGGCCATTAGTTTTTCAGGTCTGTTGGGTCGGCCGTTGGTTTCTTGAGGAGGGGTTTGACCTCGGCCCGTTTCCAGTCGTCTGGGAAGATGCCGGACATGAAGGAGGTGTTGATGATCTGTCCTAGTTCGGGTACGATGGCGGCGGCGGCCCTGTGGAATATGTGTGGTGAGCAAGGGTCTGTTGGGGCTCCTGAGTGGGTTTTCTTCATGGTCGCGGTGATGTGTTCGACGGTGGCGGGATTCCAGGTCATGATGGTAGGCTTATCAGCGGCGTCAGGGGGGGGGGGTGTCTGACGTCTGTTCGCTGAAGTTGTCGTAGAGGGCTTTGATCTTCAGATGGAAGTAGGAGCTGAGCTTGTTGCAGAGTTCCTGGGAAGGTGTGACGTCCGTGGCTTCGCTGGGGGGTTTTGCGAACTGCTGTATGACGTTGAACAGTTCCTTGGCGTTGGTCGTGTTGGTCTGGACTTTGTCTCTTATGAAGGTCCGTTTAGTGTCTCTTATGCGCTGGTGGTATTCCTTCATGGTGCTCCTGTGGTTGTTCCGTGCTTCTGTGATTTTCTGGTTTCACCAAGTTTTCTCTAGGCGTCTGCTGGAGCGTCAGGCTTCTTGCAGTTCCATGGTGAACCAGGCGGCCTTCAGGGGGCGTTGTTTGGCGGGGTGGCGGAGGGGTGCGAGCTTGTCGGCGCAGTGGGAGACCCAGCAGTGAAATTCCATGGCTGCGGAGTTGGTGTCGGTCGTGGCGGTGGGGGGGTCTTGGAGGAGGGTGGTGTTGAGGTGTTCCTCTGTGACCTTGCTCCAGTTCCTTCGTGGCGGGCGCGGGGCGGGCTTGAGTGCGGTGGTGGTGTTGAAGGTGAAATGGACGCAGTGGTGGTCCATCTAGGGGGGCTGGATGGTGTGGCTGAAGCGGACGTTCGTCCCTCCCACGAAGATTGGGTCGAGGGTGTGTCCAGCTCTGTGAGTGGGCATGTTGACCATTTGCTTCAGTTCGAGGTTTGAGAGGTTGTCGAGGAGAGTGGTGGAGTTGGGGTTGTTGCAGTTGTCGATGTGGAAGTTCAGGTCTCCGAGTAGAATGTAGTCAGTGGAGGTGATGGCTTGGGGTGCGGCGAGCTAGGCGATGGTAGTTGCGGCCTGGGTGCAAGGTCCCGGCGGTCTGTAGATGAGGGTGCCGAGTAGCGTGGTCCTGGGTCTGGCCTGGATCTGGAAATGGAGGTGTTCTGTGTTGGAGTGGGGGTCACTCGTGCTGGATGTGGAGAGTCGTAGGGGGGTCTTGTGTGCGATAGCGAGTCCTCCTCCTGGGCGTTGGGGGCGGTTCTTTCTCTGGATCTTGTAGCCGTCGGGGATGGCAGTGGCGATGTTGGGGCCGGAGGTGGCGTTGGTCCAGGTTTCCGTGAAGAAGGCGATATCGGGCGAGAGGGTGTCGATCAGGTCCCAGATCTCTACAGCGTGTCGGTGCAGGTAGCTCACGTTGAGGAGGATGCATGTCAGGGTTTCGGCGGTGTGTGCATCAGGCAGGCCTTCGGCGGTTGAGGGGGTTTGGTCGATGGTGAAGGATCTGCGGCAGGATCTCCACGAGAACTGTCCATGGGTGGTGTTCGGCGAGGAGCTTTCGCAGTCGGTGTGTCTTCCGGGATTGAGTGCGTGGAGGGTAGTGGCATCGTAGCGGTGGGGTCTAGGGGAACCAGGGTTCCTGGCGCTGGTCGCTGTTGGGTCGCAGACGGGCGCAGGCGGGCTTGCCTTGGGCGCGCCAGCGGCGCGCCAGCGGCGCAACCACTCTGCGGCCGCCATTAAGTAGGGAGAGGGGGGAGGGGTGTGCAGCTGGGAGGCGGGAGCGGGGACGGGAACAGCGGCAAAAACAGGCAGGGAAAACCACGTATGGACAACAAATAACAGACTAAGGCACAGGCAGGGGAAGCCACGTAAGGGCGGAAATAACCACAATAACCACAATAATAATAATGCACAGGCACAAGGTACACAATGGGCAATGAGACAAAAACGAAGACAGAAATCAAGGCAGCAAGGAATTTAGGCAAATTAGAACGGCGGCAGATACCGGCACAGAGCAGCCTCGAACCCTACCAGGGTGGGGCTTACGGCGGGCACTCGGCGCTGCAGGGCACAGCGGAGCTGCTGGGGAGAAGAGCGGGCCTCAGACCGAGGGTCATAAGTCTTGCTCGCGCTCCCCCGCAGCGGCCGACATTAAGTAGGGGGAGGGGCGTGAAGCTGGGAGGCGGGAGTGGGGGCGGGAACGGCAGCAAAAACAGGCAGGGAAAACCATGTATGGACAACAAATAACAGACTAAGGCACAGGCAGGGGAAGCCACGTAAGGGCGGAAATAACCACAATAATAATAAGGCACATGGTACACAATGGGAAATGAGACAAAAACGAAGACAGAAATCAAGGCAGCAAGGAATTTAGGCAAATTAGAACGGAGGCAGATACCGGCACAGAGCAGCCTTGAACCCTACCAGGGTGGGGCTCACGGCAGGCACTCGGTGCTGCAGGGCACAGCGGAGCTGCTGGGGAGAAGAGCGGGCCTCAGACCGAAAGTCAGAGGTCTTGCTCGCGCTCCCCCGCAGCGGCCGCCATTAAGTAGGGGGAGGGGCGTGCAGCTGGGAGGCGGGAGCTGGGGTGGGAACGGCGGCAAAAACAGGCAGGGAAAACCACGTATGGACAACAAATAACAGACTAAGGCACAGGCAGGGGAAGCCACGTAAGGGCGAAAATAACCACAATAACCACAATAATAATAAGGGACAGGCACAAGGTACACAATGGGCAATGAGACAAAAACAAATCAAGGGAGCAAGGAATTTAGGCAAATTAGAATGGAGGCAGATACCGGCACAGAGCAGCCTCGAACCCTACCAGGGTGGGGCTCACGGCGGCCACTCGGGGCTGCAGGGCACAGCGGAGCTGCTGGGGAGAAGAGCGGGCCTCAGACCAAGGGTCAGAGGTTTTGCTCTCATTTTATGCCCTCATTGAGGGTAGTGGACTGCTGTCCCTGTCCTGGGTATAGTGCATAAAGTGGTGGTGGCAACATACTGTGTTTTGTTTTTAAAAAGATCAATAGTGTAGCTAGACCTTTTTATCTGTATCACAGGAAGTGAGGCCTACTGGCCAACGTCAATAAAGTTCAGACGTTATGCATTTGCCTATAACAGAAAACTGGAATCCCATGTATAGGTCTAGTTCATACTCATGTGCAGTGTCTATAACATGTGTAGTAATAAGCTGTGTGCATCAGTGAACCTGAGTCATGGAGGCCAGTGGTATCCATTTTGTATACGTCTGGCCTGGAATAGTATAAGATGGAGGGTGAGGACTCATCAGTCCCAGACAGTGGTAAAATGTTGCTTGCATTTGTGTAGCTTGATGAAGGAGAACACACCAGTGAAGTGAGAAGGATGGAGATAGAGCTACCTCTAGGATTTTCATGAGGCTTTTTCTTAGCAAGGAGCTGCATATTAGTCTTCCTGAGCATCGACATTTGGTGCATGGTAAGTCTGATTAGTGGGACTATATTTTCTTTTGTCTGTGGTGAGGATGTTCCAAAGTGATACCTGCGCTTTTGTCTGTCCCTGATTACTCTTTCAGTTGGGATGATGGCAGCCTATGCAGAAACCTCACACTTCATTTTACATCTATTGTGGGTGCCCCAATGTGGCGACAGCCCCAGAGCTTCATTCTGTGAGAAGCGGCTCAATGCAAAGGTGGTCCCTGGTGTCTGGAGCAGCCTGAGAATGACACTTGATAAAAAAAAAACGGTCCTGGTGTCTGAGACAGTGGATTCATATCCTCTGTCTGGAAGTTGTGTATAATTGTGGGACCCATACTACACCACTTTTTCCAGTTCAATGCCCTCTATGGCCAGGGCAAGGGAGTGTTCCACAAAATACTCAAAGGAGTGCTGTTCAACCAGGGCTGGTGATTGCCTGACAGCCAGTCTCCCAGAGGTGAGGGAATATCACATGAAGCCTGCACTTTCTGCTGGAGATGCTGTAACTCTGCCTGAGGCCTCTAAAAGCCTGCTGACCTGCCTGATGAGAGATGAAAGAGTCTCCTGGCCCTGCCGGAGTAGAGACTTTCAAAGATGAGAAAGGCCCAGCCTGTCCCTGGTGGTCAAGGGACATCTAAAGAGAGTAGACTGCTTGAGAATGAGCACGGGGGACCCTTGTATTGAGGAGCCTCCTTCCCGGGTCTTTCAACCTGGTATCTGGTCAAAGACAAAGCTGCTGTGATCATCAGTCTCATAAGGGGGGTGCAACTGCTGTGATCATCAAAGGCTTGGCAGAAGCAGCAAATTAGGGTAAGCCCGGTTTGAGGCTGCAAAAGCTATGTCAATTGGGGGCCTAGATGGGGCTGCACCTAATGCCGCAATGATCAGAACCTCAACAGCAGTGACCACTGTTTATCCGGCCTACGCTCTAACTGTCCATTAAACCTAATTGAGTATCCCAGTGTCCTGCAGAACCTGGGGGAAAAATGCTATACAACAACAACTGGTTCTGTAGGGAAAATAACTATTTCTTTTAAGCTAGGTTATTCTGGCCCTGATTGACTAGGACGTGACAATGAATGGCGTTTCACATAAATGATTTAAAAAACAACACCATATTGAATTAATAAACACCACTGACACAGAAAAATATGTTCTCTCCATATATTAATATTCATATAACGCAGTGTTACAAATCACAGGCACAGGACTGTTCTGAAACATAAATATAATTAATAAACAGAAATCAGTGCGATACAAAAAATGTGGTCACATAAAAAGTAGTACAACATGACAAACAATTGACAATATACAAGAAACAAATATCACTCAATGTGGTGTCCATTTAGAACTCTGTAGTCTGTTCAAACATATCCTCATTTCTTGGCAGTAGATATGTAAGGTAATGGTAAAGAAAACCTATTCGAACTCCGTACCATTAATAAGTGTGTTCATAAATAACATCATAACTGGTCTTCCTCAGGACTAGAAAACATGAATGAAGCCTGGTCAAAGTAAGAACATCACGTTGCTTGATGTTTTCATCATAGAAAACTGGGAAGTACCCCTCCACGTAGTGAAGAAGTGGACAAAGGATCAAGCATATCCAAAGTCAGGAAGTGTCCTAAAATAGAACCTTACAAGCAGAAATCGCACAAGGTCAGATTTCTTAAATGGCTAAATATGCAAAGGTGACCCCTACTAGGGGGCGATGCACCTATGGTGGAATGCCGGTCCCTGCTCATGGGGCTGGTGGTGGCATCATATGATGCCGCAGGCACCAGCCTACAAAACGGTCAGGCATTGGTTGCTGGGTGCACAGCAACCTGGAAGTGGTTAAACACTTCTGTGTCACCGGGGAACTGGTTCACACTGGACTGACCTCGCTCTTTTAAATGTCATGCCGGTGCAACGAAGCAGTCTCTTTCACCACTCGCCACTCGCCACTCCAGAGGACAGAAGCTGCCGGCTGCCCTTATGGGGCACATTTAACCTTTGTTTTTGTGGATTTTTTTCCTCTCCAGGCACGCCTGCTGCGCTCGCCATTCTGACCACCTCAATCTTCATTCTTCATCAGCTGATCTTGGGCTGGCCTGAAGCCGCACGGGTTCGAGTTTTCACTCGCCTGACCTGCGTTGTAGGACACACAGTGGTGGTTCAGGCATGGGGGCCCAGGTGAGGGGAAGATTTTTTGGGTCTCAGTTTTTAGGTGGTGTACCTGGTTTTCGGGGAAGGGAGAAGGCTGGTATTTTGGGTGTTTCTAAGGCAGCTTTCTTGTGTCCTCTTGAGTGCAGACTGGTTGATTTGTTTGGGCATGTAAGCTGGCTTAGGGGATTAATACATCCACTATAGACCCAGGTAGTTTATCAGGGTCACAAGTTCAGATCCGAGTGGGAGCATCCAGCCTTTCACCCTTATAAAGGAGGGGAGCACCCAAACAGTGCCATTGAATAGTCACAGGTGTTTTGTTGTTAGGCAGCAAGTTTTTCTGTGGACTGGTTATCGCTTGGTTGTTTAGGAGGATAGGTTTTTGCACCTAGTTGTTGTTGTGTCTCGCAGGTTCTATTTAGTCAAGTGCAGGGATGCCGCTGAGGGCACCGAAGGGGGTAAAGTGCACGCTCATGGATGAATGCATGTAGGCTAGGATGGATGCCATGGACCAGTCCTGGGCTGAGTTGAAGGACCGCCCTCCTGTGGGTGGGCAGGTAGAGGCAGAGGCAAGGCCCAGGTGGGCGGAAGTGGCCCATAAGGTAGCATTCCCCCATAACTAAGAGAGCTAGGAGGAAGTCCAATCGGTATGGGGGGAGAGGCCCCCTGAGGCCAGGCCTGAGGAGGAGGTCCCAGGTCCCTCTGGACTAGGCAAAGGTGAGCCAGTGGAGGGGGTGCTGGTGAGTGTGCCCATGGGGGCAAGTGCCCCAGGTTCGGTATTGACGCATGCTGCAATGGCCCATGCACGTATGAGCAGTGGGGGGTGGGGCCAGGTTGAAGGGGAAGGTGACAGACGACTACAAAGGACAATTAAATAAATAATTAATTTTCCCTCGTTGTCATCTGTCAAAATCCTGCCTACCTGGCCCCACCGCTCTTACCTGCACGGGTCGTGACTGGATGCAAGGCGGTGTGGCAGCAGTGACTGAGTCCGCAGCAGGGGGGCATTGTGCAGAGCGGCAAAGTCTGCTTGGTGGTTAGGGTGACTCTGGCAGGAGCACCCAACCAGCCTGATTTAGTGGCCACGTTTTACCGTGGCTTTCCACATTTGGGATGTTAGCTGCTCCTGCTTGGAGTGAAGTCATGGCGACAGAAGGTGATGATTTGGAGAAGGCCAGGAGGTTAGTGGCACACCTAGAAGGGTCAAGGCTGAAGGGGGTCCAGCCAGGGTCAGCCATGATGGCAGGGGTATGAGGCGCTGCGTCATGGGAAAGATAAGTCACAGTAGCTAACTGGGCGGAGGCCCAGGGGCCTCCGGTTATGAGGAAGATACTCCCTGATGCAGCGCAAGGCGGTGCAGTGGTAATGGCCTTCAAGCCTCATGATTCGGTGGAGACAGGTATGACAACTCTGCCACCAAGTCTAGGTTTGTGGGAGGTATGGTCAGGCCAGGATCGGTTGGGTAGGCATACTGCACCCGAAGTGAAGGAAAAGATTTGGAAAGGGGAGTATGTGGATATCTTTGATTTGCTCCTGGAGAAGCCTGATAGGGAGCAATCCAAAAGGTGCAAAGAGTGCACGCGTTCCAAGGATTGTGTCCACTGGCCTTACAAAAAGAGGGTGGAGGAGACTTTAGTCAGTTGGATTAAAAGGTTTTCCATTTATAAGCATTTCACTGGTTTGGGCTCCAGAGTTACCAGAACAGGATTGCATATGTGCATGATGAATATGGTGGTGTGGGATGGAAAGAGCACGACAAGGAGTTTAGGAAGGTTGAGGCAACTAGTCCTGACTTGGAGTGGGATCTGATTGATGTTGTTTTATGGTTATGCCATATGAAGCACCCGCGCCAAGAGGCTTCCCCCCCGGTCAGTCCTTTCGTTCAGGTCCCTCCAACATCCCGGGAGGGGAGTAGAAGGGGACATGTTGGGATTACAATAAGCGGTCCTGTACCAGGCCCTCCGAGTCATGTAAATTCAAGCATGCCTGCTCATTCTGCGGGCTGTCCTCACCTCCTGAAACAAAATGGTTCAAGAAATCTAAGAATAGAGGGGGCAAGTAGCAGGATTAATGATCCAATCCTCATCAAGGCCCCCTCCCCAGTGGAGTTGACGGCAATGATCCCATTGCTTAATAGGTATGGTAGCCCAGCGGTAGCTCCCACAAGGAAAGGTTTCCACCTTCTCCCAGGCTTTGCAGGAATGTTTGAGGAAGGAGAAAGTCATGTTACATCAGTTGCAGAAGATTGTCGGGCAGCTCAGTTTTGCTTTATGGATTATTCCCATGGGCCATCCATTTTTGCGATCCATTGCGCAGGCAATGTGGGGCTTGAGGGAGAGCACCACCACACCTGGTTGTCAAGCGAGATGCATCAGGCTATGCATATGTGGCTCGCATTCCTGCAAGATTTCAATGGCACAGTGGTGTGGCCCAGCCTTGCCAAAACCAGTAAGGAACTGGGCCTTCTGACGGATGCAGAGGATTTGGTGCCATCTTGGGCCTGGCATGGTGCGCGCAGCACTGGCCTTCTGCATGGGTGGAGTCACTCCTGATTTCCAACATAGGCTTCTTGGAGCTTTTTCCCATTCTGGTGGCATTGTCCATATGGCCGGACAAGCTACGCAACCAGTGGGTCATATTTTGGTCTGACAACATGACAGTGGTCACGTGCATTAACCAGCAGGCTGCCAAATGTAACATGATGCTGAGGTTGTTAAAGGAGATTGTGCTCCAATGCATGAAACTGAATGTATTGTTTAGGGTCAAGTATGTCCCAGGGGTGTTGAATAATGTCACTGATGCTCTGTCGCATTTAAAAAATGCAGGTTTTCAGGTCCCACCACCCAGAGGCAGTGGAAGCCCAAGTGCTTTTCCTGACCGTCTGTGGCAACTTGGTGCCCAAACCTACCGTACCTTGTGGCAGCCAGTTTAGCACCCTGGACGAGGCGTGCTTATGAAGGTGCAATCATTGTGTACTGTTGTTTCCTATGGGATGGGTGGGAGAGGGTGTAGCATGATTCTTCCTCTAGCCTGTCGTTCTTGGGAGCAATGAGGAATGAGGGGGCACTCTGCAGCTTGCGCGTCATGCCACATGGCAGCAGTTTCTTTCTTTTCAAAGATTAGGGGCCACCAGGACCCAGCCAGATCATTTATAGTGCAGAGGGCTTTGCTGCGATGGCAGCATTTGCAAGGGACCCAGGCAGATACTAAGCATTCCATTCATATAGACACACTAGCAGCAGTTTTGAGTGTCCTAGGGAATGTCTGTAGGTCCACCGAGGAGACTCGACTCTTCAGGACAGCATATAGGTTGGGTGTCTACGCAGATTTCAGGATGGGGGATCTGGTGGCCAAGAATAAAAAAGATTTGCAGGGAGTGCTATGGCTGGCTCAAATGCAAATTTCTGAGAGCTTGTTGTGTATTGCTGTACCGCGCTCCAAGACAGACCAGGTTGGCAAAGGGGACCACATCATCTTGCCCAAGGCACCAGGTAATGCCTGCTGTCCCGTGAGCAACCTCAAACTATTCTTGGAGCATAGGCCTAAGGGGGCAGGAAGCCCCCTTTTAGTGCATTCTGATGGTGCCCCTTTGACGAGGTTTTAATTCACCAGGGTGCTTGGTCTGGCACTCAGGGTGGTGGGAATTGGCTCCATGGATTTCAGCTCTCATTCATTCAGGATTGGTGCAGCCACAGTGGCAACAGCAAAGGGACTCTTGGGGCAGGCAGTGCAGTGGAATGGCAGATGGTCCTCAGAATGCTACAAACTCTATTTTAGGTTGTACGTTAAGATGCTACTAAAGTTGTCAATAACTGTTTTCTTTTTGTTTTCTGACAGTTTTCCTGTCCTGTGACGCTAGGAAGTAAGTCTGTAGGGTTATGTCGATTTTACAGGATTCCTGTGCAGCCTTGGTGCACGCTGTGGTACCAGAGTTGCTGGAAGTGTTGTACTAGGCCATTCTTATGTACAACGGCTAAAAAGCATGTTTTTTCGGCAGGTAACTTTGTTGACTGGGCCTGCCAGACGGGCTTTCATGTGTCTTTCCACAGCTAAGGGGGGATCCTTCTGGGACAGTTGAGGAACACACTAGAGTCATGGCTCTGCAAGGGGGTACAACTCCAGGGGTAGTGGCGGTACATTTGGAGGGTAATGATTTGGTACACCTTGGCAGGAGAGGCTTATTTTAGGCATTGATTACCGAAATGTGATGGTTGGCAAAGAGATGCCCACAGTCAGTCCTGACATGGTCCTGCATCATCCCATGGTTGCAATAGCGAGGAGAGGAATCTGTCTGGGCCCTTAACCACTCCGTAAAGCAGATTAATTAGAAGGTAGACTGGTTGTTTAGGTCTCCAATACTACAGACTGCCCCCATGGGTGAATACAGGGGGAGAGATTTTTGAGTACAGGAAGGGGTCCACCTATCAAAAGATGGTAACAAGATGTTTCTGGAGAATATTATGCAAAACACACAAGATGATGGACGGAATGTTGCACATTGGCAAACATTCACCCCCAGTCACAGATCTGGGTTTAATCCATCGTTATTTTGCTTCACCACGCCACCCCAGTGGATTAAACCCAGATCAGTTGACTGGGGGTGAGTGTTTGATTAGCTCGAGCGCTCCGTCCATCATCCCCTTTGGTATCGCTTTGTTCGCCCTAAGTTGGCAGGGTATGCCCAGACGTGGGTCCCTTGCTCACTTTGCCACTGGATTCAAGCTAGCCTGGCTGATGACGGCTGAATAGCCAGAAACCAGTCCCAGGATGCTTGTTTCCGGTCCAGGGAAGACATGGCTTGGCAGTTCGGGCTGGACTGTTCCCATGAGGCACAGGGTCAGACTGATTTGCATATGGCCATGTCTGAACTGGGGTGGTGGAGTGAGCTAAAGAATGATGATGGATTAAACCCAGATCAGTTGACTGGGGGTGAGTGTTTGATTAGCTCGAGCGCTCCGTCCATCATCCCCTTTGGTATCGCTCTGGAGAATATTATGGCATGGTTGACGCATGGTCAAAGCAGAGCATGATCTTCTTGAAGGGGGGGCAGATAGTAGGTGAACTATGCTGGTCTGTGGCAGCTGAGGTCACTATTGTTGGGGCATTTACTGTCCATAGAAGGCCTCCTTTTTACTTGGGATTGGTGGGGACAGCGGTCTCTCAGGGCCCTCCAGGGGGTGCTTCCAGGAAGATGGCTAGAGGGTGAGTGGGTGTCGGAGTCCACGCTGCCAATAGGCCTTTACAGCCAATCCCTGCAAAGGTGTGTGGGCACCAAAGCTAGCAGCACAGGCCCTTGGGGGATATTGAGAGTGTTGGGGATACCCGAGGTAGGTAACCTTTCGGGCAGCCGGGCCCTCTGTACAAGATCACGGTGGGGGGACCTCACAGGTGGACCAATCATGGTCTCATTCGTAGGGTCAATGCAGGATATGCAGGGACAAGACCAGTTATGGTTAGGAATGGTAATGTCTATGTTAAGATTAGCCATCCAACAAATTGTAAATAATGCTGTATGGGGTGTTATGGAGTTTCTGCATATTATGTTGTAAAAATGATATTTAAAGTTTAATATTTGATATCATTATGTTCAACTGCTACGGTTTCCTAATCAGGGTTTGCTTGCTTCCAAATAACTTACCATACTAGAATATAAAATACTCCTTTATGAGGTCCACACACCATGTTGTGAGAAGCCTATTGTCAAAGTTTGCCTGAATCTCTGTGCCCCACTTAGCTGCACTCTCTCTTTGTAGCTCTCTTTACTCTTGTGTTACTGAACCCACTCTGCTGTATTCACTCTTCACCTACCTCTACTGTTATCTCTTTGACCCCTCTTTTGTGTTCTCTCCTCCATCTCTAATGTGCTCTTTCTTTCCTCCCTGCTGAGCTTTCTGTACCTCTGTGATGTACTCTGTGACCCATCTGCTCTTCTTATTGCCTCCCTCTAATATTTTTAATGTACACACCTGGTGTCCTCTTTCTACTCTTCTCTGATGTACACACTGTGTTCCCCTCACTTTTTGTGTTCTCCATGACCTATGGTGGTTCTCTGTCTTTATGGCCATGGTTTTAAGACTAGATTACTAGTAAATGTTTGTATCATTTATGTCAAAATCTCTCCAGCCACCTTGAATAAACCTTTGTTAAGGGTGTAAAATTGTTCAGCGTTTTTGATACTTTCCCCACATAAATCTAGACAGCTATGGCACATGTAGTATTGATGTTCATTGAAATATTTAAGAGAAATATTTTTAAAAAGTGTACAGCACTGGTAGCTGAAATGATTATATTGATCACAGCTTCAAAACAGCACTGCTTGCTACAGACTTGGCTTAAAGTTTTTACAGCTCATGCTTCGGTGTATTTTTCCTGCTATTGCCATGAATTACAAGCAGTCTGATATTTTTCTTGCCTAGAATGATGGTTCACATAAGATCTTATGATGAAGTTGTAAATTTGTGAGATTACTGTTTTGTGTTTGAAAATACATAGGGCAGAGCATATACTACCCGGATAAGATTACAAACTCCTTTAGGGATTCAAGTGATTTGATTGACAATTTTAGAACTAGGCTGTGAGCCACAAAAGGGGATGGTTGCTGCAAGGAGAAAGGTAATGTGCGGTAGGACTGAAAGGTGTGAGGTTTGAGATGTGGTAAGGGTGAGCATATGTTCAAAGGGCAAGTAAGATATCACCATGTAATAAAGTTCAAATAGCACAGTTCAAACTGGTAATGTGCCGGCTTTAAGAGTGTGTACACTGCAGGGGACCGGCTTTAAGCCTTCATTATATGGCATGTTGGCAGATTAAGGCACCAGTTTGGCAGAGCCATCAAGTTATCAAATGTAGCATGTCAAGTCGCTTTTTATGGAACTTAGATTTTATTTATGATATACTGTTACAAGCAAAGCACAGGAATACATCACATTTTCATACAGTTGCCAAACGTTTTACAACATAAAAATAATATAATTAAAAATTACACAGATTTCTCAGTTTAAAAAGATACCATTTCCACTGTATTGTGATCTGAAATATATACCTAAATGTTTAAATGATTTGATGAAAAAAATATTTTATTTCAGGCAAACAAAGCATCTTCAGAAGATTTATAAACCCTACAACAACTAAATTAGAGACTGTGGATAACGGTTTTTGTAATATCATATACAATTTTATATACAGTTTCCTGAAATGATCCGGAATCAGACAGTCCTTCAACAAAGGCTGAAATGTCCACCCTCAACACACTCACTATGCATTTTGGGCCAAAATGCAAGTGCTTGTCTTTTGATATGAGCATGCACTTGTTGAGGCAATGTTGATTATCAGCAAGAGCTTAATGGGCTGATTGTAGGTTCACTAGTTCTTTTTAACAGTACTCTTTATTGTCATAGATACTTCTACGCTTTTACAAAACAGCCTAGTGTCACACATCTCAAGAAAGCATGCTCTCTGTTCTAGTGACAAACTGAACTTACACTAGAAAGTTTACTACTTTTTGATATTCACAAACTGCACTTTTGTAGTAACTTACACTTTTATAGTGAGTCCAGCACTACACATGGCCAACCACTGGGACAGCAACACCCCCCAATGATTATAATGAAGGTAGTGACTTACTACAAAAGTTTGATTTTCTACAAAAGTGTAAGTTACTCTAAAGTGCAGATTGGATATACTGAAAAGCAGTAAACGTACTCCAAGGTTTAAGTAAGTTACGAAAAAAGTGCATTTTCTGATTAGCACTTTCTCATATGTTTTGTAGTACTACAAAACTTACTCCAAAGTGCTGTTTGTGAATCAAGGCCCAAGTTACTACAAAAGTGCAGTTTGTGAATACTAAAAAGTAGTAAACATACTCATTAGTGTAAGTTACCTTTGTGAATAGGCCCTACATATGTGAGCCTCATTTATTGGTAATGAGAATGAAGCTCATGCAATATCAAAAGATGCACCACATGTCCCATTTTTGCACTAAGCATATCGTTCTCAAATGATTGAAAAGGGCATCTCCGAAAGATTAATTCTACAACTGACAGGAGAGCTGTGGAAAGAAGCAGGATACCTGTACAGGGAATCCATATTGTGTGTTGCACATGTTTTGCACATGGCCAATATAGAGAATCTGTGGGTTCTGTGAGATGTAGATCAAACTCAAATTGTGTATCACACTTGACATCAGGACACATTGGGGAAAACAGCAGAGATGTTCTCTTAGGAACATCAAACAGTACTGTAGAAAAGTGTTGAATTAGACAGTTGGCAGCTGTTCCAGGCACCATTTCCAATACAACATTATCCAAGAAATAAGCATTTTTGATAGTTTGTTTTTTCGGACACAGCTACCTTTACTGGTGCAGTCATGCGAAGGTAAATTAGTCAACTGCATGAGCTCAAAGAACACATGCGAGCGTCTGAATGAGAAACAAGACTGGCTCATTTTAAGTGGATAACAAACGAACCAGTGTAAGAACTGACAGACGCAAACAGCAGTGCAAGATTTAAGAGATACATACAGTAATACGGAAAATATATTTTTAAGGGCACTTTTGAGTACACTGATGCTGAACTTGGAGGAAAATGAGTCAAGGGGAAGCTTAAGAAGTGGTACTGAACCCTGTTTGTACTGTTTATCTTCAGCTTATTTAATTTGAAATACATACAAATTATTTTCCCTGCAGGTAGAAAGTGTTTAGGATTTTATTGTCAAGATTGATGAGTTTTCGTGCTATAGTAGAGAGGGAAGGTAATTAGTTGCCATTATGTTAATAATATTTATTCACATTGTTTCCTACTGGTCGAGAGCATCATGTCTCTCTCCCTCCATCAGAGGAGTGATGTAGACCTTTGAGCGAACATATGCTTATTGTTACTTAGAATGACACAGATATTTTATTTTTCTAGTAAGCACAGTTCAACCCCAAAAATGTAATTACTATCGATGCAGATGTAATTAAGCTAAAGAACGCTCGCTCCATATTCCTTTACTTTTTCAGTAAACCAGCATCCTGCCCAGTCCGGCTAAATGTCGGAAGACCTAAATCCCACAAAAGACAGAGGCTATTGCTGGTCATCATATAAGAAATATACCCAAATCCAAAGCCTAATCATCAGTAGATGCAGATAACGTCTTTCATGCTCATCACTGCTCTGATAAGAGATGCAGCTCTGGCGTTTATATATATGCATTGGTCTCCCGACATTGTCTTGCACTGGTATGCCATTGCAAACGTTTACAGGTGTGGGAAGTTTTGCTGATGTTAGGAAACAGAATGCATTGCCACCGGTGCACAGACAGAATATCGAGTCTGGAATATCGAAGTGCCAGAATATCGAGTTGCAAATATCGAAGTGGCAGAATATCGACTTCAAGAATATCGTTGACAAGAATATCGACTTGAAGGTAAGAAATATTGTTTTCTGTAATATCGAAGTCAGTAATATCGTTTGTCAAAATAGCGTTGTCAATAATATCGATATTTATAATAGTGTTCTGTATTTTAGTATGTATGTTAAAAGTATGTGATCTAATGTTTTTTGTATAAGTATAGTTTTTTTTAATGTATGTGTGAAATTTTTAGAAGTGATTAATTTTATGTCAATTAAATTTTGCGTATTTTAGTTCTGTAGCAGGTTGTGGGTTTATAGGGGAATAGGGTGGGAAGTAATTTAATTATACTAAAGTAATTAATAATTTTAATTTATTAGTATTTATAAATAATTTTTTAATAATTAGTTATTAATTGGTTATCAAATTTTATTAATTAATTAATTGATAATTATGTAAATTGTGTTATATTTTTAAGGAGCGGGTTGTGGGTTTATAGGGGAATAGGGTGGGAAGTAATTTAATTATAATAAAGTAATTAATAATGTTTATTGATTAGTATTTATAATTACATTTTTATTAATAAAATATTAATTGGTTATTACATTTTAATAATTAATTAATTAATTATGTAAATTGTGTTATTTTTTTAGGAGTGGGTTGTGGGTTTATAGGGGAATAGGGTGGGAAGTAATTTAATTTGAATAAAGTAATTAATGATTTTTATTTATTAGTATTTATTTTATATTTTGATTTTATAGTGTTGTTTGTGGTAATTTATTTGTTATTAATTAATTATTAATTGTTTGTTAATTATAATTAATTAATTGTTAAATATGTTAATTGTGTCAATTATGTAGGAGTTTTTGTGCGTTTATAGGGGAATATGTTGTGAAGTAATTTTAAAAAAAATCATTAATAATTAATTTTTTGATTATAATTAATTTATATTAAATATAGTTATTTGTTTGTAAAATGTTTTTTAAACTTCTATAAATTAAGGTTTTTAGTTAATTTTTTGTACTTTTTAACATTAAAATATTTTTCTATGTTTTGTAATTTATTATATTTTTATATGTTTTGTTTTTTTGTTATTAACAATTTTTGTATTGTAGTTGGAATTTTGTTTCTTTTTTTCTTTTTCTTTTAATTTTTGGGAAATAATAATTTTAACCCACTGCTATCCAACACTTTCCCTACTGTTGCACTCTCTGGAGTGGGAATAGTAATTTTTACCCCTCCGCTATCCAACACTTTCCCTACTGTTGCACTGTCTGGAGTGGGAATAGTAGTTTTTACCCCTCCGCTATCCAACACTTTCCCTACTGTTGCACTCATTGGAGTGGGAATAGTAATTTTTACCCCTCCGCTATCCAACACTTTCCCTACTGTTGCTCTCTCTGGAGTGGGAATAGTAAATGTTACCCTTTGCTATCCAACACTTTCCCTACTGTTGCACTCACTGGAGTGGGAATAGTAATTTTTTCCCCTTGGCTATCCAACACTTTCCCTACTGTTGCACTCACTGGAGAGGGAATAGTAATTGTTATCCCTCCGCTATCCAACACTTTCCCTACTGTTGCACTCACTGGAGTGGGAATAGTAATTTTTACCCCTCCGCTATCCAACACTTTCCCTCCTGTTGCACTGTCTGGAGTGGGAATAGTAATTTTTTCCCCTTAGCTATCCAACACTTTCTCCACTGTTGCACTCTCTGGGGTGGGAATAGTAATTTTTTCCCCTCCGCTATCCAACACTTTCCCTACTGTTGCACTCGCTGGAGTGGGAATAGTAATTTTTACCCCTCCGCTATCCAATACTTTACCTACTGTTGCACTCTCTGAAGTGGGAATAGTAATTTTTTCCCCTCCGCTATCCAACACTTTCCCTACTGTTGCACTCAGTGGAGTGGGAATAGTAATTTTTTCCCCTTCACTATCCAACACTTTCCCTACTGTTGCACTCACTGGAGAGGGAATAGTAATTTTTACCCCTACGCTATCCAACACTTTCTCTACTGTTGCACTCACTGGAGTGGGAATAGTAATTTTTACCCCTAAGCTAAATAACACTTTCTTTACTGTTGCAGTAATTGCAGTGGGAATACAAAATTTTGACCCCTACGCTATTCAACAATTTTCCTACTGTTGCACTCAATGGAGTGCAAAATGTAAGTTTAAAAATGTATAAATATTTTAATATTTTATTTTATAATATAATGTTTTTATTATTATATTTTATGTTATAGGTGTATGTATATATATATATATTTTATAGTTAATTTTTATATATTTATAATATTTGAAAATAAATTAAAGTTATTAGTTTATTTTATTTTTTTAAGTAAATATACATTTATATATTTAATTTTATATATCTATGTTTAAATTTTTTTAAATTAAATTTGTTTATTATATTTTTTTAATGTTTATTATATCTGAGTAATTATTTTTTTAGTTATTTTTATATATAAAAAACGATACTTTGGACCTCGATATTTTTACATCTATATATTTTTTTCGATATTTTTGTCATTTACATTTTAAATATAGGATGTCAATATTTTGACTATCGATATTTTTACATCGATATTTTTGACGTCTATATTTTTGTCATCGATATTATGTGATTCATTGCCACCTACATCCAAGGAACTTAACGTCACCTTTTTGATGGCTGGAATAAAACATAGGTGATAATGAAAGCCACTTTGGAGCAATATTTAGTAAGAAGAGCGATAGAGTGCTAATGCAGAAGATATGGTACATCTTAGAGTAGGGAATCAATGACTCTTGAGTACCCGTATGTGGGATTTTAAAGTTTGAACTCCCTGCTCTGTCAGTGTCTTGATATCATCTTTAATAATGGAAGACAAGGCATGTTTATTAGAAAGATGCCCTATATTATGTTTTGTGCTCCCTAGCAGAGTGCTTTAGTAGACCTCCATTTTAACACGGGCGATTGTAATACTTCAGACCAAATTGTGGCATAAAGCAGTTGTAGAAGCAGATCTTATCTTGGGTATCTCCAGTCAGCCATGCTGACGTGAACAAGCAACTCACCTGTGTTGTGGCAGAAAATAGCTCCAAAGATCAGGGCTAATCTCAAAAGAGCCTGGAGCATGCCACTGTATCAGCTGCCTCTTGATGCCATCTCATGCTGTTCTATTAAGGAAGATTAATTTCACAAGTACACTAAATGGTGCTCTAATTTATGTATGCTGTGCTATCCAGCAATGTGGTTGACTCTGCTGGAAACGAAGGCACACCAATGCATCTCCACTTTAAACACGCTGGAGTATCGTTTGTGTGATCAGGCCATACCACAACTGATAGTTGGTGGCAGCTTATCGAAGGTGGAATATTCACTTTTTTACCTGTATCCAGAGTCAGGAAAGCATACCAGCGGCATTCCAGCAAAAGCGCATACATGTGGCGATAAGTAGGACCGCTCATTTGAAAAAAATCTGATATGAATGTGGTTGGCAGGTTCGGTCCTGATTCAACAAAGGTACACTTACACTTTATTGTAAGTTTACAATTTTTGGTGCTATTCTCAAATAATGTTATGAGTAGTATATTTGAGAATGCAGAGTGTCTGCACTAGTGGCAGAGACTGTGCATATAAAAAGATAGGCCTGTCCTATCTTTTTTATAGATATGCTGCCAACAACCATCAGTTGTGGTATAGCCTGGTCACACTAACCATATTCCTGCATAAAACACCTTCAGCTACACTCACCCACACAGGGGGCAACAGTGCAGCAGAGGTGACTGCAGTGGGACCATGAATGAATATCCTCTGGTCTGGTCTATAGCTCTTTTCAGTAGACATCTTCTGCCTGTAGTCCAGGAACATAAAAGGTCCCCTAGACAGGGCACACCATTACCATGTAAACACAATGGGCCTGATTCACAAAGGTAAACTTACACTTTAGTGTACGTTTACAATTTGCTTGCTATTCACAAACAAATTTTAAAAGTAGTATCTTCACAACTGCAGATTCTCCGCACTTGTGGCCCAGACTCCGCACATAAAAAGATAGGCATCACCAAAGTGTACGTTTATCTTTGTATCCACCACAACCTATGGCCAAACACAAAGCTGAACATATTTTTTCTGCCCCAATATACATGTGCATAGTTAGAATGCGTGGTTAAATTATCTATGTCTCAGCATTTGGAGAACATTGAATGATCTGCTATCAAAATTTACTGTTGACCCTATATCTAATTAAAAGTTTGACTCTTTCAAAAACAAATAGCACTTGACAGGAAAATCTTCTCATGTATTTACTCTTTTTGTGCTTTGAAATGTACAGCTGAACCAATGACTGTACAAACTCATTTCTGCTGTATGTGTTAAGCATTTTACTGAGCTGCTCAATAGTACTCAGCCAATTGGCCGCATTGTTGCAAGGATTGCACCAGGACCGGGAAACAATAATTTCGGAAGGCATTGCTACCATTCTTTATTTTGTGTATGTTCTCTGTTCTAGGATATGAATTAGGGAGAAATAAATTTGCGATAAAAACTTTTGATCACAAAGTCAAATAAAAACTATGAGTTGCCAAGAACTAGCCCTGTGAAATAACGTAAGAAGGAGGGTATACAGAGATGAATGTGAATCCAGAAGGTAGTTTATTCTTCATAGTAAAGTAGACATCTTAGGTTACAGGAATAGTAGGTTACAAGGTAGTAGAAGTAGCAGTATCCCCACCTGGAGCAGCATCCCAGCTGCTCAGCCCACACACACTGACTGACATTTCACTCAACCAGGCAGAACATTCTATGACATCACTTCCACAATGGCTGAGCAGCAGGGCACAGAATACAAAGGAAGGACTGAACATCAAGAAGAGCAGGATCCCACACACCTTCCTCCTTTAAGGAGACAATAACAAACAATGGTGCATATAAGATGGAAATAAAAACAAATAAGTAAAGAGAGAGAAGATACAGAGATAAATAACACAAGCAGAACATACACTCTCCCCTTCAGCAAAAGGAGATAAATGTGCTCCAAAGGATGCAACACATATGTCCTAAGAAAGAAAGGTGCAAGATAGAAACACACACACCTCTCCTTAAACAAATGTTATGTTATGTTATGTTATCTGAGTTTATAAAGCGCACAGCTGCCCCAGCAAAGAGGCGTCCCGGCGCTACCAGCGTCAGAAGGAACAGGGCTAAGAACACAACAAGTAGGCGTAAGGAATATACAGAAGACAAAAGGACTAAGCAGAAGGAAAAAGGAAAGTTTTAATTGCTTTCCTGAAGTCCACCATGCGATCCAAGCTGCGAATCTGAGGAGGCAGGGAATTCCATAGCTTGGCAGCTAAGTAACGGAAAGATCGACCTCCAACCCGAAGGCGCTTCACACGGGGGACAATTACCAAATGCTGTCCCAGGGAGCGCAGCTGGCGAGTGGGGACAGGAATAAATGTGCTCCAAAGGATGCAACAAAAATTCCCAAGTAAAATATGGTGCAGAACCAGGGTGCCGAAAATGCACCCAGTAAAAGGTAACTGAATCCTAGATTGGGCACAAATGCCCATCACCAGTAAATGCAATAAGGACCCCCTCAAAATGGTCTGAGCCCAACAATGTGACCCACCACCAGGAAATGCAAGTAAACATTGAGGGCAAAGCTTCCCATAAACATTACAGTTAAAAGTTTGGGGTCCAATAAGCCCCCTCAAAATGGATTGAGCAAACAAGACCCACCACCATAAAATCCAAGAAAGGATAGGTCAAAATATGCCCCATCCAAATGGTTTGAGCTCAAAGCATGCCCATCACCAGTAAATTCTACAAAAGATAGGTTCAAAACATACACCCATCAAAATAGTTTTGAGCTAAAAAATAAGCTCACTACCTGTAAACTCAAGTAAAGCTTGGGGTCGCAATATGCTTCATCAACAATGTATTGAGCTCAACAAAACGCTCAACAGCGATAATTTCAAATAAAGCTTGGGGTCACAGTGTGCCCCATCAAAAATGTTTTGAGCTCAGAAACATGCCCGCCACCAGGAGATTCGAGTATACCCTGGTGTCACAATGTGGTTTGAGCTCAACAACATGCCCAACACCAAAATACAAATAAATAAAGGTAAAAAATCTCCCAATACCATCAGCACACAAAGTAAGTAAGGTAACAGGAACACAAACCCATCACCGGCAACAGAATGTATGATTTGGGATACAACAACCAAAATGCCAGCACTACAAAACAAAACCCTCACCATAAGTGTCTACAAGTACAGGACTAAACATGTTCGTCCAAATCACACAGAGCACCTAGCAATACAGTAAGGCTAAAACTTAACAACACAAAATCAGCATCAATAAAAAGCATGGCCAAAATAACAAAATAAGCAAGCAGGAAAATAATTAAATAAAATGCCAGCAAGTCCAGAACAGGACTAAAACAAATACTGACAAGGTGTAAACTTTAAGCTGTGTGAAAACTCCCAGTGCAAAAAAATCATAGACACAGACATGTACATTCAAAACACACTCAAAACACAACCAGCATACCCCAATAAAATCAAGTATCAAGTGCCCTAGAATGATGAAATCACAGCTGTGAGCATCAGCTTCCGTCAACACCAATTTGCAGCACACGCCTGACCATCACTAAAGAGTTCAAAAGAATGAGCCCAATGGTCCATAGCCAGGCAAGATAGCCTCAGTAGTGTAGAGAGTGTAGAGAGCTTGGTCCTAGCATTCGTCCACCGGCACACAAGTCACCACGCACTTTACCAGTCGCCGTGCACTTCCAACTCATCACTAAGCCTGTTTCAAAATGTTTCTCACGGTCCTAAACCCACTGCACTTCAGAAATGTTGTCCACAAGAACTTGCACATGCCGGCTGATTTACCATTATCAATACTGTCTAACCATGCAGCAGCATGAAAACGTGAGGTCAAAGACATGCTCACAGCAGAATCCTACACAACGACTCCCAATTGACTAAAATGGCTACCAGTGCGGCGTAATATGTCATTTTCTACAGGAGGTGGAAGTAGCAGTGATCTCACTTCCATGACGTCAGCATCATAGAGGTTACGAGTTCTCCCATTTGGTAGATCTTTAAGCCTGGTAGAGTGAGGAGAGCTTGAGCTAAGGAATCTACAATAATTTTAAATGTCGCACTACTACACAGGTAAGGAAGATTATTGTCAAAAGGTTCACACTTAAAAACATGCGCTGCCTTCAGTTGTTCAACTGTTTCAAAAAGCTCCCTCCACTACTCTCAGTATTGCTTCTCAACAGGTCAACAGTACTCACGGGTCAAACAGGTAGTTAAATACACATGTGGACCGTTGAGCCAAGTTTCCTTTAGGACAGCAGACTAGAAGTAGACCAAATTGTATTGTATTGCCACTGCATTTATATAGTGCTTACTACCCTTATGTGGAGTCCTATCGCTTTTTCAGAGAGTAGCACGCCACTCCAGGACCCATAAAGTATTAGTGGTGAATTAGTATAGTGAAATATGAAAGTAATTTGAGTGGTGGATATGTTAGTCAGTGAGCGTAGTCCTGGGCACACGCGGTGAGGGTGTTAGTAATATAATATGCAGTATTGATGCGTTATTCAAATGCAATGGTCAACATCAGTATTTATCCAAATAGGTATTTTTTATTTCAACAACAACTGTGTTGAATATAGTAAACCAGCCGACACTTGTTTCGTCACTGGGAAAGGTCCCGTGACTCATCAGGGCTGGGAAGGATACAAAAAATAAAATAAATAATAAGTGAGGAAAAACAATGATAAACAAAGGGTACCTAGTCTGTGGTAGACACGTTAACTAAATGGAAAGGGATCACCCGAAGTGACTGCTGGGAACATAAGCAACTAGATGTGAACAGTATGGTGTTTGGTGACACTCGTGAAGGTGCCGCTGTCCATGGATCAGGGCTCTGGGTGAAGATGCAGGAAAACATTTCAACATATAGTGACAGGTGTAATGGTGCCGCTCTCATGTGTAATAGAAAACATGAGGAAAAGCGTGGGAAAACTGATACATAGTGTGAGTGAACAGTGCTAGAATTAGCGTAGAGTAGTTCAATAGGGCAAGAAGTGAAGAAAAGATATGTGAGGACTAAGAAGGCCTGGAATGAAAGAGAAAGGGGAGAAGAAGCGGGTAAACTAATAAACCTGAGCTGTGGAACTACTAGAAGAGTACTAGAGAAAGGAGGGGAGGGGACACAAGAGGAAGGTGGAAAGTAAGGTGCAGAGGTCGTGACACAGGAAACGAGGGAAAAGGAAACAATGAGTACGCGGGTAAACTAAAAAACCCGAATTCAGGAACTACTGGATGAGTACTAGAGATAGAAGGGGAGGGGACACAAGCAGAGGGTGGAAAGCAAAGGTCGTGGCACAGGTAACGAGGGAAAAGGAAACCAAAGAGTATGCTTACCCGAGGACCGGATAAAATTACAGCAACCCGTTGGGGGTTAAGCCGAAATCGAGAGTATCAAGAAGGTGGCGCAGAAGAGGCGCTGCGCTGGCATCAAGGATGCAACGAGGAGGGAAACCGCTGGGGAAGAAAAGTAGGAATGAGGGTGACGAGAAAAGGAGAAAGGAAAACTGCCAGGATGGCTAAGAACATGGGCGGGGTGGGAAAGTCTTACCGGGTGGTGATCTCCCTAAGCTGACGAACGTGATTGCGCTGGGGCGGGTACGTCACGGTAATCGCGAAAGGCAGGAATCAAGGGTAACAGGAGGAGGCTGTCCAGTGTCCGGCTAGGTAGATAAGGTACCAAGCCAAGCAGGCGAGGTACGAAGGTCAGGCTGTAAAGGAGGACGGGGAGGGGAGGTTACGAGGAACGTGAAAATAAGGGCGGAATAAATGTAGAGAGAGGAAAGGAAAAGAGAAACTTACCCCGAGTGCGGGAAAAGGAGTAGTATCAGGAGTTGTATAAGGCTGGGTATATCAGACGCCTGTCTGAAGAAAACAGAGGAAAAGGACACTAAAGTAATGAGGGATATCAAGGAGTACGGGGGTGGAGGAGACAGGTCGAAACTGCAACAACTATTACCTGGGGTCCGGATCGGAGAGCTGCGAGGGCACACTGGAGCCGAGGAAACCGAGTAGAAAGGGAAACAAAGGAGGGGAGCTATATCCGGAATAGATATGGAAGACTAGAGCGAGAGCAATAGGAGATCCGGGCGGGCGGTCGCCATATTGAAAAACTCGGGGGAAAGTCAAAAAGTAATGCGCATGTGCGGAGGACGTTACACTGTCAATGAGGCACCCGCAGCCTCGAGAAACCCGTACAGTAGTAAGGACGAAAAGCGGAGAGTGTAGTCAGAGGAGCGTGACAGTGAGCAAACATACATCTGAAAGAAAGTCAATTACGAACGAATATGGCAGTGACAAAGATAATAAATACATCATAAGATGATGATTACAGCAGGTACATGTGAAAGGATACAATGGGGGAAATCACTAAAACGAAGTATTAGGTATGCTAAGTCATATAGGAAATGCAATGAGTAAATGCGGTAACAATGATCAAAAATTACATGAACCTAAATCATAGGAAGGTGAGTCAATAGGGAGATATTAGCACATGAAATGGAGTGGAGAACAGACATGCAAGTATTGTTGAAAAAATGGGAAAAGGGATAGGAATGTAGACATTGATAAAGTACACATTTTAGGTGCCAAACCAGATTGTAATAATTTTGTAATAATGCCCAAAAGCACAGGAAATGATGTAACGGCAACATTGGTTAGAAATACATGGCTCCTATCCATGGAGGGTATGTAACAAGGAAGATGATGACACATGAATATGGTATGGAGAATAGACATGCAAGTATCAACTGATTATATAGGAAGAGGACAGGTATCATAACAAAGTAAATAGCACAAAAAACAAAAAAAGAAATTTGTCATAATGTACATTCACCCAGGAAGTAATGCAACTCGTGATCAGTGTTCAGTCAATCAATCAATTACAGAATTTGTAAAGCGCACTACTTACCCGCGAGGGTCTCAAGGCGCTGGGGAGAGGGAAGGGGGGATGCTGCTACTGGTCGAACAGCCAGGTCTTGAGTAGCCTCCTGAAGGTCAGCAGGTCTTGCGTCTTTCGTAGGCTTAGTGGAAGGGTGTTCCAGGTCTTGGCGGCGAGGTGTGAGAAGGATCTGCCGCCGGTGGTTGTTCTTCGAATGCGGGGGACGGTGGCGAGGGAGAGGTTGGCGGAGCGGAGCTGGCGGTTGGGGACGTAGAAGAAGAGCCGTCTGTTGAGGTAGGCTGGGCCAGTTTTGTAGAGTGCCTTGTGTGCGTGGGTGAGGAGTTTGAAGGTGATCCTCCTGTCGACGGGGAGCCAGTGCAGGTTCCTCAAGTGGGGGGTGATGTGGCTGTGGCGTGGTACGTCGAGGATCAGTCGTGCAGAGGCGTTTTGTATGCGTTGCAGTCGCTTGATGAGCTTTTTGTATGCGTTGCAGTCGCATGTTGTACTGTTCGCAGACGCATAATCCAAGTAGCTTCCAGGCGTCTGAGTCTGAGTTCTCTGTTGTCACCTCTCAAATTGGTGGATGCAATGTCAAATCCGAAAAAGGAAATCCGTTTCTTGGGGCCCTGGTTAGGACAAGTGGCAGCATGGATCGCCATGGGATATCTAGTGTCAAGATTGTTTAAAGCTCTGACGTGTTCTCCAATTCGATCTTTTAGTGGTCTGATGGTACTTCCGATGTACCAAAGTTTGCAGGTGCATTCAAGAATATAGATCACAAATTTTGTGTTGCAGTTGATGTTATGTCTAATCTGGTACTGTTGTCTGTTTACGGCCGTGAAGTTTCTGATTCCATGTTGGGCTAGTTTGCAGACACCGCAGTGTCCGCACTTGAAGAAGCCGAGATTATGAGTCGTTAGCCAAGTAGGCCTGGTGCTAGGGCCAGGGATGCTGGGGCTGAGTCTAGTTTTCAGGGTTCTACCTCTCCTGTATGTGATTTGTGGTTTAGGAGGTACGATCTCTTTAAGTGTGTTGTCTGCAAGTAGTACGTTCCAATGTTTGTTAAGGCTTTTCTTCATTGCTAACCCCATGTCGCTATAGTCAGTGATAAGTCGGACAGGTTGGTCTTGCTCAGTGATTGTCCGTCTGGTGTGTAAAGTATCTTCTCTTTTTATGTTCCTGATTCTTTTTTCTGCTGAGCTGATGGTACGGGCACTATAACCTCTGTTTATGAATCTTTGTTTCATGTTGGTTAGGCACTTTTGAAATTCCAGTTCCTCACTACAGTTTCTCCTGGCTCTCATGAATTCCCCGTAGGGAATCGCCTGTATTTGGTGAGGGGGATGTGGGCTATCTGCATGCAGGATGGCATTGCATGATGTTTCTTTTCTATATAGATGACTCTCAATAGTGTTGGACTTGATGTAGATTTCCACATCTAGAAATGTGATGTTGGTGGCACTGGAGTTACCTGTGAATTTCATGTTCATGTCGTTACGATTGAGGTGTGTGCAGAATTTGTCAAGTTCAAGTTGTGACCCTGACCAAAGGAGTAAGCAATCATCTATGTAGCGACCCCAGTATATAATGGAGTCAATCCATTGTGCCCCTTCCGTGCCCCAAATCCATTTAGACTCTAGGACGCCCATGTACAGGTTAGCAAAAGAGGGTGAAAATTTATGTTAGTCAGTTATTTGGATTGAGAAGGATAGTGGAGGGCTAAAAGAAGGAAAAGGTTTGAATTTATATAGCGTTTGCTACCCCTGATGAGGTGATGAAGCGCTTTTTCAGCGAGTAACATGCTACTCCGGAACCCAGAAAGGATTAGTGGTGAATTTGTATAGTGAAATATGAAGAAATTTGAGCTGTGGATGTGTTTGCATTTATATAGCGCTTGCTACCTCTGATGAGGTGTTGAAACCCTTTTTGGTGAGTAGCACGCTACTCCGGAACCCAAACAAGATTAGTGGGAATTAGTATAGGGAAATGTGCAAATAATTTGAGTAGTGGACATTTTAGTCTATTACTTGGATTGAAAAGGAATAGTGGAGGGATAAATGAGGGAAGGGTCTAGAAATTATTATTTAGTTTTTTTGTAGTTTATAGCCATAGGAGGGGGTTTGAGATGAGTAAAGGGGAGGTGGAGGAGAGTTAGTATAGGGCAATATGAAATTAATTTGAGTGGTGCACATGTTAATCTGTTATTTGGGTTGAAAAGGAATAGCCGAGGAATTCAAGAGAGTAGGAGGGATAGAAGAGGGAAGGGACTACAACTTTTTTTGGGTGTTCATTGCAGTAGGAGGGAATTTGGGATGAGTAAAAGGGAGGTGGAGGGGGAAGAATCAGAGGTAAGGGTTTAGAAAGGCTTGTTTGGGAGATCTGAATAGCAAAAGAGGTATGAGATGATGCAAGGACGGTTAGAGAGGGAAGAATCTAGAAAGGGTTATTTTGAGGATCATAGTAGTGGTATGGGGTTTGGGATGAATGAGAGAGTGGAGGTAGAGGATTTATTGATAGAGGCATAGGGTGAGAAATAGGGTAGTGCATTGTAAAGAGTAGTAGAATGACGTTTGAGATGAGTCAGAGAGTTGAAGTTGAGGATATATTGAGAGCGGTATAGGGTGAGAAATAGGGAAGTGCATCAGATATGCTGTATTAGAAGAAAAATAATAAATATATAGATAAATAAGTACATGGAAAGTATATATATATATATATGGAAGGTAGTATATGTAGATTAAAGATGCATTTAGTTAGCTCCGGCTTTCAAGTGTTGTTGTACTTTAAATTATTTGTTTTTCTTTTTTGTGATTTAATAGTGAAGTAATTGTAGATAAATAGTCATGATAAAAGATTTCCTTATTTATGCAGTCACATATATACATGTTAAACATAGAATAATGTAACTATAATTAATTGGTACATTTGTTAGGCAGAACTAACGAATATCTATATAACATAATTATTATACAGGTTTATACAAAGCAATACACATATTAAGGTACATATCTATAGTCCAAATAAAGGCTTATATACAGAGGGATATGCTGTATATTTCTGTTTGCGTTTGGTGGTTATGTGGGGAAGAGCCAATGCATAAGTAGTTTTCTGAATATCTGTGGATCTTAGGTTGGCGGGTAAAGAGTTTCATAGTTTGGCTGCTTGAACAGAGAAGGATGTGCCACCTATGGTTTTTTTCTTGCACGTTGGGATTTTGAGGCGAGGTGCGACTCTAGAGCGAAGGTTCCTTGGTTGAATATATTTGATTATTTTATTCCTGATGAAGCGCGGTCCTGTTCAATGTATTGCTTTGTGGGTGAACTTGAACGTGGATCTTCTGGCAACCAATAACCAATGCAGGGCTTTCAAGGCAGGGCAGATGTGGGCTTGTGGCTCTATATGTAAGAGTAGTCTGAATCCATTGTAGCATTTTCATAGTCGGTGATCGCTGGTAGAGGCTATTGGCGTAATCGATTTTGGACAGAAAAAGAGAGATGGTAGCCTGGACCTTGTGTGGAAATCCCAGATGGGGGAAGATTTGTAGCATAGTTGTTATAGTAACAAAGCTTGATCTTGCTAGTTTGCTTTTTTTCTGTAGATCTCTTGCCTCTTTCTGCACCTCTCTTGCCTCTTTCTGCACCTCTCTTGCCTCTTTCTCCACTGCTCTTGCTTCTTTCTGCACCTCCCTTGCAAATTTCTGTATCCCTCTTACCTCTTTCTGCATCCCCTGTTCCCTATTTCTGTACCTTTCTTGCCGGTTTATGCACCTCTCTTGGTACCTTTGTTGCTTCTTTCTGCGCTTCTTTTGCCTCTTAATGCACCCCTCTTGTCTCTTTCTGCAGCTCCGTTGCTTCTCTATGCACTTCTCTTGCTACTTTCTGCACCCCTCTTGCCTCTTTCTGTACCCCTTTTGCCTCTGTGTGCACCTCTCCTGGCTCTTTCTGCACCTGTCTTGCCTTTTTCTGCAGTTCTCTTGCCTCTGTGCACCTCTTTTGCTTCTTTCTGCACTTTTCTTCCCTCTTTCTGCACCTCTGTTGGTTCTTTCTGCACTGCTCTTGCTTCTTTTTGCACCTCTGTTGCAAATTTATGCATCCCTCTTGCCTCTTTCTGTACCACTCTTCCCTCTTACTGCACCTCTCTTGCCTCTGTCTGCATGCCTGTTCCCTCTTTCTGCACACCTTTTGCCTGTTTCTGCAACTCTCTTGCCTCTTTCTGCAGTTCTCTTGCCTCCTTCCCCACATCACTTGCCTCTTTCTGTACTTCTCTAGCTTCTTTCTGTACCCTTCTTCCTTTTTCTGCACATCTCTTGCCTCTTTCTGCACCTCTCTTGCCTCAATCTGCACATCTCTTGGCTCATTCTGCACCCCTTTTGCCTTCTTTTGCACCTCTTTTGCTTCTTTCTTCACTTCTCTCTCCTCTTTCTGCACCCCTCTTGCCTCTTTCTGCACCTCTTTTGCTTCTTTCTGCACCTCTCTTGACTCTTTCTGCACCTCACTTGCCTCTTTCTGCGCTCTCTTGCTTCTTTCCACACCTCTGTTGCTTCTTTCAGCAATTCTCTTGCCTCTTTCTGCACCTCACTTGCTTCTTTCGGCACACCTCTTGCCTCTTTCTGTACCCCACTCTTCTCTTTCTGCACCTGTCTTGCCTCTTTATGTTCCTCTGTTGCTTCTTTCTGCACTTCTCTTACTCTTTCTGCACTCTTTGTGCCTCTTTCAGCACCTCTGTTGCTTTTTCTGCACTTCTCTTGCTCTTTCTGCACCCTTTGCGCCTCTTTCAGCACCTCTGTTGCTTCTTTCTGCACTTCTCTTCCTTCTTTCTGCACCCCTCCTACCTCTTTCTGTACCTCTCTTGCCTCTTTGTGCACCTCTCCTACCTCTTTGTGCACCCCTCTTGCCTCTTTTTGCACCTCTATTGGTTCTTTCTGCACTGCTCCTGCTTATTTCTACACCTCTGTTACTTCTTTCAGCAATTCTCTTGCCTCTTTCTGCATTTCTCTTGCTTGTTTCTGCACCTCTCTTGCGTCTTTCTGCACCTATGTTGCCTATTTCTGCACCTTACTTGCTTCTTTCTGCACCCCTCTTGCCTCTTTCTGCACCCCTCTTTTCTCTTTCTGCACTTCTCTTGCCTCTTTCTGCAACCCTCTTCCCTCTTTCTGCACCTTTGCTGCCTGTTTCTGCACTTCTCTTGCCTCTTTCTCTACCTCTGTTGCTTCTTTCTGCACTTCTCTTGTCTCTTACTGCACCCTTCGTGCCTCTTTCAGCACCTCTGTTGCTTCTTTCTGCACTTCTCTTCCTTCTTTCTGCACCCCTCCTGGCTCTTTCTGTACCCCTCTTGCCTCTTTGTGCACCTCTCCCACCTATTTCTGTACCCCTCTTGCTTCTTTCTGCACCTCTTTTGCAAATTTCTGCATCCTTCATGCCTCTGTCTGCACACCTGTTTGCTGTTTCTGCACCCCTTTTGCCTGTTTCTGCAACTCTCTTGCCTCTCATTCTGCAGTTCTTTTGCCTCCTTCTGCACCTCTTTTGCTTCTTTCTGCACTTGTCTTGCCTCTTTCTGCACCCCTCTAGCCTCTTGCTGCACCCCTGTTGCTTCTTTCTGTACTTCTCTTGCTTCTTTCTGTACCTCTCTTGCTTCCTTCTGCACCCATCTTGCCTCTTTTTGCACCCTCCTCCCTCTTTCTGCAACTCTCCTACCTCTTTCTGTACCTCTCTTGCCTCTTTGTGCACCTCTCCTACCTCTTTGTGCACCCCTCTTGCCTCTTTTTGCACCTCTGTTGCTTTTTCTGCACTTCTCTTGCTCTTTCTACACCCTTCGTGCCTCTTTCAGCACCTCTGTTGCTTTTTCTGCACTTCTCTTGCTCTTTCTGCACCCTTTGCGCCTCTTTCAGCACCTCTGTTGCTTCTTTCTGCACTTCTCTTCCTTCTGTCTGCACCCCTCCTGGCTCTTTCTGTACCCCTCTTCCCTATTTCTCCACCTCTCTTGCTTCTTTCTGCACTTCTTTTGCTTCTTACTACACTTCTCTTGCTTCTTTCTGTACCTCTCTTGCTTCCTTCTGCACCCATCTTGCCTCTTTTTGCACCCTCCTCCCTCTTTCTGCACCTCTCTTGCCGATTTCTGTACCTCTGTTGCTTCTTTCTGCATTTCTTTTGCCTCTTTCTGCACCTCTCTTGTTTCTTTCTGCACCCCTGTTCTCTTTCTGTACTCGTCTTCCCTCTTTCTGCACCCCTCTTGCTTCTTTCTGCACTTCTCTTGCTTCTTTCTGCACCTCTCTTGCTTCTTTCTGCACCCTTCTTCCATTTTTTGCATCCCTCTTCCCTCTTTCTGCTGTTCTCTTGCTATTTTCTGCACCTCTCTTGCCTCTTTCTGCTCCTCAGATGCCTCTTTCTGCACTTTTCTTGCTTCTTTCCACACCTCTGTTGCTTCTTGCAGCAATTCATTTGCCTCTTTCTGCACTTCTCGGGCTTGTTACTGCACCTCTCTTGTGTCTTTCTGCACCTCTTTTGCCTCTTTCTGCACCTTACTTGCTTCTTTCTGCACCCCTCTTGCCTCTTTCTGGACCCCTCTTCCCTCTTTCTGCACCTCCCTTGCCTCTTTCTGTACCCCTGTTCCCTCTTTCTCTACCTTCCTGCCTGTTTCTGCACTTCTCTTGCCTCTTTATGTACCTCTGTTGCTTCTTTCTGCACTTCTCTTGCTCTTTCTGCACTTGTCTTGCCTCTTTCTGCACCCCTCTAGCCTCTTGCTGCACCCCTGTTGCTTCTTTCTGCACTTCTCTTGCTTCTTTCTGCACCTCTCTTGCTTCTTTCTGCACCCTTCTTCCATTTTTTGCATCCCTCTTCCCTCTTTCTGATGTTCTCTTGCTATTTTCTGCACCTCTCTTGCCTCTTTCTGCTCCTCACATGCCTCTTTCTGCACTTTTCTTGCTTCTTTCCACACCTCTGTTGCTTCTTGCAGCAATTCATTTGCCTCTTTCTGCACTTCTCGGGCTTGTTACTGCACCTCTCTTGTGTCTTTCTGCACCTCTTTTGCCTCTTTCTGTACCTTACTTGCTTCTTTCTGCACCCCTCTTGCCTCTTTCTGGACCCCTCTTCCCTCTTTCTGCACCTCCCTTGCCTCTTTCTGTACCCCTGTTCCCTCTTTCTCTACCTTTCCTGCCTGTTTCTGCACCTCTCTTGCCTCTTTATGTACCTCTGTTGCTTCTTTCTGCACTTCTCTTGCTCTTTCTGCACTTGTCTTGCCTCTTTCTGCACCCCTCTAGCCTCTTGCTGCACCCCTGTTGCTTCTTTCTGCACTTCTCTTGCTTCTTTCTGTACCTCTATTGCTTCCTTCTGCACCCATCTTGCCTCTTTTTTCACCCTCCTCCCTCTTTCTGCACCTCCTTTGCCTATTTCTGTACCTCTGTTGCTTCTTTCTGCATTTCTTTTGCCTCTTTCTACACCTCTCTTGTTTCTTTCTGCACCCCTGGTCTCTTTCTGCACTCGTCTTCCCTCTTTCTGCACCCCTCTTGCTTCTCTCTGCACTTCTCTTGCTTCTTTCTGCACCTCTCTTGCTTCTTTCTGCACCCTTCTTCCATTTTTTGCATCCCTCTTCTCTCTTTCTGCTGTTCTCTTGCCATTTTCTGCACCTCTCTTGCCTCTTTCTGCTCCTCACATGCCTCTTTCTGCACTTTTCTTGCTTCTTTCCACACCTCTGTTGCTTCTTGCAGCAATTCTCTTGCCTCTTTCTGCACTTCTCTGGCCTGTTACTGCACCTCTCTTGTGGCTTTCTGCACCTCTTTTGCCTCTTTCTGCACCATACTTGCTTCTTTCTGCACCCCTCTTGCCTCTTTCTGCACCCCTTTTCCCTCTTTCTGCACCTCTCTTGCCTCTTTCTGTACCCCTGTTCCCTCTTTCTCTACCTTTCCTGCCTGTTTCTGTACCTCTCTTGCCTCTTTATGTACCTCTGTTGCTTCTTTCTACACTTCTCTTGCTCTTTCTGCACCCTTCGTGCCTCTTTCAGCACCTCTGTTGCTTTTTTTGCACTTCTCTTGCTCTTTCTGCACCCTTTGCGCCTCTTTCAGCACCTCTGTTGCTTGTTTCTGCACTTCTCTTCCTTCTTTCTGCACCCCTCCTGCCTCTTTCTGTACCTCTCTTGCCTCTTTGTGCACCTCTCCTACCTCTTTGTGCACCCTCTTGCCTCTTTTTACACCTCTATTGGTTCTTTCTGTACTGCTCTTGCTTCTTTCTGCACCTCACTTGCCTCATTCTGCACTTCTCCTGCTTCTTTCTACACCTATGTTACGTCTTTCAGCAATTCTCTTGCCTCTTTCTGCACTTCTTTTGCTTGTTTCTGCACCTCTCTTGCATCTTTCTGCACCTCTGTTGCCTCTTTCTGCACCTTACTTGCTTCTTTCTGCACCCCTCTTGCCTCTTTCTGCACCCCTCTTTTCTCTTTCTGCACTTCTCTTGCCTCTTTCTGCACCCCTGTTCCCTCTTTCTGCACCTTTGCTGCCTTTTTCTGCGCCTCTCTTGCCACTTTCTCTACCTCTGTTGCTTCTTTCTACACTTCTCTTGCCTCTTACTGCACCCTTCGCGCCTCTTTCAGCACGTCTGTGGTTTCTTTCTGCACTTCTCTTCCTTCTTTCTGCACCCCTCTGGCTCTTTCTGTACCCCTCTTGCCTCTTTGTGCACCTCTCCTATTTCTTTACCCCTCTTGCCTCTTTTTGCACCTCTGTTGGTTCTTTCTGCACTGCTCTTGCTTCTTTCTGCACCTTTTTTGCAAATTTCTTCATCCTTCATGCCTCTTTCTGCACCCCTCTTCCCTATTTCTCCACCTCTCTTGCTTCTTTCTGAACTTCTCTTGCTTCTTTCTGCACTGCTCTTGCTTCTTTCTGCACCTCTCTTACAAATTTCTGTATCCCTCTTACCTATTTTTGCACCCCTGTTCCCTCTTTCTGTACCTGTCTGGCCTGTTTCTGCACCTCTCTTGCCTCTTTCGGCACCTCTGTTGCTTCTTTCTGCACTTCCCTCGCCTCTTTCTGCTCCCCTCTTGCATCTTTAAGCACATCTGTTGTTTCTTTCTGCACTTCTCTTGCTTCTTTCTGCACCCCTCTTGCCTCTTTCTGTACCCATTTTGCCTCTTTGTGCACCTCTCCTGACTCTTTCTGCACCTCTCTTGCCTTTTTCTGCAGTTCTCTTGCCTCTTTCTGCACCTCTGTTGGTTCATTCTGCACTGCTCTTGCTTCTTTCTGCACCACTGTTGCAAATGTATGCATCCTCTTGCCTCTTTCAGCACCCCTCTTCCATCTTTCTGCACCTCTCTTGCCTCTGTCTGCACACCTGTTCGCTGTTTCTGCACCCCTTTTGCCTGTTTCTGCAGCTCTCTTGCCTCTCATTCTGCAGTTCTTTGCCTCCTTCTGCACCTCTTTTGCTTCTTTCTGCACTTGTCTTGCCTCTTTCTGCACCCCTCTAGCCTCTTTCTGCACCCCTGTTGCTTCTTTCTGCACTTCTCTTGCTTCTTTCTGTACCTCTCTTGCTTCCTTCTGCACCCATCTTGCCTCTTTTTGCACCCTTCCTCCCTCTTTCTACACTTCTCTTGCCTCTTTCTGTACCTCGGTTGCTTCTTTCTGCACTTCTTTTGCCTCTTTCTGTACCTCTCTTGTTTCTTTCTGCACCCCTGTTGTCTCTTTCTGCACTCGTCTTCCCTCTTTCTGCACCCCTCTTGCTTCTTTCTGCACTTCTCTTGCTACTTTCTGCACCTCTCTTGCTTCTTTCTGCACCCTTCTTCCATTTTTTGCATCCCTCTTTCTGCTGTTCTCTTGCCATTTTCTGCACCTCTCTTGCCTCTTTCTGCTCCTCACATGCCTCTTTCTGCACTTTTCTTGCTTCTTTCCACACCTCTGTTGCTTCTTTCAGCAATTCTCTTGCCTCTTTCTGCACCCATCTTGCCTCTTTTTGCATCCCTCCTCCCTCTTTCTGCACCTCTCTTGCCTCTTTCTGTACCTCTGTTGCTTCTTTCTGCACTTCTTTTGCCTCTTTCTGCACCTCTCTTGGTGCTTTCTGCACCCTTCTTACCTTTTTTGCATCCCTCTTGCCTCTTTCTGCAGTTCTCTTGCCATTTTCTGCACCTCTCTTGCCTCTTTCTGCACCTCACTTGCCTCTTTCTGCACTTCTCGTGCTTCTTTCTACACCTCTGTTGCTTCTTTCAGCAATTCTCTTGCCTCTTTCTGCCATTCCCTTGTTTGTGTCTGCACCTCTCTTGCGTCTTTCTGCACCTCTGTTGCCTCTTTATGCACCTCACTTGCTTCTTTATGCACTGCTCTTACCTCTTTCTGCATCCTTCTCCCCTCTTTCTGCACCTCTCTTGCCTCTTTCAGCAACCCTGTTCCCTCTTTCTGCACCTTTCCTGCCTGTTTCTGCACCTCTCTTGCCTCTTTCTGTACCTCTGTTGCTTCTTTCTGCACTTCTTGTGCCTCTTTCTGCACCTCTCTTGCTTCTATCTGCACCCCTGTTGTCTCTTTCTGCACTCGTCTTCCCTCTTTCTGTACCTCTCTTGCTTCTTTCTGCACTTCTCTTGCTTCTTTCTACACTTCTTTTGCTTCTTTCTGTACCCTTCTTCCATTTTTTGCATCCCTCTTCCCTCTTTCTGCAGTTCTCTTGCCATTTTTTGCACCTCTCTTGCCTCTTTCTGCACCTCACTTGCCTCTTTTTGCACTTCTCTTGCTTCTTTCTACACCTCTGTTGCTTCTTTCAGCAATTTTCTTGCCTCTTTCTGCACTTCCCTTGTTTGTGTCTGCACCTCTCTTGTGTCTTTCTGCACCTCTCTTGCCTCTTTATGCACCTCTCTTGCTTCTTTATGCACTGCTCTTGCCTCTTACTGCACCTCTCTTGTCTCTTTCTGCACCCCTGTTCCCTCTTTCTGCACCTTTCCTGCCTGTTTCTGCACCTCTCTTGCCTCTTTATGTACCTCTGTTGCTTCTTTCTGCACTTCTTTTGACTCTTTCTGCACCTCTCTTGCTTCTATCTGCACCCCTGTTGTCTCTTTCTGCACTCGTCTTCCCTCTTTCTGTACCTTTCTTGCTTCTTTCTGCTCTTCTCTTGCTTCTTTCTACACTTCTTTTGCTTCTTTCTGTAGCCTTCTTCCATTTTTTGCATCCCTCTTCCCTCTTTCTGCTGTTCTATTGCCATTTTCTGCACCTCTCTTGCCTCTTTCTGCACCTCACTTGCCTCTTTCTGCACTTTTCTTGCTTCTTTCCACACCTCTGTTGCTTCTTTCAGCAATTCTCTTGCCTCTTTCTACACCCATCTTGCCTCTTTTTGCATCTCTCCTCCCTCTTTCTGCACCTCTCTTGCCTCTTTCTGTACCTCTGTTGCTTCTTTCTGCACTTCTTTTGCCTTTTTCTGTACCTCTCTTGGGCCTTTCTGCACCCTTCTTACCTTTTTTGCATCCCTCCTGCCTCTTTCTACAGTTCTCTTGCCATTTTCTGCACCTCTCTTGCCTCTTTCTGCACCTCACTTGCCTCTTTCTGCACTTCTCTTGCTTCTTTCTACACCTCTGTTGCTTCTTTCAGCAATTCTCTTGCCTCTTTCTGCACGTCCCTTGTTTGTGTCTGCACCTCTCTTGCATCTTTCTGCACCTCTGTTGCCTCTTTATGCACCTCTCTTGCTTCTTTATGCACTGCTCTTGCCTCTTTCTGCACCCCTCTCCCTTCTTTCTGCACCTCTCTTGTCTCTTTCTGCACCCCTGTTCCCTCTTTCTCACCTTTCCTGCCTGTTTCTGCACCTCTCTTGCCATTTTCTGTACCTCTGTTGCTTCTTTCTGCACTTCTCTTGCCTCTTTCTGCACCCTTCTTGCCTCTTTCAGCACCTCTGTTGCTTCTTTCTGCACTTCTCTTCCTTCTTTCTGCACCCCTCCTGTCTCTTTCTATACCCCTCTTGCCTCTTTGTGCACCTCTCCTACCTATTTCTGCACCCCTCTTGCCTCTCTTTGCACCTCTGTTGGTTCTTTTTGCACTTCTCTTGCTTCTTTCTGCACCTCTTTACTACTACTAAATGCCTTTTGAGAATACCGAAAGTCATAAAGTTAGGATTTTGTCTCAGTTTAGTAGTAGTAAAGTTAGGAATCCTAACTTTACTACTACTAAATGCCTTTTGTGAATACTGAAAGTGGTAAAGTTAGGATTTTGTCTCAGTTTAGTAGTAGTAAAGTTAGGAATCCTAACTTTACTACTACTAAATGCCTTTTGTGAATACCGAAAGTCGTAAAGTTAGGATTTTGTCTCAGATTACTTTTGTGAATCGGGCCCCTAGACACTACTATTCCACTTAAACATTTACTCAGCCAGTACCTATGCACTCATGTATTCACTGAGACACTACTGATGCACTCATGCAATGGTCCAAGCATTACCTTAATACTCATACTTCCTCAGAGGTATTTCCCATA
The DNA here is from genome assembly GCA_963921515.1 of Calotriton arnoldi. Classification (NCBI taxonomy): domain Eukaryota; kingdom Metazoa; phylum Chordata; class Amphibia; order Caudata; family Salamandridae; genus Calotriton; species Calotriton arnoldi. Next base: position 284,427 of record CAWUFW010009112.1, read on the forward strand.
CATTCATACATTCATCCAGGTACTACCTCTGCAGTCATAGACTCACACAGGAAGTATCTGTACACATCCATTATCTCAAGCTCTACCCATACACTCATGCAATAAACCATGCTTTAGCCTTGCACTCATAGTTTCTGTCAGGTATTTTTCATGCACTGATGCAATCACCCAAGCAGTATCGCTGCACTCATTCAATCATCCAGGCACTATTCTAGCACGGAACTATTCACTCAGGCAGTAGCCATCCAGTCGTCCATTCTGTTAGGCACTACATATGCACTCATCCAATGTTCCTACCATTACTCTTACATTCTTACTTTTACTCAGGCACTACCCATGCAGTCATTCAGTTAAGGAGAAACTACATATACACATACTACCCATATACTCATACAATAACTGAAGCACTAGTCTTGCACTAAACCATTCTCCTACACAGTATCCATGCACTCATCCAATGCCTCTTTCTGCACCTCTCTTGCTTCTTTCTGCACTTCTCTTGCCTCTTTTGGCATCTCATTTGCTTCTTTCTGTACCCCTCATGCCTCTTTCTGCACCCATCTTCCCTCTTTCTGCAGGTCTCTTGTCTCTTTCTGCACCCCTGTCCCTGCTTTCTGCAGTTCTCTTGCTTCTTTCAGCACTTATGCTGCCTCTTTTTGTACCTCTGTTGCTTCTTTCTGCACTTCTCTTCCTTCTTTCTGTACCTCTCTTACAGATTTTTCAACTCCTCTTGCCTCTTTCTACACCCCTTTTATTTGTTTCTGTACCTTACTTGCGTTTTCTATACCTTTTTCCTCTTTCTGCACTTCTTTTGCCTCTTTCTGCACCTCTCTTGCCTCTTTCTGTACATCTGTTGCTTCTTTCTGCATTTCTTACATTTTTCAGTAGCTGTGTTCTTTGAGTATTTCATTTTGCTGTTTGTAAACCTTTTATTTTTTTCCTTTCTCCTTCTTGCTGTGTGACCACCTTTTCTTCTGTTTTTGCAGTTCTTTTGCTTGTTTTTATACTTTTCTCTTTTTATGTGTTATAAATGCAACAGGAATTTAATTGTAATTTTGTGCTTAGTTGTTTTTTTCAAAATTGAAATGTTATTAATTTTAAAATTTTAATTGATGTACCAAAGTAATCAAACTATTATTTGTTTTTAGGAAGATATTTTGATTGGATTATAAATAAAAGATGGCAAGAAAACATGAAAAGAGAAGAGAACAAAGGAAACAGAAGTACTTAATGAAAACTAAAAAGAGTGGAGTAGAAAAACACCAAAAGGATGCTGAGGGTTAAGTTTCTTCTGGTAAGAGAACTAAACAATTTATTTAAAAAGTTGTGGAGAGATTAAATGATCAAAATACTAATCAAAGGAGAAAATAAATTTTTAGAACAAAGGAGAAGCAAATAAAGAAACACAATGGAAAAGAAACATATGTGACAAAAAGACAGAAACATTTTAAAGACATACGTGTACTTATGTTTCGTAATAGAGTAATTCAAAATTTATTAAAAGACTGTAAAAAGTATAAAAAAAGATCAGCAGCATATCAGAAGAAGCAACAGATTAAAAGTGTAGTAGGTACTGCTTTTGAATTGAAATGAAAACTATTTATATTGGTATTGAAGAGAATGAAAACATTGAATAAAACAATGCACTTTATGAAGGAGAAAAGCAAAAGATAAAGACTGGTTAATAGAAGTAACTTTTGCAAAGCTTTTTCTGGTGAAGGAAGCACACTTCTAGTACTGAGACGTTTTTTAATGAAGAAAGCTATTTTCAATAAAATACATTAGTTCATGCAGTTGATACCAGTGGTAGTTGTTATGAGATAAAAGATGGTTGTCCAATTGAAAAAGAAAAGATGGTTCCTAAAAATGTGGAAGAAGAAATAGCTGAAGATGTTCAAGGGAGTTGTGCACAAGCTCCAGGTTATAAGTGGGATTGTAGTAGTATAGTATTCGACAGGAATCCATTGATATATTACGAGTTTTCTTACGACAATATGCCAAAAAAAGTGTTAAACAGAACATTAAGATGTTGCAAGGACTAGATCCATGTAAAGTAAGAAAATATACTAAGTTGCAGGGTCATTCTCTGGCTTGTCTTTCTAGAAAAGTGTGTAAAAGTACTTTTCATCATTTCAGAATGTTAGCAGTACATCACTCAGAAATGCGGAAGTTAGTAAGGAGATTGTACTACTTAAAAAGTCCTGCATTATCTTTAAGTGAAATGAACACAGCTCTTTTGCATGGTTCAGTATCGGATGTAAAAAAGTTTGTGATGATATACAGTTTCGTTTCTTTGGTTCACAAGAGGAGTGTAGAGAAAGTGAGAGCTTGATAAGTGTAGGTGTTGAAGAACAGGTGGAAGATATTAGTACTGAGAAGTTTGCAGAAGAAATTACAAAGTTTAAGATACTTTCATGTGAAAAATCAAACTATGTTTGTATTTGTTGTCGACGTACTCACTATAGAAGTCAAACTAGGAATGTTGATGTGTATTTAAAAAGTGAAAAGGAAAACAATGATAAGTGGGAGCAATTTGGTGCTTATTTGTTGGTGGAAGGTCGTTTTGAGTTGGGTACTGATCAACGTATTTGTAAATATTGTTACAACAAATTAGAAGAGAACAAAATGCCAGCTAGAGCAGTACATAACAACTTATAGTTGGTAGCTATTCCTCCAGAACTGGCAGATTTAAATACATATGAGTCCATTCTTATTCAATCTGTGCACCCGTTTCAGGCTATAGTTCGTATGGAGCCTAAAACAGGTAAGCTGCCTCTAACAGATTTACAAAGAGGTCTGAAAGGAAGAGTTGTGAACTTACCTTTAGATTTTAGGAAAAATATTGAAACTGTTGGTATAGAGAGAGAGGAAAGTGAGCCTGTAGCTATTCTAGTTAATGGTGTACCAACAAAGAGTCGGAAAATATGGCAAGAGTTAGTAGATGTCACCAAAGTTCAAAAGGCTACATTATATCTTGTAGAGAATAATATTTATTATAAAACTGTAAATGTGGAAGAACAGGAAATATGTTTAGAAGATGTAATAGAAATGTCAACAGGCCAAATTGAAAAAGTGGACAAGTCCAGGAGTGAAGAGATTTATGAACATTACAGTATACATCCTCTACATTCAAAAGAAGTGATTGGAAACACTATTGAATTATTTCAAAGAAAGCAAAGGGAACTCCCATGAGTTTATGGGAAAAAAGTTTAGAAGCTTGTTGTTTTCAACAGCTATTCCCCACTGGAGAAGGTCGACGATATGATGAACGAACAGTACAGATTCCAGCTTCAGAATACCGCTCGACAAGATTGTACTCAGAATATCCAAGATTTCCACAGTGCATTCCATATATATTTCATCTTCTGTTTGAAAGGGACTTGTCTGGACTTTCATATGCAGTGAACCACATATTAAAAACAGGAGTTCATCTTACACATGTTTCTGCAAAGTAATTTATGGACAAAGTTAAACAAAGAGACGATCATTTAGAATCTCAGTTAATTAATTTGATGGCGTGTCAACATGGTACTAATGAGCATTGGTATTGTCGTCATGGCGAACTTAAATGCATGTTAAGAAACTTAGGTACCCCTACGTGGTTTCTAACACTTAGCTGTGCTGAATATGCGTGGGATGATTTACTTGAATTTCTATGACAATCAAATTCAAATGTAAAAAACATTGAATGGAAGACAGCTGGAGAACTGTGTTCCTTGGATCCTGTGAATGTGTGCAGATATTTTAATCATAGGTTTCAAGCTATGATGTCTTTTCTCTGCAATAAAAATAATGCACCTCTTGGAGAAGTTACTGATTTCTTTTGAAGAAAGGAGTACCAAGCCAGAGGAGCTCCTCATATACACATGCTATTATGGATCAAGAATGCACCAAAATTTGGAACTGATTCTGATGAAAGTGTTTTGTCTTTCATCGAGGAGTATGTTACCTGTGCCATTCCAAAAAAAGGATGAGAAAACAGCTTGAAACAACAAGTTTTACGGTTTCAAAGTCATCAATGTGGAAAATATTGTCGACGAAAATACAAGTCAAAGGGAACATTTTATACAAAATGTCTTTTTGGATTCCCACGTCCAATAATTTCAAAAGGGAGAGTCAATAGTTTTATGTCAGCAGTAAGGCATACTATAACTCGAAAATCTCCGAACAATACATACAACATAAAAAGAACTGAAGATTCAAAGTATATTATTGAGTACAATCCAGTGATTTTGACAATGTGAAATGCAAACATTCAATTGCTGTTGCTCGCTATGTTAGTCATATGTAACCAAATCTGAAAAGACAGAGTTGAAAGAAATGTGGGAAGAAATTTCACAAGAGAAGCGTCTTAGTAAGAAATTGTACAGTTTTAGCTTGAAAATGCTTTCCCATCGAGAGATTGGATCCTATGAATGTTCGGATCAGTTGAGCTCTGCCAGTTTATATTCAAAGTCAAGAGGAATCGTTTGGGTTAGTCTAGGTCTTGCTGCCACATGAAATAGAGTATTGAAATCTCTACAAGAAATTGAATATTTAGCATTGAATGAACCAGAAAATACAGATATTGTTAAAACTAATATGTTGGATACATACTATCCCAAAAGGAGTCCACATCTGGAAAACCAATGTCTCTATGAAGTACTGCAACATTACAGCTTTAAGAGAAATGTTACAGAGAATATAAATGAAGAAAAATATTTAGTAGTTGGCTGTGATGGATGTTTGGTAAAACATGCCAAAGGAAATCTTATTAACCACAGAAAACTCAGTTGCGAAACTCCAGATAAAAGGGAATGTTTCTATTTAGCACTTCTGCAACACTTCAAGCCTTGGCGTAGTGAAATAAAATGACTTGGCGATTTCAACTGCTATGAAGATTCTTTTAATGCATGAAAAGATAGCATTCAATGCATGTTTTTCCCAACTTATCTACAAATGTTAAGTGAAGAGATTGAACAAGAAACTACTATTGCAGCTGAATTAGCTAGGGACAGTCCTCAAGATAGTCAAAGTTCTGCTCCACTAAGTCAAGATCCACTAGGACAACCAATTATTGAAAATGAAGCAGCAATAGCCATGAATGAAGTAGAAACGGCAATGCAACAAGCACAACAGGATATTATTGAGTTGGGAAACTTGGAAGAAGAACTAAGGGCCCGATTCCGATGTTGGACAGACTCCGGTCAGGAACTGTAACCGACCGACCTCCTGTCATCAGTTACAGACCTGCAAGTAGGATGCGACCGAACCCTTTTCGGTCGCAATCCTATACTTAACAATGGGAGCATGCATTCCGAACGGATTGCATGCTCGCATTGTTATGTGCAGAGGTGCAGTTCATCCCTGCACCCAGTGGCAGGCACCTCAAGGTGCCTGCCACTGGGTGCAGGGATGAACAGGGGGGCACCCTAGGCCGCCATTTGGCAGCCACACACCCATGGGGGCCCTGCTGGGGGGCCCCAAATACCATTTCCCACTGCCTTTTTGTGCCAGAAAGACCAGCACAAAAAGGCAGTGGGAAAGTGCCATCGTACTCCCTCGGCCGGAAAGAGCCGGCCGGGGAGTACTGAAGGCTTTCCGGATGGCGAACGGGCTCTCCGAGCCCATCGGAAGCATTCCGGATAACCGAGTCGGATTCCTTTCCGACCGAGGCCATCGGAATGGCTCGGTTGGAAAGGAATCCGAACGGGCAGGTCCGATGCGGTTAGGATGGCTCCGACTGAGGGTCGGAGCCATTCCTAACCGCATCGGAATCGGGCCCTATATATTGAACAAAAATAAATATATCAGCAAGTGACAGGACAGATACAGCATGGTTTGCTGCATGAAAAAAAATAATGCCAATGCACATCATTTAAACCTATTCTAATGTATATCAGTGGTCAAGCTGGAACAGAAAAAATGTTCTTAATTAAAGTTTTGACGAGCTATCTACACAAAACTACTGAATCACATTTATCTTGTGTTGTAACAGCTCCAACTGGATTAGCAGCACACAACATTAAAGGGATTACTTTACATCGATTACTCATGTTACCAGTTGAACATGAAAATAAATTGGAATATCAGAAGCTATCTGGAGAAGCTTGTAATGAAGTTTCAAGAGTACTGAAGAAAATTAAACTTCTAATCAGTGATGAGGTGAGCATGGTCTCAAACTTAATGCTTACCTTTGTACATTTAAGAATGCAACAGATTTTAAAAACAGATTATGATGTTCTGTTTGGAGTAAAATATGTAATTGTATTCGGTGATCTACTACAACTTAGGGCCAGATGTATCAAGCGTTTTCCCGTTCGCAAACGGGCTGATTTGCAGAATCGGCCCGTTTCGAACGGGAAAAAGCCTTTTGGGATGTATCATCTCAAAAGGCATTTGCAAAATAGGGAATAGCAATTTTTGCGATTACCTATTTTGCGAATGCATTTAAGGAATCGCAATTTGCGATTCCTTAAATGCAATGCAGGAAGCAAAAAGAAATTGCGACCTGGCTTTAAGGAATTGCAAATTACCACCAACTTCAAGTTGGTGGTAAATTGCAAATCTTTAGAAAAATGCACAATTTTCCATTTTTCTAAGTGCCATGTGGCACACATACATGCCCTTAGGGCATGTATGTGCACCACATGTGCATACATGCATATTTCAGGGGTGCCACAGGGTGTCCTTTTGGCACCCTTGCACCCTTAAAATTGCATGCGCAATTTGCGAGTACCTATTGGGTACTCGCAAATTGCGCATGCAATACCCATTCATTCCAATGGGCCTCTAGGCCCATAGGAATGAATGTGAAGGCATTCCTTATTAGCGAATCGCAATTTGCGATTCGCTATTAAGGAATATGTAGGAATCGCAAAATATTTGCAGAAACCTACATACATTACATTTTGCGAGTCTATAATAGCAAATCCGTAAAATTCGCTATTATAGACTCGCAAAATGTAATCTTGATACATCTGGCCCTTACTCCTGTAAAAGGGCAACCAGTTTTTAAAACACTTGTGCATGAAGACACTAGGAAATCTTTGGGAAGTATTGGAAATGTGAATATTTGGTTATATTTTGAATATGAAGAACTTATTAAGAATATGCGACAAGCAAGTGATGAATATTATGGAAACATTCTTAAAGATTTAAGAATTGGTATTTTGACAAGACATGGTAAACAAGCTTTACAAAGTCGACTACTAAGAAACTTATTTACAACCGAAAACACAGCACCTGAAATAATGTACAAAAAATTTGAAGAAAAGAAGTCTATAGTTTGCCTAATGCCTACAATGCAATAGTGTTCTACATTCAATCAAGAACTTTTGAAATTGGAAAAACAACCAATAGTGAAAATGGAAGCTATTGATAAAATGGAACACCAAAGAGTGACTATTCTTCTCTCAGAAAAATTACAGTCAAAATTGGATTCTTTGGAAAAGGTTTAGACTGCAGGTTTAGAAAAGTCTTTACATGTATGTATAAACTGTTGGGTAATTTTACGGCATAATTTGAATGTAGAAGAAGGTTTAGTAAATGGAGCAATGGGAAAAGTTGTTGATTTTGTAAATTTTCTAAACAGAGATGGAATTGAATTTTTGAAGATTAAATTTGATCAGATTGAAAAGGTAAAACAGATTGGACGTTGTGCTGTACTTTTTTGCTTGTAAAAGACGTGTATGTTCGTAGAAAACAGTTTCCTCTGTCTTTAGCATATGCAGTAACCCTTCATACATCTCAAGGTTTAAGTGTAGACAGTGCTTTGGTAAATATTGGAAGTACAGTGTTTAAAGAGGGAATGACATATGTTGCATTGTCTCGAGTAAGAACATTATCTGGTTTGTATTTGATTGATTTTGATGAGAATAAGATTAGTGCTGATGCAAGTTGTGTAAGAGAGTACAATCGGTTAAGAAGACTTTATGCTCCTAACTTAGGTGAATATCCCATATATGAGAAACGTGTAGTGTATCCAAAATGGAAATATGACAAACATTCTACTGAGATTCAAAAATAGAAAACAATTGAAGCGAATCATGAAGGTGCAAAGAAAATAAAAATGAATACTGTTGATGATATTGTAGGATACCAGTTAGAAAATAGTTCATGTATCAACTGCTATGCGAATGTAATTGTGAATGTTGTGTTTTATCTAGAAGATCTCCATCATGATATTATGGAAACTCGAGAAAAAAGATTCTGGGGCATATTAGCAAGACCCACGTTAAAATTATCGCCGTTTTAGCGGCAGGAAACTGCCGCTAAAACGGCGATAATGGGCTTGCTAATATGCGTTATAGAATTCCAATAGAAGCCCAGGTTAGATGTGCAGGACATCTAACCTGGGCTTCTATTGGAATTCCATAACGCATATTAGCAAGCCCATTACCGCCGTTTTAGCGGCAGTTTCCTTCTGCTAAAACGGCGATAATTTTAACGTGGGTCTTGCTAATATGCCCCTCTGTTCTTTACTACATTTTGTTTTTCAATAGTTGGTAACTGACAGAAGTAAAATCCATACTGCTTCTGGCATTCGGCATCTTTTGGATATATGTACTGGTTCTTTGCAATTTACACTCAATATACAACAAGATGCACAAGAATTTCTAATCCTTATGCTTGGTGTATTGGAAGATGAAGGAATTGAAATTGAAAATTTATTTGGACTAAGTTACAGATGGGATCATAAATGTGAAGAGTGTTCATTTTCTTCTACCACTGAAATAGATAATGAACGATTCATATACTTGACGATACCAGATTGTAAATCAGTATCTTTTAAGAAATTAGTAAAAACAGCTAATCAAGATATGAAATGTTCTCATTGTAAATCAGAAAAGTTGTCAACATTATATATTGAAAGATTTGGAAGATATGTAATTTTAATGCTACAACGTTGTAGAGCAAATGGAAGAAAATTGGAAACCAAAATTAAAAATGTTGTGGCAAGTCAAGTATCAATTTCAGGAAGAACGTTTAAAGCAGTGGCTATTATTTTCCATGATGGACCTACTACAACATCTGGACACTATACTGTGTATTTAAAGTGCAATAAAGGATGGACACATTGCAATGATGCCCATTTGGAATTCAAATATAGGTTGCCTTACGAATTACAAAATTAATATCTGATATTTTTGATGCCAAAGTTTTGAATACATCATTCGGTCTATTGGGAAGATGTGAACGCGAATTAACAAGTTTATTTTGGATATTTTCAATGCAATAGGTAAGGAAACATTATTCGGCCTATTGGGAAGATGTGAACAATTAGTGTATGGATAATTGTTTGTGCTAATTCATATTGCATTTGGAAAATTGTGGTTAGAAAAAATAGTTTATATATTTGTTGTCTATATTATATGAGATGTAAATGAGAGTGTACATTTTACAAAATGTACATGAGAGAAATAAAAGACTTAGTGCCCGATTCCGATCCTGGTCGGAAACCGTTCCAACCGACACGGACCGGGACTGTATTCCAACCGACACGTACATGCGCTGTATGACCAGCGTAGTACGATGCAATGCGTGTGAAATAAAACCGACTTGCACGGAGCACAATACGTACGACTGAAACGTACGGAAAACAGTGATTCGCCTGTAAACGGACCGGGAATGGATTCCGACCGACACAAACATGCGCTGTATGACTGGCGTAGTATGATGCAATGCGTGTGAAATAAAACCGACTCACACGGAGCTCAATCCGTAAGACCGAAACGTACGGAAAACAGTGATTCCCACGTAAAAGAGCCCGTCGCGACCGATGCGTACGCGAACGCTGCAACATAGCATAATGTGAGTGTGACAGACTCGATTACCCCGCAATTGCTGCTGAAAGCTTCTGTCCCGGTCAACTGAACATCTCCGTCATGCTCAACGAAATCTAATAGAAAGAGACTGAAAAAGACCAAACAAGAATTGTCAAAGTAAAAAAAAATCATCAAAGACACACCCACAACTCTACTTACATAAAGAGCCAAAATCCCTACCATGATCCTTTGCAAATTCTACAGACCTGCCAACAGAGAACACCACCACACTGTACTGAGAGACACACTCACAACTCACCCACCACACAACCTTTACACCACAAGCACCTCTCTAAAAGCACACTCACAAACACCCAGCTAAACTTACACTCACCCACCCTCACTTTCACCCTCACACACACATCCATCTCCACCACCACCCATCACCATGCCCCCAAAGAAGAATCCAAAGTTCACAGATAGTGAGTTGGAAGTCATGGTAGATGTTATTTGGCACATTGGTCCAACAGACCCCCATGTCCCAGAAAACTAAGATGTGGGAGAGGATTGTCAACAAGGTGAACGCACAAGCACCTTGCCTGCGCACAATGGAAGATATCAGGAACAGGTACTATGATGTGCGAAGGAGGGTCAAGAAGCTGATTGCCAGAGACCATGCCCTGAGCCAGCGGACAGGCGGTGGCCCTCCTGCAAAACCTATGCACTTCACTTCCTGGGAGGAGAAGGTGCGGGCCATCCTTCCACCGGAGGGCATCCATGGATTAACAGGAATACCAGAGCCTGGTGAGTACATAACCAACTAGCCAATATTGTGAGGCAATACATACACACAGACATCACTGTCAAGGGGACAGTGAAACCAATCACTGTTAGCAAAGCCATATCAACCGAAAGCTAATTATCCTGTGATGCGCATGCCAGTTAGATAAACACAATACCTGCAATCTCAGAGTAATATGGAACTATGTCATAATATGTACAAACTTACTAACAAATACAGCAAAGCATTGGCCTCAAAACACCAACAAACACTGTCAGCCATCTTGCCAGCACTGTTACACTACCTCACAGGGAAGCTGATTCACAGGCAGGAAGGTTGGGTTTCCTGGGAAGGTGGGTGTAGCAAAAAGCATGATGGGAGTCGTAGTCACAGCCAACAGTCCTCCTCCCACATGGCCCATCAAGCCCACCCTGAAACATGCTCAGCTCACAGGGACTGGAAAAGTACTGACAAGATGGCTGACACTGGGCTCTGCTGTGGGGAGTCCAAGGCCCTGTTGGGAGTACTGCTCAAACAAACACCAGGACACCACTGTCAGCCATCTTGCCAGCACGGTTATACTACCTCACAGGGAAGCTGATTCACAGGAAGGAAGGGTGGGTTTCTTGGGAAGGTGGGTGTATCCAAAAGCATGATGGGAGTCGTAGTCACAGCCAACAGTCCTCCTCCCACATGGCCCATCAAACCCACCTTCAACTATGCTCAGCTCACAGGGACTGGAAAAGTACTGGCAAGATGGCTGACACTGGGCTCTGCTGTGGGGAGCACAAGGCCCTGTTGGAGCTGTGCTCAAACAAACAACAGGACACCACTGGCTGACATCCTGAAAGTTAACTGTGACTCCCTGCAATGGAAGCATGGTTCATGGTGGCCTATCTGGTCTGGGGGGAGGAGGACTGCTAGCTCTGACTACATCTACCAGCAGACCCTGTCACACACACACACCCCTCCCACCAACTCCACACAACACACCTGGGATAATGCACTCCCTGAGAGTCAAATAAAATCTCCTACAAAGATGCCTCACACTGGGCTCTGGTGTGGGGAGCACAAGTCCATGATGGGGTATGTGTTCAAAAAGTGATGTACACCAAAAACAGACCTGCAATGTAAGTGGGAAGGTCACCATTCACAAGAATTGACTACCTTAGCACCAACACACAGCAAGGCAATGTGACCCAAACACCAGTCTCATCCAGTAGCCATCTTGTTACCACACATTCACTACCAGGGAAGCTGAATCACAGGACGGAAGGTCGGGTTGGCTGGGAAGGTGGGTGTAGCCACAAGCATGTTGGGAGTCGTAGTCACAGCCAACAGTCCTCCTCCCACATGGCCCATCAAGCCCACCTTCAACTATACTCAGCTCACAGGGACTGGAAAAGTACTGGCAAGATGGCTGACACTGGGCTCTGCTGTGGGGAGCACAAGGCTCTGTTGGGGGCTGTGCTCAAACAAACAACAGGACACCACTGGCTGACATCCTGAAAGTTAACTTTGACTCCCTGCAATGGAAGCATGGTTCATGGGGGATTATCTTGGCTCTGGGGGAGAAGGAGACTCTGCAATGACTCCAACTGCTATCAAAGCCGGTACTACACACACCTTCTCAGCCAAAACAAATAGCACTCTTGGGACCAGTCACTCCATGACAGTGAAGGCAAATGCCCTGGCAAGATGGCTGACACATGGGCCTGATGTATGAATTGGCCGCAAGTCACACCTAGGCACTGGCCCTCTCACACACGTTCACACTCACAGCCATCTCAATTGTATATTTCCACTCACTGTCTGGGGATGCATTGTCCCAGGGGTGCTCCCTGCCCTGGCTGTGAAGGTGTGTGGAGTCTAGGACAAGTGGTGAGATGCAGACATAGCACCTATCAAAACACACCCAAGAAGCTACATATACATCATTGACAAGGGATACCTGACAGTGAATGGAATGGTCACAGAAAGATAGCTGACACTGTTGCATGACACAAAGCGCTGTTGTGAGCTGCATCCTACTCCTACATCATGCAGCGTTGTCAGCATCCTTGACACAACACACCCCTCACTGTCATTGACACTTTCAACACAAGGAGTAATCTGGACTGGGTTGGAGGAGGCGTACAACTTACAGCAGCAAAACTCTAACACACAAACCTCTGGCCCTCACTGTTATGAGCATGGAAAAGCAAGAGAGCAGCCTTGCTCAACTCCTCTTTCCATGGAGGACATTGACAAGATAAATGACGTCATCACGTACAAAGCTCAGCAGCAACATCATTTGCTACGGTAACACCATCACATGTGTGCAATGAGATGAAAACTAGGAACACATACAACAAAATAGTATCTCTTAAGAGATCTCAGACATACCGGACTGTGACTATGTCGTAAGACACACCAATGTGACTCAAAAATACATGCACAAATGCCAGCACACATGCACAAATCTTGCAACACATCGTAAGAGGAAGTGCACGTATGTCATTGTTAAAGCACAAATGTTGACAAGAACAACACACCTGTGTCAGACACGGGATGGCACTTGAGTATCAATGGCTATGTACAGTCAATGAATCAATACATGAGCTGTTCATGCACAAAGCTGTCCATGCCCATCAAAACGCTTCAGGTTGTAATGACAATGTGCTTAACCAATATAGGCCTCTGTCTGTGACAATTGAGGACAATGCAATGTACATACACTCATCATGAAGTACAGTAGCAACTGTAATGTGTGTGATCCGTTGATGTGTGCTGAACCAAAACATACATTGTGTTTCTCCCACCCACAGGGCCTGCTGGGGACACTGCAGGAACAGAAGAAGAATCCCAGTCCCAGACTCTGGTTGACCCTGAGCTCTCCTGTGTTGATGTCTCTCAGTCCTCTTCGGACGACGATGAACGACCTGGCCCCTCCGGTGTGGATCAGTATGCAGCACCAGCAGCTGTGACTTCAGCCCCCCGCAACCGCTCCTGCTATATCTGCCAACACCCAGATGACCTCTACCAACACGGACAGACCAAGTCAAGAAAACACCGACGGCACAGCTACACAGGGCACTCTGTAGTTGGCGGACAACACCACCAGTGCCAACAGTGAAGGAGGCTCAGTGTTGTCGGTGTCTGCAACGGCAGGTCCTGCTCACGTGGGTAGGGGTGGTGGGAGGGTGGGCAGGGTGAGGTCACGGCCTGAAGATGGTGCTGCAGCGCAAGATGATTCACAGTTAGGACGCATCATAAATGCCTACAGAGACTGCACCGGAGACTTGGGCCAGGTAGTGGGGATCCTCAAGGACATGCAACAACAGCAGGATGACCATTATTCCAGATTGGACTCCCAAATGTCCAGGATGGAGACCCACGTGTCTCGGATTGAGTCCAAAATGGATAAAATGGATGACATCACAGCGGTGCACAGGGACATACTCACATGCCTCCGCCAGATTTCTGACAACATGACCACACCTCCATGTGTGCCCACTACATCTGTTGCCACAACATCTGCAACTGCCACAGGGAGGGATGAGGACTCTGGCGGAGACTCCCCGGCACCGCAGCAGCCTGCACCTGAGGGTCCCCCTCAAAAGAAGAAGAGGGGTCGTTCGAAGAAGGACAACTGAGAGACAGATGGCCATGCATACCCCCCAGGAAGTGAACACCTGCTCTTGATATCCTCCATTGTGTGCAAAGGGTTCACCTTGTTGACTGTCACAGAACTCTTCCACATGTGATAGAGGGTCTAAGTTGGAACAATGATTTAAATGACTGTGGACTTGGCTCTGAGAATTCCATCTACTAACACTAACAACTCCTCTGTGAACTTTGTATATCTATCACACTGTACAGCACTATCAATTTTGTGTACTATTCTCACACATGCATCTAATTAAATTCATAATCACACAGGGCTGATTCACAGAACTAACTTACGTCAAAATCCTAAACTTACAACAATTTTGGTATTCACAGAATGAACTTACACATTTGGGTATTCACAAAATGAACTTACACATTTGGGTATTCACAGAATGTATTTACATCAATTTTGGTATTCACAGAATGAACTTACACATTTGGGTATTCACAGAATGAACTTACAACAATTTTGGTATTCACAGAATGAACTTACACATTTGGGTATTCACAGAATGAACTTACACATTTGGGTATTCACAGAATGTATTTACAACAATTTTGGTATTCACAGAATGAACTTACACATTTGGGTATTCACAGAATGAACTTACAACAATGTTGGTATTCACAGAATGAACTTACACATTTGGGTATTCACAGAATGAACTTACAACAATTTTGGTATTCACAGAATTAACTTACTCATTTTGGTATTCACAGAAGGCACTTACTCATCAATGAGTAAGTGCCTTCTGTGAATACCAAAATGTGTAAGTTACACAAAATGTGTAAGTTACACAAAATGTGTAAGTTACACAAAATGAGTAAGTTACACAAAATGTGTAAGTTACACAAAATGTGTAAGTTACACAAAATGTGTAAGTGTCTTCTGTGAATACCAAAATGAGTAAGTTTATTCTGTGAATACCAAAATGAGTAAGTTCATTCTGTGAATACCAAAATGGTAGTAAGTTTAGGATTTTGTCGTAAGTTAGTTCTGTGAATCGGGCCCACAATACTTGCCTCTGTTGTGAATTGAACTTGGTTTGTGACATAGAGATGATGACCTGCTAAACAAAGACTGTGCAGGAAAACAACTACAGCAATGTAAACACAGTCTTGTGAGTCATGGTGATGTAACACATATGAGAGATACACACTACTAGGTCAACACAACACAAAATTCACATGGCCCACATACTCATTGCCACCACTATTGTGTACTGAAAATACACTGAAATGCACATACACTACACTTATTCTGAGTAAGTGGCAAACGGGCCACAGGTACAGTATGCAAATGAATGTTGGATGTTTGTATACAGACGAGGCACACCCCAATGTGGAGCACAGGTTTATTACACAATCAGAACATGTGAACTCCACAACAGATGCAAGGTAACCTCACGTGACAGTGAGCACAAAGTAACCAAGAGGGTCAGAAATGTCAGTACTTGGGTGTGTGGCACCGCTTCCTGTTTCGAAGATAAGTTGCACCCTGTAACAGCATTGTGTGTTTAGGAGGGCACATGTCACCAGACAACAGCCAAAGGACCCTGTGAAGGACAGACATACAACAGACTGTAAATACCAAAATAGTTGCATACATCTCCAATAGACATTCCATACACAAGTCTCATGAGTTGTGAAAACAACCTAGGACACTTTTTAACACTGCAATGGTGAACATAGTAACTCAATGGACACATAACTGCAAGGATGACGTCAAGTAGCATGCACCCACACATAAGCAGGGAAATATCACTACATACACATATCAGACAAAGAAAAAGCTTAGACAACTCATCACTGTATACTCACAATCATGAGAAAAAGTTGTTGATGAGCTGTGTCCGAACATCCCCCTCAAACTCATCATCACTGGCAACATGACCCAGGGCTGGATCCTCCCCTGCTGGAGGCTGCTGGTCGTCATCATCTTGGATGAGAGGTAGCTCTTCCCTCACTGCCAGGTTGTGCAGCATGCAACACACAATGATGATCCTACACACCTTTTCTGGTGCATATTGTAGTGCCCCTCCTGTCCGGTCCAGGCAGCGAAATCTGCTCTTCAGTACTCCAAATGTCTGCTCTATCACTCGCCTGGTCCGCCCATGTGCCTCATTATAACTCATCTCAGCAGGGGCAACAGGGTTCCTGAGTGGTGTCAGCAACCACGGCATGTTGGGGTATCCGGAGTCACCTACATACCAACAAACAAACATATCATGGGTCTGAAAAGAGGGAACAATCCGAGATACAAAAAGCACACAAGGTAAACAGACATTACACACCGACAAGCCAGGCACGCTGATTCTGCAGCTGTGACATCATCTGTGGAATCCTACTATTCCTCATGATGTATGCATCGTGGGCTGATCCGGGGCACCGTGCACAGACATGTGAGATTGTCATGTCAGGGAGAGATACCACCAGGGCATTGATGTAGTGAAAATGCTTACGGTTCCTGTATGTCTGTTCATTTGCATGTGGTGGTACCAATGCCACATGTGTACCATCTATTGAGCCAATGACATTTGGCATCCTTCCCAGAGCATAAAAGTCACTGTTGATGTCAGCAAAATGTCGTGGTGCTGGGAATTTGATGTACTGGTTCAGAAAATTCAACATTCCTCCAAAACATCACGGAGCACACGGCTAAGCATCGTCTGCGACATCTCACCAGCAGTAGCCACTGTGTACTGGAAGATTCCGGTGGCAAAGAAATGTAGGGCTGCCATCACCTTCACCTTGGGGGTCATAGCTGATGGATATGGGTGTCCAGGTTGCAAATGTGGGGCCAACTGCTCTGCCAAATCCTCAATTAGTGCTCTGGTGAAGCAGTAACGTCGGATGCTGTCACGTTCAGCCATGGTTGCTAGGTCTGGGAAGGGTCTGTGGACAGCTGTTCTCCTGCAGTACATAGGTGGGCAAAGAAAGAATATCATTTACCTTTCATATCTGGCAATGAACATGCAAATTTTCATATGCTAAACCATAGCAAGACTCAATGTAGTCAGGTGTGTGCTGTTGAGCATGGACACATATGCCAGCTATGTGCCCCTCGCCGAACATTTCTGGTCCTGATGGTGAAACAACAAGTGTGATGCTGTGCTGTGAACAATCTATGGGGTCTGTCCCAGTACATCTGAACAATTGTCACATACCAAACTCACACCTCAGTGACTACTGAAGATAGATGTGTTGTACAAATGACAGGTGTTTGTCAGGTCCACACACAGGGATCTTGTGATACCACATGGACACTGTCATCATGTAACGTCTGATGTACACGTACCATCACACCCATGTAACACACATGATGTGCTCCCAAATTTGTTTGCATGGCAAACATGTATGTCTGTGATACACAGACACAACTGAAAATCACATGCCAAAGACAGATGGATGTGTGAAAGGATTTACATCTACAAATTCAAAAACATTTCTGTGCGTAGCACAATAGGCAAAGAACATGCTTTAACCACACAATAGTAGCTCAGGAAAACCTCGTAACACACAGTCCAAAACATCTGTAATTCAGGGTGTATGTAAAATGTGATCACACAATGGGCCCCTGGAACTGTGTCCATGCCTAGAGTGGTGATCTGCAAAGTTGTCAGAGTTGTGAACTGCATCACACACAATGTATTTTGTCCCCATGAAACATGGCTCATCATGTGAGTGTGTGCTACAAAGAGCTCTGTCCAAATTGAAATGTGAAGCTATGTACCCACACATGTGATGAAACAGGAAATGTGGTTTCCTATACTGTGTGACAGGCTTATTGATTGGTGTAGAGCACATGAGGCTCAGCCAAAATAGTGTGGATGGCATCCTTTGGCTGTTTTTTCATAATGGTGACAGACACGGGTGAAGATTCCAAAGACGCGGCGTACACTGTGAGCCCGAGCCGTACGCACACATTGGATATTGGCCTTCTGTGGGACAGATGCGGGTGAGTATTCAAAAGACGTGGCGTACACTGCGAGCCTGAGCCGTACGCACACTTGGATATTGGCCTTCTGTGGGACAGATGCGGGTGGGTATTCAAAAGACGTGGCGTACACTGCGAGCCCGAGCCGTACGCACACATTGGATATTGGCCTTCTGTGGGACAGATGCGGGTGAAAATTCCAAAGACGTGGCGTACACTGCGAGACCGAGCCGTACGCACACATTGGATATTGGCCTTCTGTGGGACAGATGCGGGTGAGTATTCAAAAGACGCGGCGTACACTGCGAGTCCGAGCCATGCGCACAAATTGTATATTGGCCTTCTGTGGGACAGATGCAGGTGAGTATTCAAAAGACGCGGCGTACACTGCGAGACCGAGCGGTATGCACACATTGGCTATTGGTGGTCATGGGGTCAGACGCGTTTTAGCAGCGTGTACGAGTCGCGTGCACACAAAATCGGTTGGGCAACAACAACAATGTATCAAATACTATTGTGTCATGATGCAGTAAAATTTGAAGGACGCGGTAGGCGTATCCGAGTCGTGCAATGTGATGGATTGGACAAATTCGGATAATGCAAAAGTCTATGACCTATCTCTTTGGACCCATGGAACAGAATACACCTCTGCAGCACAGATATAAGACTGTCTGTTCCCAAGAGACTTCACTTGCCTGCACCACATGCCACTTGACTGCATCACTAACTACCACTGCTGCTGTCTCTGCATCCTCTGGAGTCTGCAATGGCACGTACTGTGGAGAGGGCCCCAGCTTTCACTGAGGATGAAAACCAGGCCCTGCTAGACAGCCTCCTTCCACAGTACAGCAAGCTGTATGGGAAACCAGGGGAGCAGGTGAGTGTTGATTGCATTGACTTCTCAGTACAACTATGTTTCCCAACAGGCACTACTAGCATTCTGATCACCAAGGACATGCATGCATACATAGTCATTGTAATTTTCACAGTGTGTAGGATCATGTACTGGACAGGGCCAGTGAAGTAAAAGTGTATCCTATGCTATTTGATCTCATGCACTGTACACATGTTGTGAGGACAGGCTTACACACAGGACAACTGCCCCTGCTGATACTTTAAGTTACTTGACACATCTTCTGCCCTACTACCAATGACCTATATGTCTACGTGTGTGATGAACAAACATGTCGCATGTGTAGTAATGGTGTATCACTATGTCATCCTTACAGGTCGATGCCCATCAGAAGCAGGAGATTTGGTTGACCATCGTCCGGGCTGTGAGATCGGTGGGGGTCTACAAACGCCGCATCCGCCACTGCCAGGAGAGGTGGCAGGACCTCTGTGGCTGGACCCGGAGGATTGCTAGAGTCCAGCTGAAGCTGTCACCTCCTCGCAAGAGGGGCGGACGACGGACCCTAACCCCCCACATGCTCCGGATACTGATGGTGGTCTTCCCTGACCTGATGGGCAGTTGAAGGCCAGACAGCAGCAAGGAGGGGGTGAGTGTGAGCCAGTTAGCTGTACTATGCCTGACATGCATGTTGCACTCCCTCAGCCTGGTAACACTATCACAAGTCGTGTGTATGCTGAAACAACCCTTGTGTGCCAAAATGTAAGGATGCCCCATTGTCATCTGATGCCCAGGTGTGTCCCTTTCCGTCTGTGACATGTGTCACTAGACTCCTGTGTATGAGCTGTAGTCCAAGCTCACTGTGTACAGCACCATGTAAGACAGGTGCATTGAGTTGACCATCATGAGTGATGTGCTTGTCTGACGTGTCAGCAACTTGACATACATATGACCTGCACTCAGTGTGGTACATACCTAAATGGACGATGAGATGATCGGTGTCAACACAGGTTTGTGACATGAATACTGCACACACGTGCAGCAGGTAAGACCAATGTTGGTGTCTCTGACAAATGAATTGTATTTTCTTCAATAATGCATGGTAAGCAGCCTTGTACTCCCACTAATCCCATGTTTCACATGGACCTGGGACAGTTAAGCCAACTCAGGTCATCAGGGACACTGTCAGATCCCATTTTTGTGTGTCAGGCAACACTGTGACCATTGCAAAAGAAGGTTCATGTGTCTGACTCTGTGTCGGTGTGTACAGGATGAGGGCTTTTGATGGCACATGTGGCCAATGTATTGGATATGGACAGGAAGCTCATGTATGTCAATGGCCTTAGATACACAGGAAACATCATGTGTGTGTCATCCTGTGACTGTGCATATTGGTTGCTTGAAAAGATATGTGTATGCTGCATTCCTTAGATTTTGAGTATGCAAAATGCTCCTGTCTTGAGATTTCAGGCTTCATATACTCAAATGTCTCAGTTATACAACATGAGCTTGTTAATGTGTTCGAATTCTAAGTAGCACTTTGGGGACATGTATACTTGTGCACTACAGATGTTACTTGCACAGTGTATACTTGAATGTGACCAGTGGCCGACTGTTAAATCTTGATTCACTGGCCCAGTAACAAGACTAAGAGTCAGTACAGACTGTTTAGACAGACTGGACTGTGGCATAGTGTGGGACATGAGAAAGTTTAAGAAGCACTATGCTCCTTGTAATTTGTCCTGCATGCAGATCCTTTTTAGCATTGGAGTTCACAACATGAGCCCATATTGGTTACTGTGGATGGGAGTATGTACATCATGTAAACTTTGGTATTTCTCCATCCCATTTGCGTGACCAATTCCTGTCTCCCTTGTATGAGATGGTACATGTTTGTGTGATGCCCTGGCACTCAGGAGCATTACAGATCAGACAACAGGCATTACAGTGCCCTGTTGGGCATATACATAGTTTAAATTGAAATACATATAAAAGATGTTTCCATTGCCAACATGTGTTTTGTAACCATGATTCACAGGCAGCCTGACAGATGACCTATTTACACATGTTTGAGTTAAGGAATAGTGGCTTCGATATTATGGCTGGCCTTACTCTGTGATGTGTTGGCAACAGAATTCCAGTGTCAAGTATATGCAGATGACTGATGTGATTCTGTTTCCCCTCCTTGTTCACAGCATCAGCAACACCAACTGGAGGGGAGAGTTCCACGGACCATGAGGAAGCAGCTAGCCAGACGGGGTCCACTGTGGAGGAAGATGAGGGACCCAGTGGCACGGAGGGCGAGGGGAGCCACACTGATGTCTGCTCCACAACATCAACATCATCAGCTGAAGTACCATCCAGCTCATGTAATGACTCCCTTGTGGTGGTGGGTGTCACCAGAGCGGAGGCCGCACCCACAGAGTCTGTCCCCGCCACCACCACCACCTCCACCTCCACCCACCAAGCTGCTCCTATTCCTAAGGTCTGTGGACCCTCCCGTGTTAGGGAGCATGTCTCCTTTGGCCCGGGCACCGCATCCCCTGCATCTGTTACCCCAGCTGCCCTGAGTGTGGAGGCTGTACTTGCTGCAACAGTTACATGTGGGGCAGACACCCATGCTGAGTGTCCTCCATGCTCACACCGGTCTATTGACACAATTGGTGTCATACATTGAGGGCATCTCAGCTAACATGTCTGCCCTACAGCGCAGTAACCAGTCCATGGCCTCCTCACTGACGGCAGCAGTGTCCCTCCTGCAGCAGTCCCTCACCTCTCCTTCCTCTGCCCCATCCACAGTCCCCACTACCCTACCTGACCCAAGCACACTCACACAGGCACATGCACACACCCCAACAGACACAAGCAGCACACAGCCACCCAAGACAAAATAAAAGAAAACACACACGCAGACTCATGGGACTGACATCACACACACAGGGGATAGGGATAAAAAACACACCTACCCATCCACAAGCACTGCGCATTCCTCAGATACCTCTCCCTCCAAAACCCCTACCCTTGACTCTCCTGCAACCCCCCCTTCCCAGAGGGTCTTCCTCTGTGACCTAGGCCCCTTCCCCACTGACACATCAGTCCCAACTAGAAAGGGGAAGAGGAGGTCAGCAGGCACAGAGAGGAGATCCCTTACTGCACCCACACCCTCCCCTAAGGTTAGGAACACTGAGGCCCCCACCCGTACATCCCCCAGGACGAAGAAAGTAAAAACCCCACCACCATCCCACACTTCACCCCCCAAAGCTACATCCGCCCAACCCAAGGCCACCCATCCCAGAGTTCAGACACCAGCAGCCATCCCTGGTTCACCCACACACCACTACACCATCCCCAAGATGCTTATGCCCTCACCCCCTCCCACAGGCACTTCCACTCCCACAACACTACACACTCAGTCTGTTCCAGACACTGCAGTGGAGACCCTGCCCCCCCCATATGACCTGTCCACTGCAGTGGATCTACCCACCCCCCCATCTGACATGGGCACTGCAGTGGAGCCCCCAACCCCTCAGTCCAACATGTCCACTGCAGTAGCTCCAGCAGCCCCTCAATCCGAATTGTCGACTGCAGTTCCCACAGACACACAAGTTCCCCCCAATCCGCCCATTCCCCATCCTGCTGCACCCTAATCCTGTCCCTGCGGTGCCTGGTCTGCCCCAGAAGATGCCCCTCCTTGGGGAGTGGTTCCCTAGTGATGTCAGTGCAGGCAAGCAATCTATGGGAACGCATCTCATATAGACCATGATGTACATGGACATGGACATGGACTGGCCATTGGCCTTGTGGTTTTTGCAGAACTCCATTTTTCCAAGTTTAATGCTGAATAAAGCACATTTTTGTTCTTTTGGCTGATTGTTTGGCTGTACATAATGTTGCTGATCATTGTACTGCAAATGCTGTTGTAACATTGATTTTGTGCAAATCATGATAGAGTGATGTGATGGACTGTCTGAGGTCCATGTGATACGTGTCCTAGTACAGTGTGTTGTGGAGTTGTTGTAGGCTGAAATGGCTTGTTGTCACAAGCAACATTGTTTTTGACAAGCAGTGTGACAATCTTTCCACAACCTCGCCCATCTTTACGGTACACTTTAGCACATGTGTTGTGCTTAACATTTCAACTAATTTTTTGCTGGTTCTTATGGTATGCACCACTCCAATGGACATGCATATTAGCGCATTGATGATGACCAAGTCATCTGTGCCCCTGGTGCCACTTGGGATGCATGGATTCTGAGTACGTGTCGCCAGCTTGGGCATCACACCTGTACACAGGATGATGGGACCAAAGTATTCTGTGTGTTGTGATAGTTTAGGCAATGTCCGAGTCTCATTCTGACACGGCAGACACATGCCAAGACCAGGCTTGACACAGCGGAACTTCAACAGTAGTGAAATCACCTCTTGGCGGCGTGTTACTCTGTGACCTTTCCTGAGCCCATGCTATGTGTTCTGTGAGCATTAATGTGTGGTGTTGAAAGCCCTTTGACTACAGTGGGCCTGATTCACAGAACTAACTTATGTCAAAAATGTAAACTTACTACCATTTTGGTATTCACAGAATGCACTTACTCATTTTGGTATTCACAGAAGGCACTTACTTACTCATTTTGAGTAACTTACTCATTTTGTGTAACTTACTTATTTTGTGTAACTCATTTTGTGTAACTTACTCATTTTGTGTAACTTACTCATTTTGTGTAACTCATTTTGTGTAACTTACTCATTTTGTGTAACTTACTCATTTTGTGTAACTTACTCATTTTGTGTAACTAATTTTGTGTAATTTACTCATTTTGTGTAACTCATTTTGTGTAACTTACTCATTTTGTGTAACTTACTCATTTTGTGTAACTCATTTTGTGTAACTTATTCATTTTGTGTAACTCATTTTGTGTAACTTACTCATTTTGTGTAACTTACTCATTTTGTGTAACTTACTCATTTTGGTATTCACAGAAGGCACTTACTCATCAATGAGTAAGTGCCTTCTGTGAATACCAAAATGAGTAAGTTGCACAAAATGATTAAGTTACACAAAATGAGTAAGTTACTCAAAATGAGTAAGTAAGTGCCTTCTGTGAATACCAAAATGAGTAAGTGCATTCTGTGAATACCAAAATGGTAGTAAGTTTACGTTTTTGATGTAAGTTAGTTCTGTGAATCAGGCCCCAAGACTGTAGTCCCTGCAGGTGTTCCTGTCTGCGACGATTGGAAACTTGGACATTGATTTGACAACCTATTTTACTGTGAGTGTCTGTGCTGTGTGTGAATGGGACAAAAGAATCAATCTGGTGACCGCCATGGTTAGGTAGCTATGAGTGCCGGCGCTGTGTGTGAACTCACATTAGACATATTTAGGATTCCACTACTCACATCTGTGCTACCAACATTATCAAGTTCTTTTTGACTTTGTTCAGTTTTCATGCGTTTGCCATGTGTGTGTGTGTGTGTGTGTGTGTGTCTGCTCACACTCAGCAGATTCTGCCATTCCATGTCACCTGATGTCAATGTGTCTTATTTGTAGGTCTCCTTGAGTGTGTCATTGCTCCAGGACAGTGTTGGCTTTCGCTATGTGTCTGGTACATTTCACATTATACACTTGTAATAGGTCCGGAGTGGAGTGACAAATTCAAACATGTGTTATGCCTAGCTATGTGTCTTGTGTTTGTAAAACACAGATCCAACCACCACCCCTAGTTTTTTAATGGGTGCATGTGAAATGTCACCATTGAATGGAGGCTTATCTGCTACACATTGTATGTGATCAAGGTGTGTGGTGTTTCTATTGGCCAAATTTGACTCACCTCTTGGCATGGCCCCTAGCTCCATTGTGGCCTTACATTACAAGCCATGCCCTGTGAGTGATGTTTGGGTATGTGTAAGGGAAGGTGTTGTGGCAAGACACGTGACACAGTGCACAAGAATGAGTGTGCTCAAGAGTATGGTCCACATCATGATTTGGCAACACATTGCGTCATCATACAGGATACTGTCAGCACAGTGTAGTGGCCTTGAGGTTACCAGGGATGGTGAGTCAGTCTCCTGATGTGTTGTTCGGAGTTCAACCAAGATTGTTCCACAGGTGACTGTTGTTCACCTGCACATTAAACAATGCCAAATTGACAATGGTCTGTGACAGAATGGTGGAGATGCATCTGGGTTATACTCATAACGCATATGTCTCAGTGGAGTTCAGACCACCACCGGGGGGGGAGCCTAGAGACACTTACACACACACATGTTGTGTTTGTTCTGCAGTGTGTGTTTGGCTGCCTGTATTGGCACATCTTGACCAGCGTATTTCTACTGGCTTTGTGAGCAGTGATTGAATGTATGGTTTGGTTTGTTTGGCTACTGTCCCTGGGAGTCCAACATCAACAATGTTGCCATTGATCATGCTCTTGATTTGCCATTGCTGTCACAGTGTGGAACAGGATGTTGTGTACACTTTAGTTTTTTGCGGAATTCCTTTGTATGTGTGTCTGTATGTGCCCAAATGCGTTTTAATGCATTTAAATGGTCACTTCTTCCATTGTCAAACTGTACATTGGTGGCAGTGTTAGCCCACATTGGCAATGCTTGTCTACACCAGGCATGTTAGTCTTTGTTAGAGCCAACTATGTCTGCCTCCACAGAAAAGTGTTCGTTTGGCACACAACCACTACTTTGTCACTACATTGTTTGCGGTTTTATGCCTCAGAGAATAATACATGATTGTGTGCAAATGCTGGGAGTCTGACCCCACACTCACCTTTTTTTCATTACACTGATTGGGGTGTTACAAACCATGTCCCCTATGTGCTTTGCAAAGATTGGGGTTTGCACCCCATTATCATCTTCTGGGCACCACACTGATGGGGGGGTGTTACCCCATCTCCCCTAAGTGCTTGTCAATGCTGGGTGATTGTTCCCCCTATGACCTTATGGTGGGCACACTGAGGGGGGAGGGGGTTTATACCCCATGTCCCCTATGTGCTTTGCAAAGATTGGGGTTTGCACCCCATTATCATCTTCTGGGTACCACACTCATGGGGGGTGTTACCCCATCTCCCCTATGTGCTTGTCAATGCTGGGTGTTTGTTCCCCCTATAACCTTATGGTGGGCACACTGAGGGGGGGGGGTTTACCCCATGTCTTTGCAAACTTTGGGGTTTGCACCCCATTATCATCTTCTGGGCAGCACACTGATGGGGGGTGTTACCCCATCTCCCCTATGTGCTTGTCAATGCTGGGTGTTTGTACCCCACAATCGGCCTTTGTTGACTGGAGTGATAGATGTAACAACATTTATTTGCCTGATGTGTCACTGAATCAAGATGTTTGTGCACAATGCACAAACCTACCATAGGAGTTGAGGGGGAGTGTTTGCCCTCCACCCCTTCTGAGGTGGACTGTGCTGGGGGGATTGTCATACACCCCTTCTGGGGTGGACTGTGCTGGGGTAGGCATCCACCCCTTCTGGGGTGGACTGTGCTGGGGGTAGGCATCCACCCCTTCTGGGGTGGACTGTGCTGGGGGGATAGTCAGACACCCCTTCTGGGGTGGACTGTGATAGGGGTAGGCATCCACCTCTTCTGGGGTGGACTGTGCTGGGGGGATAGTCAGACACCCCTTCTGGGGTGGACTGTGCTGGGGGTTAGGCATCCACCCCTTCTGGGGTGGAATGTGCTGGGGTAGGCATCCACCCCTTCTGGGGTGGACTGTGCTGGGGGATAGTCAGACACCCCTTCTGGGGTGGACTGTGCTGGGGGTAGGCATCCACCCCTTCTGGGGTGGACTGTGCTGGGGGATAGTCAGACACCCCTTCTGGGGTGGACTGTGCTGGGGGTAGGCATCCACCCCTTCTGGGGTGGACTGTGCTGGGGGATAGTCATACACCCCTTCTGGGGTGGTCTGTGCTGGGGGTAGGCATCCACCCCTTCTGGGGTGAACTGTGCTGGGGGTGTGCATCCACCCCTTCTGGGGTGGACTGTGCTGGGGGATATTCATACACCCCTTCGGGGGTGGACTGTGCTGGGGGGATAGTCAGACACCCCTTCTGGGGTGGAGTGTGCTGGGGGTAGGCATCCACCCCTTCTGGGGGGGACTGTGCTGGGGGGATAGTCAGACACCCCTTCTGGGGTGGACTGTGCTGGGCGTAAGCATATACCCCTTCTGGGGTGGACTGTGCTGGGGGTAGGCATCCACCCCTTCTGGGGTGGACTGTCCTGGGGGGATAGCCAGACACCCCTTTTAGGGTGGACTGTGCTGGGGGTAGGCATCCACCCCTTCTGGGGTGGACTGTGCTGGGGGATAGTCAGACACCCCTTCTGGGGTGGACTGTGCTGGGGGTAGGCATCCACCCCTTCTGGGGTGGACTGTGCTGGGGGATAGTCAGACACCCCTTCTGGGGTGGACTGTGCTGGGTGTAAGCATCCACCCCTTCGGGGGTGGACTGTGCTAGGGGTAGGCATCCACCCCTTCTGGGGTGGACTGTGCTGGGGGGATAGTCAGACACCCCTTCTGGGGTGGACTGTGCTGGGGGTTAGGCATCCACCCCTTCTGGGGTGGAATGTGCTGGGGGTAGGCCTCCACCCCTTCTGGGTTGGACTGTGCTGGGGGGTAGGCATCCACCCCTTCTGGGGTGGACTGTGCGGGAATGTGGGCAGCCACACCCTATGGGTGTGTTGGCTTTCGTGGGGTCGTCACGTATTAGTGGGTGATAGGTGTCTGACTTACCGTCTGCAACGTACGCATCTGTTGCGTTCGTTGAATTGGTCATAGATGTACAGTACAGCGATGACATGCGCGATCGGATACATGGCTGCTTCGTCTCGTACGCGGTGTTCGTGTTGTGGTGCTAATCGGACCTGATGAACTGCTTTTCCGGATGCTGTGACGTGCTGGAGGTGGCGACCTGTTTGGCGCGTAGGAAGTACGCATCGTACTTGGCCGGCCGGAAACTGCTGTGGAAATGCCTCAGGACGACTCCATTCTGTGTTTACGGAGCCGGCTCGTACGGGAAATGTAGCTGGAATCGGAGCGTACGTGTCGGTCAGGATTTGGTCACCATTGCGCATCGTACTTCATCGTTGGGATGGACCGGCTCCCGGAACGAGTCGGTCGGCAGGTAACGCTACGGACAGCTCTCGGAGGGCTGTCCGAGCGAGATCGGAATTGGCCCCTAAATGTAGTAGAAGAATGTATTTAAGATATTGTAGATAGGTAAAGACATAGCTACACATGTTGTAAATAATGCTCAACGCTGATTTTTTTTTTTTTACAATCTTGTTGATTGTTTTTTTCTCTGCTGTTGTATGATTATACTACATTGAAACCACTGTGTATGTTGAAAATCAGTAGAATCTGAGAACAGCAAAAAAGGGAAACTGAAAATGTTATGTAATTCTAAAATTATGTTGTGTTCTTAAAAGTATAATATTATATTCGATAACAGTTTTTCTTCTTTTTTACACAAGGTAGTGCTGAAGTTTGAAAAGATTTTAAATTTAGTTTACAACAAAACTAGTCTAAAATAGTTCCACTGAGTTTTGTATCTACATTAGTAAAAAAGGTAAGAACAAATAATGTAATATGCATGATAATGTGAAATAATGTTTAGAGACACTTTTACTGCACTCATCCATTCCTTCAAACACTACCCATGCACTCATCTATGCACTCAGGCACTATTCCTGCACTCATTCAATTTACCCAGGCACTACCCATGTACTTTTACAATCACCCAGGCACTGCCCATGCACTCATGCAATCACTCACACACTATCCATGTACTTATCCATGCACTCAGGCACTACCTTTGCACTCATGCAATCACCCAGGCACTACCCATGCACTCATGCATGTACTCAGGCACTACATGTGCACTTCTCCAATCACCTAGGCACTACCCATGCACTCATCCATGTATTCAGGCACTACCCATGCACTTCTCCAATCACCCAGGCACTACCCATGAACTCTTCCAATCACCGAGGCACCACCCATGCACTCATGTAATCACTCAGGGACTACCCCTGCACTCTTGTATTCTCTCAGGCAGTACACATACACTTCTCCAATCACCCAGGCAGTAGCCATGCACTCATGCAATCATCCAGGCACTACCCATGCAGTCATCCATTCTGTCAAATACTACCCATGCACTCATCTATGCCCTCAGGTACTACTGCTGCACTCATGCAATCACACAGGCACTACCCATGCACTCCTTCAATCCTCCAGGCACTACCCATGCATCCATGCAATCACTTAGGTACTACCCATGCACTCATCCATGCAGTCACGCACTACCCCTGCAGTCATGCAATCACCCAAGCAGTACAGATGCACTTCTCCAATCACCCAGGCACTATACATGCACTTATTTAATCACCCAGGAAGTACCCATGCACTCAATCATGCAATCAGGCACTACACATGCACTCATGCAATCTCACAGGCACTACCCATGCACTCCTCCAATCACTCAGGCAGTACACATGCACTCCTCCAATCACCGAGGCACTACCCATGCACTCATAAAATCACTCAGGCACTTCTCATGCACTCATCCATGCACTCAGGCACTACCCCTGCACTCTTGCATTCACTCAGGCAGTACACATGCACTCCTCCAATCACCAGGCAGTAGCCATGCACTCCTCCAATTCCCCAGGCACTACCCATGCACTCATTCAGTCATCTACCAATGCACTCATCCATGCACTCATCCATGCACTCAGGCAGTACCCCTGCACTCATGCAATCACCAAGGTACTACCCATGCTCTCCTCATATCACCCAGGCACTACCCATGTACTCCTCCATGCACTAGTCATGCACTCCTCCAATTACCCAGGCACTACTCATGCACTCATCTAATCACCCAGGTACTACTCATGCACTCATGCAATCACTCAGGCACTACTCATGAACTCATTCATATACTCAGGCACTACCCCTGCACTCATGTAATCACTCAGGCAGTACACATGCACTCCTCTAATCACCCACGTATTACCCATGCAGTCATACAATCACCCAGGCACTACCCATGCACTCCTCCAAACACACAGGCACTACCCCTGCACTCATGCAATCACCCAAGCACTACCCATCCAGTCCTCCAATCATGCACTCAGTCACTCAGGCACTACCCCTACACTCATGCAATCACTTCGGCAGTACACATGCACTCCTCCAATCACCCAGACACTACCCATGCACTCCTCAAATCTCTCAGGCACTACCTATGCACTCCTCCAATCACCCAGGCACTACTCATGCATTCTTGCAATAACCCAGGCACTACCCTTGCACTCCTCCAATCACCCAGGGACTATCCATGCACTCATTCATGCACTGAGGCACTATGTATGCACTCCTTCATTAACCAAGGCAGTACCTATGCAATCATGCATGCACCCAGCCACTACCCATACACTCATCAATTCACCCAGGTACTGCTCCTGCACTCATGCAATCACCATGGTGCTACCCATACACTCCTCCAATCACCCATGCACCCAGCCACTACTCATGCACTCTTCCAATCAGCCAGGCACTATCCATGCACTCCTCTAATCACCCAGGTACTACTCCTGCACTCATGCAATCACCCATGTACTACCCATGCACTCCTCCAATCACCCAGGCACTACCCATGCACTCCTCCAATCACCCAGGCACTACCCATGCACTCAAGTAATCACTCAGGAACTACCCATGCACTCATCCATGCACTCAGGCACTACCCCTGCACTCATGCAATCACTTCGTCAGTACACATGCACTCCTCCAATCACCCAGGCACTACCCATGCACTCCTCCAATCTCTCAGGTACTACCTACGCACTCCTTCAATCACCCAGGCACTACCCATGCACTCATGCAATAACCCAGGAACTACCCTTGCACTCCTCCAATCACCCAGGGACTACCCATACACTCATTCATGCACTGAGGCACTATGTATTCACTCCTTCAATCACCCAGTCACTACCTCTGCACTCATGCAATCACCCAGGCACTACCCATGCACTCCTCCAATCACCCAGGCACTACCCATGCACTCATGCAATTACTCTAGCACTACCCATGCACTCATCCCATCACCCAGGCAATACCTATGCACTCCTCCAATCACCCAGGCACTACCCATGCACTCATGCAATCATTCATGCACTACCCATGTACTCCTACATATATTACCCTTACCGCAATTCATACAACACATAGACGTTTGTCTATTTTTAACCAAATAGGTGGTTCTAACAAGAACCATTTTCTTTCTTCTAAATTTTTTGGGTGTTTTTAGAACTCTCTTTTGTATATTTTTGGTGTTTTTAAAAAAAAAATGAAAAAATCAACAGAATGAACTGAGAAAACTTTCTCAAACATTTTGCAATTAAAAACTCATTGCAAAGGCAAAAAAATAAAATTAACAATGGCTGTTTTTCGCAGCAACCACAATAGCATCCACAGATTGCTCTCCGTGACAAAGAACTTTTTTGCATTTAATGCACCGCTGCTCAAGTCCAGCAAACTCAGGTATTTTTTGGGCTCCTTGGGTTGTTGTTGAAGAACCTGACAAGGTGCTAGGCCCTGCGACTTGATCATCTTGCGAAGTTTGTTTTTGTAGCGCGCAACGATGTTGCTCTCGCGAAAGACGACGTGGATGCATTGTCTGCAGGTGTTTTAGCATAGATGAAGTACCACAGGACTATTTTTTTTCAGATCCACGAGAGAGGACCTTTTCACAGATAGTGCACGTCACCTTGCGCGCATTGACCTTTTTTTCACCTGCTGGAATTGAAAAAAAAGCCCAAACGATTCTTTCGTATCGCTGCTTCACAGGTTCGTCCAAATCTTCTTCTTCTTCTCCAGGAATCTCCTGTGGTGGAATTGAAGAAGCCATTTTGTAGTGAAGTGAAAAAGACCACAAAAAAAATGCTAAAAAGAAGAGCAGAAAACACAATACCTGTGTCTCTGAAGATGTTCTTGGACGAACAATAATTTGGGTGGGGTCCTGCAAGTTCTAAAATAAAAAGCTTCTTAACCAATGAAATGCTTTCTTTTGAAGTCACATGGGATTAGCGCACCCGGCGCGCACCAGACGCGATTCCCGAAAAATATATTTAACAATAATATATCTTTATTCCAGTTACAAATATACGATATTTACAATTGTGTATATTAA
Organism: Calotriton arnoldi; assembly: GCA_963921515.1. Lineage (NCBI taxonomy): Eukaryota > Metazoa > Chordata > Amphibia > Caudata > Salamandridae > Calotriton > Calotriton arnoldi. The sequence goes on from CAWUFW010009112.1 coordinate 316,593, forward strand.
TCTCTTGGTATAATATATATAATAAAGTTATATACATATAATTTAAAACTAAATAACTTGCGCTGGATTCGCGTACCTGACGCGACCCCGGAAATACGTATGTGACGTTACGCGGGACCGTCGCGGCTCCCGTAACTTCATAATAAGACGTTTAACATCCATATTATTTATGTAAATATCACTTTTATAAGTCTGTCAATAAAGCATATACGATTGATTAAATAAATTTGTAGTATATATCATGTATTTAAAATTTAAATAAAAAGAAAAATAAGAACCGCTCACCCTTCGCATACCGTACACGTATCGTGCACGACTTAACCAATATGGCGGCAAAATTATTGGATTCGTGCACCCACCGTGACTGGTACACGATGGGTATGCAAATCTCACTTTTAAAAAAAATTTAAATGCATATTTTAAAAAGGATAAAACATCACATTTTTTTTATAAAAGCTTAAAAATTTAGAAAAAGCGTTTTTTGGACTTTATAGTTAGGAATAAGCATTTAAAAAGCCTCTGAAATTCACTGGAAAAACCATAGGTTTCAGGGACATTATAGTTAAAAATTTGCATTTAAAAAACCTTAGAAATTCACTGAAAAAACCACAGGTTTCAGGGATGTTATAGTTAGTTGGACATTTCACTCATACAAAACCAGAGAAGTTGGCCGTTATAGTTAGTTGAGCTAACTATAACTCGCTCCCCCGCAATGCACTGCTGATGACGTCACATATTACATCACTCATGACATGGTCAGTGACATCACTGATGACATCACTGATGACATCTCAAATGACATCACTCATGACATCACTCATGACATCATCCACGTGCTAATCTGATGCACCTCCTCACACCCTAATATAACATTTGATACACCCACTCTAAAATAGACTATCATTTTCGAAACCATAGACACACCAATACCACTTACTATATACCCACTCACTGATTCCTAGGTCTACACACACATCCACTCATTCACCCATACAGTCACTCATACATGCAGTCACTCATCAATACAGCACTATCATATGCACTTATGCACCTATACAGAGACTCACACACCGCCACTCACCCGTAGAGTTACTCACATACATAGTTAGTCATTCAAAGAAACAATTGCACTCCCCTTTACTCACCTACACAGTTATACACACACCACCTCACTTATTCATACAGATACTAACACATACTTACTCTCTTATACAATCACTGACACAAGCACACACTCATCCATACAGCCACTCTCACAATCACTCACTCTCATATATAGTCATTTATATAGTCCAACATTCACATATACTGCCTTTCACATATGTAGTTACTCACACATGTACCACTGAGACATCTAAACACACACCAACATACCCATACATACACTCATCCACCCATACAGCCCTTCACAGACATACTCTTGAACCCATACACCCAGTGAATCACCCACTCCCAATCAATAACCCATATAGACACTCATGCAGCTACTCACCAACCCATGAAGCCGCTTACACACCAACTGACAGACTGATACAGACATTCACACAGTTTAGTTACTAACCCATACATTCAGTAAGACACGTTTACTCACTCACTTATACAGTCAGTCATGCACCTACTAAATCATCCATACAGACACTCATACACCCACTCATTCTTCAATACACTTTGGCATATATATATATAAAACATATTTAAACTTTTTAGAAACACTCTTTCACTGGATGATGTCATCAATGATGTCATGAGTGATGTCATTTGAGATGTCATCAGTGATGTCATGAGTGATGTCACTGTCCATGTCATGAGTGATATAATATGTGAAGTCATCAGCAGTGCATTGCGGGGACGCGAGTTATAGTTAGCTCAACTAACTATAACAGCCGAATTTCTCTGGTTTTGTACAAGTGAAATGTCCAACTAACTATAACTATAACTAACTATATATATATATATATATATATATATATATATATATATATATATATATATATATTTATTTATTTTTTTCCTGAAAAAATCCAAGGTTACGGGGAAGTTTTAGCTGAGCTAACTAGAACTTACTCCCATGCAATGCACTGCTCATGACCTCACATATTACATCACTCATTGCATGATCAGTGACATGACTCATGACATATCAAATGACATCACGGAAGAAAGCCCCAGGGGAGGTGGTGGTCTCCAGGGGGTGCTGTGCATTAAACCCTAGGAGGGGAGCCCCATGTGCTCCTCTCCTTTATTTTTAACATGCTGCTGGGATTTGGTCCACTTGGAGGCTCCTTATAAAAGACGTGCGGGAGCGCGCACAGCTCTTTAAAAACATTTTGCCGTGGGTTCAGCCATGAAGTAGCAGCAATTTTCTTTTTTATATCCTTTTAACCCCGGGCGGAGTCCCTGTGGCACCCCCCACTATATCTGGGGGGTCAGGGTATTCCTACTCTGCCCCCTTTTCTTTATTTTATTCTTTTTTTTGTGAGACTCAGCTTCAAGCCGAGTCCCAGGATGGCTGCCAACACTTCCTGGTTCAAGTATTGGCAGCCAATCAAATTTCAGTGGATCCACAAGTCCACTGCAAGGACTCGTGTCCCCAGATAATTATATTTTTTAAACTTAAATAACTATGAAACTACTGAACAGATTTACACCAAATCACAAAAAGCTTTCTGGACCAACATCTAGCTTTCAGCCAAATTTGGTGTAATTCCGTTCAGAAATTCAGGCAGTAGTCGTGTTAAAAAAAAACAAAATCCCCATAGACATGACATGGGGAAAAGGTGTTTTGGGACCCCCTTTTTCCTGGCACCCACTTGATGGATCACTCCAAAATTTTCAACACAGCAGCTGAAACAAAAAGGGCATGATTTTAAAAATATTTGTGAAGATTCGTCAAGTGGCACCAAATATATTGGCAAGAAAATGCTTTTCCTATGGAAACTTTGGTCTTAACTATACACTCCTAGTATATATATATATATATATATATATATATATATATAAACAATATCCCAAGGTTTGGCCGCAACGGCACAACACACGGGCACAGACTCCAGTTGAGATGGTATACAAGATACTTTTATTGCAACATCAAGTCCAAATTACGTGTTTCGGCTGCCGGACTGCGGCCTAGATCACATGGCGTGCTGCATGTAAGGAGTGGAATATATAGGCACAGTAGTGTTTCTACTATGTTCACACATAGTATACAATGAGTATGCATTTTGCACCACCTTTCCGACGTGAGCATCGTAAGTTGCAAGCCTGCTTGCGGTAAGTCATATGCAAATGACTAAACTTCTGACACGTTTACAGAAAAATAAATGACATGAATGACAGACTCCAAACCTTTACGTCATAGCAGTATAAATTGATTTACAGTGAAATCCGTACACAAGGCAAAAATGAGACATTAACATCTTGATGAGTGGTTTCATCTAAATAGACCAACCAAATATAAAAGTTAATGATAAACATTATTGAATCAAGAAAACTAAATGACCACAAGAGTAAAAAGACTTGGGTCGCCACTCCTGAACTAAGGAGGCGTAAGTCTCATTATGCTCATGTAAATATGGCTGACAGGATGAGCGCCTGTATCCAGGATCAGAGTGAGAGATACATGATTAACTCACAGAGAACTGCGAGTGAAACGGAGTCGGAATACGTCATCAAGTGAGTACAAACATCCGGGTGCACAAATGCGTGATGTGCGTTTCGGCAGGCAAGCAAGAATGTAGCCTACGTAGGAACTGTCGGGAAAGGGCCGTGGTGAATAATTAAAAACACATTAGTGCCTACGAGCGAAGTGTAAACATGATAGACAATAGGAACAGGAAAGTGCTAAAGTGCTAATAAAGTGCGTTAATACAGTGATGATGTAAAATACTATACTGGAGTAAAGACTACTCTTAAGTGCTCAGTTGTGTCGGTGTGTGCTAGTGGTTAAAAACAACTGTAACTACCGAACAGACTTGGCGAAATAAGACCAAGTAAGAAAGTATGTTGTAACAAGGACATAACTGTGTCGCAGCTCCAGCCGGAACGTGTGCGCCACAGGAGTGAATGACACTCAAGAACAGCATAATTGAAAAAATATATATATATATGCATTAGAATGTAGCAAAAAGTGAGCGCAGAAAATGGACGATAACCATAAGAATATGAAATACGAAGCCTAAATGCATATATGATCAAACAACAGACAAGGGCGTGCAGTGTGACATACTAGCAGGGATAAATCCCAGTATCATACATTGTGCACGTCAACAAGCTGAAGTAAACTCAGTGGTATCAAAACATAGCATAGCATAGCAGTCAGTCCAGTGGAAAAAATGCGTTGAAGATAAACGAGAAAGAGAAAGACAGACTCAAGAAAGTGTGTGATACTATAGCCGGGAGCTAAACAAACAAACATCTCGGAGTTCTATAGAAAATTATGAAGGTCCTCGATAGCGTTGAGGCATGTGGGTGCTTTGGTGTTAAGTTCAAGGATGTATCGAGTTTCTAGCTGTCAGAGTTGTTTCTCCCGATTGCCACCACGTCGCAGTGGGGGTACACAGTCTATAACATAATATTTGAAATGATCAAGTTGTTGTTGTGCACTTCCTTAAAATGCCTGGCTACTGGGTAAGTGGGATCACTTTTGACAATCGCTCTAAGATGTTGGAGGATGCGAAGATGAACTTGTAGTTTGGTACTACCAACGTACCTTAAGCCACATTTGCACTCAAGTACGTATATCGCGTGCTCCGTTCTGCATGTGAGTCTGTGTTTGATGGTAAGTGGTTCCCTCCTAAATGTGGCATCGATCTGGGTGATGTTACTCCCAAATTTGCAAGCTCTGCAGCTGCTGCATTTGTAGAAACCTTTAATGTCAGACAGCCAGTTGGTTTTGGTGATGACCTCAGGGCTGCTTCTGACCAAAGCATCATGCATCGAAAATGCACGCCTATGTGTGATGTCAGGACGTTGAGCTACAAGAGGCCCCAAAGTTGGGTCAGATTTAATGATACTCTAGTGCTTATTGACAATGGACCTAATGGCACGTTCTTCTGTGTTGTATGTGATGATGAGACGGGTGTTGACAGTACCTGGACTGTCATTCTTATCTGAGTTATCAGTGTTGTTAGGATTCGTAGTGGGACTCCCACTTAAAAGTTCCTCTCTGGGTATAGAGTTGGCACTGTTGGTGGCTGTGATTATGTTGTGTTTGTAATAGCCACGGGCCCTAAATCTCAGTTGTGCCTCACTCTGACATATTGCTAGATCGTTGGTAGAGCTGCAAATTCTACGTAGGCGTAACATTTCACCATAAGGAATGCTGGCAATTAGATGTCTAGGGTGAAAGCTTGAGGCATGCAAGGTAGAATTGCCTGCAGTGGATTTTCTGTGAAGTTTAGAGTGTAGTGTACCATTAGAAACAAATAGCATGACATCAAGGAACTCTACAGAGACGGCACTTATGTTCACATTAAACTCAAGGTTCAGGTCATTAGCATTGATTTCGGATATGAAAGACATAGCGCTGTCAGTGTTGCCTCTCCAGATTACAAAAACGTTGTTGATGTACCTAAGCCAGGTTACAATGTGAGTGTTCCATGCATTAGAGTGTCTTGCCATGAGGACCCGCTCCTCCCACCAACCCACATGGAGGCATGCATAGCTGGGCGAAAAGCAGGCCCCCATGGCAACACTCCTGAGCTGTATATATATATATATATATATATGTATATAACCTACTTGCGGTCGCCAGTAGATAGTCATACTTTCATAGTTGGGAACTAGTTTCCATAGGAAAAGCATTTTTTTCACTTGGCTGTAATATAACTTTGGCTTCCTCTGACCAATCTGCACGAAATTTTGCCAAAAAAGTGTCACGGTGGGTACTATTGATTGGGAAAGTTTGGGGGTGATCTGTGCAGTGGGGACTGAGAATTTGGGGCGCTAAATAAGGTTGCGTGTGTGATGTTAATTCCCATAGGAACATTTAGCCACCTCTACAGCCCGAACCGCTGAACGGACTTTCACCAAATTTGGCAGGGAGGTAGATGTCAGTAAAAGGAAGTGCCTTTCGTGTATTTGGTGTAAATCTATTAAGTAGTTTTTGAGAAACTTATGTTTAAAATTATAGTGATATCTCTGGCCGCGGATATTTCACGGTGGTTTCGTGATGAATCGCGAATGCACGCACCAACAGGAATGCTCTGATTGGCTGGACTGAATAGAAAGTTGCAGCCATCATTTTATCTATTGGGAACGGTTCCTGGGGCTGAAAATCTTTGTGAAAGCCCACATAATGGGTCAGGGTGGAGATACTCTGACGCCATGGTTGAGAAATCGAGGTGTTAGTGACAGAAGTTATATATCCAAAATAGATTTTTTTAATCGCGGGCGATATTCGCGACTATGCCGCGACCGCCGGCGTGGCCCCCTATGTACCATTGAGGGGACATCACGACTATCAACGTTGTCGCAAATATTGGTGAAAATATTTAAAAAATATATCAATGAATCATTAGTATGCATTGTCATAGAGATATTGATAAATGTTTTTATACAGTTATTTATATAGTGAGTTATCTACTGTGATGGTTAGAATTAATTATATAGTTATACTTTTTTAATGTGATGGTGGCTATTGAATTCCTGCTTTTGCTTTCTGCTTTCATGACATCATTGCGATCTCCGACCTCACCGCGAGAACAGAAAATAGGTTTCTGAGATGGTTGTTCTAGATATACAGTAGAAAAACATGAGTTTGAAGTGTACAGTAATAAACCTCTAGTGTGTAGAGTACTGTAATGTATGTGCATATATGTGTTTTCACTTTATGGGAAAGGTGCAATCCTTGCGGTTAACGACGACATTGCGACGTCCCGAATAACTGCAAAATCGGGAAATAGGTCTCGAAGATGGTTTTTAAAGAAACTTAGTACAAAAATATGAGTTTAAACATGCTTTGAAAGAAGTATGTATATAGTAATGTGTGTAGGGCAATGTTCAGAATGGATTTATTTACATATTATTTTTGGATGTGTTGGTGGCAATTGAATGTCTGCTTTTGTTTTCTGTTTTCGCGACGTGTCCATGGGAAATGCGACGTCATTGCAAAGATTTCCAAAAATGAAAAAAAAAAAACCTTTCGAAAAAAAATTCACAATATTTCGGGTACTAGGGTGGCTCTGACAAGAGTCGTTGTGATGGTTGTGTGTATATGGGTGCTACACATAAGACTCGACGCAGAGTTTAAGGTTACTTAAAAACACCATGTTGCCTTCATCTGTAAAGTGCACTCCATCATTTCTATAAATTCCATGCATGTCAAAAAGCAGATTGCTGTTATAGATACAGCCCATGCGATGGTCTCTGAGGAATGCAGAAACAGTTTGATTAACATGTTTCCTGACTTTGTCAATCTGTGGACAGAATTGATTTGACCTCTTCCATTTCTGTCTTTGGTATATATTAGAGTACACCAAGAAAGTGGGAGGGAAAAGCGACATCAGTTCTGCAAAGGTTTTCGTTCATTAGGATTTCCAGTCCTACCCCAGTCAATGTGTCTAGGTCGTTGCCACCACAGTGCACAATCAGGAGGTGAGGAGCTTGGGAATCCGCGATGGATTTAACCAAAGCCAGCAACTGATGAAACTTTAACCCTCTCTGTCCAAATCAAGTAATCTGCACATTTGGCAAACCCAAGTCCCTGTCAATACCTCTCTTTTTTGCAGCCTCTTTAGCCCAATAGATATAGTTGTGGCCCACAATCCATACTCTAAGCATATTGAAGTGAAGGACCAATAGTAGTCAGGAGAAGGCTGAAGCTGAATGAGGTCATATTCCAAAGAAAAAGCAGTTAAAATGGAGGTATTTTAAAAAAATATATATAAATATATATATTTCATTGGATACTGTCACCATGAAAGTGAATAAAATTAGGTAGTGTGTTGAATGCCTTAGCAAGAAGTCTTATTATTGGCTGTTGTTTAAGAAAATAAACGAAATACAGACATGGATATGTTTTTGAATCTGTGGAGTAAAACACACCTGCTGTATCTTATTGGAAGCAGCATGTTCCTTCCAGAATGTGCTGTGAACCTTTGACCTACTGGTTCCACTGAGTTGCTAGGTACACTGAGCTAAGACTGTACTGGGGGAAGGATGTTAACGAGACAGAACCTTTTTTTTTAAGTTGAGGAGTGATGACACAATGTAAGTAATGGCAAGTTTTAATTTCCAACTCAGGACTATGTAATAAACTGTTGTGTAGTATTTAAATTTCAGAAACATGAAGCTAGATATAGGTTAGAACTCCCTTTTGTTTGCGATTTCTCTGCTATGCTCGCGAAAACATCGCGAGAACGGACCGACAGGAACCTCATTTTGAAAGAGAGGCAAAGGGTTAACAGATGCTAACCATTCACAAATGGAGATGCAGTAGTCTAAAATGAAAGGCATGATTTAATTTGCTGTTTTTCTCATGATCATAGAGTGGAAAGTTGAAGAGGTTGCCATTTTATTTTTGCTTTCTATGAAAGTGGTGTACCATTTTTGTGCTTAGTTTTAACAAATTTTAACTGTGTCAAAACTATCCAGAAAGAGCTAAAACAACAATATAATTTAGGAACTCAATTCACTGGTATATATATAACTTTTTAATTATTTAAAAAGCTTTCATTAGAAAAGAAGATGTATATGGGAGTTTGATTAAAAAGAGTATCAAAGTGATGTGAAAATATTATATCAGATGAACTGTACCTGGCAGAGGGTATGTGTTTAGGATTTTAGTACTGTTCGGAGTTACCATGAGCAATGTCTTAAAAATTGACAATGTTTTAAATGTCTAAACATCATGTGCAGAATAGACCGACCTGTGTTTTTTGCATTCTGGGAACTGCAGTACTTTTAGTCACATTATTAAGTAGGAGTAATGTAGTCATGAATAAAACATAAGAAAATGTGCTGTGCCTGTATATGAATTATAAAGTAGTAATACTTGTTAGGTATGCATTAGTAAGTGTTTGTCAATGTGGTTTTTAAATTATATGATCGGTTTGCATGTGTTTAGATGGTGAGATATGTTTTTTCTGGTTGCAGATAGTTATATGTACGATGAGAGTCTTGAGTTTACTTAAAGATGTAGAAAACTATATATTTTTAGAAAGATCGCCTGAAGCTGTACATCTATTATAAAATCACATTTATGTTTACATTGCGATCTATGTTCTTTAAGGCTGTGGAAAATTCATGTATATGGTGAGGGTGGTGCACTTCTTTAAACATGAAGGGCCCAATTCATAAAGGTAAATTTAGACAAAAGTCTAACTTTACGACTTTCGGTATTCACAAAGGGAATTTACTACTTGTAAATGCCCTTTGTGAATACTGGAAGTCATAAAGTTCAACTTTCGGTATTCACAAAGGGCATTTACGAGTGGTAAATGCCCTTTGTGGATACTGAAAGTCTCAAAGTTAGACTTTCGTATAATTTTCCCTTTGTGAATCGGGCCCACTCTGTTTAAAATTGAGGAGGTTAACAGTGCAGAATGTCTCTTGAGAGTTATAGTACTAGCTTCAATAGGTGTGTAACTTTTCTTTCAGAAATCGTGAATATATGCTCTAAAGACACAAGAAATATTAGAGAAACAATGCAGGTATGCCACTAAGAAAAGGTGTTGTGCTTTGAAAAAGTGAGAACTGTTGTTCTCTAACCCTGGGCGGAGTTCGCGGAGTTGCACTACCCGGAACACCGCGAAGTGCAAAAAAAACTCCGTCGCACTACGCGGGGCTCCGCGAGCGGTGGAGTACGAGAGAAAAATGCCGTTCGCGGTGATTGCTCAGTGCCGGATGCTTGTCCGCACTGTGCAATCATTGCGAACGGCACCATGCACAGTGCAAGCAGTCCCTGCTTTCCTTTTCTGCCGCTCAAGTAGATTTTTACACGAGCGGCAGCTTTCTCAACGCAAACGGGCAGTTTCTCAACGCGAGCTGTTGCGAGCATACGCGACCACTCGCAATGAGAAACCTGACCCCCCCGCGTTGAGAAATCTCGCCGGGATGTTGATTTTCCACACTCGCGCTCGCCAACTTGATGTTGACGATCGCGAACGAGGAAAAATCTCGCCGGGAGGTTGATTTTCCTCGCTCGCGGTTGCCAACTTGACGTTGACGAACGCGAGCGAGGAAAAAAACTCCGCTCCGCAACGCGAAGCGGAGTTTATCGGAACTCCGCGATCTCCGCGTAACACGGAGTGCAGAAAACTCCGCAAACTCCGCGAGCGGAGCGGAGTTCACCGCCCAGGGTTATTGTTCTCAGTATGTAGAAACGTACCAATGCATGTGCACAATGAGTAACAGAGCAATGTATGCTCCTGGAGAGCCATGTATCCAATTATATATCAAGTGTGATATCTAGACTTCACTTACACATAGCTCAGTAGAAAAGGATATATACACTAAAACAGGTAGTTTCATACTGACAGGAGGACTTAAACAACGAGTCATAGATATAGTCACAAGTGTTTGTATCTAATAACAATGGAAGTACTTTCACATTAAGCCAGGCACTAAGCAGGCACTCATCCAATCAGTCAGTCACTACTAAGGCATACTTCAAATCACTTATGCACTGTCTACGCACAAATTCAATTACTCAGGCACTACATATGCACTCTTGCAATCACGCAGGCACTAATTATGTAGTCATTGAACTATGCAGGTACTACCCATGCATTGATCAAATTCCCCTGGCAATAACCATTCACTTATACAATCACTAAAGCTGTTCCTATGTAGTCATTCAAACACCCAAACACAACCCATGCATTCATCTAAACGCCCACTTACATGGGTATACTCATCGAAATACTGAGGAACAGCCCATGCACTCATCCAATTACGCAAGCAGTACCAATGCAGTGAACCTATCACCCATCCAGTACCTATGCACTCTTTCAATTACTGAGGCAATACTGTTGCACTAATACAATCACCCCAGTAGTACACTTGCTTTCATACAATCACTCAAACTTTAACAATGGACTTATGCAATCACTCAGACACTAGTCATGCACTAATCTAATCAGCCAGGCACTACAGATGCACTACTTCAATTATCCAGGCACTACCCATGTCCTTATCTAAACACCCAGGCAGTACCTGTTCACTCAACCCAAAACACATCGGGCCTGATTCACAAAGGTAAACTAAGACCAAAAGTCTAAGTTTAGACCTGAAGTCTAAGTTTAGACATAAAGTCTAACTTTACTACTACTAAAGTTAGACTTTTGGTCTAAGTTTAGACCTGAAGTCTAAGTTTAGACCTAAAGTCTAACTTTACTACTACTAAAATTAGACTTTGGTCTAAGTTTAGACCTGAAGTCTAAGTTTAGACCTAAAGTCTAACTTTACTACTACAGTAGTAGTTTAAGTACTGCTACAGTAGTAAAGTTAGACTTTTGGTCCAACCAAAGCGCTGTCGTCATTACATTGAAAACAAAACTGAAACTTCGTTTCAGTTTCAATGTTTCAGTGCTCATGAGGCTATCTCAGCCCGAGCATCGAAACACTTGGGAGGGATATCGTTGGAAAGGGGAGAATCTCCCCTTTCCAATGCTACCCTTCCCTAGTGGATCCCTGCTTGGGGATCACCCCAGGAGGGCGATCCCCAAGCAGGGATCCACCCACTAGCCACCAGGGAGGGGGGAGTGGCCCCTTGGGCAAGGGCCTTTGCTCCCCCCATTACATTTTGCCAGACAGCCTTTCTGCCCCCCCGGGGGGGCAGAAAGCACCCTAGATGCCAGGGATTTTATTTTATAGGCCAGGGGTGGGGGCTGCCCAGAATGGGCATGCTAATGCCCCCACTCTACCCCCCCCAAAAAAGGCATAAGACTTTCTGCCCCCAGGAGGCAGATGGGGGCAGTAGCCCCTGATCTGCCCCCCGGGGGGGCAGAAAGCCCACAAGCCACCATGGATTTTTTTATATGAAGGGGTGGGGGCTGCCCAGAATGGGCATGCCAATGTCCCCACCCCCCAAAAAAAAATGCTGCAGTCTTTCTGCCCCCTGGGAGGCAGATGGGACAATAGCCCCTTATCTACCACACGGGAGGCAGAAAGCCCCCTAGGTACCAGAGTTTTTTTCCCCAAAAGCTCGGGGTGGGGGCTGCCCAGAATGGGCATGCCAATGTCCCCACCCCCAAAAAATTACCTCAGTCTTTCTGCCTCCCGGGAGGCAGATGGCAGCAATAGCCCCTAAACTGCCCCCTCGGGGGCAGAAAGCCCACTAGGCACCAGGGGTAAAAAAAAAAAAATTCAGGGGTGGGGGCTGCCCAGAATGGGTATGCCAATGCCCCCAGCCCCCCTAAAAAGGATGCCACAGACTTTCTGCCACCCCAGGGGGCAGATGGGGGCAGTAGCCCCTGACCTGCCCCCCAGAGGGGCAAAGAGCCCACTAGGCGCCAGCGATTATGCTGGATTTTTTATACATAGGGGTGGGGGCTGCCCAGAATGGGCATCCCAATGTCCCCACCTACCCAAAAAAATAGCCATAGTCTTTCTTTCCCCCTTGGGGGCATATCGGGGCAATAGCCCCCAATTTCCCCCCCTCCCCAAGGTGGCGGAAAGCCCACTAGGCACTGACTTTTTTTCGGAATGTGCCTACCTGTGGATTTTGGGTCCTAGCGCAGCTGGCACCCAAGGAAACCTAGCAAACCTATACATTTTTGAAAACTTGACACCCAGAGGAATCCAGGATGGGGTGACTTGTCTGACTATCACCAGGTTCTCTTACCCAGAATCCCTTGCAATCCTCAAACTTTGTAAAAAAAAAAACAACATTTTTCTCACATTTCTGTGATGGAAAGTTCTGGAATCTGCGTGGATGCACAAAATTCCACACACCCTGAATTCCCCAAAGTCATCTGAGAAAAATTGTACCTCACTTGTGTGGGTCTGCCTAGTGCCCGCGACACGAAACAGCCCAAAACGCAACGTGGACACACCACATTTTTACAGTGAAAACTGACCCTTTTTTTGCAAAGTGCCTAGCTGTAGATTTTGAACCCTAACTCTGCCGGCACCTAAGGAAACCTAGCAAACCTAAACATTTTTGAAAACTAGACACCGAGGGGAATCAAGAATGGGGTGACTTGTCTGGCTCTCACCAGGTTCTCTTACCCAGAATCAATTGCAAACGTCAAACTTTGTAAAAAAAACACTTTTTGCTCACATTTCTGTGATGGAAAGTTCTGGAATCTGCGTGGATCCACAAAATTCCAGCCACCCTGCATTCCCCAAAGTGTTTCGAGGAAAATGGTATCTCACTTGTATTGGTCGGCCTAATGCCCGTGACACGAAATGGCCCAAAACGCAACGTGGACACACCACATTTTTACAGTGAAAACTGACCCTTTCTTGGCAAAGTACTTAGCTGTAGATTTTGAACACTAGCTCTGCCGGCACCTAGGGAAACCTAGCAAACCTATAAATTTTTTAAAACTAGAGACCTGGAGGATTCCAGGATGGGGTGACTTGTGTGACTCTCATCAGGTTCTCTTACCCAGAATCCCTTGCAAACCTCAAACTTTGTAAAAAAAAAGACACATTTTCCTCACATTTCTGTGATGGAAAGTTCTGGAATCTGCGTGGATCCACAAAATTCCACACACCCCGCATTTCCCAAAGTCTTCCGATACAAATGATACCTCACTTGTGTGGGTAGACCTAGTGCCCGCGACAAGAAATGACCCAAAACGCACCGTGGACACACCACATTTTTACAGTGGAAACTGACCCTTTCTTGGCAAAGTGCCTAGCTGTAGATTTTTAACCCTAGCTCTGCCGGCACCTAGGTAAACTTAGCAAACCTATACATTTTTAAAAACTAGACACCCAGAGGAATCCAGGATGGGGTGACTTGTGTGGCTCTCACCAGGTTCTCTTACCCAGAATCTCTTGCAAACCTCTAACTTTGTAAAAAAAAAAAAAGATTTTCCTCACATTTCTGTGATGGAAAGTTCTGGAATCTGCGTGGATCCACAAAATTCCCCCCACCCTGCATTCTCCAAAGTCTTACGATAAACATGATTCCTCACTTGTGTGGGTAGGTCTAGTGCCCGTGACAGGCAAGGGCCCAAAACAGATTGTGGAGACATCAAAATTACCTATCACAAAACAATCTGCTTTTGAAAGGGGGGTCACTTGAGTTTTTGGTCCCAGGCTTGGCGGCCATCTAGGGAAACCTACCAAACCCAAACATTTCTGAAAAGAAGACACCTTGGGGAGTCCAGGGAGGTATAGCTTGTGTGTATCCCCCAACGTTTCCCTACCCAGAATCCTCTGCAAATCTCAAATTTAGTGGAAGAAAATCAAATTTTCCTCACTTTTCTGTGTGGGAATGTTGTGGGATCACCGGGCTGACACAAATTTCATACAACCTTGTGTTTCCCCAGGTCTCACGATAAAAATGGTACCTCACTTGTGTGGGTAGGCATAGTGGCTGCAACAGCAAATGGCCGAAATCGTACCGTGGAGACTTCAAAATTCCCAATCATAAAACTACCTGGTCTTGCGGGGGGCACCTGATTTTTTGGCCCCGGGCTCGCGGCCATCTAAGGAAACCTACCAAACCCACACATTTCTAAAAACTAGACACCCTGGGGAGTCCAGTGAGGTATGGCTTGAGTGGATCCCCCAACGTTTTCTTACCCAGAATCCCCTGCAAACCTCACATTTAGCTATAAAAATCACTTTTGCCACACAATTTTGTGTGGGATCACTGTGCCGCCACAGATTTCCTACCACCTAGTGTTCCCCTTGGTCTCCCAAGTAAAATGACACCTCACTTGTGTGGTTGTCCAATGAAGAATCTTCTAAAAACGTGTTTTAAAAAAAATGTAGCGGTTAGAATTCACGGTGCTATACCTGTAATCCCTATGTTTTTGGCTCTTCCCAGTCACAGGTCTTTGGCCCACCCACACAAGTGAGGTATCAATTTACTCGGGAGAACAAGAGGAACGCTGGGTGGTAGGACATTTGTGCAGGCACGGTAATCTCACACAAAAATGTATGGAAAAAAGTGATTTTTTTCAGCTAAATTTGAAGTTTGCAGGGGATTCTGGGTAGGGAAACGTTGGGGTATCCATGCAAGCCATACCTCAATGGACTCCCCAGAGTGTCTAGTTTTCAGAAATGTGTGGGTTTGGTAGGTTTCCCTAGATGGCCGCGAGCCCGGGACCAAAAACCGTGGTGCCCCCCCTGCAACACCAGGTTGTTTTATGATAGGTAATTTTGAAGTCTCCACAATAGGTTTAGGGCCCTTGCCTGTCGCGGGTACTTGACCCACCCACACGAGTGAGGTACCATTTTTATCGGGAGATATGAGGGAACGCTGGGTGGTAGGAAATTTGTGTCTTCCTGGTGGTCCTAGAACTTTCCCACACAGAAATGTGAGAAAAGTTTGATTTTTTAATCAAAATTTGAGGTTTGCAGGGGATTTTGGATAGGGAAACGTTGGGGGATCCACGCATGCCAAACCTCCCTGGACTCCCCCACGTATCTAGTTTTCATAAATGTGTGGGTTTGGTAGGTTTCCCTAGATGGCTGCCAAGCCCAGGACCAAAAACTCATGTGACCCCCCTTGCAAAAACAGATTGTTTTGTGATAGGTAATTTTGATGTCGCCACAATACGTTTTGGGCCCTTGCCTGTCGCGGGTACTTGACCGACCCACAAGAGTGAGGTACCATTTTTATCGGGGGAGCTGGGGGAACGCTGGGTGGTAGGACATTTTTGTCAGCCCGGTGGTCCTACATCTGTCCCACACAGAAATGTGAGGAAAATTTGATTTTTTCATCAAAATTTGAGGTTTGCAGGGGATTCTGGATAGGGAAACGTTGGGGGATCTACGCAAGCCATACCTCCCTGGTCTCCCCCGGGTCTCCAGTTTTCAGAAATGTGTGGGTTTGGTAGCTTTCCCTAGATGGCCGCCAAGCCCGGGACCAAAAACACATGTGACACCCCTTGCAAAAGCAGATCGTTTTGTGATAGGTAATTTTGATGTCTCCACAATACGTTTTGGGCCCTTGCCTGTCGCAGGTACTTGACCCACCCACAAGAGTGAGGTACCAATTTTATTGGGAGACTGGGGGGAACGCTGGGTGGTAGGAAATTTGTGTCAGCCTGGTGATCCTACAACTTTTCCACACAGAAATTTGAGAATTTTTTTATTTTTTCAGCAAAATTTGAGGTTTGCAGGGGAGTCCAGGTAGGGAAAAGTTGGGGGATCCACGCAAGCCATACCTTCCTGGACTCCTCCGGGTCTCTAGTTTTCATAAATGTGTGGGATTGGTAGGATTCCCTAGATGGTTGCCGACCCTGGGACCAAAAATGCAGATGCCCCCTATGTATCCGAAAACGACTTGGTCTTGCAAGGGGGGTCACATGAGTTTTGGTCCCGGACTCAGCAGTTATCTAGGGAAACCTACCAAACCCACACATTTCTCAAAATTAGAGACTCGGGGAGTCCAGTGAGGTATGGCTTGCATGGATCCCCCAACGTTTTCCTACCCAGAATCCCCTGCAAACCTTAAATTTAGCTGAAAAAAATCAATTTTTCCATACATTTTTGTGTGGGATCACTATGCCGGTACAAATGTCCTGCCACCCAGCCTTCTCCTTGTTCTCCCGAGTAAAATGATACCTCACTTGTGTGGGTGGGCCAAAGGCCTGTGACTGGGAAGAGCCAAAAACATAGGGATTAAAGGTATAGCACCGCGAATTCTAAGCGCTACATTCTTTTTAAAAAAAGTTTTTAGGGGATTCTGCATTGGACAGCCAAACAAGTGAGGTATCATTTTACACGGGAGACCAATGGAACGCTACGTGGTAGGACATTTGTGCCAGCACAGTGATCCCACATAAAAATGTGTGGAAAAAGTGATTTTTATAGCTAAATTTGAGGTTTGCAGGGGATTCTGGGTAAGAAAACATTGGGGGATCCATGCAAGCCATACGTCACTGGACTCTCCAGGGTGTCTAGTTTTCAGAAATGTGTGGGTTTGGTAGGTTTCCCTAGACGGCCGCAGAGCCTGGGACCAAACCTCATGTGACCCCCCTTGCAAAAGCAGATCATTTTGTGATAGGTAATTTTAATGTCTCCACAATACGTTTGGGCCCTTGCCTGTTGCGGGTACTTGACCCACCCACACAAGTGAGGTACCTTTTTTATCGGGAGACCTGGGGGAATGCTGGGTGGTAGGAAATTTGTGTCAGCCCAGTGATCCTTCAACTTTCCCACACAGAAATTTGAGAAAAATTTGATTTTTTTAGCAAAATGTGAGGTTTGCAGGGGATTCTGGGTAGGGAAAGGTTGGGAGATCCACGCAAGCCATCCCTCCCTGGACTCGCCCGGGTCTACAGCTTTTAGAAATGTGTGGATTTGGTAGGTTTCCCTAGATGGCCGCCGAGCCAGGGACCAAAAACTCATGTGACCCCCTTTGCAAAACCAGGTAGTTTTCGGATACATAGGGGGCATCTGCGATTTTAGTCACGGGGCTGGCAGCCATTTAGAGAAACCTACCAAACCCATACATTTCTGAAAACTAGAGACCCGGGGGAGTCCAGGGAGGTATGCTTGTGTGGATCCCCCAATGTTTCCCAAACCAGAATCCCCTGCAAACCTCAAATTTTGCTGAAAAAATCAAATTTTTCTCAAATGTCTGTGTGGGAAAGTTGTAGGATCACCGGGCTGATACAAATTTCCTACCACCTAGTGCTACCCAGGTCTCCCGATAAAAGTGGTACCTCACTCTTGTGGGTGGGTCAAGTACCCGCGACAGGCAAGGGCCCAAAACGTATTGTGGAGACATCAAAATTACCTATCACAAAACGATCTGCTAGTGCAAGGGGGGTCCCATGAGTTTTTGGTCCCGGGCTTGGCAGCCATCCAGGGAAACCTACCAAACCCACCCATTTCTGAAAACTAGAGACCCGGGGGAGTCCAGGGAGGTATGGCTTGCGTGGATCCCCTAACGTTTTCCTACCCAGAATCCCCTGCAAACCTCAAATTTTGCTGAAAAAATAAAAATGTTCTCAGATTTCTGTGTGGTAAAGTTGTAGGATCACCGGGCTGACACAAATTTCCTACCATCCAGCGTTCCCCCAAGTCTCCCAATAAAAATGGTACCTCACTCTTGTGGGTGGGTCAAGTACCCGCGACAGGCAAGGGCCCAAAACATATTGTGGAGACATCAAAATTGCCTATCACAAAATGATCTGCTTTTGCAAGGGGGGTCCCATGAGTTTTTGGTCCCGGGCTTGGCGGCCATCTAGGGAAACCTACCAAACCCACACATTACTGAAAACTAGAGACCCAGGGGAGTCCAGAGACGTATGGCTTGCATGGATACCCCAACGTTTCCCTACCTATAATCCCCTGCAAACCTCAAATTTTGCTGAAAAAATAAACCTTTCTCACATTTCTGTGTGGTAAAGTTGTAGGGTCACCGGGCTGACACATATTTCCTACCATCCAGTGTTCCCCCAAGTCTCCCAATAAAAATGGTACCTCACTCTTGTGGGTGGGTCAAGTACCCGCGACAGGCAAGGGCCCAAAACATATTGTGGAGACATCAAAATTGCCTATCACAAAATGATCTGCTTTTGCAAGGGGGGTCACATGAGTTTTTGGTCCCGGGCTTGGCGGCCATCTAGGGAAACCTACTAAACCCACACATTTCTGAAAACTAGATACCAGCGGGAGTCCGGGGAGGTATGACTTGCGTGGATCTCCCAACGTTTCCCTAACCAGAATCCCCTGCAAACCTCAAATTTTGATGAAAAAATCACATTTTTCTCAAATGTTTGTATGGGAAAGTTGTAGGATCACAGGGCTGACACAAATGTCCTACCACCCAGCGTTCCCCCAGGTCTCCTGATATAAATGGTACCTCAGTCGTGTGCGTGGGTCAAGTACCCGCGACAGGCATGGGCCCAAAACGCATTGTGGAGACTTCAAAATTACCTATCACAAAACAACCTGGTTTTTCAAGGGGGGTCACCTGGGTTTTTGGCCCCGGGTTTGGCGGCCATCTTGGGAAACTACAAAACCCACAGATTTCTGAAAACTAGACACCCGGGGGAGTCCAGCGAGGTATAGCTTGTGTGGATCCCCCAACGTTTTCCTACCCAGAATCCCCTGCAAACCTCAAATTTAGCTGAAAAAAACACATTTTCCACATATTTATGCATGGAATCACCGTGCCGGCACAAATGTCCTACCCCATAGCATTCCCCTTAGTCTCCCTAGTAAAATGATACCTCACTTGTGTGGGTGGGGCAAGGGCCTGTGACTGGGAAGAGCCAAAAACATAGGGATTAAGGGTATAGCACCGAGAATTCTAAGCGCTACATTTTTTTTAAATTAAGTTTTTAGCCAATTCTGCATTGGACACCCACACAAGTGAGGTATCATTTTACTCGGGAGACTGAGGGGAATGCTGTGGGGTAGGACATTGTGCCTGCACGGTGATTCCACACAAAAATATGTGGAAATATGTTTTTTCCAGCTAAATTTGAGGTTTGCAGGGGATTCTGGGTAGGAAAACGTTGGGGGATCCACGAAAGCCATACCTTGCTGGGCTCCCCCGGGTGTCTAGTTTTCAGAAATGTGTGGGTTTGGTAGTTTCCCATGATGGCCGCCAAGCCCGGGGCCAAAAATCCAGGTGACTCCCCCTTGCAAAACCAGGTTGTTTTGTGATAGGTAATTTTGATGTCTCCTTAATACGTTTTGGACCCTTGCCTGTCTCAGGTACTTGACCCACCCACGCGAGTGAGGTACCATTCTTAGCGGGAGACCTGGGGTAATGCTGGGTGGTAGGAAAGTTGTGGATCCATGCAGATTCCTGAACTTTCCCACACAGTAATTTGAGAAAAAAGTGATTTTTTTCAGCTAAATTTGAGGTTTGCAGGGGATTCTGGGCAGGAAAACATTGGGGTATCCACGCAAGCCACACCTCACTGGACTCCCCTGGGTGTTTAGTTTTCAGAAATGTGTGGGTTTGGTAGGTTTCCCAAGATGGCCGCCGAGCCCGGGGCCAAAAACCCAGGTGACCCCCTTGCAAAACCAGGTTGTTTTATGATAGGTAATTTTTATGTCTCCTCAATACGTTTTGGGCCTTGACTGTCGCGGGTACTTGACCCACGCACACGACTGAGGTACCATTTTTATTGGGAGACCTGGGAGAATGCTGGGTGGTAGGATATTTGTGGATCCATGCAGATTCCAGAACTTTCCCGCACAGAAATCTGAGAAAAAAGTGATTTTTTCAGCTAAATTTGAGGTTTGCAGGGGATTCTGGGTAGGAAAATGTTGGGGGATCCACGCAAGCCATACCTCGCTGGACTCCCCCCGGATGTCTAGTTTTCAGAATGTGTGGGTTTGGTAGGTTTCCCAAGATGGCTGCCGAGCCCAGGGCCAAAAACCCAAGTGACCCCCCCTTGCAAAACCAGGTTGTTTTGTGATAGGTAATTTTGATGTCTCCTCAAGACGTTTTGGGCCCTTTGCCTGTTGTGGGTACTTGACCCACACACGCGAATGAGGTACCATTTGTATCGGGAGACCTGGGGGAACGCTGGGTGGTAAAAAATTTGTAGATCCACACAGATTCCAGAACTTTCCATCACAGAATGTGTTTTTTTTTATAAAGTTTGAGGTTTGTAAGGGATTCTGGGTAACAGAACCTGGTGAGAGCCAGACAAGTCACCCCATCCTGGATTCCTCTGGGTGTCTAGTTTAAAAAAATGTATAGGTTTTCTAGGTTTCCCTTGGTGCCAGCAGATCTAGGGTTCAAAATCTACAGCTAGGCACTTCGCAAAAAAAGGGTCAGTTTTCACCGTAAAACTGTGGTGTGTCTAAGTTGCGTTTTGGGCCGTTTCCTGTCGCGGGCTCTAGGCCTACCCACAAAAGTGAGGTACCATTTTTCTCGGAAGGCTTTGGGGAATGCGGGGTGAGTGGAATTTTGTGGATCCGCGCAGATTCCAGAACTTTCCACCACAGAAATATGAGGAAAATGTGTTTTTATTTTTACAAAGTTTGAGATTTGCCAGGGATTCCGGGTAACAGAACCTGGTGAGAGCCAGACAAGTCACCCCATCCAGGATTCCCCTGGGTGTATAGTTTTCAAAAATGTATAGGTTTGCTAGGTTTCCCTAGGTGCCGGCAGAGCTAGGGTTCAAAATCTACAGCTAGGCACTTTGCAAAAAAAGGGTCAGTTTTCACTGTGAAAATGTGGTGGGTCCACGTTGCGTTTTGGGCCATTTCCTGTCACGTGCACTAGGCCTACCCACACAAGTGAGGTACTATTTTCCTCGGAAGACTTTGGGGAATGCGGGGTGGGTAGAAATTTGTGGATCCATGCAGATTCCAGAACTTTCCACCACAGAAATGTAAGGAAAATTTGGTTTTTTTGGACAAAGTTTGAGGTTTGCAAGGGATTCTGGGTAACAGAACCTGGTAAGAGCAAGACAAGTTACCCCATCCTGGATTCCCCTGGGTGTCTAGTTTTCAAAAATGTATAGGTTTGATAGGTTTCCCTAGGTGCCGGCAGAGCTAGGGTTCAAAATCTACAGCTAGGCACTTTGCAAAAAAAGGGTCAGTTTTCTCTGTGAAAATGTGATGTGTCCACGTTGCGTTTTGGGCCGTTTCCTGTCGCGGGCACTACACCTACCCACACAACTGAGGTACCATTTTTATCGGGAAACTTAGGGAAACACAGAATTGTAGAGCAACTGTTATTACCTATTGACTTTCAATGCATTTCTGCCTTCCAAATGTAAGACAATGTGTAAAAAAGAAGTCACTTTGAAAAATGTCCTATAATTCACATGCTGGTATGGGTACCAATAATTTTGGAGATGTGCAAATAGCTACTGTTTATAAACTCTATATTTTGTTCCCATTTCAGAAATACATAGGTGTCTTTCATACCGATTTTTCCCTGTTTATATTTTTCCAAATGAATTGCTATATACCCGATACACAATAAAAAAACCGTTGCAAGACGCTGCTCAGTTATTGGCTCTGGGTTCCTTGGGTTCTTGGTGAACCTACAAGTCCTATATATCCCCACAACCAGAAGGGCCCAGCGGATGTAACTGTATATTGCTTTTAAAAATTTGTCATACTTAGAAGAAGTTACAGGTGAAAACGTTGGCACAAATGGCTTTTTATAACTCATTTTCAATTTTTCCTGTATTCAACTGTTAGTTTCTATAAGAAAACCTTGAAGGATCTACACAAATGACCCCTTGCTGAATTTAGAATTTTTTCTTCTTTTCAGAAATTTATAGCTTTCTAGGATACATCATTGCTTTTATACCCATTTTTACCATTAACTGGAAGGAGGTTGAAAGCACAAAAAATAGCAAAAATATGCTATGTCCCAGTAAAATGCCAAAACTGTGTAAAAAATGTTGGTTTTCTGACAAAAGTCTGTCAGTCCCTGAAAGCTGGGAAGATGGTGAATTCAGCACCACAAACCCTTTGTCGATACCATTTGCAGGGAAGAAAACAGACGCTTTCATCTGTAGCCCTTTTTTCCCAATTTTCCCCAAAAAACTAAGTTTTGCTGTATTTTGGCTAATTTCTGGGTCCCCTCCAGGGGAATACACAAACCCTGGGTACCTTTAAAATCCCCATGATTTTGGAAAAAAAGGACACAAATTTGGCATGGATACCTTATGTGGTCAAAAGGTTACAGGGGCCTAAGCACAAACTACCCCAAATAGCCAAAAAAAAGGCTTAGCACAGGGGGAAAAGGCGTAGCCGCGAAGGGGTTAAAGAACTCAAAGCCAAGATGTTTCGAAGTAGAGTGGTTGTAAATGTGTTGAGAAATGTGAAGAAGTATAGAAGAAGGACAGATGTGCTGAAACAGAAAGATCAAGTTGAGGGAATAGTTGATAAGACCTTTGCTCTGAAGAGGAAGCTTTTCATTTTGATAAATAGAATGAAGACTCTTGACAAAATAGTGTTGTACATCAGGAGATGAAACCAGAAGAAAAGATTAGTCAATAGAAGTAACTTTTGTACAGTTTTTAGTGGAGAATGGATACACACTTCTACTACAGAGCCTTTCTTTAATGAAGAAAGCTATCTCCAGGATAACACATTAGTTCATGCTATTGATGAAAGAGGAAGATGTTATAAAATGAAGAATGGTGCTCCTATAGCGAAAGAGGGGATGGTATCTAGAAATGTACAATGTTATTGCAGAAGAGATACAGGGAAGGAATAGTCATGCCCTATATACAAATGGTATTATAGTAGTGTGTAGAGTATTTGACAGTAATCCAGTGATATTCTAAGAAAATTTCTACATATCTATCAAAGGTGGAGTTTAAGTACTCTACAAGGATTGGATTCCTGCAAGGTTAGAAAGCATGCAAATTTGGAGGGACACTCAGTGCCTTGTTTATCAAACATCTGTACACCTCTCAACAATGCAACGTTTAGTTAGGAGGTTGTACTGTGTGAACATTTTTGCTTTATCTTTATGTTATGCTTTATGTTTAGAAGAAATGAATAGAGCACTTTTCTATGGTATTGTGGCAAAGGTAGGAAAGGTTTGTGATGATGTGAAGTTTAATTTCTTTTGTCCAGAAAAGGACTCTATAGAAAATGAAGAGTTGATAACAGGAGGAGTTGCAGAACAGGACACAGGTATTAAAAATTGATAGCTTTGAAGAATAGATTATAACATTTTACACAGTGTGCTCTGAAAAAACAGTGTTTGTATATGTTTTCGACACCCTCACAACAAAATTGAAACACAGACTGTTCACTTCTATGTAAAAAGTGAAAATGAAAATAATGATAACTGGAAAAAGTTTGCTGTGTACTTATTAGTAGAGGAACGCTTTGTCACAGTACGTTATATGTAAGCACTGTTACAATAAATTAGACAATAATAAAATGCCAGCTAGAGCTGTGCTTAAAACGTCAATACTAGTTCCTATTCCAGAACCACTTCAAGGTTTTAAATGTTTATGAGGCAATTTTTATCCAAGGTATTCATCCATTTTAGGCTACAGTCTGTATGGAGCCACAGACAGGCTTGTTAACACCAACATAGCTGCAGAAAGGTCTAAAAGGTAATGTACTGTACTGGATTAGTAGTGTTTTCTCAAAAGTTTCAGCAGGATGCTCATGAATTTCTAATCATAATGCTAGGTCTATTAGAGGAAGAGGGTGTGAATATCAATGAATTATTTGGTTTAATTTATAAATGGAACAATAATTTTGAACATTGTGAATTCACCCCTAGCACTGAAATTCATTTGGAACGATTCCTCTATTTAACGTTACCAGATTGAAAAGCTGTGGCCTTTACAAATGTAACCAAAAAGGCCCATCAAGATATGCCCTGCCCAAATTGCAGATTAGAATTTAGGTGTACGCTGTTATTTCAAAAGTATTGGAAATATGTCATAGTCACGCTACAATGATGCAGAGTGGATGGTAGTGAATTATAAACTGAAATTACAAACTTTGTAGCTGGACAAATTTCCATTTCAAAAAGGAGTTTCACAACTATAGCAAACATATTTCATGAAGCAGTTAATATAACCTCTACACACTGCACAATATATTAAAGATGTCAAACAGGATGGAAAGAGTGCAATGACATTCTAATCAAGACTATGTAAAAAGCTAACAAACAAATCTAGAACCAAAGTTTTTAGGATAATTTACGATAACAAAATGTGTTGTTGTGTTGAAATGTATATGAATTATGAGTTTCTGAGACATTATTCGGCCTATCAAGGGTATTGTCTACAGCATGTTGTTAGAAATGAAAGACTGTTTTTAACTAAAAGAAATGAATTTATAAAACATTACAGGACTAAATTCTGTTACTACAGATAAAAACGAAATGGAGGTACTATAATACCAGCAGCCTTAAGTTGCATCTAAGAAGTCTCTTTTCTACTTCTCCATTGTAACTTGGTTTGGTTGCCTAATGTTCAAAATGAAATCCTTATACATTTTTATTTGTTTACATTTTTTCACAGTGCTTGAACTGCTGCAATAAAAAAATACAATAATAACTATGGTTTTTCACATTGTGGAAAATTTGATCCACAGACTGCTTCCCAGCTGTTATGATGCTGTTATAGTTCATGCAGAAGTTAGCAAAACCCTTTAGTTCTGGTGACATTTCACTGCATCTTCTCTGCACTTCAGCTGGAACTTTGTCACCAGGTGCAAGCGCTAGAGGTAGAAATTGCCCAAAATAATTAAAAACCAGCACAATTTTCAAAATGACTTTGGGACGCTCCTACAAGAAACTAACCAGTACCTGGAAAGTTCAAGAAGGGAGAAATGGGTGTGTACTTCCTTTCATAAAGGAAACTGTGCAAAACAATGACATTTCTTTGTTTGCTGGTTATGTTGTATTCATGAGTTCGAATGTTGAAATTATTTTTTTGAAACTGTTGTTTTTGTTAAATGCATTGTTAAAATATAGTTAAACCAATATGTTGCTAAACAGTCAGACTCAAACTTTGTGTAAAACATGTCTATATATCTATTTTACACTTTGTCATTTGTATTCATGACTACTGACGTCATTGCGACCTCTGGTGTTGCTGTGAAGAAGGAAAATGCATTTTTGAAGCAGTTATTTCAACACATGAATACAAAGGAGAAAGTTCAATTAGTATCTTACTAAATAGCTACACTGAAACTTTATGTAAAATATGTCTATCTCAGGCCTGGGAGTAGTTCGCTGAGTTTTGCTACGCGGAACTCCGCGAAGTGACAAAAAAACTCTGCGAAGTTCCGCAAGGTTCGGAGTGCAGTGCGAACTGCCGTTCGCACTGGTCTTCATGCCGCTTGGGTAGAAATTCTACCCAAGCTGCAACTCGCGCAAGAGGGGAAAAAACTCAGCTGCACTACACGAAGTGGAGTTTTCTGCACTCCGCGAGCTCCGCAGAGTGCAGAAAACTCAGCAAACTCCGCGAACAGAGCGGAGTTCACCACCCAGGCCTAGTCTATATATGTGTTTACACTTTGTCAAAACCACCCGGTATTCGCACTTTGTCCTTGGCAATTGCACAAATAGAATCACACATGCACTGCCTATGCACTCATACAATTACCCAGGCACTACTCATGTACTTACGTAATTCTCCAGACATTACACACTCACGCACAGACCCATACAGCCACTCACACACCCAGTTACCGACCTATACAGCCACTCACACACCCACTCTCAAAGTTTACAGTTTACTGTTAGGAAATAAAATTAAAAATACCTTTGAAATTCACTGAAAAAACAAAGGTTACAGGGATGTATTAGTTAGGAAATAGCATTTAAAAAACCTTAAAAATTCACTGAAAAAACAAAGGTTACAGGGACATTTAGTTAGGAAATAGAATTCAAAAAACCTTAGAAATTCACTGAAAAAAGCAAAGGTTACAGGGATGTTAAAGTTAGGCTGACATTTCACTCGTACAAAACCGGAGAAATTCAGCAGTTATAGTTAGCTGAGCTAACTATAACTCGTGCCCCCGTAATGCACTGCTTATGACTTCACATATTACATCAGCTCATGACATGGTTAGTGACATCACTGATGTCATCTCAAATGACATCACTGATGACATCATCCACAGAATCTCTTGCACACCCACTCACACCCTAATACATCCCTTGTTGTATCAGTGGCAAAAAAGAGTCATGAAAAAAGTTCATAAATCTAACAGTGTGACTGAGGAAAACTGTGACAGGTTTAAAAACTACTGTTTGGGCAGATAATTGTAAAGGAGACGTGACATATTCCTTTCAAATAGACAAAATGATAAATGTTCAGAAATGTGAAAGGGGGTCAATGAGACGCAAACTGCAATAGTAGAATTGTATTATTGTTACAGACTAACCTCTGGTGTAGGGTTGACACCAGTGACATTGTATCTCTGCAGCTTTGAAGAGAGAGACATACAAAGTATATGTTTCAATACTTTGAAACACTGTGAGGGTGCAATCTTTGGTTAGCATTAGGCATCCACATTGTCACTTCTTGGGGGATAGATACTCAGAGGTCATACTACTGAACATTGACAACAATATTTAGAGACAACAATACTGTATCAAATATATTGATGACACCAATTTCGGTATTGAATAGCAATTATGTAAACTAAAGAAAAATCAACAACACTACTATTGTAATTCTAAATATCAGAAATAACTAAATATTGAAGTAAAGATAGAGACAGAGGATATATCAACTTCCAATCAACATTACACAAAAGTATAGAAATGTCAAATATTGGAAACAAAAACATCAATAAAATATTTAAAAATAGATATTTTAATTATGTGAATGATCAAAACATTATAGACACCAGTCATTTATAAAATTATAACATATACACCTCAGTTTTCCATACAAGAATATCAGCAAAGTAAATTAAAAACCCAAACCAACTATCCAATTCATTTCAATGTAAAAACAGTGAAAGGTAAAATTCCATGTAAAATCAGAAGAAACGTGCAACTAAAAAAACACTGTAAATCAAACAGAAAATAAACCATTATTGTGCCTGCACTCTCAGCAAAGTAGAGGGAAGCCTGTAACACAGTTCACAAATAAAAAGTAAACAGCTACAAACATGTAAGTACAAGTAACGTTAAACTTTTAAACTATAAAGGCAAAGAAATTAAACTTAAATAGACAATTTTGAAACTGAAAATTAACTAAATATACTTTCCCTATTTTTTCTTATAGCACTACTACAGAAAAATCAATAAAACATTCTTCAAACAAAAACAAACAGAAAAAAGAGAGCCCTAACCTGCATATATTCAAATTGACACAAGAAAGCTACTTGGAAAACAGAAATAAAAAAATGAAAAATAAATGTTTATAACCACTGATATTTTTTAATTATAGAAAGACATAGAAAATTAGACTAACATAAAATACAGATCCCAAAATGTCAATTGAAACCATTTTATTAAATAATAGAAAGGGAAGCTTTGTCTAACATACCTAGGAACATATTTTTGAACAACATGCATGCACAATGCAACTCAAAAATGAGATGTATGAAGCCACGTAAGGCCACTTTGCCCTGAGTGGCTTCATAAATCTAATAATGCACAAATTGCTGCATTGTGTTATTCTGCCCTGGGAAGGCATTCCATGGGCATTGCATGGGTGTTCCCATGCAACTTCCATGAATTTTGATGCATTCCCAGATTTATCAGAACTGGTAAACCTGGGAATGCGCCAAAATGCTACACCAGGGGAGGCATAACAAAGAGAAATATCTTTATTTCTCCTAGTTGCTTTCTCTTTCTATGTATGCTACATGCTGCAGCACACATGGAAAGAGGAATATGCCTCTCAGGCAGGAGTGTTTTTGTGCGGGAAGGCACCCTTTCAGCACAAAAACAAGCCTGCATGCAACACAGGCACCATCGTGCAAGGGTGCCTCCATTGGCAGTAGGCTACGCATTGTGCGCCAGCGCTGGGGAAAGGAGAGGAATGCGCCATATTGTGCCCTATTGTAATAAATATGGAGCATTCCTGCCCTTTCCCTGTAACGCAGTGCAGCAAGGTGACTTGCTATGCTGCGTTTCATTACTTTCCCATAAATATGGGCACTAGTGTTTCAAATAGATTACACCCATTTAGTACGCCCATTCATTTTGTTTTTGCTTTCTGATCTCCTGGGTTTTGGACCTATACAGTGCATGAATCTCACTACCTGAGTCTCACTTTCAGTATTTGCAAGGTAGTTTACCACCAGTGTCTGCCTTTTAGGATAAGGCTGCTGCGACACACCTAGGGTTAAGTGGCACCCGGCTGGTTACTCGCGAACCTATGTGCACACAAGTGTGTGTATGTGTTGAAGCTTCACGTGAGAGGCTACATTCGTGTGCAGCCTAGTAGCTGCAAGGAGGTAACATACCTGTGGTAGTGTTGAACTGCAAATTCCTCTAGTCAAAATACCCCTTTTTGACAAGCCTAAACCATCCTGTTAAATATTAATAAGTCACAACTAAGTAGACCTTACTGCCCATAAAGGCAGGCTGCATGATATGTAAACATATGATGTGTAGAAATTAACGTTAAACATGTCCTTAACAGTTAAAATATACTGCCTACCAGTATGGATGACATATGATTCCTACACCTTGTAATCCTCAGTGTTTTATGTAACATATGTGTTTGGCTTAGATTCTGCCAGCAGAATTCAAGTGTAGTCTCTAGAATGTTATGCTTGGAATCAGACTGGCAATTGGCGCTGCATTCTCTGCCTGGTCGGTGATGTTTCCTACACCTGTACAACTTCATATAAAATAAATACTTAGAAATGTCCTGTTGGTCTTGTGGTACTTCCCCATAGTGGCGACGGGGATGGGGCTCATTGACATAATTTATTTCCAACTGCTATTGGCTACTTAACTGCTTATTGGCATAATTTTTCTGTGAATCATGGTGATTCGCACACCTGGTGACTGAGCAAAGTGGGTGCAATATTGCATATTTAATTTTACGGATTGCTGTGATTTGCACACCACATACCTCTGTGCATCCTACAATAAATGGTAATTTGCGCATCTTACGCCTTGGGATAACCCTTAAGGCAATCCTTAATCTCTACAGTGATTTGCACACCCATAATGACTATGATAGCATAACATTTTATGTGAGGACAAATATATATATTTGCTTTTTATTTTGTATAGGTATTTACTGCATTGATAGTGTTTTGGGTAACATGCCGCAGAGCATTACTTCTCATCCTGCCTTCTTGGCAACCCCAGGTTCTCCCCAAATTGAAAGGGAACAGTAGAAGAAGGGTTTTGAGGTCTATTTGGAGGCCATACAGGGGGACAGAGGCAGCTGAAGCTTAACGGAGCATCGGGGCAGGGGGGAGAGGGGGGTGACAAAAACAGAAAACGTATATTCAGGTCGCTCGCCGTCTCTCAGTCCTTGATGCAGGAAGCAGGAGGCAGGAAGATCCCAGGCTCCCTTAGCCAATCACGATGCTGCTGTCACCATGACAGCAGCATCGTAATTGGTCTGAGCACCATGGTTCGGCACTCAGATAGGGGCTGGGAGCCTCTGCATGTTCTCCACCCAGGCTGTGCATCACAGCCCGGTGGAAAACATGCAAAGTGCGCATTACTGTTTGGCCGGCACAAGACGGCCGGCCAAATAGTCATTCACACTTAGAGAGTGTAAACCACTCCTCCTGTGATAGCCCAGTACCCCCCAACTGAGCCAGGATGGAAAAATAAAATGATAATAAATGCGTTATTATCATTTTATTTTTCCTTTTCGAACTGCTCACAGAGAAGTGGGGCAACGCTCCCCCGCCTTAGTGGAGGAGTTACTCTGGAAGAGGAGATGTTCATGCAAAAGAAGTAATATGCTATTTTGAGGCACCCTTTGGGCCCTGAAGGAAGGAAAGTATTAAAACATCTACCAAGTGTCAATGTGATGGGGGAGGGGAATGTTTTGGATGAATATGCCACAGCCATCAAGACTTTAGATGTCCGATTCAAGAAACAGCTAAATATTATCATGGAAAGTCATTCATTTTGTGCCAGACTCCATTGAATCTTATGTTGGAGCCTTGAGAATTTTGGTAGCTATGTGTAGTTATGGGATGTTTGAGGAAGAGATGATTAGGGATCAAATTGTGGAAAAAACCAACAATAAAAAGATTCAGGAAAAGTTGTTGACCACGGGTGCTCTGACCTTTAAAAAAGCTATTGAGATCACTAGTAGCATAGAAGCAACTACATTTTACATGAAACAGATGTCACTGAGGTCACATGTACATGCTATCCAGGGAGGGGACTCCATTAAACATAAAAAGAAGAGTTTGGAAACAAACAAATGGGTCATTGAATGTTATAGGTGCGGAAATAAGAATCATTTAGGCAATTCTCCTGTTTGTCCTGCCATGGATACAAAGTGTGTGAAGTGCAAGAAAAGGGGATTTTGCTAAGGTCTTGCAAATCTAACAGCAAGAAGGGTGCTCCTAAACAGATTAATAAGCTTGAAACCACTGGCAACAAGGAAAACAGCTCTTACTCTGATGATGAATATGTAGTATTTTGTGTACAAGAAACAAGGGAGGAAGTTGAAAAAGGTCTGGACAATGATGTGGTGCAGATTGGGTCTGATGAGGTCAAAGACCATTTTGTTTAGTGAATGTGGCAGATGTTCCTGTCAATATGATGGCTGATTCAGGATCTTTCTTCACTCTGATTGGTACAAAAGATTGGGAGAGATTCAAAAACACAACTTTGAAAAGGTTGTGCATGCGACCAGAAAAGTCTGTAGACGTTGTCGGTGAATTTGAGACTGTGTTGGATTTCAAAGGGGACAAGGCACAGGCCACCGTATATGTGGCAAATGATGGGTCATGCCTGCTAGGGTGGTTGGAGCAAAGGAAGTCGGGTATAATCCTGAATCCCAACAGCCCGAGCAGGTGTTGAAGGAAGAGTGTGTGGCAGCTGTAGGTGAGTGAGCATGGGTGAAAGCACTACTGGAGTTTTTCCAAGAGAAACAAGGGAAACTTAAAGGTTTTTCTTATCAGACCATATTGAAGTCTAGGGCCATTCCTGTGGTGCACAAGGTGAGGCATATGCCTCTGACCATGAGGGAGGATCTTAGGAAGGAATTAAATAAATCTGTGTGATCACGGTATCATTGAGGCCTTTAAAAGTTCAGAATAGTCATCTCCAATTGTGCTGGTAAGGAAGGCTAATGGGTCGTTGAAGACAAAAGAATTTGGGTGGACAGGCACTCTTTCCCAAATATAACCGAGATTTTGGGCTCCCAAAAGGGCGCTAAAGTGTAAACAAATCTAGACACGATGGCCGCATATCGCCAGATTGCAATGAAACATGAGTCGAGGCATTTAACATTGTTTATCATGCCGGAAGATGTGTTCAGTTTTAAGCCAATGCCATTTGTTTTGGACTCTCTTTTTCAGAGATTTGGGGAGGCACTGTGTAAAGGCAATCTCAATGCCTGGTGTTTTCAGAATGACATCCTGGTGTTCGGGCAAGTTATGCCGTCCCATGACAAGTCCCTAGCTATGGTCCTGTCAGCATTGAGAGAGAAAGGCATGACATTGAGGGCATACAAGTGTTTTTTTGTTTTTTTACAGAGTTTTATATAGCACGAACTTGACCCGAAGGTATTGGGTATCAGAGCGCTTTACATAGTACCAGTTGCGTTTCATGAGGACACATTCATTTTTGTTAGACATGGGGAGATTAAGTGATTTGCCCAGAATCACAGGATGTTTAGTGTCATTGCCGAGACTCGAACCCAGTTCCCCAGATTCGAGGTCGACCGCCCTAGCCGTTAGGCCAACTCCTCTTCCAAGTGTAGAGGCATAGTTGAATGTGTGGATTATTTGGACTACAAAATGTCTGCAAAGGATGTGGAACCAAAGGAAAGTTTAGTGAGGGCAATTTCCGAGTTCCCGGCTCCCACCAACAAGGATCAGGTGTGATAATTTTTCGGCATGCTGGAATTCTGTTCCTGATTTATTCCCAAATATGCGGAGAGAACCTGCAATCTTAGGAATATACTCAAGAAGAATGAAAAGCTTATGTAGAGCAAAGAGGTAGATCATGAATTTGAAGTAATCAAGAAGGAGGTAGCTAGCGCTATTCCTTTGAAGCCATTTGATACATGTGGCCCCTCAATCATAGACACTGACGCCAGTCAATATGGGTTATGGGCTGTATTGTGGCTGACTCCTAAGGGGAAGGATGAAGTGGTGGCTTTCGCATCTCATGCCTTGTGGGTGCTGAGAGTACTTGCTCGGCTATTGAATGTAAGGCCCTGGCCTGTTGGTGGGGGGTTTACTGCTTCAGGAACTACTTATGGAGTGAGGAATTCACTATCAGGGTAGACCACAAGCCCTTAATCAACCTTTTTACAACCAAGGGTACTAGTAATGTCATGCCACGCACTGCAAAATGGTAGTCCCGGATTTCAGAATTTCGGTATCAGGTGAATTACATTCCGGGTGTGAGGAACATTTTTGCAGACTGTCTGTCCCGTTTGCTCTTAATGATGATAAGGGAGCTGTCGATGCCAATGCTGATGATTTTGGCATGGTGGGTGCGATATTCCATATTACCGGTGGGTGAATTTCAGAGGTTGAGTTAAGGTCTGCTCTGGAGGGTGACAAAAATTTGCAGGATGTCAGAAGTTTCATTGGCAAGAACTGGCCCAAGGACAAGTCTTTTGTGCAAGTTGAAGCATATTTTTTTTAAATTAAATGTTGTGGATGGGTTGGCTAGAAGAGGAGATACTTTGATTGTACCCAGTGGGATTTGTGGAAAGGTGTTGGAGCTAGTTCATTAGGGCCATGCAGGGATGAGAACTATTAAAAGGAGGATTAGGGACAGGTTTTGGTGGCTGGGTTTGGACAAGGAGGTGGTGCATTATGTGAGGGAGTATGTAGCATGTGACATTAATGACAAGTCACAAGTTGTGGTACCAAGTCCCATGGAGGCTGTGTCTGTTCCTGAGAGAGCATGGTTCAAATTGGGTATCGACATTCTAGGACCCATCAATGTGGTGAAAGAGAGCCTTAGGTGTGGAATTGTACTGATTTATAACTTCTGACTGCAGCCTGAGGTAGAATTTGTGAGGTCATCGGATTCTACTGAGGTCATTGGATTTCTGCAAACAGTATTCATGAGAGAAGGAGCACCTGTTGAGGTAGTGATGGACAATGGAGTTCAATTTACATCTGGTGAGCTTAAACAATTTTTGGTACCATTGGGGTGTGAAACACGCCAAAATGTCTTTCCACCACCCTTGCAGTAATGGCCTTGTTGAGAAGTGTAACAGGGTCCTCAAGGACAACATTCAGTTGTCCATCGCCAGTGGGTTGGATTGAGGCAAATAAATGAAGGATTTACTGTGGGCAATTCACACCACTCCCAATGCTGCCACATGGTTATCTCCTTTCACCCTTCTCAAGGGCTCTGAACCTGCAACCAAGTTGCCAGGTCTATAGATGGGTGGTTCTATACAGGAGAGAGACTTAGCATCTGTAAAGTTGAAACATGAAATTTCACAAAAGAAGTATGCTGGTGATGTAAAACTGGAAAGGGCACATACCTCGTCCATCAAACCTGGAGATTTGGCCAGGATTTGGCATCTGGGTAAAAGGTCGATCCAGATATTCTCAACTGAAGAAAGCCTTGAAAGTCAAAGATCGAGTGGTCATGTTGGAGGATAACAAATGGTGGAACAAAAAGAGGTTATCACCCCAGTGGGGTGGTAATGTGCATGTGAGTTATGATGGGGTGGTGTTGTGTATGCTGAACAGGAATCAGGTACACATCTTTTAAGGCCACCCTGTGTGAAGGCCTCCTACAAGATTTCCAGAGTATGTGTAGCCTGCTATATATATATGAACAGATGTGTGATGTGTTTTCATTTTATTTTGAGGACAATGTATAGCCTGCCATGTATATGAAAAGATGTGTAACGTGTAGTAATCTAATTTTTTAGTTTGTTTATTATGATCTTTCAGGGAATAGGTAGTAAGGGCAAAAGATGTGTTGGGTTTGGATTCTGGCATCAGAATCTGAGTGTAGTCTGTAATGTAATTAATGTTCAAGTTTATTGTCTGATTAATTAAAATCATTACAATTAAGACAAATTAGTCAAATAAGTATTTAAGCTACTGTACATATATGGCAATTTAAGAAGTCATGTGCAAATCATAGTCGAAGATCTGTGCAAGGTGATGCTAAAGTGCTTAATTTCAAAATTCTTGTCTGGTCAATTAAAATCATTACAACCATTACAATTAAGACAAATAGATAAAGTAATTGTTTAAGCCACTATACATATAGGGTAGTTGACGATAATTATGTACAAGGTAATGCTAAAGTGCTTAACTTCTAACCAATTCATTCATAACCATGCTGAAATACTTAACGTTTGATAACTCTTAATTGGGCATGTGCAAATCCTTCTCAGCTATCAATGAAAGAAGCCTTAAGTGCTTAACATTAAATTGTCATCTTTTAGCTTCATTAACTATCACTGTTTATCCATAGGGCGTAATTACATTGTGCATAAGAACAAGTAGAAGTATACTACATACAATATTAGACATTTAAGATAAAGAGGTAAAAATGTGTTCTTCCTCAGTCAGAAACTTAACAAACCAGCAAATGAGGGGGATTAACATGCCTGATAGACACAGCATAAGTGTTTGGAGACATGTTCTCACTTCTACTTTTAAAAATGATGTTTTGAAAAGACTTTGGTGAGAATATAGCAATTTGAGGCAGACACAAACTACATGCAGTGGAGTTTCTTGAGGATAGCCACAAAGTCTACAGCTGCTAGTTGTCCATCGTTACAGCCATTTTGGAATGCCGTCCTTGGTTGAGTACCTGCTAAATTTTAGCTTGAGAAGTGCTTCCCTCATATGTGATGGAAAGGGAGCAGACATATAAGACTGAATTTCCAATTTCTTATAGGAGTTTATGACTGTCCAAGCATGCTTCTTGGCTGCTAATGCACACTTATCAACATTAAATGAGAGTTGTTTTGTTGCTCGATTTAGAAATTGCTTTAAGCAGACTCTACTAATTTCTGGAGGCCTACACATCTGTAAATCAAAAGTGTGGTAGCACACGGATGGGAAGGCTCTCTATGCACCAGCATACATAGAGTTATTATTTCTTGCCAGCACATATTTGCTAAGGAACAAGGTTCAGATAAATACAAGGAGTGTAACCATTTTAGAAAGGTGGCCTGCTGCACTAGAGCTTGTCTTTGCAGACCAATCTCCAATTGAAGTTCTGCATGGACAATGTTCTTAGGAATCATAAAAACTGATTTAGTAGTCTTGATTTGAATTAGGTCCAGTAATTTGGCATTCTTCCCTCTGAAAAATGACTGAACCAGTGGTTGGTGCTGGGATCAATTCAGCGTCTATGATTTTCATCAAATGTTCATATGTAGGGCACGTTAATTTATCTTGTAGTGATTTAATGCAAAAATGGAGGCAGATGTTTTAGCTCTTAATAGATTAAAATGAACCTTCAAACGAAATTTTACTATCAAATAAAATGCCGAAGTATTTGTAGCATTTTAAAATAGACCATAGACTTTCCCCTTACATGCCAGGATTGAGATCTAGCCGTAGACTGCCCTTTTGTCATTATTTTAGTTTTCTTAATATTCAATTCAAGATGATTAATTGAAATGTATTTGTCAAAAGACTTGATTAATCTCTGTAAGCCTATAGGGGTCTGATTGAGTCATATAGTATCATCGAAGTATTGATCATATTTTAGATGACAGTTTGTGAATTTGGGAGGATGTATGTTATTATTTTCCTGATGCTGGTTCAGATCCGCCATTAAGGGATTAAATGAACATGGCGCAAGCACACATCCTTGCTTTAAACCATTGAAAGTTTTAATTCACCGCGTCAGACTAGTTCTATCCCCCAGCTTGACCTGTGCCAAGGTATTCGTATAAAGGAGGATGATCTGATCAAGTAGTTTTCAAGGCACTCCCCATGCCGCTATTTTTTTCCATAGCAAGGCTCGTGAAATTGTATCAAATGCTGCTTTTAGCTCAACATATCAAATATATAATTTTTGCCTCTTAAAATTGCACTCTCAGCTATCAGAGTTAGGGCCTTCAAGTTGGTGATTGTTGACTGGCCCTTACGGAATCCTCATTGATTGATTGATTTGAATTAAGTGCTGTGTTACTGACCATTCCTCCAGTTCCTCCAATAGAAAGGTGGCAAAAATGTTTGCCTCAACATCTGTCAAAGCTATTAGCCGATAATTTGTCAGATTTTCCAGGGGACCGCTTTTATAGATAGGCTGCAAAAGGCTTCCTAGTTCCTTGCCATGAATCAGGAATGCTCAAATAGATGTTCAATAGAATAACTGGTGTATGAAAACTTAATTTTATACATTGCAACCTTGTCAGATGTAAATTAAGTGTCTGGACCTTGACATCTAATTCTGTAGCTATATATATTGATAGCCCTCTTTTGGGACGGCCTTGTTGTGATGTACAGGTGGCATTTAGGATAAATTCTTGGTAACCAATGATTGTAGTACTTTGCTCTTTCCATGTTTCTTGTAACATCAGTATTTCAAAGTTTTGTAAAAAAAATAATTTTCACTGGATCTTCCAGCAACCTTGCTAGGCCATGCACATTCCAGGAGCATAATCTCGTGGGCATTTGGGGTTTGGCAGGGTTGGTCAGCCATGTCCAATCCTCCATTAGAACTTTCCTCTTAGGGATTTGTTTGCAAGTACATGGGCCGGAGATTGTATTTGATATTGTGAGACCTGACATTTTTGTTGGTTTAAAGAGAAGACCAATAGCACTTCTGAAGAGGGGGGGGCTGGGTTGGCTGTTTTGAGCTATCAGTTATAGAAATAGACTGCTCTTCCATTTTTTATGGCACAGAGGGGATCAGTAACGTCGGGTAGTCTGAAAGTACATCTTTCTTGACTTAAATTCTTCACTCTGCGAAGTGTGATCTGCATTCAAATACATTATTTGCAATGTCAGTATTTGGCCATGTGGCAAAGGTAGATTCTGGAGAGGGAATGGAGGAATCTTGCTTAAATAGAACTGACTCAAGGTCACCTGCAGTGGCATAGCAAGGGGGGCGGTCTGACCTGGCTGCACGAGTTTTGGGGGCGGTGACCCCCCGCTGTTACCTGTGGGCGTCGCTCGCAGGGGTGGCAAGCGCAGGAATTACCAGCACCCCCCAGCTCTTACATTCGGCAACCGCGGGCGGCAAATGCAGGGACCGCCATGGGTGGCAAGAGTCCTAGCTAAGCCACTGGCCACCTGCTGTGAGATCTGAAAGAACACGGATTGAAGCTATCAGTTTTAGAATAGTGCTTCAATAAAGGATATCATGTGGACTTCTGGATTCATACACAGGTTAAAAGATAATCTTGTTATTATTAGTAGAGCAATTAATCTGGCTTGCACCCTCATATGACCCGTTGGTGTGCTCCATACCGGGGCTAGGACCTTTGATCGTTGATCTATTAAGGTTTCCTTGAAAGGGTGAAGTTAGCAGTGAATTAGCACGGTCTCTTCCACTTTCATTTTAGACCTTTGGTGTTGGTCAGTTTTTTTTCTGTCTGAGTTGGTAAAATTTAATAAATTCTACATCACAGTATTTCGGTTCAGAGCCATGAATGCTTTGTTTGGCATTTCTCTTTTTTGGCAGTGGGTTTAGAACTTTTTTCTTATCTTCATATCATGGTTTGGCCATCCACCTATTTGCTGCCCAAGTTGAGAATGAATTACTTTTGCCTGTTTGTGATTTAAGCAGTTGTCCCCCATCTTTGCTGATTTGGACTGTGAATGATGGTTGGTCTGGGTATTAGATTTAAAAATAGGATAGCAACCATTGGGCTTCTCTTCAAACCTTGCAGGTAAAACTATTTTCTTATATTTATTCTGAGCCTTTCTTAGCCCTTTTCTGACCTTTTTTGTAAGGCTTATTTGCTCATTTAATACATGTATTGCATCCCTTTCTGACTCCACCACTGAGTGTGCCGTTCCAACTTTTTCAATCACAGAGCTGTTCTGAGCATTAGACATTTTGTCAATTTCCTCTGTTGAGATTTTTTCACTTAGTACTGAATGGTGAATTGGTGCAATTATGCAATCATGGATCTGGCAAACACTTTGGGGCTGATTTAGATATCGGTGGATGGTTTAATCCATCCCAACAATGATGGATATCCCCTCCACCAAAATCTAAATCCCATAGGATATTATAGGAATTCACATTTCGGCAAACGGGCTATCCCGTTGTGACTGAGGAACCCTCTGCCGATATCTAAATCAGGCCCTTTGTCTCGTACCAGGGGTTAATGATGGTATTGCTGCAGACTTTACCCTTTGAAAAGAGGACATGTTTTTAACTTTGTTTACAAAAGCTTCTACTATTTTTGGGAGAGCTGAGATTTTGTCTAAAATACGGGCACAAGTGCATGTAACTAGTTGATTATTTGTGTCAGATTGTGCTTTTACAACTAAGTCAGTCAGTTTATGTAGTTTCAAGTCTATCCCTGCACCATAAAGAGCAAGAATATTAAGCAACTCCACCTGTATGTTCAATTTATCAGAATGGAAAGGTAGTGCACCTGTTATTGCATCCATACTGCTAAGCATATTCCCCCATATCCCAGCATGGTCATGTTGAGGCTCCGTAGGGGATTTAACATCATCAGAGTTGATTATATTGTATTTTGCCAAAAAAGAAAGATCAGCAGACTTTAATGAGTTGTTCATAGAATTCATATCATCCGCCTCTGTGGGGCCTAACTATGGCAATGGGAAATTTTCAAAGTTTATTTTCTGCGGAATTAAAGTCAGTTTTGGATCAGGATGTTTGCATTCTATTGTGGGAACCGGGCTGAAGGGGTCTATTTCAGACCTTTCACTACTTAGATCATGTGTTGATAGATCCTGTACTGAGATGACACTCGATATGCTCTTATCTTTCGTTGTTGATTTTAATGGGGGCAGCACCAAATTTGTAGGAATTTGCTGGCTCAGTTCTAAGACCATGACAGATTTTTCATCACTTAGGACATGGGTTGATAAGTCTTGAACTAGAGTGACACAAGACATTCTATTGTACTTAGTTGTGGAATTTGGAGGAACTGGCCCATTTCATACAATGGTACAGACCTTTTTAGAAGTGGTGTTAAGAGGCAGCACTCTGGAATGGAATGGACTTGCACCTTTACAGCCGTCATGTGAGAGTCTAACTCTTTATTTGGATCAGAAGCACTGTCTGATGATTGTTTGTTTGATCTGGCTGCTGGGCTTCGCTTAATTGCTAAGTTGTTCCCAGTAGCCACACCCTGAAAGGATAGAAGAGTGCCAATAGTTGCAGATGTTTTTGAGGTGCTTGTGGCCATTGTAGCTGAGACGCTTCGGTGGATTTTGTTCCTTGAAGTGGTTTTTCCAGAAATCTAAACTAATATACAATGGAGGGTTAGATAGCAGCACCATTAGGGATATTGGACTTGGTTAAATTCCCCGTGAGTGACTCCAAGGAAGCCCCTGGCCTTGTAGGTAAGGAGCCATTTGAGACGTGAAGAATTACTTCTGAGCCGATGGTGAAGATAAGTCGTTCAATCTTCATTCTTTTCCACTATTTTAGCAGCTGAGAGGTCCCACGGGAGCGCTAGGACCTCATTATCTCCAACGGCCTCGCAGTCGCAATGGCAATCACAATCATTTGCTGACTCGTTGATGGATTTGAATATACAAAAGGCAGGGGAGCTCACGGGAGACCTGTAAACCATGCCTGGACCTAACCAGACCATCTCTGCTTTGCCTCGGTTGCAGCAACTAATACTGCTACCACACCAGTGTTTTCCAATTTATTTATTTATTTTGATATGGAACTCCTACGGAGGGCCACAAAAATACACAGACAAATTAAAAAAGACATACTTTACACACAATACAACACAAAATTCTTCCATTATACATAGCTGCCTCCTAAAGAGATCCTTATATCAAGCGTACTGTATGATGTGCAAATTATGAAAGAAGTACTTTACATATAATACTAAATTCTTCCTCTATACTTAGCCGCCTCCTAGAGAGATCCTTATATCAAGCGTACTGTATAATGTGCAAATAGTGCAATAAATACATAAAACAGTCAAATAACCAACCATCAAATATTACGAAATGAGAAAAAATTGCTATTAAAATTTATCTAGTAAATGGGCAGAAATGTTTTTAAAAATTGGTATATCTTATAATAGACCATTTCATTTGGAGGAGACAAAACCAATGAATGGGCCTCCTGGGCCGATTGAATGTTAAATTTGATAAAAAATGTCTTTAAAAACATATGCCTGGCCCTTTGCAACTCCGTACATACAAATAAAACATGATTGAGATCTTGGATTTGCAAATGACACATTTCACAAATTCTCTTCTCTCTTGGGATTTTGTCCCAAATACCAGTAACTTCTCTTAGGGGCAACAAGTTAATTCTCAGTAGGAGTATCAGCCTTCTAATCCCATGAGGAATATTCCAAGTTAGATAAGACTGTGGTTTATTCCCCAGGGCACTCCCGCAGACCACTTAATTACTGGACTTGTACCGACTTAAAGCAGTGTCTCTCACCAAGCTGATAGAGTATACAGATTTCTTTAAAAACTGCTTCAGTGCAGACTTTGACATGGGAGAAGCAGAATTCAGGCTAAGACCAAATGTATCATTTGCATGTGCAAAGGACCTAAAAAACAATGATTGATCTTTTAATGTATCAAAGATTTCTGTTTTCAAAGCAGCCCTAAGAGTACCCTCCTCCCCCCAACAAAGGGAGTTGCCCCACCGCAGAACCGCTGCCAAGGATAAAGTAAAAGAGGAGACTAAACCAAATTCAAGACGTAATACATGTGGTGCAGCCAGAGAGTTTAGATTGCAGATTTGACGCAGGATTCGTCCTTCAGCCTTATCAAAAGAAAGCCAATGATTCATATCCAATACCTCAGCAGCATATATTAGTGAGGGGGGAATTTTAACCTTAAAAACTGACAGGGCGTGGCCAAAATGACGTCTCCCACAAGATTTATAAAATCTGTTTAATGCACTCGCCTGGGAGACAGCCTTGCTAACACAAAGATTAATATGGTCGAGGTCTCGCCCTGTTTTTGAAAAAACCTTCCCCAAGTATAGATACGAATCAACCAATTCCATTTTTTCAGAACCAAGCATCCATTTTAGACATCTCTTTATTCTAAGCCCTTTCTTGCGGAAAACCAAAATATTGCTTTTAGCAATATTTATCTTCAAAAAGTGGGCTTCCGCATATTTAGTTAGGGCATCCAAACGACGTTGCAGACCAATGGGCGTTAGATCGAATATTGCTACATCATCCGCGTATAACAAGGAGCCAACGGACATTGTACCAATTCTGGGGGCATCCCCCCTTACTGAGTTCAGGACGCCGGGGAGATCAGCAATATATAAAGAAAACAAAAGAGGGGCCAATAGGCAACCTTGCTTAAGCCTATTATAAGTTCTAATCTTGCAAGATAACCCCAGCGAACCTCCCATCAGAACTTGGCACCAAGTATCCGTGTGCAATTCCATAATAAGACCAAATAGATGATGCGGTATACCAAGATGGAGAAGCTTTCTCCACAGCGTTTGGCGATCCACTTTGTCAAACGCTGTGGAGAAATCAATAAAAGATGTATACACTGGCATGCCTCGAGAGAAAACATATTTCTCTACAATGGTCTGAACGACCCCAATATTGTCCAAGGTACCATGGTTTTTTCTGAAGCCTGCTTGTTCAGGTGGTAGGATTTTCTGGTCATGGGCCCATTGTTGCAGGTGACATAATATACTCTTTGCAAATAATTTGCCTGAAGCATCCAGCAGAGCAATATGTCTAAAACTAGCAGGCAGAGTTTTCGGACCCTTTTTGTACAAAGGGACTATAATACTCCCCTTCCAAGATGGGGGGATTTTATTCGTTAGAAAGCAATAATTAAACAATGGTGCTAGGAAATCTCCCCATGCAGCTGACTCCTTTTTAATTAGCGCAATTGGAATTCCGTCCGGCCCTTGTGCGCCGGAGGTTCTGGCGTTCTTTATGAAATGTACCACTTCCTCCCCAGACGGGGGACCAAATTCGATAAGAGAGGATTTATCCACATCAATCGTCACGGGAGCAACTGGGCTGTTATTTTTGTATAATAGGGTGTAGAGTGTAATCCCAGACTAAGTGAAATGTATACGATGACTTCTGCACCACTCTCCAGCCAAGAAATTTAGTCCAAGCTACTTCAATTTTCCTCTATACTCACTACTGCTTGGCTCCATGGCTATACAATACTGAGCAAGCAGAGTGTAGAAAGAGTGGGAACTTTCCAAGCGCAGGGGAGCACTTGGGGTTTGCAAACTACACCTGTGCCTAGTCAGGCCATCTCTGCTTCCCCCGATTCAACCCTCTATCGCTGTGCCTAAAAACTGCAGCCACGCTTCTTGTGCCCCATGTTTACCCACTTCCACATGTTACCTCACCTCGTGTTTCTTACGGAGAGCATTTTCAAATGTTTTAAAAAGTAAGGTACTCAAGGCTCAGGGGCACTCGAGCATGAAGTGTTTCCCCAGTTCTGAGTTCTAATTTGCTCCGTCCGAAATGTGGGGAAGTGGGAGTCCAATGGTGCAATAGACAAATACCTGGTAAGTGTCAGTGGAGTGGGTGGTAGCAAGATAGCAGGCATGGACCTCTACTGGATAAATGGGGCAGCACCTGAGAAAGAGGGCTTACCTTGCTCCACTCATTCTGATGGTGTAGCCGCCATGCCACTCATGCACTTGTGCCACCCGTGCCGATGCAATCACCCTTAATACACACAGCAAGCAGGGCTTAGCAGGGTGACCGAGGCAATAGCTTTAGGGCCACTAAACTTTGCCGGGCCTATCCTCCCCCCCGTACAGCCCTTAGATCGCTTTGAAATCTCTTCGGCCACGTCTCCTTTGGCTGCGTCTCCTTAGGCAGAGGGGACCGAAGGTCGCGTCTTGTGGGTCATGGTAGCTGGCTCCGCCCTCTCAGCCTCTCTGA
Organism: Calotriton arnoldi; assembly: GCA_963921515.1. NCBI lineage: Eukaryota > Metazoa > Chordata > Amphibia > Caudata > Salamandridae > Calotriton > Calotriton arnoldi. The sequence goes on from CAWUFW010009112.1 coordinate 360,284, forward strand.
GTCTCAGCGTCTCATCATCACTGTATCTCTATCTTTGAGTTTAATCATTCCATTAGTGTAGTCTTTGGAATTTTATGTATGGAATCAGACCGGTAGTTGGAGCTGTTTCCTCTGCCCGGTCGCTGGTGTTTCCTACATCTGTACGACTTTGCATAAAATAAATACTTGGAAACGTACCTGTTGGTCTTGTGGTACTTCCCCATAATATCATATAGACTGATTTACAGATGTATGGTTCATTGTCTCTGTATCTGATCTTCGCTGTCAGTCTGCACTAGCGCCGGGACACCTCCTTCGAGGTAGCTGTTGCGCTCTACAAATGCACTTTGATTAGATATAATGTGTGTGTGATGCAAAGTGCTCTGACACTCTACACTGGTATGAGTAGTACTATAAAAACAAATGGAATGCATGTGAAAGAGGGGCTGTGGAGAGATGTGGGACACTATTGGGGGGGGTGGTAGTGATGGAATCCATGGAGAAGCTGGTCATGGGGGTGCCAAAAAAGATTGGTGCATGGGGCTCCACCAGCGCTAAACCTGGATCTGGCCAAACCCCAATGTCTTAAAAGGAGACCTTACATCAGTGTAGACCAGCAACCGAAGCCTAGACTGGTCAACAACTGATTGCAGACAAACCCTTACCCGGATCATCTATCTCTGCATCACAGCAACCCATTTGAATGGAAAGTGTTCATAAGCATAATAATAACGATTACAGATTAATGCTGCCGTGAGAACTCCAAGCTGCCGTGGGTGGGGAGGGAGTAGGGGAGGTTAAACAATTAAACAGTAAGGGTCAGGCCATAACAAAAGCACCCGGCAGCACCTGCAACGCAGGGGGGTGAACCCTTCTATGGGCCGCCAACCTTTGGGGGGGCATTCAACCCAAAGGTCAATTAATTTCTTTGAGATATGTGAGACTCAGGAGACCCCTATCACATTCTGCAGGGAGACCCATCATTTTGCGTTAAGCCACTGGTAAAGGTATGAAATATCAAAGGTCTTGTATTAACAGAAATACGGTTATGCCACATGGTTAACCACAAGATTAATAGGATGATATATATTCGATGTTATGCATCTGTTCAATTGATAACGTACGAAAGCTCTGTAACCAGCACAAAATGTAGAAAAATGCTACATCTTGTCATGATTTCTGTTTTGAATGAAAAATAAAAGTGTCTAAAAAAACTGAATAACTTCTGAATCTCTTGTGTCAGACAAGGAGAACTAGTCATTTGGACAAAAAGGGTCAATGCGCACACATCAACAATAGCAACCGTACTTAGTTTTCCCTCGGCGACCGTTTAATCAAATGTTCACTTTTACCATTAAAATACATTTGAAACTAAATGGCGCGAAAAGGACATTATGTACAACGCTACAATGCTTCACTTCTTATCATGCCAGCAGGGAACAGACCTACACGACAATGTGCCTCATAGCTACATAATCAGTCACTGTCATCTTAAGGTTAAATGGAGTCATTGCAGTACATCTTTTCCCTGCATCAGTCAGACGCGGGCTTTAATTGCTGTTATTCATTTCACAAAGTACACGAGATAGCTAACTAGTATATTCCCCCTATTGCTGTTCTTTCCATTGGCACAGATGCTGTGGATTGGCGGTGTAAGCCTTTTAGATAGCTGCAAAAAACAACTTCTTTAAGTGGAAAATTAATTTTTTCAAAGGCCAAGATATCATCATTATTCTGTAGTCTGTACAGTGTGAATCAAGCAATAATCGGAGCCGTCATCCCTACATGAACCACTTCATCTTGTTTATATAAAACTTGCATATTGAAAGCAGTATCAAATGCCCATAGCTCAGATGTAAAAAGAGCTTAATAGCCAGTAAGTTACCAAGGCACACTAGAGTAATAACAGTTTAATTTGAAGGCGTTCTGACAGCCGGCTGCCTTCATGAGAACTGTTACCAAGGAGCCCTGGTGTCATGCTGCGAATATCCGCGCATGCTGATTTATAGCATCCGGGCAGAGCTGTTTAATGTCAGCACCTCTCTGCGAAAGCAAAAATAAACAGGACTGTTATGGTTTATTTTTCTGTATGAATTGTTGGAACTCTGTGTGTTAAGCACCAGCTCAGTGGGGGATAATAACCGGCGGCCTCCTGGGACCTCGAACACAAGGCTGAAGCAGTTTTTTTGGCAAGATTTGAGAAGTGTATCAGCGAGAGCGGAGGATGCTTTCATTGCATTCTGTCTTGTTCATGTGTATTCTGTGGGCATTAAATGTGACATAAGTGTTCTTACAACGAGCTCCTTGCAGCAATATGCCTGCTGAAGGGATCGTATTTCCTGCTTGTAGTTGTATCATTGCTAGATTATGGCCGTGTTTACTATGTGTGAAAACAAAGCAACTAAACAAAATATTGACCTACTTTGATAGATTTTGCACATTATCCACAATTCACACACAATGTATAGAATTATAGATGGGTCTTTGAGAATAAATGATATTTTTTACCTACCGGTTCTGAGTGACATTTAATAGAAAAAAAGAGTGAAGCTCGAGTTGTCGATGATGTCACTCAGAACCCCAAGGAGAAGAACATATAGAATTGCATATCAGTAAGAGTGAATAAGGGAGGTGTTTATCATCCTGGGGTTCTGCGTGAAATCCAAATAGACGAGTGTGAAACTTGACTTGTGCGTGATGTCAAGGTGAAAAATATCCCCAATATTCATTTCTTACCCATCTATAATTTTATGTTACAATTAGCCTCACAATTTATAGGCCCCTCCCTGCTTTGAACATCTATGTACAGGCAGAGAAGTAATCGGGGAGCCATATAACATTGCATCCATGTTCACGAACAAAATAATAGCTGACTGACTGCCAACCACCCCCTACATTTTTCCTTCCCCTACCCAAATTGAAACAAAACTACCTGAGCTCTACCACCCACCCACAACACCCTCCTTCAACCCTTCCCCTCCCCCATACACATATAAAATAAAGCAGGCCTCCTCCCACCTACCAGAAAAACCCTGTTCATATACCTCCCGTCCGACTGCAAGAAATGGAAAAAATATCTGACCTCCTGCCATCCACCAACACTGTCCTCTACAAAACCCAAAGCAGGAAAAACAAAAACCTGGCCTCCTGTCATCCACTTGCACCACTCTCAGCAAAAAAAAAACACCCCCTGGCAAAGTGCAAAATAAATGCCTGGCCAAAAGTCCACCTACCCCACCACTATCTGTTAGTACCCCTAAGCTCCTTGCAATCTCCACACACTCTCCACTCACATTGAGAGCTGAATTGGCAGTGCAATTAAAGCGGCTATGTGGTGGCCGCTTGCTAGCATGTGCTGCTTTGCTGCTTAGGTCTGCAGATGTCAACTGGTGACATGTGAGAAGGCGTTTGGAGCAGACAACAAGCAGCTCACTTCTACCACCTTCCTCAAGTCTGAGAACTGGGAGAAGGGGTAGAAGGTGGGTGATGCCGCCTCGCTTCATTTTATAGCCTTGCTTGTGTCTCCATAGACCCAACTGAGGCAAAATAAGACAGGGTAAGCAAGGGCTTCCCCTTGTGACATAGGAACAGTAGCAAACAACTTTTGCCACAGCAATCAATAGCCAGATTTCACACTTTGGCTATCCACAATCGAGGATTCAAATATAAAACATAAAGAATTATAGATGGGGAACTGAGAATAAATGGAATGTTTTTCAGTGAGGGGTTTGGCGTAACATCAAAAAGACATCAAGAGCAAAGCTCGAGTTGTCTAGCTTGTCACTCAGAACACTTAGTTGAAGAACATCTTCCCTATTCGCAGTTACAGACCTACAATGTTATGTTATGTAGCAGCCGCCACACCCTTTCCCTTGCTCACAAGCAACACAGAGTTGACGAGTCACAGGGGAGCTATATATATCCAGGTGTCCCTCCACCCAACCAAATCATCCTTGGTATTAGACTCTCCACTCACACTCAAATGATAAAAAAGTACATTGTGCCCTGCCACCTTAGCGTACTCCAATACATAAAATCCATAGCTGAGGTCCTGCCATTTGTATGTGAAGGATGTTGTGTGGCATCTTGGTGTCCCACAAATGTTGTTCATGATGTGTATGCATGATTATTCTAGCTAAGTGATGGAAAGTCGGATAAGTATGTGTATTAAATTTATTGTTGATGAATTAAAATGTAACAATCTTTTTCCAAAACAATAAAATCAATTACATTAATTAAAAGTTGCGAAAGCCAGGTTAAGGATTCATATGAGATCAAGATGGCTCGTCAAAGATTGAAATGTTTTACAGATAATTTACAAGGCTTTCCCACCCTCTATTCTTCATAAATGGTGCAAAACTATATTCATTCATTTAACTATATTCTTTGTCATTTGGAGATTATCCCCACGCATGGCTTGTCTCAAATCCCCTTTCACTTGGTGGTGTTGTGTAGATCCCACTAATCTGTAGGATCTGCTCATTTGATGGACAACATAACTTTGGGTGAGGTCCCTAAACTGAATCCGAGCACCCCTACAGGATATGTTGGCCTAGAGACCAGCTAGCTCACAGTGTCACCATAAGCCCCCCTAACCCTACCAGGAAGCAAATGGTTTCTGACAACCACTGAACATAACAACCCTGACCCCTCAGGGATCGTGGCAACAGATCAGGACCTTTCGCTCCATCACTCGTGCTTACCTGTGCCCAGAGAAATATACAGAGAATGGCACAGTGGGACGTTTTCAATATATTTATTGAACCAATTTTATACTTGTATGAAATACATGTCCTGCGATAATCAGTAGACAGAAGCAGGTGAAAATGATAACAAGCACCAAAAGAATAAATAGTAGATGCAGTTCTACCATGGTGCTAAAACAGTGTATATATGCAGGCATATAAAACAAGGTAGTAATCAGGTGTACTCCTACTATGCAAACCTTACTCTGTGTGTACCTAGAGTGTGTGTAGGTGTGTAGCCAAGAATCCCCCAAGGGACGATCCAACCCTATTACCTGGTGGGATAGAATGGAGGACCCCGTCTTGGTCACAAACTGGACATCCCTCACGAGATGTCAGACCGCTGAGTGGTGAAGTCTCAGCACGCAGAGACCCTCAGTGTCAGCTGAAGTGCCTCCTTCACCAAACTCTTGGGATGCTCATTATTTATGATAGAAAGCATCCTTGTGATGTAGGTATAGTTTCAATCAGGGAATTGTAAGCTCGCTACTCACCTGTGAGGGTCTCAAGGCGCTCGGGGGGGCAGCAGTGCTGTTCAGCCGAAGAGCCAGGTCTTGAGAGTCTTCCTGAAGGTGTTCAGAGAGGGGGCGTGTCTGATGTCTGTCGGGAGCTCGTTCCAGGTCTTGGCCGCGATGTAGGAGAAGGATCTTCCTCCTGCTTTGGCTCTGTGGATGTGAGGGGTTTTAGCGAGGGCGAGGTTGGCTGATCGGAGGTTTCTTTTGGGCACGTGGAGGGTGACTCTGTTGTTGAGGTATTTGGGTCCGGTGTTGTGTAGGCATTTGTAGGCATGGGTGAGGATCTTAAAAGTGACTCTCTTCTCCACGGGGAGCCAGTGGAGCTTCTGTAGGTGTTGGTTGATGTGCTCCTGTCGAGGGATGCCGAGGACGAGTCTGGCAGCGGTGTTCTGTATCGTCTGGAGTTTGCGGAGTAGGGACTTGTTTATGCCGGCGTAGAGTGCGTTTCCATAGTCCAGCCTGCTGGTGATGAGTGTGTGGGTGACTGTCTTCCTTGACTCTGGGGGATCCATTTGAACGTCTTGCGGAGGATGCAGAGGGTGTTGAAGCAGCTGGAGGCAACAGCATTGACCTGTCGGTTCTTGGAGAGGGATGAGTCGAGTACGATGCCGAGGTTTCTGGCATGGTCCGTGGGGGTCGGTGGGCTGCTGAGGGCGGTGGGCCACCAGGTGTTGTCCCATGCTGAAAGGGTGATTCCGAGGATGAGGACTTCTGTCTTCTCGGAGTTGAGCTTTAGGCAGCTGTTGGTCATCCAGGCTGCGACGTCCTGCATTCCTTTCTGGAAATTGAGTCTGGCTGTGGTGGGGTCCTTGGTGAGGGAGAGGATGAGCTGGGTGTCATCGGCGTAGGATACAATGCTGAGGCCGTGTTGTTGGACGATGGTGGCGAGGGGAGCCATGTAGATGTTGAAGAGGGTCGGGCTGAGAGATGACCCCTGTGGGACTCCGCAGGTGATTTCCGTGGGATCGGAGAGGAAGGGCGGCAGTCTGATCCTTTGGCTTCTGCCGGTGAGGAATGATCAGATCCAGAAGAGGGCGGTTCCTTGTATGCTGGCGTCGTGTAGTCTGGCTGCGTCTGTGCGATGGGAGACGGTGTCGAAAGCTGCTGATAGGTCGAGTAGAATCAGGGCTGTGGTGTGGCCTTAGTCTAGGAGGGTGCGGATGTCGTCTGTGGCGGCGAGGAGGGCGATCTCGGTGCTGTGGTTGCTTCAGAATCCGGATTGAGATGGGTCGAGGATGGCGTTGTCTTCGATGAATGTCGTCAGTTCCACGTTGACTGTTTTCTCGCGTCTTTATCAGCAAAGGGGAGAAGCGAGATGCGCCGATAGTTCTTGAGGTCTGTGGGATCAGCTGAGGGCTTCTTGAGCAGGGGCCTGACTTCTGCACGTTTCCAGTCGTCTGGGAAGGTGCCCGTTTCAAAGGTGGTGTTAATGGTACGTTGTAGTTCGGGTGCGATGGCGGCTCTGTGGTAGATGTGTGGTGGGCAGGGGTTGGTGGGGGCCCCTGAGTGGATGCTTTTCATGGTCGAGGCGGTCTCTTTGGTCGTGATGGGTGTCCAGGAGGAGATGGTGGACTGGCTGGTGTGGCTGGAGGGCGGGCCGGCTGCGGAGGCGGGCATATGGTTGACGAAGTTGTCGTAGAGGTTTTTGATCTTCAGGTGGAAGTAGGATCCGAGCTTGTCGCAGAGGTCTTGGGATGGGGTGATGTCCGTGGCTTCGCTGCGGGGATTGGTGAATTCCTGGATGACACTGAAAAGTTCCTTGGAGTTGCTGGAGTTGGCGAGGATTTTGTTGTGGATGAAGGTCCTTTTGGTGGTTCTGATTCGTTGGTGGTAGTCCGTCATGGCGTCCTTGTAGGTGGTGTAGTTTCCAGGTGTCTTACTGTTTCTCCAGTTCTTCTCCAGGCATCTGCAGGTGTGTCTGGCTCCTTGGAGATCGGTGGTGAACCAGGCGGCTTTCCTGGGGTGCTGTTTGTCGGGGTTGCATAGCGGGCGAGCTTGTCTGCGCAGTTGGAGATCCAAGTGTGGAATTCCCTGGCTGCGACGTTGGCATCGGATGCCGCGGTGTGGTTGACTCGGATGAGGGTGGAGTTGAGCTGCTCATCGGTGACTTTGCTCCAGTTCCTTCGCAGTGGGTGTGGGGCTGGTTTGGGTGCCTTGGGTTTGTCGACGAGGAAGTGTACGCAGTGGTGGTCAGTCCATGGGGGTTGCGTTGTGTGGCTGAAGTGGACACTGTTTCTTCCTGCGAAGATGGGGTTGAGGGTGTGTCCTGCCCTGTGGGTTGGTTGTTGAAGAGTTATTTAAGTCCGATGTAGGCGAGGTTGTCACTGAGGGTGGTGGAGTTGGGGTCGCTGGGGTTGTTGAGGTGGAAGTTCAGGTCTCCGATTAGTATGTAGTTCATCGAGGCGATGGCGTGGGGTGCGATGACATCGGTGATGGTGGCGGTGAAGGGGGCCCGGGGGCCGGGGGGTCTGTAGGCGAGGGTGCTGCGGAGTGTGGAGTTGGGGCTGGTCTGGATCTGGAAGTGCAGGTGTTCGGAAGGTTTCGCTGGAGGTGGTGAGGCGGAGGGTGTTTTTGTGAACGATGGCGAGACCCTCTCCTGGGTGGTTAGGGCGGTCCTTCCTCTGGATCTTGTATCCGTCCGGGATGGCAGTGGTGATGTAAGGGACGGAGGAGGCGTTGGTCCAGGTTTCCGTGAAAAAAAGCAATGTCGGGCGAGAGAGAGTAGATTAGGTTCCAGATCTCCACGGCGTATCTGTGCACGGAGCGCACATTGAGGAGGATGCACCTAGGGCGTCGGTGGTGTTGGCGGGTGGAGTGGTGGTGAAGGTCTGACGGCAGTGGTGGCAGGAGAACTGGCCGTGGGTTGTGTTCGGCGTGGCCTGTTGGCAGTCGCTGTCTCTTCCGGGGTTGAGTGCGAGGAGGGTGACTGTGTTGTAGCAGTGGGTGGTTCGAGATCCAGGGTCCCTGGCGCTGGTCGCGGTCAGATCACAGATGGGTGCAGACGGGCTTGCCTTCGGCGCACCAGCGGCATGCCCGCTGTGCGCGTCTGCTGCGCGACCACACAGAGGCCGCCACTAAATGGGGGAGGGGAAGGGACGAGAGGCTGGGAGGCGGGAGTGGGGGCTGTCTGGGGGGGAGGGGCAGCAGCAGCGGGAACAGAGGCAAGAACTAAAAATAAATGAGACAGTGGCGGAAACAATAAAATAAAAATAATTACGGTGGCGGGAGAAAACAGTGGCGGCGGCTAAAGGGCTGCAGTGGGTTGAAGGCAGGCAGGTTCCTAGGTGGAGCGTGCAACAGGCGAGGGTACCGGCGGGTGGGCAGCAGCCTCGAACCTCCCAGGAGGAGGTTGGAGGTCTGAAGAGCAGGTGACGGCACAGCGGAGCTGCTGGGGAGAGTCGACCTAGACCGGGGGTCTAGATTAGCAATGTTATGGATATGTACATAGCCCTGTTGCCCCGTGGAAAAAGATAGAACGACATTTGTACATAGCGGGTAAAAAGGCCTTGTACATGATGTTCGTGGCATTGTGATAATGTTATGCAAAGCTAGATGTGTAAACAGAAGTAGTTTCAGAGAAACATATACATCCTTGTCATGTAAGTAAGTCCGTTTTTATATAGCGCAGCTACTCACCCTTACGGGTCTCAAGGCGCTGGGGGCCGTAGTGGAAATTAAGTGAGCTATTGCCCAGAGTCACATGGTGCTGAGCTGAGCTGCCACCGGAGCCGGGGATCGAACCGTGACCCCTGTGCTCCGAAGTCAGCTGCCCTGGCCGCTGCACCGCACCTCTCCACAATGAATATGTGCAAAAGGTCAGAGCTGAATTGTTATTGTGCAAAATTAGGACAATGTAAAAAAATGTGAATTCTCTTACTTGGGCCTAACCTGGGCACACAACACCCACTCCTCATACTGATTGGTAGGACGCCACAGGAAGCAGGAAGTGAGTGAAGGGCAGTGCAGCAGGTGCTGTGGATGGATCGCAGTAGCTGCTGACTCCTCAACCAGCTTCTGCAGGAGCATGACGTCGTACCCTGCTCTCTCCCCGAAAATCAAGGTGACGTGAGGTGTGGGAGGGCAGACACTGGATTGCGGCACCGGAAGCTAGAGCCGTGGCTCCGCCCATTCTCACATAGGCATCTGGCATTAGGCTGGTGCAGCTTGCAAGTCAGAACGACTGCTTTCAATTTGCCACCTTGCCTGGCCAAGCCCTGCCCTGCTTTCCCCTGGTGGTAATGCGGCCTCATCTGCCAGGCTCCCTCCCCCCGTGCTCGTGGTGCAGCCGGGGGTGGTGCTGAGGCGGGGGAGAGACTGGGCAGGACAGCGTGAGCTGCGGGGGGCAGCAAGGACTGTCAGAGTTTGGGAGCCTACTACTCCCTCTGACCGGTCCCATTGAGCACTATTACCTCCATTGTTTTTATCCTCTTTTAAGTCATGCAATTCATTAGCTTCATTTGTTTTAAACACCCCTTAAGTCTTTCAATTTAGCCCAGCCTCCTAGCCAGCTAGTTTGCTGCCAGAAAGGCCCATAGAAGGCTCATGGAGGAACAACAAAGGGCCAACTCTGTCTGGCCTCCTAGCTAACCTGCTTATCCAGACTGATAGAAGGCCCACAGAGGAACTCCAATAGCCAAGAGGCAGGCAGGCACAACTTGCGTCCTAACACACTTACACATAAGCTGCTGGACACCCACCACAAACTAGTGCAATCCCTGCAAAATCAACCCAGGTGTGCTGCACTGTGTTGGAGTGCCGAGGCCCTGCCTACCCGGGGGCGCTTTTTTCTCTCTGCCCCAGGTGAACTCCCTGAGCACGGAGTACGGAGTGGCCAAATGAGGCGGTGACACAAAGAGGAGCTGGGCGTGAAGCAAGGCACTGGCACAGACCCCTCTTCAGTCCCCTAACCAGCGTGGAAATTTAAATAACAACCAGGGCCATCGCTCGAGACGCGGAACCTTCTCATCCACCTCCATGCCTCGGCGCACACAGGAAATTTGATACAAGGCGCCACTGCTGCAATGACACAAAAAAGCGCTCAACAGCCAGCAACAAGGCCAAAGCAGAAATCAAATTCCACCTCAGAGGACACGCCACCTCGCAAAGACACATTTAGAGGAGAAGCGGCCCAGACAAACAACCCAAAGACGTATGACCTGCGAAGCTGGGAACGGACTAGGAACCCCACTCTCAAAGAGAGAAGGCCTGACAACACAAGCCAGGATACCCAGGACCTCAAAGGCGCCATCACAGATGCTTTTTCAACTATAAAATAGCAAAGCCCACAGACTGCTACTGGCATAGGCAGCGACTCTGAGACAGGCCAAGCCTTCGCATCTTCAGGAATAGAATCTCTCCGTCCAACCATTGTACATACAATGCCCAGTCTCTCCGAAGAAGCAATTCCCCTCCGGGAAAGGAAAAGGTCTCACTCCTGCCCAGTGCTTTAAATGGGAAAAAATAAGTGCAGGTACTCATTAAAATGAGCTAGAGGTGTAGTGAGGGGGCGGGGCTAGGGGCGGGGCTAAGGGCAAGACATGATGATACTTAACAACTTCTATATGTGTCAAGGTAATGTCTCTTAATATCCTATATTAAAAGGGTCAGGTCTACATGTTTCAGCCAGGCTACTACGTATGCTGGCTTTCTTCAGGACCTATGTGATAGTGTTTACGTGAAGATCAAGTGTGTTGTACTTGACTTGTTTAAGTGTCGCACGCGCTAAGGCGCGGTGAAGGAGGGTAATTATTGCCTCCTTGTGCTGCTTAAAACCTGTAAAGGAATGAGACAGACGGAACAAAACAAGAACAAAACTGCATATAAACATATAGTATGATCATACTGTAATCATCTGTGACAACCTTTGCGCCGTGTTAAACCATATTGCGGATAATGCGGAAGTGATAATAGGTGTCGCTTGTGCTCGTATGGCATTTGCTACCGGGATACATGCGTTATGGTGATTATATCCGTAGCTATGGCGGTTTCGATATTGAGAGAAATTGTGGCTTATGGTGATAAATTCATCACGAGCAGCATGAATCCCACGAGGGGGCAGGACCTGTAGTCACACGCTGAGAAAGTAGAAGGTAAAGGGTTAAAGAGTTAAAGGGGTACGACCCATTACTGTAAGGGTTTTGATTCCAAATAGGACCCTTCGAAACGTATCGGTTCCGTGGGCCCGGAGGCCCTACTTACTTCGTCAAGGCCGTCTGCCCTCTTCTCATACCTATTGCGGCCTTCCGATCAGGATTCCGTGGATGGGGGACTGTACTGGGAGGTCGGTATTTGAAGTGTATTCTCCCGCCAGGTTCGCTGATGACTGGCAGTGGGCACGTCATGCCGCGAGGGCGTCATGACGTCAGACGTGGGCGTGGGCGTGGCCTTGGACTGCATAGGAGGCAGGGAAAACAGACTGTGTTTCCCGTAGTGTGTAAAGGACCCCATTGTGATGGGTGTTATTAAAAATGCATTTAATGCGTGTCTACTGTGGTTTCACAGGTATGGAGGGAACAAACAGAGCTGCTGTGTCTAATTATTAAAGACGGTTTATATGGGGGAACCGCATACTGGGGAAAGGATGCCCAGTGCGGGGTGGGGGAAACCATGGTTAATGGTGCAGACCTGTGGGGTTGTGGGCAACCCGAGGGCATATGGGTCCATGTTAAGGGGGCTACATAATATTCGGGTGGTGTAACGTGGTCCCCCTTTTTGAATATATACCCTTTGAAGAGGGTCTGGGTTGATAGGGTCCCTCTTTGTGCCAGTGGGCATGGCAATGGGGTGTCGCGGTGTGGATTTTGGGGATTCCCCATATGTACAGTCTCACCAGATCATATGGCAAGAAATGGGAGAGGAGTTAGTGGTGACTAAGCACATTCCAGGGAATATTTTCGTTTAACCCAGTCTTATGGGTTGATCATCGATAGATCCAACGTTGTTCTTTCTGTAACAGAAGATTCTCATCCGTTCTGGTAGTGATTTCGATTTGTTCGATTACCACCCATCTTACATCGTTAGGGGTGTTCCCCTTTGTGATGTAATGTTCCGTCATTCTGGTGGTGTTCCTTTTGCAACGTATGTTACTTCTGTGTTCTCTGATTCTGGTTTTGATTTTCCTGCTGGTCATGCCAATATATCAGAGGCCACATGGACACTCTATCAGGTAAACAACATGAGTGGAGTTACAATTGGTGTGTTTTCTGAGGTGCCATGTTTTTCCTTCTTCCAATTATAAGGATTTGGTGGTGGTGGTGAGGTGGCAGACGCAACTGTTCCCGCAGGAGTAATGGCCTGTTATGTTCGGTAGGCCCCTGCATTGAGGACTGTGTTATCCTTCAAGGTGTGGGTCTCTTTTGGGCGTGTAGAGATGAGTCGATCTTTCAGGCTGCCAGCCCTTTTGAAGGAGAACAAGGGTTGTTCCCCCTTTAGGTTTCCAGTGTTGAGAATCTGCCAGTTCTTTTTGATTATTTTGGTTATTTGGTTTGAGGCGGTATTGTATGTGGTGACACATGTGAGAGGTATGGTGGTGTCCATTCATTGGGTGTCTTCTAGTAAGGCTTCTCTGTTCTGGTTCCGTGCTCTCTTTTTAGAGGACCGGATGATTTTATTGGGGTAGACCTTTGTTTCGAGTTTTTGCACTAGGTCCGACGACTGTTGATGGAAATCGTCGATCTTGCTACAGTTCCTTCTGATTCGAAGGAACTGGTTGTAGGGAAGGTTCTCCCTGAGTGGGCGTGGGTGGAAGCTATCGAATTTGAGTAGCGAATTCCTGGCCGTAGGTTTGTAGAAGGTAGTGGTCTGTAAAAGACCTTCTTTTGCTTCAATTGTTAAGTCCAGAAATGCTAACTTCATATTGTCAGCCGTACTTGTGAATCGCAGGTATGGGTCACGGTCGTTGAGCCATGTCATGAACGTTGCGAGGGTGTCCTCCTTGCCTGCCCAAATCATCAAGATGTCGTCAATGTAACGACGCCAAAATATTATATTGGTGGTGAATGGATTTGGGGCGGGGGGAGATGTGGGTGGTCTCGAAATGGTACACGTACAGACCAGCCACACTAGGGGCGAATGTGCTGCCCATTGATGTTCCGTTCGTTTAGAGGAAGTAGTCCCCCTCAAATTCGAAGTAATTCTTCTTAAGGGCAAGGGTTGCGAAATGCATGATGAAGTCCCTAGGTGTGTTGAACTCCCATGTGGTGTTTTCTAGTGTTTCTTTGATTACACGCAGGGTGTCGTCCTGGGGGAGGCTGGTATACAGGCTCTCAATGTCTAAACCCACTAGTAGTTGGTTTTGTGGGTCAAAGGTAGATCTTTAATGAGATTGAGCAAGTGCTTTGTATCTTTAAGATACTTCAATGATTTATGCACCAGTGGGTTTAGAAAGAAGTCACAGAAACGTGAAAGTGGCTCCAGCAGTGAGTTAATGCCCAACACGATGGGGAGACCCGGTGGTGGCCTTGTTTCCTTATGGATTTTAGGTACTGTATACAAGTACGGGGTTCTCGCTTTTTCAGTGCACAGGTGATCTGCTTCTTGTTTGGAAATATGGTTTCTTGCTTCTGCTGCTTCCACTATTATGTGGATGGTGTTCTTCAGAGTTTCGGTTGGATCCTCTTTGAGTTGTCTGTAATTCCGGTCGTTGTTGAGTAGGCGTCTGCATTCTTTTGTGTAGTCATCTTTAATCTTGTATGACTATGCCTCCCCCCTTATCAGCAGGTTTGATGATGATGTTGGGGTTGTTCTGGAGGCTGCGCAGGGCTTCCCATTCCATTCTAGACAGGTTCTGGAAGGTTTCTTTCTCTGTGGTTTCTTCCACCTCGTTGTAGACATCCTGTTCAAATGCAATCAGTTCCACCGGTATGGTGGAGGGTGGTGGGCAAAAGGTTGATTTTTGCTTCAATTCAGTCTCATTTATGTTTGGGATGGCCTCTTTTGGTGTTTCTTCCACCTCATTGTAGACAGCCTGTTCAAATGCAATCAGTTCCACCGGTATGCTGGAGGGTGGTGGGCAAAAGGTTGATTTTTGCTTCAATCCAGTCTCATTTATGTTTGGGATGGCCTCGTTTGGTGTTTGGTTTTCGAAGAAGGCTTTCAATTTTAATTTGCGAAAGAATTCCGCTAACTCACAGTGGAGTTGGAATTTGTCGCAGCGGGCAGTGGGGACAAAGGTAAGGCAGTTGTTCAGGACTTGTTCCTCCGTCGTTGTGAGTCTGGTGGTGGACAGGTTGAATACTAGGTTCTGTTCCTGATGTTGGGTCCCTATGGTTTTTGTCTGCTCGAGCCTGGTTGGGGTTCCTTGCACTTGCTCTGGGTGTGTGCTCCCACTGGTACCTCTTCCTCTGACCAGTGTACCCGTTGTCGGTCTCTCCTTCTTCCTCTTCCTCTCCTGCCTCTCCCTAAAAAAGGCAGCCTCTGGTTTTGTGCGTAGAAATTCTGGGGTCCCGGGTGAAATTGGGGGTGCCATCCAAAGAAGGGGTTTTGGGGTGGATGGTTGAACGCGGCTGGAAAGAAGTTCTGGCCTTGCTATGGGTAAGTTTCCCATGGTTGTTGCCATTTGCCAAGAAACCACAGAGAAAGAAACCTTCCAGAACCTGTCTAGAATGGAATGGGAAGCCCTGCGCAGCCTCCAGAACAACCCCAACATCATCATCAAACCTGCTGATAAGGGGGAGGCATAGTCATACAAGATACAGATGACTACACAAAAGAATGCAGACGCCTACTCAAGGGGGATCCTTTACACACTACGGGAAACACAGTCTGTTTTCCCTGCCTCCTATGCAGTCCAAGGCCACGCCCACGTCTGACGTCATGACGCCCTTGCGGCATGACGCACCCACTGCCATCATCAGCGAACCTGGCGGGAGATTACACTTCAAATACCGGCCTCCTGGTACAGTTCCCCATCCATGGAATCCTGATCGGAAGGCCGCAATGGGTAAGTGAAGAGGGCAAACGACCTTGACGAAGTAAGTAGGGCCTCCGGGTCCACAGAACCGATACGTTTGAAGGATCCTATTTGGAATCAAAACCCTTACAGTAACGGGTCGTACCCCTTTAACTCTTTAACCCTTTACCTTCTACTTTCTCAGCGTGTGACTACAGGTCCTGCCCCTGAAGGAAGTGGCCCGAAAAGGGCCACCCGGGTTTTCTACACTCTCCTAATCGCCTTCCACAAAATGAAGAGTCGGACAGACAGTAGAGAATACTAAACAGTTGTTTATTACCAATACTCTGCAGAGGAGTCCAATCTGACAGCCACCCTAAGATGTCTGCCGAGGGACTAGCCCCCCAACAGTCTGCAACGCATAATCATTCCTTCCAAGGGTCTCCCAATCACGCCCACAATGGAAAGTTACCGGCTTAGGCCGAACATGAACAAAGGAGGCCCAGAAGGATGGGCTACCACCTGCTAGATGGGTACACGCTATCACTATCTCAAGGTTGCCGTGCTGGGTTTCGGCGTCTCCTAACGTGGGAGCAGAGCTACACACAAGGATAGGTATGCGAGGGCAGAATGGCCTATTCATTAGTAAGTCAGAAGGCAAGCTTGAACAGAAAAGAAAATAGTAACTGAATACAGTGTTCTGCTGAGGCAAGCAATACGAATAATCAGGCCTAATAAAGGCACAGCCTAATAGGGATTACAAAATTCAAAATGGAGTCACACTCGCTAACTGAAGCTCGCACATTGCAGGGATAACTCAGTGAGTTGCATAACGTGAATACGAGTGGTGTCTAATTTAGCCGCACACTGCTAACCTAATATAACGTAGAACAAGTGTATAGCGAGAATGGGATTTTCAAACCTAACAGACCCTCCTTTTAGCAGTGGAGGCTAAATGCTTTATTGATCAGGTAGGATCTTTACAATTCCAAGCAGGGAAAAGAGAAAATGCATAGTCACTTTAATATCAAAGGAAAAGTAAGCAACACATGTATAGCAAGATATTTTTAGTACTCAAAAATACCCTCATCTATCTGCATCATATCCTGTATTTCTTGCATCATCATATTAGAGACTTTATCATTACGGCCTGGCAATTTAGGGGTAGGGGTGAGTTTACTCACACAATAGGTGCAGCATGCTGGAAGGCAATTGACACATAGGCAGCACGTGAAGATGACGCATGCAATAGCTACTAGGAAAAGAAGTATCTTCCAACCCCAGGATGATATCAGACCCCAAAACCACCCTGTCAAGGACCATGAACCATTATCCTGATGAATATCGGATGCAAGCCTATGTAGCTTCTGGATAGCTGAGTATACATTATGGGTGTGGTCTGGGATGTAAACGCAGCAACTGCTGCCTATGATGCGACAAGCCCCACCCCTATCTGCAAGGATGACGTCTAAAACCATCCGATTTTGAAGAGCAACAATCTGGTAGCCTGGAGCTCAGCCGTGATGTTAGTGAGTATGCCTGCTGTAGTGTTGATAACCCCTTCAACAACCCTGGTGAGACGACGAATGTTAACACTGTTATACATAGGTCCCAGAAAGGCACAATACCCTTCATGGCATCCTTGAATTGCTGTAGAGTAGTATCAGTTTGATCGATATATGCTGTGTCAATAACTCTCCTTACCCGGGACAAGTATACACTTCTCCGCTGCAGCCTATGGTCTTTGTGATAGTTGGACGGTGCAATATAAACAGGACGTAAAAGAAAAGAGACATAACACCGGCCAGACCATACCCTAGGGAGCCATGTATAAGCCTGTTTCCCACAAACAAAGTATACATTTGGGGGAGTGAGCAAAGGTGGGCTACTGGTAGTGTTTAATCGATAGGTGTAGTTGCAACTGCTCTGTCCCACTGAAATATTCCCAGAGCCTTCGACACAGAAAGTAGCTGCTGTATGAACCACAGGTACGGGCATGGCTTTATCTTCAGTGATATTTCATGCATGGAAACATTTAAAGTACTCAGTAACATTGAATCCCTGAAAATCCAACATTTCATTTTGCAGCCTAGTGGCATTCTTGTTACCCTCGTAAACACTCATGCAAGCATGTGGATGCAAGGTACCATGCTTTCCTCCTGTCCCAGGTGTCTAACCCTGGTGTACTACTATATATTCCAACACTGCTTCATAATCAGACTTCGTCAAATTCATAGCATCAGTATGATAATGTATATACACCATGGAAAGCAACAGGAACCATGCCTCACAACTACTTAGGTACGACAGTGGTAAAGACACCAGTAAATCATTCTTATGCATAACTGAGGGGAGTAATCCACACACCCAGCAATTTGTGGCATTCGTCGTATTGTGTACTTGGTGAAGCATTTGCAGGAAGACGTTTTCAACATATGTCTGTCTATGTCTCTCTTTATGTGGGGTCAACGTAACGAACAGATGCTCAGGTGGAGACGGGGTAGTCCCTATCAAAGTGTGCACATTGTTCTTCTAAATACCATACTACCCCAAACAGTATTATCATTACTATGAGAAGAAACACTACCACCACTATCTTACTCCTAATAGGCCAACTAGACCACACAGGACTACTCTGCCCTGGTGGTGCTGTCGCTAGGGGCTGTTCCTCTTCCATGGCAGCACGGCCAAATGGGTACATGTGAAGAGCCTTATGAACTGGAGCCACAAGAATACAACCGACCAGAGGGGCACTGTTTACCCAGCGTCCGTCTAGAGCCTCGCTGGCAGCTCCTATCGTTCATCAACGATGGTGCTCTGAAACACTCCCTCGAGGGGGCTGCGCGATCGCGGCCCTTGCTGGAAACAAATCCTTCTTCTTTCAGGATAGGGCACCCTCCCTTCTGGGCAAGTACACTCAACGATCCTGTCCAGTGTCTCAGGCAGTGCACCAGTGTGGTTCTGACGCAGGCACTGCAGATATAGTACCTACACCCTAATCTCAAGTCCTTCCCTAACTCCTGGAGTGTCCCTCTGGCGCACTGTCCTTCTTTCTGGGGCGCAAGTTGTACCTGTCAACTCCAGGCACTGTTTCATCAACAAAAAGGGGGTGAAACTCAGGCTCAGAAAGGCATGGGGCCTGAGGTGCCAGTGGATCAGATGGGGCAGAAACCGAGGCTGCCCTTATCACCGGAGGGACCGCCTCAAGCAGGGCGGCGTCACTCTCTGCTTCCGTCTGCGCCCACCTTAGCCGGGCATCAGAGAAGGGAACAAAGCGGGGCACCCTTTCCCCTTCTTGGTCAGCAATGCCGTCGAGCACCCACTTGTTGTAGGGAAGTGGAAGAGGAACGCTCTTGCAGTGGGTACCATGCACCCAGTTTTTCCAGCCGTCGAGTTTCACCGCCGTTCTAGTGGCAAGGAGGACCAACAGTGGGCCCTTCCAAAGAGGCTCCAGGCAGCTCTTCCTCTGGAAGTTCTTGACAAGGACGTAGTCTCCGGGCTGTAGCTGATGCCCGGGCCCCTCTGGTACCGGCCGCAGTGTCTCCTGAAACTGTTGATGAAGAGAACGAAGCTCTTTAGTTAACTCATACAGATAGTCTATAAGCAAAGGGTTGCCAGGTGCTAGAGAATGTGATGATGTAAACTGGGACTGGAGAGCAGTTGGAGCCTGTGAGTCCAGTGCTACAGTCCTGCTGTGGATGAGATTCTAATCCTGGAATAAACCTCTACTTTCAACTTTAAGCTGTGGCAGTCCAATTCTTACACTTGGCGACAGAGGATGGCTCTTCTGGGAAGGATCTCAACACTATCAACTTAAGCGTGTTCAAGCTTAAGCATCTATCAAGGAAAGTAATTACCTACTTTCTGGAGATTCAAGGTACTGTACATTTATCTGTTATTCTATCCTTTACACGATGGATGTTTGGAGAGGATTTTTAATGTAGACACCGGCCTCTTCTTTATTACTTAAAGCTTGTGCTTTCATTAACCACAAAGGAAAGCACCGGAGGCTGTGTTTAAATGTAAATACAAAGGAAAAGCACCGGAGACCGTATTTAAATGTAAACGCACCGGGGGCAATCTGTGAATGTTTACACTTAATCTTAATGACTTGGTTTACTGGGCTCGCGCATGTTATCATGTTATCATGTTATTTGAAATCTTACCTTATCATGTTATCATGTTATTTGAAATCTTACCTCCCACGAGCCAGCTCGAGTTTTCCACTCTTCAAAACTCCATTGAAGAGCAGCGCCTCTCTCGGACCTCGTCGGATTCCTCGCTGTGTCCTCTTACGTCATAACACTGCTTACACAGTGTTTTCTACGTGGCAGCCATTTTTGATTGCATCTTGTTGCCTGGAAACCAAACCCAATGTTATGCGTGTAATGTCAGTGACACGCACACTATTTATGATGGAAAACATAAGAAATCACCTGCGTGCTATTTCAGTGACACGCACACTTGGGAAATTTGTTTATCGACGTGATAAATACCGATATGCTCTGCGTGCCACTTCAGTGACACGCACACTGGAAGTATACTGCGTTATATTTAAATGTGCTATTTGCGCATATTATTCACAGTAATCATCATGTGTGCCACTTCAGTGACACGCACACTTCCAGTATATTTTAATCAAGGACATTTGGTTTTATCCTTCTGCTTGTCATTTCAGTGACACGCACACTATAAAATGTTATCAATATTTTTGGCAAACCTTCCGTGACACGCACACGTATAAAGGCACATTATCTTTGTTGCGTGCACCTTTTCCGTGACATGCACATGTATACTTGGACACTGAGCATTTCGTTGAGGTGTCTCTTTAGACACATTTGTATTATTAATAGAACTGTATTAATTTTCTAAATTTTAAAGAGATTTGTTATTGTAAACACCTTGTTCACAAGAATTTCAGATAACTGCCATTACTTTAATCCCTAAGATTGTATTCACTGTTATATTTTTTAATTAGTGAAAATACTTATTTACATATAAAATGCAAAACGTTACTGCACCACCTTTCTTTTTGTCATCTCCAGGCGATCCACCAATCAGATGGCAAAAATGGTGCAAGATATTTGAAAGATACGCCAGGGTTTGTGGCTCCTCATTAAGCGCCGAGAGGAAGACAGCCTTAATATTACATTGTCTGGGATCTGAAGGCCAGGAAGTTTTTGATCATCTTCCTGAGATTCATGATCCTGATTTCAATGAATATGAAATTTGTATTGCTAAATTAGACAAGCATTATTTACCTAAAATCAGTACCATTCTTGAAAGGTACCATTTCGGTCGCAGATCTCAATTAGATGACGAATCAGTTGAAAATTACATAACTTCCCTGAGAAAGTTAGCGTCTTCTTGTAAATTTGGTTCCACTCTTGACGAGAGGATTAGAGACCAATTTATGTTGGGCTGTAGCATCGATCGTGTTAGGGAAGAATTATGGCAAAAAGACGAACCATCTTTAGAAGATGTAATTGTCATCGCAAAGAGGATTGAACATTCTCTCAAATGTGTTGAGGTAATAAAGAAGGATGGTGATAAAAGGGATAAAAACTTTGTTCATGTTGTCAAACAACCTCCAAAAGAACATAAAGATGTCGAAAATAAAAAGGGGTTCCCTGAGAGAACTGGGAGATTTAACATGTCTCAAATAAAATGTTTTCACTGTGGAAAGGTAGGTCATCTAGTCAATGACAAAAGATGTCCAGGTTGGAAAGTCACCTGCAGTAATTGCAAGAGGAAGGGTCATTTTTCAGTTGTGTGTAAGGGCAAAAGTTACAAAGGGAAGGTCAATGAAATATATCATGATGAAGACAAATCATTTGATTCTTTTGACCAGGTAGATTGTGGTCAAATCTTGGCACAGGTTGTTGAAAATGAAGAAAGGAGAAATTGCCCAACAGATGAAATCTTAGTAGAAGGTAAACCAACGAACGTTCTTTTTGACTCAGGTGCAAAGATCACCATAGTCTCAAAAGAGTTCTATCTGAAGAAGATTAAAGACAAGATTAAAGTATTTCATCCTGATATTAGACCCTGTGTATATGGGGGTGAGCCAATCAAATTGTTTGGTTATTTCTGGGGCTTACTTGAATACAAAAACAGGTTAACTAATGCAAAAATATTCATATCACAGAAAGGAGACAGCATATTGAGTTGGTTCCACCAGAGGGACCATGGTGTAATTTTAGATCCGAACGAATCACCTCCCATTAAATTAAAAGAAGATTTTAACACCAAGTCAATTGCTTCTATAAATAATAATCCTGCTGAGGATTTTATACTAATGTTGAAACAGAAGTTTCCCCAGATGTTTTGTGAAACTTTGGGTTGTTTACGAAACTACATACACCACATTCGATTGGTGGATGATGCCAAAGCAGTTTGCAGCAAAGTACGCAATGTCCCTGTGGCTGTCAGGGGACAAGTGCAAGGAGAATTAGAACGCCTTAAAAAGGAGGGTATTATTGAGGAAGTTGAGGCAACACAATGGCTTGCTCCAGTTGTAGCTGCTAAAAAGGCTGATGGTTCTCTACGTCTATGTGTGGACCTTAGGGAGTTGAACAAGCATGTGGTGGTGGACCGGTATCCTCTACCTAAAATTGCGGACATGTTGATGCTGTTAAAAGATGCAAGGGTGTTTAGCATAGGGGTGGGCGGAATTTACGTAGTCGCGCTACGCAAAGCTCCGCGAAACGACAAAAAATCTCAGCGAGCACGCAAAAGTTCAGCAAACACGCGGAATTGCTTGTTCCGCCCGTTCGCAATGCTTTTTTCCCGTTTGCGAACGCTGTTTGCGTGCTCGGGAAGAAATATCTCGCTAACACGCATTTTGAAAAGCGCGAACAAGCAAAAAAATTCCGCAAAGCCGCGGATCGCGGAATTTTTGGCAATTCCGCGTTCTCCGCGGAACGCGAAATTACCCAAATTCCGCATATTCCACGAGCGGAATGGAATTTACCGCCCAGGCCTAGTTTAGCACCATCGATCTTAAATCTGCATATCACCAGATTAGATTAGATGATGACTCTAAGGATTTAACAGCATTTGTTACTCCCTTTGGTACCTACCGCTTTGTCAGACTTCCCTTCGGTTTGGTCTAGGCGGCCTCGGTTTTTCAGAGGGCGTTGGAGAATGTTTTGAAGGGATTATCTGGTGTGAGAATATATCAAGACGATATTTTGATATTTGGTCTGGATAACAGAGAACATGACATGAGACTTTTAAATGTTTTGAGCAGACTTAATGAACTTAATTTAACAGTCAAGATTGACAAATGTAAGTTCAGGAGAGAATCTATTGATTACCTAGGACATTCAATTTCGGCGGGTGGTGTTTCGCCAAAAGCAGATCTGGTTGAAGCCATACAGAAAATGCACTCTCCCACTAATAAGGAAGAGTTGATGAGTTTTTTAGGGAAGGCGAAATACTACAGCAAGTTTGTTCAAGGTTTTGCTTCTCTATGCGTCCGCATGAGGGCATTGTTGCGTAAGGGATGTGAGTTTGTTTGGGACCAAGGTTGTGAACAAGAATTCTGCATTCTCAAGGAGAAATTAAATTTGGCACCCAAGTTAAACAGTTTTGATCCAGAAAAGAAGTCTGTCCTCATAACGGACGCCAGTATGAAAGGACTAGGTGCCGTTCTTCTGCAAAAGGACCAAGGACATGATGAAGTAATCTTGTTTTTATCAAGAAGTTTAAGAGGTGCAGAGTTGGGGTACTCAGTGGTAGAGAGAGAAGCTCTTGCAGTTTATTGGTCAGTAAAGAACCTCAAGAATATTTTGTGGGGAAGTGTATTTGAGGTTAGGACGGACCACAAACCTTTATGTGAGATTTTCAAGAAAAAGGGAATTGATGCTGTGTCAAGCAGGATCACCAAATGGGTGGTGGCCTTACAAGATTATAAATTTGACATAAAGTATTTTCCTGATGTGGAAAATAAAGTTGCCGATGCTTTGTCTCGTCTGGTTGATGATAAGGATGTGTGCCCTACTGATGAGTGTGAGCAAGATGAAGAAATGGTCTGTGCTGTTGAGGGAAGTATCATTGACAAAGAAAAATGGAATGATACTTTGTATGCAGATAAGGTTTTGTTAAAAGTTTTGGAGTGTGTTAAAACAGGTTGGAAGAACAGGCCAAAAGGAAAAGAACATTTGGAAAAATTTTGGCATGTGAAAGATCAACTTTCAGAGCTAAATGGATTACTCGTTAGGGTATGAGGCTCATTCCTCCAAGTTCCCTTAGGGAGGAGCTCATTTCGTTGGCTCATGCTGGACATCAGGGAATTTCAAAGACCAAGGAGAGATTAAGATTATCTTACTGGTGGCCCGGCATGGATTTACAGGTGGAACGGAATATTAGGGACTGTGTGCAATGTGCTTTGAGTGAGAGGGTGGCTAAACCGAAGGTACAACCCATGGTTATAAGGGACCGCCCTGATGGTCCATGGAAGGAGGTTGGTTTGGACATAGTTGGTCCAATCCGGTCTTCTGGCTCAGAGTGGTATGTTCTTGTCCTGGTTGATTTTTTTTCGAGGTGGCCAGAGATAGCTATCACAAGAGGGGTTGAGACAAAACATGTAAAAGCATTTTTGGAGAAGCTCATTGCTAGAGAAGGTATACCCAACACCATTCTTACTGATAATGGTGTACAGTTAGTCTCCAGGGAAATGGAAGAGTTTCTGTCTAGACATGGTATCAGACACAAGAAATGTTCTTTGTATCATCCAGAAACCAATGGTATGGTTGAACGGTTTAATCGTGTTCTCAAAGAGACTATTGAAATGGCCAAGTCTGCAGGATTAGATTGGCGTGCAGAAGTTTGCAAAAAGGTTGAAATTTATAGTGTCTCCCCATGCGGTAACCAAGAGAACTCCATTTGAATTGTTCAGAGGTAGGTGTGCCAACACTTTGGTAGCACCCGCTTGGGTCAATGACATGCAACCAGATCGTCATGTGGAAAATATAAAGGGTGATTGGAGGTTGGGTGAGTCCAAGAGAATTGAAGCTCGGAAAAAACTTTATGACATTAAGAAAAGTGTAAAAAAAACTGTTGTGAAAGTGGGTGATTGGGTGTTGATTAAAAATCCTTGCAAGAGGAGGTCTTCTGCAGCATTTTTGAAACCCATACAAGTCATCAAAATCTTTAACAATGCGGTCAAAACTACTGACCACCGTATTTGGAATTTGAATAGGGTGGTGGTGGTTAGGGAAGACTTTGTTTCAAGATATGAGGACACTTCTAGCAAGTTGGGGAATACTTCTGGAAATCCAAGCCTTTGTCGGAAATCGTCGAGTGTCATCTCCTCCGAGTTATTTAAAGGACTTTGTTAAGTAATTTCTTTATTATGTAGCATTTTAGGTGTTCTTTTTCATCTTTGTATTTTTTCCTCTCAGTTCTGTTTTAGTTTTGGGCTTATATATTTTCTATTTTCCTTCGATTTTCCTTCGTTTGTAAAGAAAGGAGATGTGTGGCATCCTAAGATTCTGTACTGGTTGCCAGGTGCTAGAGAATGTGATGATGTAAACTGGGACTGGAGAGCAGTTGGAGCCTGTGAGTCCAGTGCTACAGTCCTGCTGTGGATGAGATCCTAATCCTGGAATAAACCTCTACTTTCAACTTTAAGCTGTGGCAGTCCAATTCTTACAGGTACTCTATCTCAGAGAAGCGCTTTGGCCTTGGAACGCCCCAGATATTGGCAGGGCGACCAAACACTACCTCATACGGTGGCAACCCTGTCCTAGAGTGTGCCGTCGCCCTGGTGGATAACAAGGCCAAGGGCAACGCATCTGGTCATCGCAATCCTGTGCTTTCTTGTATCTTTGCTAACTTCAGTTTGAGAGTACCATTGTATTTCTCAACCAGACCTGCTGACTGGGGGTGGTTAGCTGCATGAAACTTCTGCTTGATGTGCAAACCTTCGCACACCAGTTGGATGACCTTGGAATTGAAGTGACTTCCGTTGTCACTCCAGATCACACGTGGCAAACCGAAGCGCGGGAAGAACTCTTTTATGAGTGCCTTCGCCGTCACCACAGCCGTATTCTCTTTAGTGGGGTAAGCTTCAATCCATTTACTGAAGGTAGAAATCACTACCAGCACATACTTCAAATTGTTGACTTGTTCCATTTCGATGAAATCCATCTGGAGAACCTCGAAAGGGAAGGAAGGCGTTGCAAAGTTACCAGAGGGTGTAGGAGTTCCTTTCCCAGGATTATGTGTCATACAAATCATACAGTGTTTCACTAAATGAATGGCTACCTTGGAAATATTGTTGTTCTGCCACACTGGGTCCAACACCTTACATATTCCCTTGGCGCTAATGTGGGCTGGGCCATGGGCCATGGTAACCACAGGAAGTACATAGGCATTAGGTAACATCCATCGCTGTTTCTCGGACTTATCAGTCCAGCACCCATCCTCATCCAGACGCCCTGTACTCTCCTGCCATATTGCCAATTCGTCTAGGGTCGCCTCGCTTTGTATCTCCTTGACATTTTCTAATGTGTCCTCAAACATTCCATTGTCCGGGACCCACCTAGCAGGACCTGCCACAAACATCTTTTTCATCTTTGATCTCGCTGTCTCTTTAGCTGTTTGATCTGCAAACGCATTTCCTCTCCCAACATCATCTGTTATTGCTTTGTGGGCACTACATTTTATTATTGCTAACTTTTGGGAAGTGTTAGAGCTGATAAGAGTCTATGTATCAATGGGCCATTCTGTATTCGTAATCCATGTGATGTTAAGAACCCTCTCTCCACCCAGAGGCGTCCAAAATTATGGGCGACCCCAAAGGCGTACTGGCTGTCAGTATAAATATTGACAGTCAGTCCCTCACTCAACTCACAAGCCCGAAGAAGGGCAACCAGCTCTGCAGCTTGGGCTGATTGGCATGGGACACGGGATGTCTCAACTATAGTGTGTAACGTTGTAATTGCATATGCTGCAGTGGTGGTGCCATCTGGTAGTTTGAAACAAGAGCCATCGACATATAGTTCCCCTTTGGGTTCAGATAGGGGAACATCAGTCAGGTCTACCCGTCCTTTCGTCTCCTCTTCCGTTCTGAACACACAATCATGTACATCTGTGTCATTACTAGGCCTGGGTGGTAAATTCCGTTCCGCTAGCGGAATTTGCGGAATTTGGGTAATTTCGCGTTCCGCGGAGAACGCGGAATTACCAAAAACTCCGCGATCCGCGGCTTCGCGGAATTTTTTCCTTGTTCGCGCGTTCAAAATGCGTGTTCGCAAGATATTTCTCCCCGAGCACGCAAACAGCGTTCGCGAACAGGAAAAAAGCATCGCGAACGGGCGGAACAAGCAATTCCGCGTGTTCGCGGAACTTTTGCGTGCTCGCGGAGATTTTTTACCATTTCGCGGAGCTTTGCGTAGCGCGACTACGCAAATTCCGCCCACCCCTAGTCATTACTCGTCGAAGGGAGGGGTAGTAACGTGGCTGGGTTCAGAGTGGCACATCTTTTGATGGTAATGTGCGGAGCAAACAAGGTTAGTTCATATCCAGTCAGACGTGCACTAGTAAGGTGCTGTGTCTTTGTCTTATTCAAAAGCGTATCCACAGCATGGGGTACCATTACCGTGAGAGCAGTATCAAGAACGAGCCCCGGCGATTGTCTGATAGAAACTGCCACCGCCGCGGCAGCTCTTAGGCAGCTCAGGAGAGCTCTGGCGACGTTATCTAGTATAGCAGAAAAATAAGCGCAGGGTCTTTGCTTACCACCAAAACCCTGTGTTAAAACAAAAAGCGGGCAACCGTCCGCCTCATGTACGTAAAGCACAAAAGGCTTCTCGTAATCAGGAGTACCAAGCACAGGAGCAGAGCAAAGCGCAACCTTTAATTGTTCAAAAGCTTGCTGTCATGCGGATGTCCAAGGCAGGGGTTCATGCACTTCTTTGGTGCTCAGGTAAAGGAGGGGTTTTGTTAGTAAGGAATAATTGGGGATCCAGTGTCGACAATACGAGGCAATACCAATAAATGCACGTACTTCACGTTGGGTCTTAGGAACAGGCATATTAGTGATAGCAGCTATGCGCTCAGGTGTTAGTCTGCGACCCTCCTTCGACAGTAGGTGACCTAAGTAGGTGACCTTCTGTCGACAATATTGAAACTTGGAAAGGGACACCTTATGGCCATAGCGTGCCAAATGCAACAGCAATTTAACAGTGGCATCCTTACAGCCATCCTCAGTATCAGAGGCCACAAGGAGGTCGTCTACGTACTGCAATAGCACATTACCAGTGGGAAGTACCAAAGAATCCAATTGAGTTTTTAAAGCTTGACTATAGATACTAGGACTTTCTGTATTGCCTTGAGGAGCCCAACAGAATCTAAAGCTCCTGCCGGCTAGGGCGAATCCAAACAGATATCTGCTATCTGTATGAATAGGAATGCTAAAGAATGCATTCTTCAGATCAATCACGGACAATAATTTTGCTGATGGGGGAATCATTGTCAATATCGTGGTGATGTCTAGGACTACAGGATATTCGGGTACTACAATTTTATTGAGCTCTCTGAGGTCAATTACAAAGCGATAAGCATCAGGATGAGCGTCAGAAGAGTCCAAGGGCATCTTCTTGAGAATCGGAAGGATAGGGCTATTACACACATTCGCCACTGTCTCCTCCACCGTGCCAGACTTAATCAAATCCTGTATTATTTGCAACAAGGCCTTTTCTTCTTCTTGTGAAATCTTATATTGGGGAATACGTGGCAAGACAGCATTGTCTTTGATCTGAATAGAGACCGGCGGGATCTGGAGTAACCCCACATCCGTGTCTCCTGCTGCCCATAAACTACGGGGCACCTCTTTGAATTCAACGGGAGGGGTGCATCTTTTGCAAAGCATTGTTTTGCACGAGCCACTTGTGGCCCAACGGTCATGTAAACACCATCTGGAGAACAAAAGATGGTGGCATGTAATCTCGTCAACAAATCCAATCCCATCAAATTCTCCCCACTATTTGTCGTTAACAGGAACGGCAAATCCATTGTAAAGGGACCAATAGTCAGAGCAAGAGGTTTGGAAATGGGGCTAACAACCGGCATGCCTGAGAAACCTACCAAAACATTGTTTTGGCCAGACAGAGCTGCCCCTGGGACCAGCGAACGAGAAACAGAGCTATTCATAGCACCCGTGTCAAGTAAGAACGTCTTGGGCGTGCCCTGCAAATCCGCAGTGACATAAGGTCCTCACTGATCTACAGGCACCGGAACCGGTCCCTTACTCTGTCCCTGGCTGTCCTAGCTGTGGGACATCCCCCTCACTTCGTCCATGTGATAGTTGTCATGATAGTACTGCCTTCCCCGGTGTTCGTCAAAATAGTTCTTGCTCTGCTGAGCATACGATGTATCCTCAGACTGTCCCTCTCTTCGCTCCCCTCCCCCCTCTACCACATCCTCTAAAACCCCTACCTCTTGGGGCCTCAACTTTCTGCAGCAACTCCGGACACTCACTTCACCAATACCCCTCCTTTTTACAGTACGCACATTGGTTGTACTCCACGGGCACACCCAGTGTACTGTTCCGGTCGGACCAGGGCCCCCGCTGGGCCAGACCCAAACCCCTTCCTCTTCCATTTCCCCTCGCCATTTGCTGCATCAACACCCTTGCCTTCAACTCCTTTGACTTTTTCTCCCCCTTCTCTTTGTCCTCATTCTCTCTATGCTCGTAGTACTGTGCCATACTCAAGATTACTGATGGGGATGAGGTGGTCCAAGTGCTTTCCGAAGCCTGCAACATAGTCGCAATCTCGGGAAGCAAATTAGTGACAAACCTGTTGACAAACAAACAAACACCACCCTCCAGCGACAGCTCTTGGCCACTAAAATCCAGAAACACCCCTTGAAACCTAGTAAAGAAATCGAACACACTTTCATCCTTCTTCTGACGACACGCAGCCAACTTGTCCCAATCCACTCGTCTCGGCGGGATGAGGGAATGCATGTAAGTGATAATATGCCCCGGCAAGGCTAACAACTCCGCCTTCAGTTTATCGCCGGGCTTGCGCTCCTTCTCCCATGTCCTGATCTCATCCCATGTTCCACCCAATTCCACCACATGATCCTGCGTATGCACCTGTCTCCATATATCTACCAGTACTAACAGACCGAAAAACAACTCTATATCAGCTAATGTTATCACTGTGGAGGAGACCGCCTCCATCAATTCTTTATAGTAAGCAGTTGGATTTTTCCGAGGGTCCAGCAACTGTCCTTTTAGGGATATTACCTCACTCCTCTTCCAAGGGGTGTAGATCCACTGTTCCTGGAAATGGGCCGCCACTCGTGGGCGAGTAACAATATTATTCCCATCTCACAACTCCGGTATTTCGGGGTGGTAAATGGGATGAACTTCCCTCATGGGGAACTGTGACGCTGTCGTCAGGACCTTCTGAAGCAATCTACCCCGATAACCCACCAATGTCGTCACATTACTGAAAACCTCATTCGGGGCCATATCTGTAGTATATACCCTATCCTGAATGTCATAAATTATCTGTGGTGCAATACCCTTGAAACACTGTTCCCACAATCCTATCAGAGTAGCCGACATATGCTTAAGAGCATGTTGCTGTATAAACGGCTCATAATCTTTCATCACGCTCCACACATTTTCAACACTATAAATCGGATTCCAGGCCCACTGTGCAGCCTGGTCAGCCACCATTCTCTTTTCCTCATCACCCACAGCAGAGCGCACCAGCACTTTATCCATGCGTTCACGTGCCACTGCCCAATTCACTTCATGCACTCCACGCACAGGCGTCTCGGCATTTTGCAATGCCTGAGGTAACACACTCAAAGGGGAAGGAGCACATGAAGAAACAGGTACCATCGCGCACAAAGACTGTGTTGCAGGAGTAAGAGGAGGCGTGACCACAGGTGCAGAGCTGGGAAACAGAATAGGGGAACTGACGGCTCCCGCCCCTGAAACTTGAGAAAGTGGGGAAGAAGCAGGTGGGGGCCAGTGCCAAAGCAGTAGAGCCAGAAACAGGAAGAGTAAGAATAGCAGAACCAGAGGCCGAAGGCTGAGGTGTTGGGATTATGGGATATATCCGTTCGGGGGCATAAGGAGGTGGGGGTCGAGAATTCAATAACTCCTCAATGAAAACGTCACCTTCCTCTCTAGCAACATAACATTTATCACTCTGCAATCGAAACTTCCTATCTGCACACTCTATGCCTTTCTCGATCTTTTCTCTTTCATAGGCTATTGCTTTCTGCGTTATCGTTTGCGTCTGTCCCCTCCGGGCTTGCTTCTCTGCCCTCATACATCGTTGCTTCGCTTCCTTCTGCCATGTCCTCAGAGAATCAAACATCGACTGCCTGCTCTTTTTGGCGAACAATTTGTCCTGCAAGTAATTCAACTTTTGTTCATCAAATGTGCCAGTAAGCGGCCACTGTAACTCAACATTGTCCCTCATAAATTTATTCCACAACGTGCTAAACATAATAGGGCCAATGCCATGCTTGACGTATACATCAAAATTTGGGGTACCCTCTGGAGGCGCAGTCTGCCTCTTTTCCAATCGAGCTTCAGTGGAACAACACCAACATCCAAAACACCCTAACTTGCATAGACAAGGCATCTTAATATAAGACACATACACTGTCCCCAATGGACAAATATAACATCAACCAACAAAATGGTCCAAGAACCAGATCAAAGCAGTCCAAAAACCGCCCACTACAGTCTGCAGACTGTACCAAGACAAGACAGTCCGCAAACTGTACCAAGACAAGAAGACAGGCTCTAGCCCCAGACCTTTTCACGAATAAGCCGAATTTCCAGTTGGCCTGGCAGATTGTTCGCAAACAGCCCCAAACCTTTTCAAGAATGGGCCAAATTTCCAGTTGGCCTGGTAGACCGTTCACAAACACTCTGTGTCTTTTAAGGGTCCGCAAACCCACAAAGATCAAGACAAGACAGTCCGGAGACTGTACCAGACACAGCCCGTAGGCTCATGCCATTCAACCATGGCGCCACATTTTCCAAGAATTCAAGTCACTCACCTGGTGCACTCAGGTCGAGCAATATTATTCTCCACTGCCGACTCTTCGGACCAAACGGTCAAATCCAAGGTTCCACCTTCTCAGGACCCCAGCCGGTGACCACTAGATGAGGAGTCGCCCGATCAGACGGGTGGGGCAGCCAAGAGAACCGGGCTCTTATCGTGTGGGGATCCCCGATCTGCCCGACCGACCGGACACCATCCCGACCCTATAACCCGATTATGGGCGAGTTGGGTCACCTTGCGGAGTCCCTGTTTGGGCGCCAACTGAAGGAAGTGGCCCGAAAAGGGCCACCCGGGTTTTCTACAACCTCCTAATCACCTTCCACCAAATGAAGAGTCGGTCAGACAGTAGAGAATACAAAACAGTTGTTTATTACCAATACTCTGCAGAGGAGTCCAATCTGACCTGCACCCTAAGATGTCTGCCGAGGGACTAGCCCCCCAACAGTCTGCAACGCATAATCATTCCTCCCAAGGGCCTCCCAACCACGCCCAAAATGGAAAGTTACCGGCTTAGGCCGAACATGAACAAAGGAGGCACAGAAGGATGGGCTACCACCTGTTAGATGGGTACACGCTATCACTATCTCAAGGTTGCCGTGCTGGGTTTCGGCGTCTCCTAATGTGGGAGCAGAGCTACACACAAGGATAGGTATGCGAGGGCAGAATGGCCTATTCATTTGTAAGTCAGAAGGCAACCTTGAATAGAAAAGAAAATAATAACTGAATACAGTGTTCTGCTGAGGCAAGCAATACGAATAATGAGGCCTAATACAAGCACAGCCTAATAGGGATTACGAAATTCAAAATGGAGTCACACTCGCTAACTGAAGCTCGCACATTGCAGGGATAACTCAGTGAGTTGCATAACGTGAATACGAATGGTGTCTAATTTAGCTGCACACTGCTAACCTAATATAACATAGAACAAGTGTATAGCGAGAATGGGATTTTCAAACCTAATACTCCCTCGCGGAATTCAAGCTGCTCGTGATGAATTTATCACCGTAAGCCACACTTTCTCTCAATATCGAAACCGCCATAGCTATGGATATAATCACCATAACGCATATATCCCGGTAGCAAACGCCATACAAGCACATACGACACCTATTATCACTTCCGCATTATCCGCAATATGGTTTAACACGGCGCAAAGGTTGTCACAGATGATTACAGTATGATCATACTATATGTTTTTTTTTTTTTTAAACAGACTTTTATTGATTATCTGAAAAAGCCATACAAATAGTTTCATGGGTAACGTACAGGAGAAGTTGGGGAAGCAATACATATTACACATATATAGGCAGTGGCATAACAGCAGCCCCCGCAAAGTGACCCCCGATGCCGCAGTAGGGCCCCTCAGGGCACATTATCGAATCCCCATCAACCCCGCACAGCAAGTCGGCTATATAGCCCTAGGCAGTTCCATGCAGGCTATCGCCCTGAGTTCAAGTTCAACGAAAAAGAAGACACTCTCAATGCCCAACCCCCCCTCCTAGCCCACAAGTCCCCAACAAACCCCCCCACCCCCTCCTCCCTCCCCCCCAAGCATGCCGCCGACCACTAAGGAAGGTCAAGGGTATTCCCAAATCCCCCGCACCAGTCGCCAGATCCCCTGCCGCACAATTCCACATCCCAGTCAGGGTAGGAACACTGGGGGTAAGCCCCCGCAAGATCCTCACCTGCCTTATCACACCTCCCCGTCAGCCAGTACACATCATATCAGTTAGCGCTAGCACCCTCCATCTCATCCAGTGCACTCTCTTCGGCATCAGGTGGATGTTTCGCCAGCTTCACAAGCGCCACCCAAGCTCGGGCCATGTCCAGTGATTTCTCGCTCCCATTACGTCTAGCCATGCCCAGCCTGCAATTTCCTTCACTCTCCGCCCACTTTACCAGCTCCCGCCTCCATCGCCCAAGCGAAGGACCCTGCCTCGCCTTCCAATGACTAGTAAGCTCTCTTTTCGCCAGGACTAGCCCCAAGTCAATGAACTTACTGGTAACCTTGGTCCTCGCAGTGTGCGGAAACCCATGCAACAAGCAAACCCTCACAGTCAGGGCAATCTCCCTCTCCGTAACAGTCGCTAATGCAGACATCACCCCGCGCCAGTAGTCTCCCAATTGTGGACAGTCCCAAAACATGTGTAAGAAACCCGCCCTGGCTAAAGTACAACGGGGGCAGGCGGATGGCGTCCCAAAATAGTTGCTCAGTTTACCGGGTGTTAAGTAAGCCCCTATGTAAAACATAGAATTGGATAAGCTGAAAGCGCGCGTTCCGGGAGCTCCTCCATGGCCTCTCGATCACCTCCCCCAGGTTTTGTCCTCAAGGGGTTCCCCCAGGTCCGTCTCCCACTTGAGCCGCAACGCTGCCAGGGGCTGGCGCATGTCCTGGGTAATCCGACGATAGAGACAAGTCACCGCTTTAAAAGTACCCGCGGCCATCACCACATACTGACAGGCAAGGGACGTGCCCGGTTCCACTAGCCCCCCGCCAGTGCTTCCTAATGGCTGCGGACAGGGCCGCATGAAAAGGAAGTCCCTCGCGGGATATCATGGCGTTCCATGAGAGCATTAAAAGGGAGGAGGTTGCCCTCCTCATAAAGATCACCTACGGTGAGGATTCCCAACTCCTCCCAGGACTGCAGTTTGCTCCAGTCGCCCCCATGAGGCAGCACCTCACACATGGCCAGTGGAATCTCGGGCGCGTACAGGGTCCTGACGCGCAGCCTCCTGGCCATACGTGCCCAGCACCGCTGCACCACGTCTAGGTCAGAGGGCATCAAGTCCCCTCCCGGACGCACCCGCAACAACACACAGGACAAAAGTCGCCAACTGGGATCCGACCTCCCCATATTCTCTGAGTGCCTGATGTGGCCCGCCACCCACTTCGTGAACCATTGAAATTGCGCGGCATAGTAATAGGCCTCCAGGTCCGGCAGCGCCAGGCCCCCCTCTGCTCTAGGTCGCTGCATGGTAGACAGAGCCACCCTCCGCCGTCCGGCTCCCCACAGGAATCCCGAAATTAAGGTGTTGAGCTGCGCAAAGAACTTACCCGGGATCCAAATGGGCAGCGTCCCAAAATAGTAGAGGAAACGTGGGAGGGTGACCATCCTCACCAAGGCAACCCTGCCCGCAACAGATAATGGAAGATTCCCCCAAAAGGCGAAACTAGATTTGGCACTGCGCAACGCCCGCCCCACATTACCCTCCATCAGGTCGCCATCATCATGATAAATTCGAGTCCCCAAGTAAGGTAAGCAACAGGGCTCCCACAGGATCCCTCCACATTCTGCCGATCCCCTCCACCAGCTTTGGTGGGGAACAGGCACGACTTGGCCCAATTCACACGGAGCCCCGACACTCTCCCCAAGGTTTCCAACAATGCCCTCGCCCCCGCAGTGCATCCCTGGAGTTCGGCAGGAACATGAGTAAGTCGTCCGCATACAACGCTATGTGCTGCTCCTTCCCCTCCACCAAGAGTCCCGAATAGCAGCTCCCCGACCTGGCATGAGCAGCCATGGGCTCCATTGCCAAGGCAAACAGCAGAGGGGACAGCGGGCATCCCTGCCTCGTTCCCCGAGCAACCTCACAGGCAGCAGAGATTAGGCCCCCCTGTCCGGACCCTGGCGGTAGAAGCGCTGTACAGCAGTGCCGTCCACCGTATGAACTGCTCCCCCAGGCCAAATTCCCTTAGTACATTAAAAAGGTAAGGCCACTCCAGGCTATCAAAGGCCTTCTCAATATCGACCGCGAAGATACAGGCCTCCTCCTTATCATAGGAATCGGACCCCAAGACGCGCATGAGTCTACGAATATTCATGGCAGTATTCCGGGACGGGATAAATCCCGCCTGATCCCCATGTACCAGCGTCACCATGTGGGGCATTAACCTACTGGCCAGCACTCGACTTAAAATCTTGTAGTCCAGATTAAGCATCGCGAGGGGCCTGTACGAGGAGCGGTCCCAAGCGGGCTTGTCTGGCTTGAGAAGGGGGACTATAATGGCTTCGCGCGTAGAGGCCGGAAGGACACCCTCACACTGCGCTCTATTGTACAGCACCACCAGGCAGGGCACCAGAACATCGGCATAGGCCGCGTAAAATTCCACTGGTAACCCATCCGTGCCCGGCGTTTTGTTCCTGGCCATATGTTTTATCGCGCTGCGTACTTCTCCCGCCTCAATATCCTTACCAAGGGCCATCGCCTCCTCTGCACCGAGTTTAGGGAGAGCAGCACCCGGCAAAAACCCCTCATCACCAGGGAGTCCAGGGCCCAACCTACTCCGATACAACTCAGTATAGAATTGCAAGAATTGGTCATTGATGTCCCGTTGGGAATAGAACACCTCGCCCTCCCGATCCCGGAGTTCCAAAATGACCGCCCCCCTACGCGCCGGGTTGGCCAACCATGCCAGCAGGGCACCTGATTTGTCGTGTTCCGCATGCGCCCTATCTATGTAGGCTTTATAATCGAAACAGCGCAATCTCTCAAGTTGGAGTGCTAACTCCTCCCGAGCCGCGAGCAGCTCGTCGTGTCTATCGGGCCGCTCTGGGCGCTCTTGCTCCAAAACGCGGAGCTGCTGTTCCGCCTTTGAGAGATCCTGCAGTAACACTCGGCGCACTCCCACCATTTCCCCTATACAGCGCCCCCTGACCACAGACTTAAAGGCATCCCATTCAATGAGTAGTGTGGAAGCCGTATTAGCGTTAGTCCTGAAGTAGTCTTCTATGGCCGTACCGATAGTGTCCTTGAACACTGGATCTTCCAGCGTGTCTGGGCGCAAGCGCCATGTGGGAATGGCAGGTCGATCCCGAACCCAATTCAACCGCACCAGCAACGGATTATGATCAGAGGACGTCCTGGCAAGGTATTCACTATGTACCATCCCCCCATGCACATCCGGCGAGCAAAGGACCGAGTCCAAGCGGACATGCAGATCATGAATCGAGGAGAAATAAGAGTAGTCCCTGTCAGTCGGGTGGTGAACCCTCCATGTGTCCGTCAGCCCCCATTGCTGTTGCCAGGCTCGCCTCGCCGCAGCCAGTCTGTGCACCGGAGCATCCACCAGGGGAGGATGTGAACGGTCTAAAGCGACGTCCGTGATTCAGTTGAAGTCGCCCCCCAAGAGTACAGAACCCACCAGCAGAGGAGCAAGCTTCGCTGAGAGATGCGCAAAAAATGAAACCTGGTCAGTGTTAGGTGCATAAATACTCCCTAGGACTATGTCTCTGCCATCTAAGCGCCCCGACACTACCACATATCTGCCCTCCGGGTCAATCAGTTGGCCAGTGCTCTGAAAGGGGACTCCAGCCCTGACCCAGATCAGTGCACCGCGCGCATAAGCCGAGTACGTTGTGCAGAATACCTGCCCCCGCCATCTACGCTGCAAGGCTAAGCCCTCCTGCTTGGTCAGATGGGTCTCCTAGAGTAACGCAATCTGCACCCCTCTTCTCCTAAGATAAGCATGGATCTTGTGGCGACGTGCCATGTTGTGCATCCCCCTAATGTTCCAGGACAAGCAGCAAATACCTACGGCGGGTCCCATGATGCTGTAATCCAAACCCTCTCTTCCCCGCCTCCCTCTGCGACATGCTTGGCCCCAACCTCGCCCTCCCCCCCCACTGCTCCCCAAAATCCCCAACTCCCCTTCCCCAGGACAGGTTCCCTAAAACTAGTCCCCATCCAAACTAATATAACCAAAACTGTGCACAAAGCAGTAGTGAGACGCGTGCTGGCCCTTTAGGACCCAAAGCCCCTCCCGGCTCTCCCCCCGTTCAGCAGCAGCAGAGGGGAACCCATCAAGAATGATCAAATGATGCTGCCCCTCCCTTCCTGCAGGCCCTGGGGCATGCAGCGATCAAATCGAAGGAAGTCCCCCAGCCTGCCTCTTCTAGTCGGTAGGTGACCCTTCAGCCAAAAAGGTCCGCCGTCTGCGGAGTGATCGCCGGCAGTTCAGTATCCGAGGGTACAGGCGGGCTTCCAGAGCAAGAAGACTCAGATTCATCCAATACTCTGTGTGGTGAAACAGCCTTCGGGCTGACCTCGCCCCGACTGATCACGGCCACCGCCTGCACCGCTCTGTCCCGCTCAAGACGGTAATCTGGCACCGAAGGCGCCCTCGGTGGGCTCAACCGTTCCGGGGAACCCTGTTCTACTTGGCTCGTAGCAGAACTCCTCCTGGATCTCGCCTGACACATCTCCAGCCATTGCCAGGCATCATGTGGGGTAGTGAAAAAGAGCGTGCCAGTGGAGTCCACTACTCGCAGGCGGGCTGGAAAGAGCATGGCATAGGGTATACTGAGTTGACGTAGCTTTCGTTTAAGAGCAATGAAGGAGGCCCGCTGTTTCTGGACCTCCCTAGTATAGTCCGTAAATATCATCACTTTGGAATTGTCTATTTGGAGCTGTTGTTTCCCCCTGGCCCGCTGCAAAAGATGATCCCTGTCCCGATAGTGCAACAATCTCACCACCATCGGGCGCGGGGGAGTGCCCGACGTAGGAGGCCGCGCCGGGACTCTATGGGCTCTTTCAAGGGCAAAGAAGGGGGACAGACCCTCCGGGGCCACCTCCGTCCGAAGCCACCCCTCCAGAAAGTGAACAGCATCATCTCCTTCCACCCGTTCCGGAACCCCCACTATGCGAAGGTTGTTCCTGCGGGACCGTCCCTCACTGTCCTCTGCCCGCAGCTCCAAGATCCGAACTTTGTCCTCCACCTGCTTTAGGGACCGCTGTAGGACGGTCACTGCGTCCGGCACTCCCTCCATCGATTTCTCCGTCGCTGACACTCTCTCTTTAAGCTTCCTGTGGTCATCCTTGAGTAGAGAGAGATCCACACCAATAGCGTCAATTTTCATCTCAAGGGCCTCCCTGGACGAGGTGATGGCCTGCATGATGTCTGCCAATGTGGGGCCTCCCGGGACTCCAGCACCCAAGCGCTCCGAGACCTCGTCCTCATCATCTGTCTGGTGCCCTGTCCCCTCCAACTGGAGGGCGGCGAATCCCTTCTTTTTGGACACTCGTCCCATCGCCACAGGTCACCCGCGGCCACAGGGCACCCTCAGCGCCACGGGATCACACCAGCAACAAGCTCGGCCACTCGCCGGGGCAACTCGTCTATCAACCAGGGACCCGCAATAAGGACAAGCAGTAATATCCAGCCGAGCGGGCAGGCTTCCCCAATAGCAGCAGCCCCCCCTTGGGACTCTCGGTCACTCCGACAGTTAGGGAAACCTCAGGGGCGACCCCCTGCGCTGTCACTCAGTCCGCTCGGGCAACACAACAGGTGCAAAGCGCCCCAAAGGCCAGAGCGCACTCACCCGTGGCCTTCAGCCCTCCAAGTTCTGTGAGCCGCCCTCTCCGACCAACAGTGTGCCCCACAGTCCGGCCACAGTCAGCCAGCGACCTGTTCCGCCGCACGTCCCCCGCAGGCCGCTCCCAGTCGCAATCAATGCCAGTGGGCGGCACCAGATCCCTCCACGATCCTCCAGGGGCCCAGGGAAAATGCAGACACTGCCCCTCCTCCAGGCGCCAAGCCGCGTAAGCTCCGCTGCCTAGTCGCCCATAAAGCCCCCTGTAGCCATCAGGGCCAATGCTCCGCTCGATTCCGTCACCAGCTGCGCAGTCCCATCAGCCGTGCACTCACCCACAGCAGGGGCCACTCCACACAGGTCAGCTCTCCAAGCCGGGGGCACCGATCTCTGCCTGCCGGACCCTCTCGCAGTCGAGTCCCTCTCCAGTTCACAGGGCCGCCATCTTAAGACCGCCAGCCAGCTCCAGGTCGCGGCGCTGTCTCCCGTCTGCACTCCGCCTCCGGGGGAAAGTATGGAGTCATCAGCCCTCCCACCGCGGGTAGGATCCAGGTCGCTCCAACTCACGGAGGCTTCTCCGTCAGGGCGCGGTCGCCATCTTGCGTCACCTCCGCCGGGAGTCGGGCAGAACAAACAATCGCGGCTCACTCCGCACCCCAGCCTCGGAAACCTTCGGCGGCTCTCCTGAAGGGGCAGCTAACATTCCGCCAGCAGATAAGCGATTAGAGGCCCCCCCAATTCAGCAGGATATACGGTAACGGCAGGAGGCCTCGGAGGAGCTCCGAGGTCCGCGACGTTCTACATTGGCGCCAAGCCACGCCCCTCATCATACTATATGTTTATGTGCATTTTTGTTCTTCTTTTGTTCCGTCTGTCTCATTCCTTTACAGGTTTTAATCAGCACAAGGAGGCAATAATTACCCTCCTTCACCGCACCTTAGCGCGTGTGACACTTAAACAAGTCAAGTACAACACACTTGATCTTCACGTAAACACTATCACATAGGTCCTGAAGAAAGCCAGCATACATAGTAGCCTGGTTGAAACATGTAGACCTGACCCTTTTAATATAGGATATTAAGAGACATTACCTCGACACATATCCGACTCCTGCACCATTTTTTAACACTGCCAGAGGGCGCACCATTAAAATAAATTCTTTAGTTATAAGGGACCCAATGGACAGTTTTTAAACTTCACCTTCACAGCACCACCCTGCACTTACACAACACCAGCTCCTCTGTAATTCAGGTGTCGAAGCACACCCGAGGTGCACTCGGCACCTTGGGTGGGACCCGATGATGAAGCATGCCACCAACTAGGTTGGTGGATGAGGGTTTTCATAAAAAACCAAATGGTTTTCCACACATAGACATTCTACTTTTGTGAGCCAGTTCTTCTTGATATCTCTAGCATTACTTTAGGGGAAGTGAACTAGCCCCCACCTTGACTCCTCTCTCTTTTTAGGTCTCGGCCTGCACCAGCGCTTGCGCTGGTCTGGCCGAGAGTTTTAGTAAGCGGGTTTTGGAAGTGCAAACACTGGCTTTCGGCTGGCGACCAGCTTGAGTTCACGATGGCGTGCACGCGCAGCTGGCATCTGGGTTTCCTATCTCTTCCTCATTTCCTCGTCATGGCTCATTAACTCTCTGGACTCTGATGTTTCAATCGCAGCAGCAGCTCACATTACCAACTCAGGGCCCTGGACTACAGTCACATGAAAAACAACAGCGATTAGCATTGAAATGCAAGATTTTTTTGTCTAGTTAGAAATATTGCTTCGGTGGATTGATTTCACCTTATATCGCTATTTGTTTTATATTGGGAGTCACAGCCTAATTACCAGTATTTTTGTCTCTCACTGTTTTAAAAAAAATATATTTATTCGCGCAAAGCACAAAGCTATATTTAAGGTTACTTTTTCTGCGCCACTTCTTCACTCTATTTAAACTCCACACCCCCACTCTTATTGTCTCTCTCCTTCTCTCTCTCTCCCCTCTCTAATTCTCTCTCTACTTAATTAACTCTCCCCTCTCTATCTTTTTTAGCCTTTCATTCTCTTTCACCCCTTTATCTGTTTCTCTTTCAAACTCCTTCATTCACTCTCTCTCCCCTTCTTTCTCTCTCTCTATCCCGCTCCATTCTTTATTCTATGTACACCCTTTCTCTCTCTTTCTCTCTCACCACCCTCTCTAATTGGGCATTATATCTTCACTCTATCTCTCACTCGGCAACACCACAGCATCACTCAGCGCAACCACAGCATCAATCAGAGCCAGCACAGCATCAATCAGAGCCAGCACAGCATCACTCAGCACCAACACAACATCTCTCAACGCCATCACAGCATCACTCAACGCCATCACAGCATCACTCAACGCAACCACAGCATCACTCAGCGCCACCACAACATCTCTCAACGCCATCACAGCATCACTCAACGCCATCACAGCATCACTCAACGCAACCACAGCATCACTCAGCGCCACCACAGCATCACTCAGCGCCACCACAGCATCGCTCAGCGCCACCACAGCATCGCTCAGCGCCACCACAGCATCGCTCAGCGCCGCCACAGCATCACTCAGCGCCGCAACAGCATCACTCAGCGCCAAGACAATATCACTCAGCACCACCACAGCATCACTCAGCGCCAAGACAATATCACTCAGCACCACCACAGCATCACTCAGCACCACAGCAGTATCACTCAGCAACACCTGAGTATCATTCAGCATCACCTCAGCATCGTCTCCGCAACAGTCACCACCACCACCACTACCACCTCAGCATCACTCAGCACCACCTCAACCTGCTCTCGGAATCTGGCATCTGTTGATTCTCCCCTAGCGTCTGGCCGCTGCTAGTGTTATAATACAGGTTCTAGTTCCCAACCTTCACCCTCCGATTGTTTATGCCCCCTCAAAAAAAAAGCTTTAACAAACAACCATTGCAATAGGCAGAAACAAGTTGCCAGCATTGCAAGAACAAAAGAAAACTGAGGAAATTTTTTATTGTAAATACTTTTTTAATATGGTCGTTCAGTTTTACATAATGCCTTCTTGGTCATATATAAAGTAACAAAAATGCTTCTGACACTTTTTTATTATAACTTTTCAGCATGCCGCACAGCAGCCACACTTCTCTACAGCACAGCTTGAAGACATTGGCAAAGTCAATAGCTCTGGCTAAACACTTATAAGGCCCCAAAGGCGAGACCTATTGGCTATGCCAATGCTTGTTTTGATTGCAATCATAGATTATATCCCTGATCTTAGACTCTGTACAAAATTACAACTATCTTGCGCTTGGCTAAAAGAGACTGGCCGCCCCTCGCTTCATTTACACAAAATGCGGTTGGAAGGAAAGATGGTCATACTGACCCTTTGCAAGCTATATGCTACCTTAGATAGCCCAACAACTACGGCAATTCGAAGGGTACTACGGGCCAAACTATTACTGTTAGTCAACTATGAGCAACAGGCATTCCTGGGAATGCTTGCAGAAGACCTGGAAAAAATACATTGCGCAGCGCACAAACAAATATTTCATCTGCCCGCCTGCACAAGAAATACCTTGATCCGCCTTGAATTCGACCTCATTCAACTAAAATTAGAAGGGTTGGCCTCCTTAGCAAAATACTTATACTTGGCAACAGCGGTCCCTGACAATTCCATGAAAGCTCTCATAAAAATCATCTTTGCAAAACCAAACAGTCCTTTGTCTGCTAAACATTCAATAGAAAAGGAACTACTGCAACTAGCCACCGAGAATTGGGATCCAAGTATAATTGACTACGCAACCATTAAATCATAAAAAAAAAAGCAATTGCGTTCTGTTTTTGTACTTTAGACACGGAATCCCTTGCAGTCATGGACTTTCATGAAACTTTATGTCTTCCACAAATTTCACAAATACCTAAGCCCCACCTCACACAGGTCGTGGGAAGACATGCGCTAAACCAGATCTTACCAGCAAATACATCTGCTTCCCATAAAAGAACTACATCCAACCTGGAAAGCCCTCACAGACATCACAGAGTGTCGCTTATGCAACTACAAAAGGGAGTCCTTGGCACACATATTGTTATGCTGTCCGCTTTGCAACAAGCCTGCCGAATCCACCTCAGACCTATACTTCTTCAACTGGGCACTCGCACAGTGAAGGACACCGTCTGCCAGCTCTACACCCTCGCCACAGGAAAAAATATGGCCAATTTTGGCAAATGTATACACCAAACATGCACACTTCTGAAAGACAAAATGGTTCAGGAAGAGGTCGAGTCCCATGACATTAGGAACAGCAGCTCTAGAGGACTACCCTTTCCTAGAGTATCCAATACTACTAATGGACAGTAATCATTTTTATTTTTCATTTCTTTTTTATCATAATGTCAGCACTTGCTGTTTACACATTTTCCCGCCGGCATGATTTTAAGATTGGCATTGCTCTAATTCTATCTTAAACTTGACCATCATCTTGTGTTATATTTTTTTTAATTGTATATTATAATCGTTTTAAGTAAACACACAATAAAAAAAATAATTCATACTAAAGGTCGATATATAAAAGCTATCTAAA
The DNA here is from genome assembly GCA_963921515.1 of Calotriton arnoldi. Classification (NCBI taxonomy): domain Eukaryota; kingdom Metazoa; phylum Chordata; class Amphibia; order Caudata; family Salamandridae; genus Calotriton; species Calotriton arnoldi. The sequence goes on from CAWUFW010009112.1 coordinate 403,352, forward strand.
AAAGGCAGCATGCCATAATGAAATGGAAAATAAAAAAAGTCTAAAACACTTTTTAAAATCATCCAAAAGCAGGCTTCCCTTTAAAATATTCATAAAAGCCATTAATAGTCATTATACTGTTTAAAACTCAAAGCACTCAGAAAGCCATGGTGCCGGGAAATGCAGAAAAATTATTGTTTTGAACCATTTTTGTTTAAAAACGGGCCAAATAGTTCCCACCACATGGAAAAGACAATTATTTATGTGTTCCGAGTGGTGGTCGCAACATTGCTGTTGCAGACAACCGTAGATGACGTTCCAAGGGCGCACCTCGAAGTATGTCTTTGGAGCAAAGGTGATTCCATCCAGGTCTCATAGCAGCAGCTGAGGGAGGGACTGCATCCTGTAGATGCATCGCAGAGCCGATATCCAGTTCAGTAGGAGCCAAAGAATCCCAGGGTGGCTCGAAGAATGCATTCATCAGCAATGGAATATGCTGGGGACAACAATACCCATGGGCCTTTAAGGTGTCCATCAGCACTTCAGTGTCCAGTAGCGCAACCGATTGTGATCCAAAGCATAGATCCAATAAGCATTCATGGCTGCAAAGCAGGCAGCGGAATACAGGTTGTACTCAGTGAAGCCAAAAAGGCCTGAAAGATAAGAACCAGTGCTCATTCAGTTCTTAAAGCCGAGGTGTGACGAAGCAGTGCATCATATGCTCACGGCATTGTAGCACAGCTAGTGCTGCCTCCATTCCGAGTTGAATTGGGATGTTCATTGCAGAGCAGAAAAATTTAAATCAGAATTCCCACCACAAGTAGCAGGACAAGCGGGAGACCTCCAAAAATGCTTCCCAACAGGGAGTGTATGACAGGTGGTATAATTCCTAAAATTGTCTCAAAGGTGCTAACCAGTCCAGAGCCAATCAATTTAAAAACATGCGCTATGACCTTAATATCAGACATATTAAAGATACCAGCTCCCCAAACTGCAACTGGAAGTAGCGCCTGTATCTCAGACGAGGACCATGCATCATGGAGATCTCAGGCTGATGTTAAGGCCACATCTTTTTGCTAGAGGTTTGTTTGAGATCAATAGAGGTGTCTGTGGAGGACATGCTACTGGTGAGCCTTTCATATGCTGGCAAATGTCACATTTTAGGACAAAGTTCTTGGTCTTTTTAGTTAGACCAGGCCACCAATAGCGCTGCTTCGGTAACGAGACTGTGGCAGTAATTCTTGTGTGTGCTGACCCTAGACCCTCATGTGCAGGTAGTATTAATCCCAATCTGTGATCAGTGTTTGATATAACTCTATCCTGGAATCTGAGCATACGGAATGCTGTGTGCATCTAACTTTTAGGAGTACTTGAGTGGAAAACCTTTTGGCAGGTGTGTGTTCTTGTGAGCCGCCTTGATGGCCACCATGATGTCTCTGTCTAATCTCGTGCTTGAACGAGTGATTGCAGCAATGGCAGCAGTGCGAACTGTTGCCTTAGTGGCTTCATCAGCCATAGAATACCCTGCAAAGTGAACTCCAACATGTTGATGACTCAATGTATAGCTAACATGAGCCTGTGCAAGCATTCTTTCAGCTTTGCCACTTTTTCCCAAAGCAGCTTCTGCTTGATTGTGCAACCCTTGGAATCTCAAAATCCATTTTGGCCCTAATAGTGAAGATATTCATTATAGGACTGGGCACAATAATACAAATCACACACTCTAAGTGTGGGGAATCCGTGATCCATACTTTATAATGCCAGAATTAGGGCTTTGAGTTCTGCCAGCTGTGCTGTACAATCCCCTAGGGACTGTGTGTGTGTTTTTTCAGGACAGAACTTTCCATCATGCATGCGCCCCTTTACGATTGCGTATGCTGCTGAATCTTGGAGTCGTGTCCCTACAGCAGGGTGAGCAGATCCATCAGTGTAAATGATGTAATCGTATAGATCTAGAGGCATTATTTTATTCAGCAGAGGATATTCTTGTTTGTACTGCAGGAATGCTTGTGTTTGTAATGTAGAATAAAAACTTAATCTACATCTGTTGCAGTGAGAGAATTAGCGCATTGAATCCATCTCGTATGTAAATTTTTAGCTTATGGAACGCTCGCTTTTGTAACAACCTCTAAGGTCAGTACCAGGGTTACGACAATTATGCATTTTCCCTGAGCTAGTGCTCATTCTCTCACTACAGCAGTCTGTACCACTGTGAGAATTTTCTCAGTGGGTGCAAAACGCATATCAGCATTTGTGTACAAATGTGATTTGTATGCAATAGGTACTGTGTCACCTTCATTGAAAGTGATATAGGTGTACCCATTTGGTCCAGTGACTGCACGGATCACCAGGTTGGTTGTGTTTACACATGTGTGTAAATGATTGGAAGCTATCATAACAGCTTGTACAGAACTTAAAATGTTTTTATGTTTCTGTGTCTAATGTGTGATTGAAAATGAGGTCTAATCAAGACGTAGAACGGTTTTACTCATTCTACGTAATCCAAGATGTATGTTATACCAAAATTTAAGAAACCAAGAATGGATTGTAGGCTTTTCAGAGTCTTCAGAGGTTGGACAATGCACATTTTTTTAAAAATGTGCTGCCAAACTTTTGCCTTCACTTGACAACTTGTATCCCAGAAACCGGACATTGAGATGGGCAATTTTTGATGTTTTGAAATTAAATTTGTAGCCCAGGTAAGCAAACCCCAGAATTATATGGTCTACTCTGTCCAAGTGTTCCATTAATTCATCGTCCGTCAGATAAATATAATCTACATAGGACAATGCCTCCTCATCAAAATTTTGAAGTAGCTCTGTTACCCTGGCTGAAAACAGCCCAGGGCTATTCTTATATCCTCCGCACAATGTGATTCATTATTGGAGCACTGTGTGCATTTTGTACTGCAAATGTGCGAGTGGATGTGTTCAAATGTCTGTAGTCTAAGATTAGATGGTATGAATTGTCCGGAATCATTACAGGAAACAAGGGATTATTCATTTAAGAGGTGCAACTTTCTATTACACCTTGGTATTCAACTTGGTCTAGGCTTTACCTAACATTTTTTTTAGCTTCATTCTTTATTGGATATTGCTCCTGGGGTTGAGGAACTAATTTCAATGGGAATTCATGATGAGGTGACTCATCATCCCACCCAACATGATAGCTAGCTCTAATGCCCACTCCTTGGCGTATGAATGTTTAATAGATTCTGGAACGAGGTCAGAGAAAGCAGATAAAGACACAGTTACCCCCATTCGGCACTCCATTACAAACTCAGGTGGCCAATCATTCTCAGCCGAAAGAATACCATAACCAGATGTCCGATTCTCCCAAAAGAGAGCCTTGACGTTCCTGGATATGTCCCCCTCCAATTGGAGTGTTATTTCGTATAAACGACGGGGGACACTAACCCTTGTATCAGGTGTTTCCACCATGATATGCTCACTCAGCACTACTACTGCCAGTTGATTATCTGGCGGTAGTAGTGCTGAGTGAGCATATCATGGTGGAAACACCTGATACAAGGGTTAGTGTCCAGCAAGCTATCATGACTTCTGCCGTGCTGTCCAGCATTGTCACTGCCCATTGCTCATTCAGAAGCAGAGTCCTCAGTAGCCTGGGCATGAATTATTTAAATCCCAGCTACCTTTTTCTTTTTCAATTGAGGTGTAGGAGTTTTTTGTTTGTCCTCTTTCTTAAGGATGTAGTCTGAAGTGCAATGTGTTTCCCTTTTTGTCTTCACACGCTCTTCCGATCTGAGCCCTGATGGTCCACCTCTCTCTGAACGTGTATCAGATGAATCCTGAAAGGAACGAGAGGAACATGTATCAGTATCCTGATACCTGTCAGGCTTTCTAATATTATCACTGTTTATCAGATTATATTTCGTCTCGGTGGCTTCCATTTGAGGAGACTCACCCCATGATTGTGACTTGTTTTGTTTACTATTTTGTTTATTGTCCCTTTTCTTCTTGGAAGAATCGGTTGCTTGCTTGGAGTTATCCTTTTCAGAATTGCTCTTAACCTGTGGTTTCCCAGGTTTGGCTCCCAAATTATCTCTACCTAGTGAAGCATAGGTTTCTTTGATAATTTTAGGCAATTCTCACTCCTGCTGTGCAGGAGTGAATTCCCTCAGGCATTGGTGTATAGCTAACGCTGCTGCTTCCCCCTTTATGTTACTTATCATAATGGGTGATGATGTGGCAAAATGGCCCATTAGTATCATCCCCAAGTCCAGGGCAGGTTTTGCCCTGTACTCATTCTGTACTTATTTCAGTACTTCAGGCAAGACAGCCAGTGAACGGGTACCACGAGCTCTGGTGTAAACAGCAGCGAAGACTGTACCCCAAGTGGCACAATCTTTCACCGGGGGAGCCATCCCAATTGGCAAGCAAATAGCTAATATTCTGTGTTTTTCATGTGGGCCCATATGGGGAAAAACTCCTTCAAGCTGATTTGTTTTTTGTGCTATTCAGAATGGAATTTGCTACCGAATGGTGGGAATCTTTCCCATTACGGCATTCAGCATTTGCGGGCTGATACCCATAGTAGCCAATTGTGGTTGGGCAGCCTGAGCAGTCCATGCAGGGTTAATTGTGAGTATTCTCATTATGAACTGTGTACAATTTCTGTAAATCTTTACTAGATCTCCGTATAGTGTGCTTAATTTTGCTGCATCTAAATTAGAAATATTAGGATGAGGTGTATAAGCAGCTAAGACCGGCCAAGTCACTCCTTTACAGAGCGGAACGAGTCTCACATTTTCTATGGTGTGTGGGAGGGCGCCTTTAAACCAATTTATGTGTTCTTGGTAAGTTAATGGAATTTCTATGTGCACATATGGAAAGTATTCATCTGGTGTTTCATCTTCAATGTATGTGTGAAACAATTTTGTGCAAGCATCCGCAGCCGGGAATGTAGCCCAAGAATAAACAACCTCTATTCTGAATGCTTCATGTGTCTCAACCATGAAGGTAACATCTCCACCTGTTGCCGGGAGACCATATTGTAGTATTTTCATAGTAACTGCATGTCTGCAATTCTTCTGTACCATTTGGAGTGACTACTTCTACTCCATTGCTATCTCCGTGTTCTGACATCATTTTTAAAGAAGAAGGAAATTATTAAATGAATTTGTATGGATAGGATATGCACAATTGGGGAATATTTTATCTTACAAGTTTGAATAACCTACAGTCAATACATAGGGTATACCTACTCAGCCGAGGCAGATTTCCCTACCACCACAGACGACTCCGGTTCGGAGGTGAGTAGGGGTCTCTGAGAAAAGCACAACTGAACTACTCAGATAGACAGTTAAATAAGAATCCAACCAAAGGTGGCAGCACCATGTCATGTAGTTCCTACTAATCCATAAGATCTGCGCATTTGTTGAACAATATAAACCTTGGGTGAGGTGCCTAGACTGATTCCAAACACCCCCGCAGGATATGTTGGCCTAGAGACCAGCTAGCTCACAGTGCCACCATGATCCCCCCTAACCCTACCAGAGAGCGAATGGTTTCTGAAAACCACTGAACATGACAACCCTGAGCCCTCAGGGATCATGGTAACAGATCAGGACCTTTCGCTCAGTCACTCGTGCTTACTTGTGCTCAGAGAAATATACAGAGAATACACAGTGGGACATTTTCAATATGCTTATTGAACCAATGTTATTCTTGTCATGATAATCCGTAGACAGAAGCAGATGAAAGTGATTACAAGCATCAAAAGAGTAAATAGTAGATTCAGTTCTACTATGGTGCGAAAACAGTCATATAATCAGGCATATAGAACAAGGTAGTAATCAGGCGTACTCCTACTATTCAAACCCTACTCTGTGTGTACCTAGAGTGTGTATAGGTGTGAAGCCAAGAATCCACTCAAGGGAGGATCCAACCCCACTACCTGGCAGGAGAGAATGTAGGACCCTGTCTTGGTCATGAACTGGACACCCCTCATGAGATGTCAGACCGCTGCGTGGTGAAGTCTCAGCATGTAGGCACTCTTGGTGTCAGCTGAAGTGTTCCTCCATGAATCTCTTGGGATGCTCATTATTTTTAATAGAAAGCATCCTTGTGGTGTATGTATAGATTAGTAATGTTATGGATATGTAGATAGCCCTGTCGCCCCGTGGATGAAGATAGATTGACACTTGTACATCGTGCGTAAAAAGGCCTTGTAATGGTGTTCCAGGCATCATGATAATGTTAAGCGAAGCTAGAGGTGTAAACAGAAGTCGTTTCAGAGGAACTAATCCAACATTGTCATGCACGCGAATATGTGCAAAAGGTCTCAGCAGAAATGTTATTGTTCAAAATTAGGACAATGTAAGAAAATGTGTAGCTTTGTTACTTGGGCCTAACCCGGGCACATAACAGTAGCAGCCTCTTTTAATGGATAATGTGCTGAACGATTTTTGCCATTCTGGTAGAAGCATTGGGCAAGCACATATAATATGGTCAAAGTTTCTTGTTTATAGCCACACAGGCGGCAGCAATTAGATCAATGTTTGTCTGCTGACCATGCGACAAAAAATTCTTTTAATGGAATACATTAAACTACTAATACTTTGTTGCTTGCTCTGGACAAGGATAATTTAGAAGAGAGTTTTAGGAGTGTTTCTTTACGCTCAGTGCCTCAATGTCCCTTTGGAAGGATTGGGCTTTTACTTGTTTTAGGCACTAGTTTAACATTTCCCAGACTTTTGAAGAGTTCTTGCAAATATAAAGTGTTCAGTGTATTAATAATTTGTCCAAGAGGCATATTTAAAGGAGCTTGATGAGAAACCATGGGAGATGATGGCTTTAAAAGGGTTTCCTTGGAGTGTCATATTGTGTAACTTCTGGCTAAGAGGTGATGCCACATCTTAGTGATGGGTGCTGAAAATAAAATTCTAGACTGATATGCAATTGGCTAGTAGAACTGGGTAAGTGAAAAATGTGCCTAACTAGATTGCACTTTTGTTGAAATGGCCCTTTTTGCAGGGTTACCCCAAACTTTTTGCCTTCCTCCTCCTTTTTTTCTGACCCCCTTTTTGTTGGCTTTAGGACTCAGAGTACATCACCACTGCTAACCAGTACTAAAGTGCATGTGCTCTCTTCTCTAAACATGGTATAACTGGTTTACACCTGTTTGGCATATTTAGTTTACTTGTAAGTCCTTTGTAAAGTGGTATACCATATACACAGCGCCTGTAAATTAAATGCTACTAGCGGACCTGCAGCACTGATTGTGCCAACCAGACAAGTAGCCTTTCAAACCTGTCTAGGGCCTAGCATTGCAGGGCCTGTGTGTGCAGTTTACTGCCACATTGACTTGACATTTAAAACCACTTGCCAAGCCTTAAACTCCCCTTTTATTACACATGTCACCCCTAAGGTAGGCCTTAACTAACCCTAAGGGCAGCATGCTATGTAACTTAAAGGCAGGACATGTGCGTTTAAGTTTTACCTCTCCTGGTAGTGACAAACGGCTAAATTCATGTTTCACTACTGTAAGGTCTACTCCTCTCATAGGCTAGCAATGGGAATTCCTTAAAACATTTTAAAGCTGTAATTCCTGATTAGAAAGGAGCAGCTAAGTCATGTTTCATATCTTTGGAATGGTAATGATAAATACTCTTTAGTGGTAAAGTTGGATTTGACATCACTATTTTAGAAATGCCACTTTTAGAAAGTGGACATTTCTCTGCTCTACATTTTGCTCTGAATACCTGCAGCCTGTTTCCAATACACGCGTGGCCTGGGGGACAGCTATACTGTGTGCATTCCCTCTAGACAGCCACAAACACCGGAAGGGCTGAGTGTGACAGAGGACTCATCTGAATGGGCAGGCTGGGGGAGAGGTGGCTCATATTTACATCTGAATAGGCTGTGTCCTGTCCTCACACAAAAGGTTGTTACCCCCACAGACAGCATGTCAGACAAGGCTGGGTTGAAAGGGATTCTGGTGCAATTCAGAGAGTTCCTTTGAAGTCACCCCCTACATCAAAGGCACTTTAGTCTATAAGTACTAGGGCTCTGACCCTACCAAATCAGTACACTAGTGGACCTGGGAAGAACTATGCTGGAGTAAAGACAGCTGTGCTGTAAGGATTGCCTCTTTGCTGTGACTGGCGTTTCTGAGGAATTGCTTCTCTGCTTTGCTGAGCTGCCCTGCTGCCTGCTGATCTCTGCCCTGTTGAGGACAGGACTGGACCCATCACGCTTTATCCCAGAGTGACTACAAGGGCTTGCTGGCTTGTCTCATGTTTTCTGAAGTCTCAGGGACACAGAATACTTTCAGCAATCCTGATGATGCTTCTGGACCATCTGTTAGCCCTACCCTTACCTTAAGTGCCCCCTCCAGTCCTGGACCATCGGAGTGGGTTTTGAAGCTGATTTCTGCAAAAACTAAAGCATTACCTCAACTGTGTGAGAATTTCTGCCACATCACCCTTTGACACTGATGCAGAGGCTGCTCAACAAGGAAGAATACACAGCCTGTGCAGCTCAAGGATGACGCTCTGCGTGGCTTGATAATGATGCATTGCGTTCACTTCAACGAAGATCAACGCCGACGTGAGACCCCCTTTGCGCGGCTCGACGATGACGATGACGCAGTAGACTCTTGACATCAACAAAAGTGCTGTCCAGTGTATTCCGTCAGCGGGACCTGTCTGGGTCTGGGTCTGGGTCTGGGTCCTGTAGCCAGCAATAGAGGCCAGCATGCCCTCTATTGCTGTTGGCCTGAGCTTTAAATTTGCACTGGTCCCTCACGATCTCAAGTTCCCTTTTGAACACTAGTGACTTCTGAGCACTGTTTTCATATTTAACCTTTAAAAATTCATATCTCGACTTCTACGTATTGGAGTTTTGTCATTATGGTCTTGATTTACTCAGATAAATATTCTCTAGTCTTCTAAATCTGTGTGGAGTCTTTTTGTGGGGTTTTCATTGAGTTACTGTATTTTAAGTGTTGCACAAATACTTTGCACATTGCCTCTTCAGTTAAGCCTGACTAATCTGTGCCAAGCTGCAACAGGGTGAGCACAAGTTAAATTAGGGTCTGTATCTGGCTTACCCTGACTAGAGTGGTGGTCTCTAATTGGACAGGATGCAAAGCTCTGCCAAATACAGACCCCATTTCTAACAACTGTATTCTATTTAGCCCAGGGTCCATGCTTCCCAAGAAAAGTGAGCAAACCTTAGTCAATAGGAGAATGCAATTTTGCTTGGATAATGAAAGTAGAGGTTTATTTGAGGGAGCTTACAAATTGTTATAGCGGTGATATAAAATAAGTCACAGAAGCAGATTTAATAGACCCAGAGCCTAAATCGTCAATCCACACTCGGAGGTGGCAGTATTTCCTCACCATCCCTTTCCGCATGCATATGGACACTTCGTACCGCCGCTACACAGACCTAAATATTCTCCATGAGACTCACGAGCCAGCACCTTCTCAGGGCCAATTTAACACGGCCCAATCCTATTTTCTGACTACTTTGCATGCAGTAGGACTACCTGCGCCTCTTCCACGTGAGCAATTTACGCTCCTCCTAATCACGGCTCTTAATTACCAGGCATGAGTTACCAACCACAATGCACCCGCACTATTGGCTTCCCTTAGCCATAGAAGCATGATTCTGTGAGCCTTGTTACTTCCCAACAGACCTCGCCTAACCTTGCTTCTTTTTCTTTTTCCTTGTTCCCTTTTTCCCCTTTTTTTCCCCTCCCACCTCTCTTGCCTACCAGGCACTCTCAGGCATCTATAATACCTTTTGTCCTGATGATGATCCCCCTACCTTTCGGCAGGGATCGAAACGTCGTCGGCACCCATACTGTGACTCCGAATGTATAACAAATGATACGGAGCCCGAGTTGTCCTTTCTTATTGTGACTGCCTAGAAATTGTATTGCTAATGTCACTTTTATAAGTGAATGCCTGAGGTCTGGAAATCTGTTGATTTCCATCCCCTGCTACTTTACCCACTAGATTGTTAATGTACTGCTTTTTCTTATATATGTTGAATAAACACAAACTTTTCCATTTGGATAAATCAACACAGCACTGATTTATGGTTCTGAGTTTTTTTAAGGAGGAAGATAGTGCAGTCTGAGTTTCAAAAGCGCAGCAATATGAAGTGGCATGGCCTGAGAACCAAGACTGAGTTTTAGACTTGAACAGCATGCTTGAAAGACCAGTAGGGCCTGGTGGCGGTCAGATTTTGAAGATTTAATAATATTCTGAATTAAGCTGTGGTCAGTGGAGGCTACCATGTACATTAAAAAAGGACAATGCCACACTGTAACTTTGTGTGTATGCAATATTTGAATGTGAGCAACCAAGCTTGCTCAGGAATGGAACTGCCCAACTCGATGGAGTAATGGAATTCAAGGCTATTTATAAATTTCCAAAACGTCCTTGTGGATCCTGACCTGCTGATTTGTGTTATGTGTTTGCCATCAATCCTCTGAGTGGCCCCTCTTTTCTTCCCAAACCTGCTGTAATTATACTACTGCTTTTGAACTGCACCGCTGACTAGAAGAAATTGGCTGTGATTAACTCTCAAAATGCCCATGTTAAGTCTAGAGTTTATCATTTGGTCCTGTGAGAAACTGAGTTGTTGGTTGAGTGGGGTGCTAACTCTGCTCAAGCATCAGTCGCAATCACTATCAGGGTGTTTCACAAAAGTTACTAAATTAATCTATGCTTAATCCTCTGGTAGCCTGCCACAAAAGCAGTCAGGCTTACCTGACAGACAATGTGTAAAGTATTTATTCAGTACACAAACAGTAATAAAGTGAAAACACAACAAAAGAAAAATGGCACACCAATTTAGGAAAATAGAGTAAATTCTAATACATTATTTAAAATCCAAGATGACAAAACTCTGATCAGGCAAACCGGAGAATGGCAACTTTAAATATTTAAGATAAGTATAGTGTCTAAAAGCCAAAAGCGCCCCTCACGGTTATCTGGTTGTGTGAAACAGGGTGTAAGTCACATGCGCAGGCTGGCTGCGTTGGAGCGCAGGTGGGATACAGGGACCAGGTTAGCTCTGCTGAAAGAGTCACCTTCAAAATCTAGCGCAATTAATCCAGTTCACGGTGGAGGAGGCCATGAGGTACAAGCCAATGGTCGTTGTTGTAGCTCAAAGAGCAAGCAGGTGTGCGTGGATGGTCATTGTTGTAGTATGAAGAGCAGGCCGGGCATTGCGGACGGTCAAGACTGTAGTGCGGAGATCCTGTTAAGCGTCACGACCGGGCTACCGATGAAGTAGCGAGAAGCGCAGATCTCACGTTACCAGAGGTCGCTGGCAGTCACAGCGTCTGCAAAGAGTCAAGTTCTCCGGAGTTTCGCACTGGTGGATTGCATCAGCTGGAAGATCTTAGTGCATACAGGCCTGTTCCTGGTTGCGAAGAGCTCAAGACCTCAGGATTTCTCTTTTGCTTGGGGAGAGAGAGCTAATCTGATGCAACACCAAGGGTCACCTCTTGGGGATCAGGATTTCATTCCAGCAGAGACCAGTATGACTCAGGCAGGTCCAGTTGTAGGTCCAGGCAGCAGGTCAATTGGACAGAGGCAGGGAAGCAACTGGAGCGTGTTATGCCCCTGTAGCTCAGACAGGAGGTCAGTCTGATGACCCTTGGAGCTATTTCTGCCTGGGATGAAGGGTGCATGTCCAGTCTTCCTTCTCAGCAAGAAGGCAGCAGGCAGAAAGGCAGCAGAGTAACAGGGCAGCGGGTTTGCAGTCCTTCTGGCAGTAGAGAAGCAGAGCAGCATCACAGTCCTTCTGTAGTATCTACAGGTGCAGAGGTGTACTGAACAGTGGGTCTGATGGTCCTATTTTTATTCTTGGTGCCTTCTTTGAAGTAAGAATGTTTCTTAGAGAACTCCCTTTGAAGTGCTTGAAGTTTCCTGCTTCTCCTGCCCGGACACATGGCTGTCTGCATGAACACTGCAAGGGTGACACGTTATTTGTGTGAATGTAGAGAGCTCAGCCTATTCAGCTGCAAGTGGGGCAGTGTCTAGCTCCTCCCCCATCATGCCAGTTGATAGCCCATCCAAGCACATCAAATCCCCCTATTGAGTGGCTGTCAAGGAGGAATAAACAAAGTCCAACTGCCAACTACATCCAGTCATGTGACCCAGGAACAGGCTGCAGGCACCAAATAATTAGGGCAGGTAAATGCCAACTTTCTAAAAGTCGCATTTTCAAAATTGAAACTTAAAATCTGACTTTACCATTAACAAGGGTTTTAAATGACAATTTATCAGACACCAAACATGACATGTTTACCTGTTCCCAATCAAAAACTAACACTCATTAAATGTGATAAGACAATGGAATGTTATCCTATGGGAGAGGTAGGCCTCAAAGTAGTGAAAAAATTAATTTCGGAGGTTTTCGCTACCAGAACATGTAAAACTTAAAAGTCCATGTCCAGCCTTTTAATTATAATGCACACTGCCCTATGGACTACATAGAGCGTACTTTTTAAAAAAGTTTTCAAGATGCATTTTATTTGGGAGTTGATGCAATATAATCAAATATTGTACCATCATGTAAAACAATGAAATTATTAGAGTACCATAATAAGAAAAAGAGTGTAGGGGAAAGAAAGAAGAATACAGGGAAAGAAAAGAGATATAACTACAACTATATCATATAAAAAATTACATAAATACAATATCATTGCTAGAAGTAACAAAAACTGTACACCAATGATAACATAGTAAGAAAAAATAGTATATACATCAACTGTGTGTAACATTAGTAAAGAGTCAAAGAGGCTTGGCTACCTCTTCAGTCAGAGGATTATGCAAATTGGTGAGTTTTGCAGTAGAGTCTAGAAAAGTGGTAAAAAGAAACCAAAGAATATCTCTTTTAAAAGTGAAAGAAATCGGGTTGATATATGCTCTATCGAGTCAGTGATTATAGCAGACACCACACCACCAGGAATGGAAAGATATATTGAAAGAATCTTTCCAGGCTTTAGTAATCATCTGAAAGGCAACTGCAAAAAGTAAATTTAACAGAAAGAGAAGGCTAATCATCTGAGACACTACCTAGAAGTATATTTTTTAAATTAAAGGGAATTTGAGTGTGAAAAATAACATTTGTCTGTTTCCAAACTTTCAACCAAATTTGATAAGTAGAAGGACAATTGAATACCATATGTTTTAGGTCAGAGAAAATGGCATTGCATGATCAACAAGAAGAAGAGTTGTTAGAACTTATGGTGTGTAAAGTGGCTGGGGTAATCAAAAGTCTATTGTAAATTAAAAATAAAGTTTGAGTGGCATTAGCTGTCCTAGAGGATTTTCGTAATTTAAGCCAAATCTTGTTCCACAACCGAATTGAAAAAGAGATGTCCAAATCACGTTCCCACTGCAATTCTGCATTTTATTATAAATTTGGGTTGTCGATAGAAAGGGTAATAATGATGTAACTAATTAAGGGATAGAAGTGCTGGAGATGGTATTGTGTGGAAGTTGTTGATTCGTATAAATCGCAGCGATTAATGACATATTTAGCATAATATGAGGGAGGATAGGAAAAACCTGCTTGAACTTGTGCAAAGGGAAGGCAAGAATCATTATTGAGTTGATGCACCCATTGCAGACTTTTCTTATTCCAGGACTTCCAAAAACAGTGTTATTGTTTATTTTAACATGTTTATTATGCTATATTGAGGAGTGAAGATATTGTTCTCTGACTGAATGAAAGGAGATGGAAATAGAGCGTAGGCATTTTTGAGACTAGGAAGGGACATAGAGGTTTCTGGGTAAAAGTCAAAACATTTCAAAAAGAAAAAAGGATGAAGAAAAAAGTTCTCAATATCTGCCCTTAAGGGAGGTGAGATAGAGTTGTTTTTGGGCAGAGAAAAGTAAGCTTGTTTGAGAAAAATGGTGTATGATAAGAATGAAAGTCAGGAAAATTGACACCACCCAAAATGTTCAGGACGTTTAAGTTTTTGAAGGGGCATGCAGGATTTTTTGCTATTCTAAAAAAAGGCTGAAAGGATGGAATAGATTAAATAGTATGATGGGAACCAACATCATCTTGAGCGTATCTAGTCGTCCCCACCAAGATAAAAACAAAGGATTCCATTCAGAGGTAAGAGATGATAGAGTTGTGAGAACCGTTTTCTTATTTTTATTGAGGCAGTCAACCAAAGACCAGGGTATTTGATCATATCTTGATTCCAATGGAAATGAGAAGAAATTAAATCTGCACAGAAACACAACTTATTAAGTGGGAGTATTTAACATTTATCCTCATTGAGATTGTATACTGAACGAGAACCAAAATTTGTGACTTCCATTAAAAAGGATGATAAAGAGGTTTGTGGATGTGACATGAAAGGAGAATATAATCAGCATACACCGAGAATTTTAACTGTTTGTCTCTCCTGGAATACATGGCTATCCGAATTCATACAAATTTCAGACAAGAAGGGTTCTAGGGCAAGAATGAACAGTAAAAGAGAAAAAGGGAAGGCTTGATGAATACCTCGATTAAGTGAGAAAAATGAGGCTATGAGACCATTGACAAAAATAGAGTCTTTTGGAGATGAATATAATAGAGAAACTAGGTTAATGAAGTTTGGACGGAAACCAAACGGAGAAAGAGTGGAAAAATAAACAGTCAATTGACATGATCAAACACTTTTTCAGCATTTAAAGCAATAGCTGCCAGCGAGTGTTTACAAAATCAGAACTTACTCAAAATGTTAAACAATAGTCTAGTATTATCAGATATGTGTTTCCCTTTAATGAAGCCAGATTGTTCCCGTCCATTAAACTTAGGGAGTAAAGGGCCAAGACGTAAGGCAAGAATCTTAGCAAACGCTTTATAGTCTGAATTAACAAGAGAAATTGGTCTGGAGTTTTTGCATAGTTTTGGGTCTTTATGATTTTGGGGGGATAAGACAAATTTAGGCATCTTGAAAGGAACATCCGACAGAATTAGAAGATACAAAATAAAATAATAAGCAAGAAGTTTCCCTGCTTTATTTTGGCCTCCGTGGTACTTTGCTCCGGATTTAGGGAGATATGAGGTAACATCCTATGTTGAGATTTTATTGAAAGCTAACTTGGTTTGAATAAATTCATCCAAACATGTTTTAGACTTGTACGGCAGGATTGCAAAGTCTCCAAGTATCAATGAGAGATCTCTGTTTTATTGTGTAAGTAATTTGTAAATGCATGTACAAGGGTGTAAATTTAGTTTTGGAATTGCGATTAATAAAGAGATCTATGACAATGTTACAGTCACTGCCAAAAATTAAATAGTTGTCGGTAGGTGTCAATTCAGATAACATATCAGGCCAAAAATATCTTTCTAAATGCGTGGGAGCAGAAATATTAAAAATTGTCAAAGGTATTTTATTGATAGTTATTGAAACAGAAACCCATCTGCCCACCCAATCAGAGTTTTGCGAAATGAGTTGAATATCTAAAGATTTATTGCAAAGTATGGCCACTCAATTATGTTTTCTCATACACTGGAAGAAAAACATGACCAACCCAATGCCTTTGAAATTTGTTAGCTTCTTTCTCTGATATATGTGTTTCTTGTGACAAAACAATGTCATTTCTCAGTTTGGACAGGTGTGTCAATACCCTTTCTCATTTTATAGAAGATCCCAAACCTTTAATATTCCATTAAATCATTCTTAAAGTCATATTAGATGAAGGTAGAAGCATATAACATAGTGTAGATGGCATGAGCAATCAATAACCAATAACAATGCACATGTGACTAATTATGTGAAAAAGAAAGCAATGTCTAGGGGGCATAAAAGAGTAAGATAAAATTAGGGGGGTTCAATGAGGGAAGAGAGACAGAAAAATCAAACTAAAGAAAGAAAACAGGAAAAAGAAGAAAGAAGAAAGAGGAGACAAGAGACAAGAGACAGAAACATATATGAGAAAATAACAAAAAAGATATGCCTATATAACAAATAGTTCAGGGTGGTGGGCCACATAAGGGGGATGACACAACCGGAAACCAGAGCCGCCGATAGTGGCGGAGACCAGACCACACGAAATGGTAATGGTGTATTCCTCAAAACATGGGAAGGATGACTAAAGGGGGAGAATATCGATGTATTAATGGAAATAGAAACAAAACAATGGGAGATATAAAACAAGGTACAAACCATTTAGTTGATAGGGTATACCAAATTAGGTTGGCAGAAAGATTGAAACAGAGAATATATAAAAGCAATAAAATTAAGTGGTGATAAATTTTGAAGTCTCCTTTGCTTCTCTTTCACAGCTATCAGTAAACCTTTGCAAAAGAGAAGGATACTCATATGTCATAGTTTTGTTGTTATACATGACTTTGAACAAACAGGGATGAGAAAAAGACCAAATCTGGCATTGAGGGAATGGAGCTGGTTGCATATCAAGATTTTTCTTCCGTCTGTCAGCTGTAGATTTGGAAAAGTCTTGAGCAAAGAGTAAGTTGAATCCAGACCATGAAATACGCCTTTTAGCTTTAGCTGTCCTGATGACTTTAAGGAGGTCAACATATTCTACAGTTTCAAGAATAGGTTTATTTGAAAATAGCAATCAAATAACAATACTTCGTACAGATAGTGAATAAAAATTTCATAAATACAAGAAAGGAAATAAGGGATACTAATAATACATAATTACATTTGAGGCAATAGAGAAAATACATTAAGAAATATGCATACCTGAAAAGTAAAGGGGTCTGGTTCATATTAAACTTAATACAGTACAAAAGGAGAGTACAATACTAATCAAATGTATTATCATATATCTATTGCTGGAATGAGATATTGAGCAGAATCAGTTCAATATATAGGAAGTCAAGGAGGCTTAGCAGCCTCTTGTAATGAAGGTCGGGGTGCAAAGGACTTTTTTGCACTATCAGCCAAAAATTGTGTGATAGGAGACCATAGTTGCAATCGTTTTTATAGCAAGTGATATTGGATGTACAAGAGTCGTGTCTAATCTATGATTATGGCAAATGGCGTACCACCAAGCGAGACATGATAATTTAGAAGCGTCCTTCCAATTTTTTGGTATCTGTTGAAATGCGACTGCTAACAGCAAATCTAAGATTTGCGTCTGCGATTGTCTTCTTTTCCAATCAGTGGATAAGCTTCCTAAGATAATATTAGTGAAGGAAAGGGGGGCTGTAGTATTGAGTATAATGTTAATTTGAGACCAAACCTGTTCCCAAAACTTAAATACATATGGGCATGTGAATAACATATGTTTTAAATCAGCAATGTCATGAGTGCATGTCCAGCATGTACTGGGAGTTGTATTGTGTATCCTGTGTAAATGTGCAGGTGTAAGAAGCAGGCTGTTATAAATAAAGAAAATAGTTTGTGTGGTGCTTGCAGCTCTGAATGATTTCCTGATTTTTATCCATATTCTATTCCATAGGGAGCTGGGCCAATCAATGCCCAAATCAGCCTCCCAAGAGAGTTCTACTTTGGATTTGTCCCTATTTAAGGGAGATTGTATTAAACAAGAGTAAATGGTAGAGGCTTTAGGGTGTGCACGTAGGAGGCTGTTCCAAGTGCCATCAATCTGGGAAGGTGAAGAAAGCGCATGTGAAAACTTAGCACAGGTTTCAAGTAGCGCAGTTCGCAGAATGGAACATTTATGCTGAAAGAAAGCTGGCAAGTGATAAAGGGCACGTGCCTGTGGGAATTGAAGAGGTGTGCCTTGTTCAAATAACTGATGTATCCAAATTAAACCTTTATTTCTCCATACCTTCTAGTATATAGGTTTATTTTTAACAAGTATAAATTTGTTATGCCAAATTGTGGATTTGAGAAAAGTGTTGAAATCATATGGAATTAGATGAAGAATAGTTTGTAATATTTTACATGAGTGTTTGATTACTGGTATGTGATTTTTTTGCGGTTTGCGCGTGAATGAAAGATATTCCTGAAATGAGAAGGGTGCTATGAATGAAGTCTCGAGATCAACCCATAATGGGCTATCTGATGTTTGATCAGATATCCAATTTGATAGTTGCTTCAGTTGAAAAGCTCTATGATAGTTAGAAAAATGGGGAAAATTTACACCTCCTTCTGATTTTGGTCGTGTCAGTTACTGTAACGCCATTCTTGGTTTTTTATTATTCCATAAAAATGATGTTAGTATGGAATTGATCTTATGATAAAATTTAGCCAGTAAAGATATTGGTATATTAGAAATGATGTAAAGTATTATAGGGGTAAGCATCATCTTAATGGTGTCTAAGCGTCCCCACCAAGAGAGATGAAGCGGGTGCCATCTTGCGGTGAGCGTTTTTAATTTATCTATGCATTTATCCAAATTTAGAAAGATGGATGCCATTATAGAGGGAGAAAACCATAATCCAAGGTACTTTATGTGTTTAGAATTCCATACAAAATTGGAAATCTGAAAATCTTCTTTAAAAGTATATTTGGTTAAGGGCATTACCTCACATTTTTCATTATTTAGTTTGTACCCAGATACCAAACCATAAGTGTCGACCTCCCGTATAAATGTGGGAAGTGAGGATTGTGGTTGAGAGAGGAACACTAATATGCCATCCGCATATGCTGCTAATTTAATCTGTTGGGACTCAGATGTAAATCCCATTATAGAATGGTTTTGGCGAATTCTAGACAGAAAAGGTTCTAACTCTAAGTTGAAAAGAAAAGGGGACAGAGGACAGCCTTGACGTACCCCTCTGTTAAGAGTAAAGTAGGAAGATACAAGACTATTAGTAGAGATAGCCGCCTTGGGCTCTGAGTAGATTAAAGCAATTAAGGAGATAATTTTCGGGCCGAATCCAAACCATTTAAGGGTGTGAAAGAGAAAAGGCCAAGAGACTCTATCGAAGGCCTTCTCTGCATCAAGGGCAATTGCTGCTAATGGATCTAAGTGATGAGATGTTCTGGATAAGATGTCGAGAAACAGTCTCGTGTTGTCTGTGATATTACGCCCTCTGACAAAGCCTGACTGTTCCTTGTCAAGCAACAAAGGAAGATGTGGTTACAACCGTATAGCTAGTGCTTTTGAATTTTTTTTATAATCCACATTAACTAGTGAAATGGGGCTGCAGTTCTTGCAATATCTGGAATCCTTCCATCTTTCGGTATTAGGCATATCAGGGCCTCCAGAAATGAACCCGATGACCTGCGAGAAGAAGTGAAGGAGGAAATGAGAGTGTGCAAGTATGGAATGAGCAGTTGGGCAAAATGTAAGAAAAATTCAATTGTGAATCCATCGGGACCCGGAGCTTTATCTTTTTTTTTTTTTTAACAGATTTTTTTATTAGTTGCAAACTTCAAATAATCACAAACAATAGTATACATTTCAACCGTATCACATCAGGTGCATGTTATTTAACAGTAAGTACTTAGTCAGTCAATCATTTCAGGTACATATTTGTTGTTCCTTGACAGTTCCATTTCTACAGACAGGGATACACATAAGTCCCCTCGATATGCGTTCCACCCACTCCATTTTTATCCCATTTCTTGGGACACCCTCTAGATTTATACACTTCTTTTTCTGCAATCATACATTTGTCTAATTCGGCAGCCCAAATCTTTGTCGATGGTCTTTCCATTACCCCCCACTTCATTGCTATTGCTCTTTTCACCAGAGTGTACCCCAAAGTAGCCAGTTGCTGTTCCACCTCCGTTAGATCAGTCGCTTCCCACATGTTAAGAAGCCCCAATGGTGGTGTAAGGTTGATCTCTTTCCCTATTGCGTCCTGCATGCGCGTCGTTGCCCTCTCCCATATGGGTCGTATGAACGGACAATCCCATATTGTATGATAAAAGGTTGCCTCTTGGTGACATCCGTGCAGACATAGTGTGTCCTTTCTAGTTCCTATTTTCGCTAAGGTAATCCTGGTGAGGTACGTTGAATGCAGGATTTTTAATTGAATCAAGCGAAAGTGAAGTGCGATAGCTGCCTCTCTCGGGGACATCAGCGCAGTTTGCCAGTCATCGTCTTCGATGTCTCCTATGTCGGTTTGCCACCTACTTCGGAGAGCCTGAAAGGGGTCAGGTAAATTTTGCATAGTTTGCGGTATGTTAATGATATGGCTTTATCTGGGATCGATTCAGAGAGCAACCGGTCCTCCAGTGGGGATGAGTACGGTATATTTCCGATATCTGGTAGTGCTGCTGTCAGGGCATGGCTGATCTGCAAATATCGAAATGTCTCCCCCTGAGCTAATTCATATGTCTCCTGTAATTCATAGAATGTGAGTATTTTACCTTTCTTAACTAGATGGCCTACGGTGGAGATTCTGATTGTGTCCCATTTATCAAATCCCGGTTGATAACACAGAAGTCCAAATTTCCGGGTGGATCACAATGGCGTGGCCTGAGTCATTACCTCAGTCCAGCCTAGACGTTTAGTCGCCTGATGCCAAATTTCCACCGTTCGTGCCGTAGGGCCCAGGTACCTCCCATTCCGGAGCTTCGTTTATAGAGCTCCTAGGCATCCCTCTCTACCCATCTGATATCTGTCTAACATGTAGGCAGGGTCTATCGGAGAGCGGTACATCCAGTGATTTACCACCACCAGCTGTGAGGCCCAATAGTAAAGGCGTATATCCGGGAGTGCAATCCCCCCGTCGTACCACCCTTTCGTCAATTTATGCAGAGCTATGCGAGGCGCTCCACCATTCCACAATAACGATCGGACCTCACTTTCGATGCTGTTAAAATAGGAGTCAGAAATCTTGTAGGGGCAATTTTGGAGGATATATAAAAAACACGGGAGAGCCAGCATCTTAAACAGGGCCGCTCGGCCCAGCAGAGAGAGCGGCAGAGATCTCCAGTGTTTGATATCATTTCGGAGTCTCTCTAGGGGGACGGCTAAGTTTTTGTCATGGAAGAGTTGGGGGTCTGGGGTGATAAAGATCCCCAGGTAGCGGAATCCATCAAGGGCCACTTCCACCTCGCATCCCCGGGGAAGCCTAGGAACAGGACCCTGAAGAACAAACAGCACTGATTTAGTCCAGTTAATGGCATAGCCGGAGTACTTGCCGAAGTTGGTAAAAATATTTAAAAGTCTATTTAGTGACGTAGAGGGGGACGCCAGATATACCAGGATATCGTCTGCATATAGCGATATCCTGTCCTCATGCCCTTCTGCCAATTTCAGCCCCCTAAGCAGCACGTCTCCTCTCACCCAGGATGCCAATGGTTCCAGAATTAGGGAGAAAATCAGGGGGGATAGAGGGCAGCCTTGTCTGGTGCCTCTTCCTAAGGTACCGTGTAGAGCAACTTAATCCAGCCCAAAAATTTCGGCCCGAACCTAAAGCGACCCAATACCTGAAAAAGATATGGCCATTCTATGGAGTCGAACGCCATGGAAGTATCTAAGGAGAGCAGTACGGCGTCTTCTTCTATATATTTTTGTCTCCCCAGAACATTGTGAAGGCGACGGCTATTCATTGCCGTATTTCTCCCTGGCACGAAACCAGATTGGTCGGCATGGACCAACAAAGGGATAATTGATATTAGACGGTTGGCCAAAAGTTTGGCTAGAATTTTGGCTTCAACATTAACTAAAGCAATCGGTCAATAAGAGCTGCAACTGTCAGCAGGTTTTCGGATGATGACAATAGAAGCCAGACGTTGATCGTCAGGCAGGACTCCTCTCTCAAAGCTCTCTTTATACACGTTTTTAAGGTGAGGTGCGACCCGTAGGGCCATTGACTTAATAAATTCAATAGGGACTCCATTAGGTCCCATTGCCTTCCCTGATTGGATGCTATTTATTGCCCCGCAAATTTATTCATCCATAAGATCCTTTTCCATAACGTTCCTATCAGCATCAGATAGAGTAGATAGGTTTATATCTGCTAGCAGTTGACGGGAGTCCTCAGCCGTGTATGTGGTTGAGGAGGTATAGACCTGCTCTAAGTGGTCCGCAAATGCCTCTGCAATGTCTTGCAGATCTGAGATGTGCTCTGCATCTTGAAGGGTCAGTCTGGGTACCCAGCGTTCCCCTTGTTCCCGTTTCTCCAGCCATGCTAAAATTTTCCCGGCCCTATCTCCCATCTCATACACCTTATGTTGTGTTTGTAATAATCCGGCCCGCATCTTCTCTCCAGCCAAGGTTTTGTATTCTAACTGCTTGATGGCTAATTGGTGTGTGATGGCTTTACTAGGGGAATTGGCATGTTGCGCCTCCAGCTGCTGGAGCTTGCTCTCTAGGCTGGACAACTGTTGGTTTTGCTTTCTAATATACCCCATTTTTAGCGCCAGTGCTTGCCCTTTCAACACTGCCTTGTAGGCCTCCCATATTGTCTGCGCTGAGTCTACTGAACCAACATTTTCGGTAAAATAGTAGTCTGTCTGAGTAATCAGAGTTTCTCTTATGTCCGGGATTTTAAGCAAACAAGGATTAAGAACTATAGTGCTGCCCTGCCTCTTATGGAAATAGGTAAGCTCAACCCACACTGGAGAGTGGTCTGAGATGCCTCTTTGCAAGGCCCGTGGATGTCGAAAGTGTCCGATGTCTGCTAGGTGCGTCAGAAAATAGTCTATGTGGGACATGCTCTTGTGTGCATTTGAGTAATAAGTGTAGTGTGTAGTGTCTGGCTGTAAAGAGCGCCACACATCTGTTAGGCCCATGGACCATGTAAATTCCTCCATCTGTGTAGTGGGGCGCGTTAGGGGGTGTCATGGATATCTGTCTCGTTGGTCATCCATGGTCATATTAAAGTCTCCCCCCACAATTAGGGTACCTATGGGGAGATCTACTACAATTTTCCCCAGGTCAGTAAGTGCCTCTTTGCCCAGTGCAGGGGGAAGATACATTGATACCACACTTAGCGGCTTCCCTTCCCAGCTAGCCTCCAAAACTGCAAACCTTCCCTTGGGATCTGCCCATGTGCGTGTTGGACTAAGTGCAAGGTTTTTCCTGACTAGGATACCAGTACCTCTAGAGCCTGAGGTATATCCTGCATGGACCAGGAGTTTGTATCCCCACCGTGTGAGGGCCTGACACTTGTTCCCCACTAGGTGCATCTCCTGTAATAAGACCAGATCTGGGGCTTGTCTCTTAAGATACTGTAACACTACACCTCGTTTTATTTTGTCCCCTAAGCCATTGACGTTCCACGTAAGAACGGATAATGATGTATCTACCTCTCTCCCCACCATGAAATAGATAAGTGACACACACAGGAGCTCAGGTGCACATCGTGAGGAGCAACAGGTGCACCATACAACATCTTAACCAAATTTATAAACATGGAATGATATCCGGGTATAGGCTGTCTAAGGATCCACATGATTGCATACTTCGCAGTTGGAGTGAGAAGAACACTGAATGAGTCTGACTGTCCAAACCTTGTGATTTGAAAACAAAAACAAAACCAAAACCACACTTCTTTACTCCCCTCCCTCATCTCCTCCTCCCTGCCCCCCTGCCAGTGGATTTCAAATTACTCACTCCCCGACAAGGCAGAGTGGCTGTCGCCCCACCCCCTATTGAAAAGATGCTTGAGTTACAGCCTTACTCTAAGGATATCTTCACAGTATACTGTATCTTAGGGATAGATCCCAGCCCCTTCTTACGTTTTATTACTAAAGTGCAGAGTACCAAGTTCCCCAGTCTCACGCATACATGATAGGGTCACATACGCAAACACACTTCGGGGGAGAGCCCCCACTGCATTTTACCTATGCCACTTCCTCACCTTAGAGTCACTTATGCGTGGCAATTATGTCCATACCAGACCCAGGAGCGCCTTCTGTTCAGCTGCGCGACGTTGAGTCTGTCTTTTTCTCTTTTCTGGTCAGATCTCCACGTTGACCGGCGTTATGTTCAGATCTGCTAGTTCGGGGTCCCCCGTTTTGGTCTTTGTGTGGTTTCTCTACTCGGCGCCAGCCTTCCATCCAGACCCACACATCCTCCGGGGAGGAGAAGAACCAAGCCTTGCCATGTGATTCAACTCGGAGATTTGCCGGAAAGAGCATGGCATACTTCACCTCCTTGTCACGCAGTGCCCATTTGACCGCCACAAAACTGTGACGCTGGGCTTGTACTTTTGTTGTGAAGTCTGGGAAAAAACTGATTACACTGTTCTCCAGTTTAAGCGGCTGGTTAGCACGTGCAGTCTGAAGTATGATGTCACGATCTCTAAAATTAAAGACTCGTGCTATAATCGGCCTCGGAGGGGCTCCTGGTTTTGGCCTTCCCCCAGCGACCCGGTGGGTGCGTTCAATGGAGAAGTAATTTGAGAGTCTCTTTGGTTGTAGCTGCTTCAGGATGAGCTCCTCAACGAATAAGTCTATCGCAGGGCCCTCCGCGTGCTCCGGGACTCCCAGGATTCGTATATTATTTCTACGCGCCCTACCTTCATACTCATCGAGTTGTCTTTCAAGTTTGATCTGTTGATCCTGTAGTTGGCTCACTTGTTGTTTGAGGACGGCAGTATCCTTGTTTAAAACTGTTCTATTTCCTGTACTCTAGAGTCCATTTTTTTTAGGTCAGCTCTTATGAGGGAGACTTCAATGTTCACAGTGTCGATGCGAGTCTCCCGGGAGGTCCGTACTCCCATAATGGCAGCCATGATGTCTTGAAGCGTCAGTTCCCGCTGTGGCGGCGGGGACTGCTGATTCGCTATGATCTCCGGAGATGCAGCTTCTTTGTCCTCACCAGAGTTTGACCAGGCAAATTTGGCCAGTTTGCTTTGTGCTGGCGTTTTGGTACCTTTCCCAGTCGCCATGTTCAGGCTGTGATAGTCAGAGTGTCCAGGGATCAGTCCCAGTACTCGCCGCTGCCTGCCCAGGGGGAAGGGGTGTTGTGCCCTGGTGGCCTGTCGGGTTTCCCGGCCTACTGATCCCACAGTAGTAGGAGAGAGGGCGAAGGACAGAGCGCGGGGCTGAGCGAGTATAGGCTCTCTACGAACATAGACGTATGCAGCACACTATGGCAGCAGAATCCGCCTCTTACACTCCCCCCTCCGTTCGGCACCGGGGAAGGGGGCTTGGTGTTGAGCGGGAGCAAGCTCAAGCCGCGCAGCGGTCTCGCAGCCCGGCCTCACTAGCTACCCCCAACTACAGTCGGGCAGTGAGCGACCCCCTCCCTCCGGTGTCACCATCAGGGCTTCGGGTTTTAGAGTTGCGTTGGAACAGACAAGACTGGTCTATGCAGGGTCTATGTTCCTTTTTCCAATAATAAGGTGCTCCTCGCGCGGGAATACAAATACGTTATGGCGCCATATAAGTTACCATCAATACAGGTATGCCTCGCTACTTCTGCGATGTCCAGCCAGCTGTTCCTCATTGGCTACCACACCCGACCTTTCTGAGCGTGGTATGCAGGCCTCGCGGAGGATATCCCCGCACCGTTAACTTTCTGGGCCTGCTTCCCCCACCACCTGCAAGATCTCACCTCCGCCACTCATGGCGACATAAGTCCCTTCAAGGTGCCGCTGGGGAGTGCAGGCTACTTTGCGGCCCTCATCACATATCCACGCCGATCACTACTTCCAGAGCTGGCTTATCAGGGATATTGGCCCATCAGGCCTCCGCCGCTGGGGACTCAATTAACGCTGTGGCCGACCTGCTAATACCACGCCACACAGGGCCTCTCAAGGGTTCGCTGGAGAGTGCGGGCTGCGTCTCGGCACTCACCGTTAACGTGTATTGATCCCCTCCTTCAGTACCAGGCCGGCAAGGACAGTGGCCCAGATGGTGTTCAAAGCCGTGGCTTTAATTAAGTCTTTCTGCGGCCGGCCTGCTGCTATCACGCCACCCAGGTCCTTACGAAGGTCCGTTGGGGAGTGCGGCTGCTCTAGGGCACTCACCGCAGACGCCCGTTGATCGCTGCTGCCGGCGTTGGTTATCAGGAATGGTGGCCCTCCAGGCCTACAAAGCCGGGGCCTCAATTAATGTTATGGCCGGCCTGCTGCCAGCGTGCCCGGGGCCCGAGCCAGTGGATCCTAGGCACCCGGCGGAATCTTTGGAAGGCCTAGTCCAGTTTATATTTCGGCTCGCCCGCTGACTCTAAGTGCTGCCGCTGACTCCGGCTGGCTCCGCCGGACGTTATCCTCTGTTTGGCACCCGTCGCTTCCACGACATCACGCAGCGAGCGAGGGTGCACCACCATAATGACTCTGGGCCCCGGCCGCGCCGGAAGCGTCTCGTCATTTTTCCGCTGCCCCCGGCAGGAACTCACCCCAGTGGTCGCCTCGGGACTCCAGGGCAGGGACCCCCTTCGCTTGGGGGTAATTAGCAGGATTTTGACAGGATTATGGACAGGATAGACGGCGAGGGCTCTGTAGCCGCTTTAGCCTGCGCCCATTCCCTTCTGCTGCTAGCCACGCCCCCGAGCTTTATCTTTTTTGAGAGTCTTCAATGCAGTTAGCATTTTGGTTTGTGTAATGTCAGTTTTCAAAGTATCTAAAGTCGTTTGGAAAGTATTACTCTTCTGGATTTTGGAGAAATATTGGATTATATCTGTATCTGAAGGCTCAGTTTCTGGTGTGTAAAGAGATTCATAGAAACATATAAATTCTTGAAGGATTACGGCATTTTTATGTTTTGGCGTTTGATTGTCATCCATAATGGAGTCGATGTGAAGTCTATTCTGCTTAATCTTAAAATAATTGGCTAGTAATTTGCCTGATTTATTTTGGCCACCATAGTATTTCGCACTTGTTTTCAGTAGAAATAAAGAGACATTTTCAGTTGAGGTCTTATTGAAAGCTATCTTTGCATTTATAAGTTCTTTTAGACAGTGCTTTGTCTTGAAGGTGTAAAAGGAGTGCTCTAGTGTTTTAATCTTAGTAAGGAGAGCACTATGTGTTGTTCGAAATGATTTACGTTTGTTTGATACATACCTAATAATGAAATCACGAGCGGTAGCCTTAAAAGCATCCTAGACTATATGGAAGGAGAGATCCTCAGTCTGATTTATTTGAAAAAATTCATGGATAAAGGAAGTAAAGGATACATTGAAATTAGGGTCAAGAAGTAAAGAATTGTTAAAACGCCATCTCTTGGGTAGCATAGATTGATGTAAGATATCTAGTTGAATCATAACAGGAGCATTGTCAGAGATAAGTATGGGGCCTATATCTGCTGAGAGCAAAGATTGGGAGACATTGTGTGTGATAAAAATATGGTCTATTCTGGACTGCGTCTGGTGTGGTGGAGAGAAAAAAAGAGTCTTCTCTCGAAGACGGGTTACAAAGCCTCCAGGCGTCCACTAAGTTCCTCTGTTTTATAGTTTGTAGAAAAGCTTTATGTGATTTGTTTGGGATGAAAAAAACCTTAGAATTCCGGTCAATAAAGGGATCTATCATTTTATTGCAATCTCCTGCAAAAATAAAATTCTCTGAGGGATATTTTAAGAGTAGTTGACAGATGCGGGACCAAAAGGAGGCATCCCCATTGGTGGGGGCATATATATTAAATAAGGAGATAGGGGTTTTCCCTATCAACAGGTTAGTAAACAGCCATCTACCTTCACTGTCTGATTCCTGTGATATGAGTTTGACATTCAGTACTGTATGGCATAGGGTTATAACACCGTTTCTTTTACCATCCCCTGGTGAGAAGAAAATTTCTCCAACCCAGCTCCGTTTAAGTTTTAATGATTCAGTTTCTGTAAGATGTGACTCTTGTAGCAAAGCTATATTAACATCGATCTTAGATAAGTGTGTGAGGACTCGCTGTCTCTTAATGGGGGAATTTAAGCCTCTGACATTCCATTTTTTTTTTTAACTCTTTTTCTTTATTTAACGATTAGCACATGTCATGACAAACACCTTATACAGAAATACAGCACAACAAGAAGAAAAAAACAATAATAAAAAAACAGAAAAAATGCAATACCCCCAAAAAAAAAAGACCATAATTCAGAAATCTAAGCAGAATAAGCAAAATATAAACTTATAAATCAATTGCATAACCCCATAGACAAGGCAAAGACATCAATAACAGACAAAATATAACACGCATCTATAAAGCTATGCAGACTACAATTAATCCTGCTGGGCTATATCCGTCAAACCTTAGACCATTCCTTAATAGGAGCCCATATTCTAGTGCACAAATCCCGCCTCTTCTCCCCCCTTAAAGAATAAACAGAGGACTCCAAATTATACAGTGCAAGTATCCTAGCTCTCCAGTTAAAAAAGGTAGGAGCTTCTGGACTAATCCATTGAGACGTAATGCACAGCCGAATCATTGCCATCGCTACAAACAGGAAGGCTACAGTATATCTAGATCGACCTGCCGTCCCAATAGACTCACATCCCATTAGCACCAACTCTGGAGAAATTACAACCGGAATTTTTAACACTATATTAATAAAATACTCAACTTCATGAAGAAATTCCCCCAGGCTTGGGCACAAATAGAACATGTGTGCTGCATCAGCAGCTTGCAGCCCGCACCTACCACACCTATCACCCTTCCGCCCTCCCCACTTTGCGATCTTTGCAGGTGTGTAGTATAAATCAAACATTGCCATATAACATTGCGTCTGTAGGCTACCGGAGACTAATATCTGACTTGCCAATTCTAAAGCAGATCTAATATCTACCCCCATCTTGCCAAGTTTTCCTTCCCACTTAATATTCTGCACCTCAACATCGTCCGGAAAGCAAGATAGCAAATACTGATATACTATTCCTATCCTTGCTTTCCTCTTAGCTAACTCAACTATAGTAACCTTTTCAAACACCACAGCCGCCTCATTTTGATATTTATCCAGAAAACTTCTAATCTGAAGATATTTGAAAAAATCATGAGAATATAAGTTAAATTTCTCCCTAAGAGAGGAAAAAGAGACCATTTGCACCTCCGAACATAAGTCACCAATAACCTTCAAACCCCGCAGCTGCCATCTAAAGATGACCTAGTCCTGAAAAATCAATGGCAAGATTCCAGCAGCCGTAAAAGGCGTATAAATATTAATATTTGAGATTTGGCACTTATGGCGAATCTTCCGCCAAATCGAAAACACAGCCCCGATTACTTTGAACCTTATTTTTTTTAAATAGCTCGGTTCGAGTACCCTCACTAAGATGCCCTTAGCCGAGTCTCCCAAGCCTATTTCATAGATAGTCGGTCTATTGGCTAACGGGACCTCAGCCCTGTCTCCTACTAAAAGTATTCCAAAGTTTTGCAACATAGCTGACCAATAATATAATAAAATATTGGGAACCGCCCAACCCCCACGATCTCTAGGGAGACACATCCATTTGGCCGCCCTACGTGACCGACGATACCCCCAGAGAAATCTAGAACAGATCCTCTCGGCCCTACTCAAAGATACCTGAGAAAATTCTATCGGAATAGTTCTAAACAGATACAATAGTCTAGGAAGGATCAGCATTTTAAGTATGTTGCAGCGGCCATACAGCGACAAATGCAAGTGATCTAATCGTTTAGTGTTGATGGAATCGATAACTGGCAAAATATTCCGATCAGGAATGCTAGCCACTGAGGCAGTGATTTTAACCCCCAGATATGTTGCTTCAGTGACAAGAGACACATCGGAGGGACATGAGAAAGCTGAGTGTAAAATCTGTGTCTTATCGACATTCAATTTGTAGCCTGACGGTACACCAAATTGCTCTGCAAGTGTCTTTAAAGTTGCAAAAGCCGGAACAACATCCCTGGTTAAGACCACAATGTCGTCCGCATAAGCCAGCATCTTATAATCTGTACCGTTGACCCTGACCGGCAAAATATTTTGATCTCCTTCAATTTTACTAAGGAAAGGGTCAATGTACAGAGCAAAGAGCAAAGGTGAGCACGGACAGCCTTGCCTAGTTCCCCTACCAATGTTAATCAACCCGGTTTCCTGTCCTGAGATACGAATTGAGGCTACTGGAGAGATGTACAATGCTTGCAAAGCCCGAATAAACTCCATACTAAATCCCTTCCAATGAAGCACCGCCCACAGAAAACCCCAGGAGACCCTGTCGAACGCCTTCTCGGCGTCCAACAGGATCACCCCAAGGGAAGACTCTGTGATCTGCACCCAATCCAGCAAGGCAATGACCCGCCTGACATGATCGGCCGTATCTCGTCCGGGTATAAACCCATGTTGGCGAATGGACACTAATGGGGTAATAACTTCGGCCAGTCTGGAAGCTAAAATTTTTGAATATATTTTACTATCCGTATTAATTAATGAAATGGGCCGATAGGATGAGGGGTTTAAAACAGGCTTATCTTTCTTCTTAAAAAGAACAATAGTTGTTTGCCTCCAGGATTCCGGTGTAACCCCCTCTGTGCATCCCTAAAAACAGATAAGACATCCTGTCGAATTTCTTGCGCAAAAGCCCTATAAAATTCCAAAGGGATGGCATCCGGGCCAGCGGCTTTTCCGTTGGCCAAAGATTTTATGGCCAATTCAACCTCTTCCCATACAATTGGGGCTGAGAGGACCTCATTCTGATCTATTGTAACTTTAGAAGTATCAACACCCTGCAGCACCACCTCTGCCGCAGACTCAATAAATGACATGGACCTCTCTTCCTTGTACAGCAGGGTATAATACTTACCAAAGACATCCATAACCCCCTCCTGCGTGTCCTGAATCTGGCCCAACTGATCTTGAACTCTAGAAATTCGATTGGCCATACTTCTTTGCTGTAGTCGTTTAGCAAGAACTCTACCCGAGTTTTCCCCAAATTCGTACATTGTCGTACGATATTGAATATATTTTGTAGCCAGATCCGCCCCAAAAAATTCTAATAATTTAGATTTAACAATAGCCACCCTCTGTTGTCTAAGCTCAGTATTAAGGCCATCCCTGATATTCTGCGTCAGCTCCGTCTCTGCAACCCGCAGCTGCTCAACACACCCCTTGATCTGCTCCTGAACAGCCTTCCATCGATAAGCTGCAAAGCTCTTAGTCTCCCCCCGCACTGCAGCTTTAAAAGTGTCCCATACTATACAATCAGACGCGGTCTTTCTATTTATACGTAAAAATTCCGATACCCATTTAGTCATGTGGTCCCGATACGCTTGATCCAATAATAGTTTTCTTTCAAATGTCCAAGATCTAGGAGCTCTATCCATGTTCCCCCAAGGACACTCTACGATCAGCGCATTGTGATCAGATATGATTCTCGGGGAACTTCAACCGAGGCCTCCCCCACCAACTGATCAGACATAAAAAGATAATCCAAACGCACCATTTTATTATGGGGGCGGAATGATACGTAAAACCATCATTACCCTTTTTATGCCTATACCAGACATCAACCAATCCGTGCTCAGAGACTAAAGTCTGAAGAGCCTTAAAAACCCTCGGCTTCCTTCCCACATACTTTTGATCACTAGTAAAGAAACTATCACCATTTATTCCCCCAGATTCTCGCAAAATATTAGTAACTGCACTGGTCTTATCTAGGTTGGATTATGGGAATGCACTGTATGCAGGGTTACAAATTCAACATCTAAGAAAATTACAGCGCTTACAGAACACTGCAGCAAGGCTGGTGATGGACATTCCCAGATATGAACCAGTTGCCCACAGATTGGGAACTCTCCATTGGCTACCTATTGAAAAAAGGATCAAGTTTAAGTCAGTTTGCCTGGCCTATAAAGCCCTTCATGGAATAGGATCCCATTTCTTAAAAACTCATTTGAAACCTTATGAGCCATCCAGGAGACTGAGATCAAGCCAGGCAAAATTAATTCAGGTTCCGAAATTTAAGCAAGTAAGGTGGGGAGGGAGAAGCTTCCTCCTTCAGGCAGCTAAGACTTGGAACCTTCTCCCTGTTACAATTAAAAACAGCTCATCGCTACTTTCATTTAGGAAGGAGGTGAAAACATGATTGTTTACTTTGTAGTTGGTATCATTCTTCGGCAGACTTAGTCTTTTTACAACGATTAGCGCCAAGACGCCTTTGGGCATTCGTGCGCTTTACAAATATACAAATCAAATCAAATCAAATCAGAAGATTAAAATTGCCTGCCAGATGGATATTGAGGTCCCCACATACAATCATTGGATGCGGCCACATTGCTAATTCAACATTTAAGCATTTAAAAGTTCTGGATCATCTAAGTTTGAGCCATAAATCGTGCAGATAGACATAGATCTATTATTAATGGTAATTTCAGCTACTGCCCATCTTCCTGCTCTGTCCTCCTTCACTCTATTACAACTCCCTACTCCGCACCTTAACAATATGGCCACACCTCTAATCATTGATGACTGTCTTGTACAGGCTACTAGATCAAAGCCTAAGACTTTCAGACATTCCCGCTTCCCCCATGGTATATGCGTTTCTTGTAGACACAAGATATCCACTTGCATAGTTTGTAAAACTTTGGATAGAAGCGCCCGCTTTTACCATCATTAAGGCCACAGATATTCCATGAACTTATACGAAGCCTACCCCGCCTCATTTGAACAAAACATAGATCCCAATCTCAGCTCAACAAAAAATACTGCTATGAAAACCCTACCATTTTTATTCATAAAATCTGTCAAACCACCATCACTATTATTATGGTTGCCATGACTACATTTGAAAACCAAAACCCCACATGCCCCCCACACCCCTCCCAACTTGAGCCCCAACCTATCCCCCCTGATCCCTCCCCAACCCCTCCCCCACCCCTGCACTACACCCCCTTGCGAAGCAACAGGACCTAAGTCCTAGTGATGGAATAAGCTGGGTGCACCCGCTCTCCCCTGGATCCTTCCACCCATATTTAGCCAAAAAGAGGGGGGGGGAGATCTGAAATAGTACACACCCATAAAAGACAAAACAAGAAATCAACCCCCACATCTATATCCAAGGTAAAGTGACCCCTATGACTCGGAGCTACGAAAAAGCTTGAATTTATCTACATAGAATTCAGAAATTCCTTTGCCTGGATCTCAGATAAAAAAATCTTGTCTGACCCTGGTAAATGATTTTCAGCTTCGAGGGAAAAAGTAAAAAGCTTGCGCCCCTTTGCTTGAAATGCCACTATGAGCTGACGGAGCTGCCACCTCCGCTCAACTGTTGCCTGACAGAAATCTGGTCTAACAAAAAACTCACAATCTTTCCCGACTCTCTTCCTGTCTGGCCTCGCTAGATCATAAACTCCCTCCCTAGCTAAAAAATTATTTAAACAAATCAATATTGCCCGAGGCTTGTCCATAACTGAGCCAGACTTCTGCCTTAGCTTGAAAGGGAAGCGATGCGCTCGTTGGACCTCAGATTGCCAGTCCCATTGTTTTAAATCCGGAAATGCTTCAGAAAAAAGCTCGACAACGAATTGCCTGACATCAGCCCCCTCTCTTCCTTCCGGAATTCCTAAAATTCTTAAGTTATTTCTCCTAGCTCTATTTTCCAAATCCGTCATCTTCCAAATCATATTGTCCCTTTGTGCTTTAATCGTATCGGTAAGGCCCTTTTGTATTGCCAGATCATCCTCCAGCGTAGAGATCCTTTCTTCAGCCTCTCCAATTCTAACAGCTATGTCCAAGCATGTTTTAGCCACTCTCCGGATCGAATTCTGCATCTTGCGACACGCCCCCTGTATTCGAGAGCTCTCCTGGACGCGTCTCTTCACGATGGACCATAATGATCTGATAGATGGTTGACAATGTTATTTCCGCAGGAGGTCCCTGAGTAGCTTCAGTGATAGTAGAGGCAGCAATGCTCCCACTAAATCCGGGCTGAGTAGAGAAGGAATAATCCCATGCCATTGGACCCATTACTCCCGTTAGCCCAGAAGACTTATTTACCAGAAGCCCCCCTTGGTTTTTTGGTTTTGAAAATTTGCGAACTGTGCCCTCTAATCGGGAAGAGGCTTCATCTTTTTGCGCTCCATCAAACTGCCAATCAGCAAGATCGCTATCGTCGTCCGTCCACTCCTTGCCCGGACCTTCATCCTCTGATGATCCTGTATGGTCTGACATAGAATAAAATGTATCTGCCCCTTCAATTTCCTTGCCAGATCCACTACCGTCGACAAAGTCCCATGATCTACCCCCTTGTACTTCTATTCTTGCCGAGTCAGCACCTTTGCTACATATTTCCAAATTTTGATGGTCTTTCATAGGGACTACTGGAGAATGCAGAACTAAAATTCCCATAGTTCCACTGTCCGGGAGAAGTGCCATAGTTTGGAGTTCGCTTTCCCGAGATCAATTGCAGAGATAGTTTCACTGCCCCCAGCAGAAATCTCGTTACTGGTTAAACAGACCCCACTACGAACCGGTAAGTCACCCCCTAACTGTTCTGGATGCAAAGATCCATTGCATTCGGGTATAGAGGCACAGAAATCATTAGACACCCCCATATTAGAAGATTCATCTGCCTTTGACTCTACCGCTTTCGAGTCAGCATTGTTTACCACTTTGCCCGCAGCCGCCTGCTCCCGCTTACCGGTGCTCACAGGAGTTTCCGCTTTCTTTGTCCTTCCCGCTTGCATCTTGAAGAGCGAGGGGAGTGTCTGCTTTGATTTGCCGGCTGCAGCGACGGGGGTCTGAATATGTCCAGCGGCTCCTGCCGCCATCTCTTCTGTCCCGCGGGTGACTTGCGGCTCTTTCCCCCCGCTGAGCCCTTTCCCGGGGCTCGCTGTTTGCGCTGTCAACACGCGGGTCTTCAGATTCTTCGCCAAAGCTTTCGGAGCCATTGCACCATACGATCGCCAAAATGACCCAGGAGACCAAACCAGCTCGGCAAAAATCCCATCCAAGGTGTTCTGTTGGGCACTTCTCCCTGCAGCTGAAACAGGTACCAGAGCATACTCTTAGTTTATGCCGTTTTCTTCTTCCCTTCCGCTCGCTCCATCACATCGGGATCCCTACATAGGTGGAATTGCCCAGGAGAGCTCGGAACGCCAGCCTACACAGCCGAGTGACCGGCCGCCATCTTTGCTTCCAAGCCTCTGACATTCCAAGTGACAATTTTAAAAAACATATATAAGGCAAATAGCATGAAAAATCATTTGAACCAGTAATAACATACATATTTTCAAATATAAAGCATGTAATAAGTACGAAGATAAAAACTATAGAAATCAATTGATGAATATGTGAAGGGTGAAAGGGATAAAAGAAGGAGAAGTAATAAGAAGAGATATGATAAGATAATGAGTTAAGGAAAGAAGACAAAAAGGTGATAGAGGAGATACAGATTAGTGTGAAAAATAATAAAAGAAAAAGAACTATACATACAAAAAGTCCAAAACATTTAAAGGGTGGGGGGGTGAGGCCACATGGAACGATGACACGTCCAGACTCCATGGGGCAGGCAGAGAGGTTCCGAGAGGAGATTACATACAAGACGGAGACATCAAACATACAAGACTGGGACCTGTAAAAAGAAGAATTGATTAGTGTCATCCAAGTGTATTACTAAACTAAAATATTTATCGGAACTTTAAGGCAAATGCTGAAAGAGTACAACCTTAAAACAAAAGTTTAGTCAAAGCAAGCAATCAATCTATTTTGCTATACTTATAACCAATCTATATCATAACAAATAGATCGTCATAGTTAATGTAAAGAACATTTACACTCAAAACTGGTAAAAAGAGTTATTTGAAACGTGTACTTGATACGTCCATCTTTTCCAGACAATGCACATTGCTGAAGCTTCTTAACTTGACTGGATCTTCATACGTTATGGTGTTGTTATTGAAAGTGACTTTGAACAAACAGGGGTGGAATAAACCAAATCGTGCTCCAATAGAGCGCAGGGCTGGTCTCATTGCTAAGAATTCTTTCTGCCTGTCTGCCGTAGATTTTGCATAGTCTTGTGAAAAGAAGAGTTGATTTCCTGAGCAGGAAATACGTTTCATGGATCTGACTGCTGATAATACCTTGAGAAGATCTGTGTATTCAAGGAAGTACAAAATAATTCCTCTCAGTTTCTTCATGGCTGAAGATGCTGATTGCGGAGGGCCCAACCTCTGAGCGCGTTGAATATTTAGAGTGGTGTCTTCAGGTAGGTTTAGCACTGTTGGTATAAACTTTTTGAAGAAGGTGATAGGGTTGGGGCCCTCCGAACCTTCCGGTAGTCCATATATACGGAGGTTATTTCTTCTATTCCTATTTTCAAGGTTTTCTACCTGCTTCTGTAACGAAGTAACCTGTGAATGAAGACCCTCAACTTTAACGAAGGATGAACCCATCATTTCCACATTATGTTCCACCTTGGTGATTCTTTCTTCCATCTTTGTCCAGCCATCCATTAGGATTTGTAGTTTGGAATTTGTTTCTTCGACAAATGGGCGCAGAGCCCGGATTTCCTCCAGAAGTAAATCCATTGAGACTGACGAGATTTGCTTTGGTGGGGATGGAGGATCTTTTTTCAGCCTTTTAGTTGAAGCTTTATTAACTGTAGAAGAAGCGTTTGTGGCAGATAGGAAAGCTGTTTTAGGTGGTGAAGTCCCAGAGTCTTCCATTGTGACAGGGTAGACGTGAGGTTTTGAACGAACAATAAATGTGCGACTTGTGGATACTAGCCCCGGTTTCGCTTTCTTCAGTCTGCCCATACAAGGGAGCAGTAAGTCACAGTGCTTCAGAGCCCGTGGAGTGCTTCAAAATAACATTCAAATAAGCTTTCTCGTTATCTTTAGTGTCAAAACTTTGCCATAGCCACTGTTGGAAGTACACCAGTTAGAAGTCACAGCATACTACTCTGCCCTATTCCAGTTAATCCACAGGGGTTAATGAGTTAGTCAATATTTATAGGCGGTGAGTAGGTTGCGACGAGGTAAATCTACTATATTGCAAAAAGAAAGGTGTTGGGTTGGGCATTACTCTCCATCAGGCTACATATGCAAAAAGTCGCAGGTTTCCTCAGAGAGACGGGCAGATACGTTATAACTAATAGCTGCACTTCCTTACAACCCTATAAAAGAGCATGCAAGTCTGAAAGGAAAGCGCATCCCATGCTGTAAACCAAGACCTCACTACACAGCCAGAGGTGAAAATAGGAATCAGATGTGAGGTGAATGGAAACAATCTTTCAGCAACAAAATAGTCAATATGCCTGTGGAGTAGGAAGCACTAAACAGGATTGTCTCAGTGAAGCAACACTAAGTTAGCCAAGTCATTCTCTATCGTGTACATTTTGTGATAAAGGCTTGCCAGACATTCAGTCATTAAATGTGAGTCGTGCAGTAATTGCGGCGCTCCTCATCCCGTGTGTGTTCCAAAATGGCGGGCGTCATACCCGTCAAGAAAGAAATGAGGAGCCAGCTGCCGAGGACCGTCTGTATCTTCGTAAAACTCACGCCGCTCGCATTCTTCGATGTTCCAACGGCCGCGGTTTCAATTTAGCCGTTTCTCGCCATGAATTAGCAGAGAAAAACCTCCCGGCCTCTCCGCTGTCCCCAAGCGAGTCATGGGAACGCCGCCATCTTCTCTGGGCGCTAGCCACGCCCCCAGGTCAACATATTCTAAGAAGAAAATAATAACTCATCTGGGTTTCTGTGAAGACGATGGAGAACAAGAAGAATGACCAAGTTGATGTGCTCATTGTATATTTACTAAAAGGAAAGTTGGAAAACCCAAAACCTTGTGAAGAAATGATTGAAAAAAAAGAGATGGGATCCAAACTTTCCAACCCTTCAGCTAGACCATAAATGTGAAGGTTGTTTCTTCTGTTGCAATTTTCAAAGTACTCAGCATGTTTTTTCAAGTATGATACTTCTGATTGCAAGACTTTAACAGCCTGTGCAGTATCTTCAAGTTCGTTGACCCTATGTTCCACTTGACCAACTCTATCGTCTATGTGCGACCATTTATCGTCCAGAAGTTGAAGTTGTTTATTGGTTTCATCCATGTAGGGTTTAAGTGCCCAAATTTCCTCAGAAGGAGTTCCATTGAAATTGTAGCTGTAGACTTAATGGGCAATGAAGAGTCTTTTTTAACTCTTTTATTAGTTTAAATATTGGAGATCGAAGAATGTTTAGAAGGCATTTTATTAGCAGACGAGGATGTGGATGCAGCTGAAATAGAGGAGGATGAAGAGGAGTCCTGGCAGACGCTGTGAGAGGCTGGCCTGGTATATGATGTCCATTTATGTAAGTGGGCACCTTGCACCAGTACAGATAACCTGTATTGTGATTTAGAAGGTCTTAGACAACCTTAGAAAGCTCTCTAAGTGGTAGCTGTGGGGAGTAGCCTTCAGTCTTAGTCCAGAAGGAGTGTAAAGCAGCTTGTTCTACCAGAATGCAATCCTATTGTATAGATTAAATGAAAAAGAACCACACAAAGTATTTATAAACATATGTATTTATTATATAGTTCTCTCTAACATATAGAAATATCTCCTACCTGGAGATATGCACAATGTACACAATACTTTAGCAAAGAAACACAGTAAATAGCACAAAATACACAGTGGCCCCAGTGGGGGATGAAACCATATACTACGAAAGGGGTATAAGAACCACGACTGAAGTCAAGACAATGTTGAGAGGACGTAGAAGTGCTGGGACCCCAAGGAACCACCCAAGGTGCGTAGATAGGGACCCCACGGAGGGCATGTGCAGTGTGGGAACACAACTGCGAGCTCCATACAACTCTATATGTAAGTCGCGGTCGGATTTTTAAAGATTAAGGACCCTTCCCAGTGGACCCTGAAGAAACCCTGTGGGAGACAGAAGGTTGGAGAGCCACCCCACCCATGGATACCCTAGTACCCACATTACCCACACCAGGGAAGCCGGGTGCATACGTGTGACATGGTTTCGGAAACCGCTGTCGAAACCAATGGAGGACTTCAGGAAAGTGCTGCTGCTGGAAAAAAATGAAATCTAGTATTTGTAAAGCGCA
The DNA here is from genome assembly GCA_963921515.1 of Calotriton arnoldi. Lineage (NCBI taxonomy): Eukaryota > Metazoa > Chordata > Amphibia > Caudata > Salamandridae > Calotriton > Calotriton arnoldi. The sequence continues at coordinate 442,098 of CAWUFW010009112.1, forward strand.
AACAAATACCCGAAGGTGTCAAGGCGCAGGGGGCCATCGGAAAGATTAAGCGAGCTATTGCCCAGAGGCACATGGTGCTGGGCTGACCTGCCGCCGGCACTAGGGATCGAACCGTGAGCCCCCATGTTCCGGCATCAGTCGCCCTGGCCGCTGCGCCCTACCTCTTCCCTTAAGAAAGAGAAAGTGTCCGGTGGAATCCAAGAATGGATTCTTGAAGAGAGGTACCTGCAAGCACAGGGGACAGAGTCTATGTCACTCAGTGGTGATCAGGAGACTTGGAAGAAGAATGGCCTCCGATGTTGTGTGTTGCAGTATGGATGACGATGACCTTGTCTCTGCAGCTGTGAGGACCAGGCGATGCTGAGGAAGCCAGGAGCCGTGCACGAGCTGTCCCACGAAGGATGTTGAGTGCTGAGGGGTCGGTGTCCGGCGGGAGCACCAACGAACCTTGGCAATGGTAAGCCACACAGGAATCAAAGAAGGAGCAACATCGGGACCAGCAAGGTCCAGGGGACTCATCAAAGGCAGGAGATTCAGGGCAGGCCCCGAGAAATCAGGGGAGCCCAAAAGAAACAAGTGTGACCCTCAAGTGGGCCCACAGGCCGGAGGCACTAGAGTCGCAAGAAGACCTCAAGCAAGTCACCAAAAGATGCAGGCCACAGTGCATACGATGCGGTGTGGCTGAAGATTCTGGTCCTTGGAGTACCCAAGGGAAAGGGTTGGGAGCATTTAAGGGACCCTCCCAGGGGAGGGTCTGGACAGGGGGGAGGTTACTTCCAAGCCCTTTGTTCAGTTTCAGGCCAGAGCAGGAGCCAACGGCTCCCAGAACTGGTTTGAAGTGGACTATGCACATGGACAAAAAATGTGCCCCTCATGCAGACTGAGTGGCACTGGCAAGCACACCCACCCCATCCTAATACACTAAATCCTGTCTGGGAGGTGGTCACACCTCCCTGTGACAGGATGCCTATTGTTCTACCTTCCTCTGCTCAGCAGCAGGAGGGAAAAATCATGTCTCTGGTCGGCAGCAACTATTTTGTGCTGCCTGGGTCAAGAAGGCTGGTACCGGGAACACAGAGAGCCTAACGGATGGCTCTTCCAGTGCTTGGAATCATACCTCCCGGTGTGGGTGTATGATTCCAACATGTTTGATACCAAACATGATAGGATTCGTTGCAACCACTTTCGAGATGGTCATCGCATAATTACGCGGTGCCCCTCTATATAGTATATGGCTGTTTCACTGACAACCCGGGAGAATGGACTCGTTAGGCTGCAGGGGTGTCCTGCTCATGCAGGGGCACCCTCTCACTTAGAACCAAGCACCGTGTCTTCAGGATTGCAAAGGCCTGCTATAGGGGTGACTTATAGGTTTTTAGTGCAGTGACCCTTGATATAGAAAACCTATATCTTTAGTAAGTGGTGCTAGCACCAGCTTACACAGGCTGCAATGGCAGGCCTGTAGATCCATTTTGAATGGTCTCTCATGGGTGGCACAATACATGTTTCAGCCCATGGGAGACCTCTGGGGCACCTATGCCCTGGGTACCTTAGTACCATATGCTAGGGACTTATAAGGGTACCCCAGTATCCAATCTGGGATGTACCTAAGTACTGAACACAACAGTTTAGGGAGAAAGCAGATACACTGGGGTCCTGATTAGCAGGATCCCAGTCAGACTAGTCAAAATACAGCTTAGCACCAGGCAAAAGTGGGGGTAACCATAGAAGCAGAACCTACTTTCCTACAGACGCCCATAGTATCTTCCATATTCTCCAAAAAAGAGAAAGAGTTACAGCTACTTGCTTTAGAAATATGATTGGAGACAGGTGGCGTTATTTTATAAAGTTTTACGTTTCTAGCTTTCCCCATAAGGTCTTAGTGAAATACATTAATATTATGAGCATGATAGCAGTCTAAAAGTAGCAGGTCAAATGCACTTTGAAAGGCTGTTGCAATAAAGTTCAGCATTAAAAAAACTAAGAAAAATGCCACAGAGTTCATATGCTCCAAGATAGTCAAAATCTGTTTATAATGGCAATTTTTAAAGAAAATGCTTAAGAAATTTCATGAATTTCAGAAGAGGTGGCATCAAATTGTAAAGGAAATCAAAAAGATGAGGTGCGTTTTTCATTATGAAAAAGAAACTAAAATTGGCGGGCGCGATCTTCTCATCAGCAAGCCTGCTGATATTTTCACAGAAAGACCACTAAAAGTGCAAGGAGCGATCCCTGCAAAAAACCTGCTGGTGCAGAAGGCAGTCCCACAGCATGGTCCTAGGTGTACATCCTCATAGGCTCTGAGGGCTACCTGGAGCTCCAACTTGGTAGCCTTCTTACTTGCCTTCAACCCTGTCAGTGCAGATCATCTGCAGCTCAGCCCAGCTGAGGGTGTCGAAGTTGATCAGATCCATCTCCATGGTACAAAAAAGGGAGGTAGGGCACTTAAATGTAGAAAAGAGAAAACAGCGAATGGAAAACCAAGAGGAATTTATAACGAGGTCAACTCTGGTATCAAAATATTTATATTAAATTATTGTGTTACATAAATCATTGTATGGTACTGTACAAATAGAAGTACTGGACCCCAAAACTGATCGCCAATGTGAGAAATTGGGTTGTTGGCTGAGTGGGGTGTTAATCCCCTTAAGCTACAGCCACACTCCGTATCAAGGTGAACCACAAAAGTCACTAAATTAACCTGTGCTTAACCCTTTGGTAGCTTGGCATAAAAGCAGTCCGGCTTAACAGAACGGCAATGTGTAAAGTATTTATACAGCACACAAACAGTAATAAAGTGAAAACACAAGTCCAGAAAAACCCCACACCAATTTAGAAAACAACAATAAACTTTTATAAATTATTTGATACCAAAATGACAAAAATCTAATCAGTAGAACCCGAGATATGCAAATTCAAAGATTTAAGGTAAACATAGTGCCTAAAACCCCGAAGTGCCGATCACAGTTATCTGGTCGTGCAAGACCGGGTGAAAGTCACAAGTTCAGGCCGACCGCAATATAGCGTGGACCAGAAACAGAGAACAAGTTAGCCTCACTGAAAGAGTTACCTTCAAAGTCTAGTGTGAAGATTCTAGTTTGCATTGGATGAGGCCACAAAGGGCAAGGAGAACTTCGCAGAAGATCGTTGCTATAGTGTGAATAGCAGGTCAAGCATCATGGAAGGTCATCGCTGTAGAGTTAAGATCCTGTGAAGCATTGCAATCAGTCATTGTGGGAGATTCGTGTTGGCGATCACCGCGGGCTATTGATGCTGTAGCGCTAAGTGCAGATCTCGCATTGCCAAACATCTATGGTGGTCCCTCTGGCACGAAGATTTGGACTCACCTCAGGATTTCTTCTATGCTTGGGGAAAGAGTTCTACTGATGCCACACCAAGGGTCCAGGATTTAAGGGGCACCTCTTGGGAATCAGGAACTCACTTCAACAGAGGCTAGCAAGGTTCAGGAAGGTCCAGACAGCAGGTCCAGACAGAAGGTCCAGGCTGCAGGTCAGCTGGGTAGATGCAGGAAGGCAACTGGAGCTTGTCGAGTCCCTGTAGCTCATAACTGGAGGTCAGTCAGCTGACGCTTGGAGTCACTTCAGCCTGGGATGGAGAGTGCAGGTCCAGTCTTCTTTCTCAGCAAGTAGGCAGTAGGCACTAAGGCAGCAGAGTAACAGGGCAGCAGGTTAGCAGTTCTTCTGGCAGCACAGCAGCACAGCAGTCGTTTTTCCGGAGTATCCACAGTTCCAGAGGTGTACTGAAGAGTGGGTCTGACGGTCCTATTTTCATACCTGGTGCCTTCTTTGAACAAAGAGGAATGTCTAGAGAATTCCCTTTGAAATGCTTGAAGTTTCCTGCTTCCCCTGCCCTTGCTTCTGGCTGTCTACATGAACAGTGCATTGGTGACAAGTCCTTTGTGTGAAGGCAGAGCACAGCCGATTCAGTTGCAAATGGGGCAGTGCCCTGCTCTGCCCGCCATCCTGCCAATTGATGGCCCATCCAAGCACACCTCATCCCTCTTTTGTGTGGCTGCCTGGGAGGAATAACCAAAGTCCAACTGCCAACTACACTAAGTCATGTGACCCAGGAACAGGCTGCAGGCACCAAAGAGTTTGGGCAGGAAAATGGCAACTTTCTAAAAGTGCCATTTTCAAAACTGTAACTTAAAATATGACTTTACCTTTAAAGAGGGTTTTAAATTACAATCTCTCAGAGACCAAACATGATATGCTCACCTGTTCCAAATCAAAAGTTAGCATTTAATTAATGTGATAAGGCAACCCAATGTTATCCTATGGGAGAGGTAGGCCTCACAGTAGTTGAAAAACACATTTAGGAGTTTTTCACTAACAGGACATGTAAAACTTAAAAGTACATGTCCAACCTTTTAATTGCATGCACCCTGCCCTATGGGCAACCTAGGGCCTACCACAGGGGTCACGTATATGCTATAAAAGGTGTGTTTAATACTTGGCAAGGAGGTCACACGTGGAAGAAACTGGACAGACCATCAACCTTAGAGTGGTCTGACCCAGGTCGGCGTTCCACTGTGAAGTCCATTCCCTGTAAGGAGATGGACCACCTTAACAGTTTGGGATTCTCATCCCTCATCTCCATGAGCCACCTGAGGGGCCTGTAGTCTGTCTGAACCTGAAAGTGAGTCCCAAACAGGTATGGTGTTACCTTATTCAGTACGCAGACCATTGCAAAGGCTTCCCTTTCAATATCTCTCCACCTCTGTTGCCTGGGTAGTAGCCTCCTTGAGATTAAGTCATCAGGTTGGTCTAGGCCCTCGTCATTTAGCTGTAAAAAGACTTCCCCTATGCCATGCTCTGTGGCATCAGCCTTTACAATGAATTCCTGGGAATAGTCAGGAGTTTTGAGCATAGGGGCTGTGCACATGGCCTGTTTGAGGGTGTCCAAGGGTTTCTGACAAGCCTCTGTCCAGATCACCTTCTTGGGCTGCCTCTTTGAAGTCAATTCAGTCCTGAAGCAAAAATGGTGCCATTACCCTTGCCAAACCTCCTGAAATGCCAGGTGGGTAAGTGAAAGGAAAGTAAAAACATTTTAATGGCCTACACACCACAGGTGGTAACTCCCATAGTGAGCAGGTCATTGCTTATTTTTATTTTCGAAAATAAAACACCACTTTGCGAATTTTGTTCATCATGTTGACGGAGCAGTACAGCACCCTTTCAATGCATTAATAGGAACTTCCATGTCAGCAGTTTGTGCCAGTGTAAGAGATGTCCGCTAAGGCAGGACATCTCCGTCACCTTGAAAGAGTAAAAACACTCTAAATCGGGCCCTAATGCATTAATAGTCCACAAACCAGTTACCTCTCCTATCATTCCTTGACTTTATGCTTGCTTTTTACTCTATACAGTAAGCAGCTGCTTTTGGCAGGGTTCCACTATAGAAATACTACAGACATACATAAACATTACACCTCATCTACAATGAGAGACTCTTGCGGGCGTACCTTGAAATCTTTGACGCCCACATGCCATATTGCACAACAAATTGGGGATGGTGAATTGCAATTTCTTTGTCAGTTGCTAACGTCTGTCTGGCTACCATGTTTACTCATAGTAACAGTGAATTGCTGAATGAATTCATTGCAATGGGCTCAAATAGGACATTTTATCTACAGACTGAACTATCAGATACCTTCCATGGAAAGAATTTGGCGAATTTTCCTTTTTGAACTGCTTGGATAATTTTGACTGATCATTAATAGCAACTTGAAGGTTGCATAGCTATAGTGAGTGCAATAAATGTATAAAAGCAGTAACTCTGAACCAACTTGCCCAGACGATGACGCTTTCATTTCTCGTCTCTTTCATTTCCTCAGTTTTAACATTTATACTGCTGTCTGTACTTTAGTCGATTTCTTTACTCGGTCCTGCTGCGTCGTTTGTCTCATTATGTTATTCACAGTTTGTTCATTGTCGCCCCTGTCATTTTATGCTTTCTCAAAATCCTCTACTTAATGTTCCTTCTTTCAAGAGATTTCTTTACTGTAATGGAGTGGGATATGGACTTGTGAAAATTCCACTGTAATGAGCACCCCCTTCTGTGCTCTATCTGTATAAGTCTTTATCGTTAATATTTGAGGTTTGTTTTCTATATTGAACGTGTAACGTCATACTGTTTTAGCTGCAATAATAAATAATTGTTTTGGGGAAAAAGGAAAGTTCATTGCCCACAGACTGGTCGAAGTGACTCTTGTCATGGACTGGATGGGAAGCTCTTGTCAGTTACTTGGGTTCACGCAGGTTGCATCTTCCTCCGCCAGAATGTATGCTGCTGCACATTCTGCCTTCTGTCAGAATGCTCCAGTGCTGTTAGCACAGAGGTGATGGGTTGTCTGACAGAATATTGAGGAAACAAATATCGTGGGGACAGAATATTGGGGCATATTTACAAGCCCCTATCACCACCATAACGTCACTTTTTTTGACGTTGTGGTGGCAATAGGGGCTTCACCTTATTTACAAGGGAGTGTTAAGCCACTTAACGTGGCTTAATGCTGCCTTGTAAATAAGGCACCCTTTCACGCTAATACTTAGCGTGAAAGTGGCGAGCAATGGGTGTTGTAGTGGGCATTCCACCACAATACCCATTGAATTTGATGCTGCCCCCTATTTACAAGGGTGGTGTAAGTATTGGGCAGCGCCAAAATTAAGACTAGGGAAATCCTGGTCTTACCCTGTCGCAACAAGGAGAAATGTTAAATGTCTTTTCGTTTTTGCTGTTTCCATGTGTGCTGCGTTGTGCAGCACACATAGAAACAGCAAAAGGCCATTGATTGTTAATGTGTAACTGCAACAAATGATGGACGGAATGCTGAATGATTCAAACATTCTCCCCCAGTCAAGATATCTGGGTTAAATCCATCGTTCTTTTGCCCACTACGCCACCCCAGTTTGGACCCAGCCATATGCAAATCACTCTTGACCCGGTGCCTCATGGGAACAGTCCAGACCGAACTGCCAAGCCAGGTCTTCCCTGGACCAGAAACAAGCATCCTGGGACCGGTTTCGGGGTATGTCATCCTTCATCATCCAGGCTAGCTTGAATCCAGTCGCACAGTGAGCAAGGGACCCACGTCTGGGTATACCCGTCCCACTTAGGGCGAAAAGTGTAACTGCAACAAATGATGGACGGAATGCTGAATGATTCAAACATTCTCCCCCAGTCAAGAGATCTGGGTTAAATCCATTTTTCTTTTCCCCGCTAAGCCACCCCAGCTTGGACCCAGCCATATGCAAATCAGTCTTGACCCTGTTCCTCATGGGAACAGTCCAGACCGAACTGCCAAGCCAGGTCCTCCTGGACCGGAAATAAGCATCCTGGGACCGGTTTTGGGGTATGTCACCCTTCATCAGCCAGGCTAGCTTGAATCCAGTGGCACAGTGAGCAAGGGACCCACATCTGGGCATACCCGTCTCACTTAGGGCGAACAGTGTAACTGTAACAAATGATGGACGAAATGCTGATTGATTCAAACATTCTCCCCCAGTCAAGAGATCTGGGTTAAATCCATCATTCTTTTGCCCACTACGCCACCCCAGTTTGGACCCAGCCATATGCAAATCAGTCTTGACCCTGTGCCCCATGGGAACAGTCCAGACCGAACTGCCAGGCCAGGTCCTCCCTGGACCGGAAATAAGCATCCTGGGACCGGTTTTGGGGTATGTCACCCTTCATCAGCCAGGCTAGCTTGAATCCAGTGGCACAGTGAGCAAGGGACCCACATCTGGGCATACCCGTCTCACTTAGGGCGAACAGTGTAACTGTAACAAATGATGGACGAAATGCTGATTGATTCAAACATTCTCCCCCAGTCAAGAGATCTGGGTTAAATCCATCATTCTTTTGCCCACTACGCCACCCCAGTTTGGACCCAGCCATATGCAAATCAGTCTTGACCCTGTGCCCCATGGGAACAGTCCAGACCGAAGTGCCAGGCCAGGTCCTCCCTGGACCGGAAACAAGCATCCTGGGACCGGTTTCAGGGTATGTCACCCTTCTTCAGCCAGGCTAGTTTGAATCCAGTGGCACAGTGAGCAAGGGACCCACGTCTGGACATACCCATCCCACTTAGGGCAAAAAGTGTTACAGCAAACAAATGATGGACGGAATGCTGACAATGCAAACATTCTCCCCAGTCAAAAGATCTGGGTTAAATCCATCGTTCTTTTGCCCACTACGCCACCCCAGTTTGGACCCAGCCATATGCAAATCAGTCTTGACCCGGTGCCTCATGGGAACAGTCCAGACCGAACTGCCAAGCCAGGTCTTCCCTGGACCAGAAACAAGCATCCTGGGACCGGTTTCGGGGTATGTCATCCTTCATCATCCAGGCTAGCTTGAATCCAGTCGCACAGTGAGCAAGGGACCCACGTCTGGGTATACCCGTCCCACTTAGGGCGAAAAGTGTAACTGCAACAAATGATGGACGGAATGCTGAATGATTCAAACATTCTCCCCCAGTCAAGAGATCTGGGTTAAATCCATTTTTCTTTTCCCCGCTAAGCCACCCCAGCTTGGACCCAGCCATATGCAAATCAGTCTTGACCCTGTTCCTCATGGGAACAGTCCAGACCGAACTGCCAAGCCAGGTCCTCCCTGGACCGGAAATAAGCATCCTGGGACCGGTTTTGGGGTATGTCACCCTTCATCAGCCAGGCTAGCTTGAATCCAGTGGCACAGTGAGCAAGGGACCCACATCTGGGCATACCCGTCTCACTTAGGGCGAACAGTGTAACTGTAACAAATGATGGACGAAATGCTGATTGATTCAAACATTCTCCCCCAGTCAAGAGATCTGGGTTAAATCCATCATTCTTTGACCCACTATGCCACCCCAGTTTGGACCCAGCCATATGCAAATCAGTCTTGACCCTTTGCCTCATGGGAACAGTCCAGACCGAAGTGCCAGGCCAGGTCCTCCCTGGACCGGAAATAAGCATCCTGGGACCGGTTTTGGGGTATGTCACCCTTCATCAGCCAGGCTAGCTTGAATCCAGTGGCACAGTGAGCAAGGGACCCACGTCTGGGCATACCCGTCCCACTTATGGCAAAAAGTGTAACTGCAACAAATGATGGACAGAATGCTGAATGATTCAAACATTCTCCCCCTGTAAAGAGATCTGGGTTAAATTCATTGTTCTTTTGCCCACTACGCCACCCCAGTTTGGACCCAGCCATATGCAAATCAGTCTTGACCCTGTGCCTCATGGGAACAGTCCAGACCGATCTGCCAAGCCAGGTCCTCCCTGGACCGGAAACAAGCATCCTGTGCTTGTCTGTGTTAGTAACCTGTTTCTTGGGTGTGAGACAGCAACGAGGCTGGTGAACCAAATCAGTGGCATAGGTTCTAGTGAGCAGACTGCTCACGTAAGCAGGCTCAAGGGCTTTGAACCCTTTACATGAGTACCATTTACATTACACAGGGTCAGATTCATTTTCTTAGTCACAGGGAGATTAAGTGGTTTCTCCCAGAATCAGAGCATATTGAGCTGACGCCGTGACTCAAACCTGGTTCTCCAGTTTCAAAGTTGGCAGCTCTGGATTAACATCACATCCTGAATTGCAGAGAATCCTTTCTTTGCACAGTGCCTGGCTGACACCTACTGTCCACATGGTCAGTAACACACTTGCTCAGGCCAGCTCCGCCATCGAGGGCCACTATGGACACTGGACATGGCATTTGTCTCATCTGGTGAGAGGCCTTCCATTTGTTGCACCTCTGCTACCTTCACAGTAATGATTCTGTGTTGAGGGAAGCTTACACTACAATTGAACATGCTGCATGTTAATATGGACCTATACTGCCTGCACTTTATCTGTTCTGTGTGTGCAAGTATGGTTGACATTCTGATGCCCATGTCGCAACGGTTGTATATGTCCAACCAAAGCTTGCATTGCTGATGGCAAAAAATATCCTATTCAGTATATTTAAGTGGTGGGTATTTGTGTGTGAGTATTTATATATTTCCAAATCGTGCACCGATGCTGCGTGTGTATATACATATATATATATTACCTACTGGCGGTCGCCAGTAGGTAGTTATAGTTAGGACATACTTTCCATAGAAAAAGCTTTTTTTGATTTACCAATATCTTTGGCGCCGTTTGACGAATCTTCATGAACTTTTCAACATTATTGGGGCACTCCGGTCAGCTCCTGTCTTGAAAGTTTCGGGGAGATTCGTCAAGCAGGGGCCGAGAAAAAAGGGGGTCCAAAAACACGTATTCTCCATGTTAATTTCCATAGGAACTTTTGTCGCGGCTACAGCCCGAACTGCTGAACAGAATTACACCAAATTTACCAGAGTGGTAGCTTTTGATCCAGAGTGCACTCTTTGCTTTAAATGGTGTAAATCCGTTCAGTAGATCCTGAGAATTATTAAAAATAAAAAATATTGATATCTGGTGACCGAGGAGGATTCACGAACCCTCCCGATCACGAGCGTCATTCTGATTGGCTGCCAACACTCCAAACCAGGCAGTGTTGGCAGCCATCTTGTGACTCGGTAAAACCGAGTCACAAGAAAACAGTAAAAAAAAAAGATAAAAAACAAGAAAAGGGGGCAGGGTAGAAACACCCTGACCCCCTAGGCCTGCTCAGGGGGTCCTGGCCAAAAAAAAGCATTTTTTTAAAAACAAACTCGGCCGGAGTTGCGCTGGGTGCGCGAATCTGGCAGAAAATTTAAAAAAAAACACAGTTTGTTTACTTAAAGCTCAGGTCCTGGGGGCAATGTGAAATAATTGTGCAGAGGCCCGCAGGGGCCCCCACAGCCCCGGGGACTGCCACCTCCCCTGGGCTTTATTTATAATATGTGGGGGACATGCAGCCCCCCCGCAGCCCCAGGGACCGCCACCTCCCCGGGGCTGTGTTTCTATAAAATGTGTGGGGGGGCTCCTGCCCCCCATGCTTCCGCGGGGACCGCCACCTCCCTGGGGCATACAGTAATTTAAATTCGGGAACCACCACCTCCCCGGGGCATTAAAAATATGTTGGAGGTTGGCCGTGCAGCCCCCTCGTGGAGCCTTCCATGGCCCTGGGGACCACCACCCCGCAGCAATGTCCCGGGGTGCCCACCCCTGGGACATTGCAGTTTGCAATGACAGGGCGGGAGTCATTGCAAACTCTGCTTCGCTTCATGGAAGCGAGAGCAGAAAACCTGCTCTCACTTCCATGAAGCAAAGCAAATTGCTTTTGGACAAGGGGAGCTGCAGTCAGCAGCTCCCCTTGCCCAAAAGAAATGCTGGCTCCCGCAGGAGGTGGGAAGCCAGCTGGGACCGCGGGTGCATTGGGGCTTCCCCCGCCATCCCCAAAGTGAGGGCCGGCCCGGGGGATGGGGTCCCCGGGGCCACGCGGCCCACCTCCTTAATTAAAAAAGAAATTTAAAAAAGAGGCCAGGCCCCGGGGGTTGGGGTCTCCGGGGCCAATAGTGGCCCTGGGAAGGGGTCCAAGCAGCCCCCCTCCCGTAAATAATTTTTAAAAAGCAGGCCAGGCCCCGAGGGATGGGGTCCTGTCAGGGTGCCAGGTAATCTTACCTGGAACTTGCATGGGAACAGAAGACGATATTTCCCAAAATCCCTCTCAGAGATCCTCCGGAGACCGATAACTAATCCTGTCTCCAAATGAACCCCAAGGGGGAAGGGGGAGTGGATAAAATAACAAACAACAGAAGAGGTTGTCAGGACTTCTGGCTCCCAGGTTCTCCCTTCTTTTCTGGTCTGCTCTATAGTGTTCTGGTGGAGATGACCTAGGAGACTAAACACACGACAATTATTGCAATTCCCATTCTACCTCAATTCTATGACTATACCTCTTAGCTATTTAATACCACCTACCCAATTCTTCCTGAATACTAGACTTCTCTTCTGAGACAAGAAACCAAGATTTCCTTTAGGTAAGTTCATAACAATATTTACAGTTCTTTAGTTTTCAGTTCTCTCATTCATTTAGACAAATTATTCGCAGTGTAATTACTGAGTAGTCTAACATCTATTAATTGTCACTTAGCTCCTGTACAATTCTTTCCTTCAATGACTTGGCTTCCAGAAGAAAACTTCACTTTTCATTTCTTCTATTCTTGTGCGCTGTCAAGAACGAGCGTATCAACTGGTAACGCCCACAGGCTCGTACTTCAGTCCGAGTGCGCAGACTCAATGTTGAGAACGCTTGAGGCGGATACGCTCCTGGCACACGCTCCAGACTCCGGGACTAGGGAAGGGAATACCTGTACCCGACAGGCAACTGGTATGTAGGAGGGGAAAATCGGACTCAACTACACGACGCAAGGGAATTGTATACAGAATTCACGGAGTGACACAAACTAGATGCGCATTCGGAAATTACTTCAGTGAAGTGCGCATTCCCCAGGTGGTGCACACTTCATCAAGACTCCACACGGCTTGCGGCGAGTAAACTAGACCGCGAACCGGATAAAAATGTGGTGGCCATCTTAGAGTTCTTCCTTTGCCATTACTTGTTCCAGGAGAGATTTTTATCTCGCCCAATTTTCACCTTGTTGAACCTTTTGACCTGTAAGATTCAGATTGTTTTTGTAGAATGTTCTGACAGTACCCCCAAACAAGGGAGGTTCTTCCGGCCGTGGTTTTGTTGGAAATCTCTGGTGAAAAGACCTTACCAACCCTGGGGCATGAACGTCTCATTCCAACTCCCATGAACGCTCCTCTGGCCCATAGCCCTTCCAATCTACTAGGTAGTATAGTTTTCTTTTTACTCTTTTTGAATCCAAAATTCCTTTCACTTCAAATTCTAGTCCTGATTCCAGTTGGATGGGTTTGGGGGTGAATTTTTTCTTAACTCAGGAGATGCCTTCTTCAACAAGGAAATATGAAATGTTGGGTGAATTTTAAGCTTGTTGGGTAATTTCAACCTGTAAGTCACTGGATTTATTCTTTTCTCTATCTGATAAGGTCCAATAAACCTGGGTTGGAATTTTCGATTTCCTTTTAGTCTAAGGTTTTTTGTACTTAACCAAACGCTATCTCCTACTTCTAAAGTGGGATCTTCTCTCCTTTTCCTATCTGCATAGATTTTATATTTCTTTTTGGCTTGTTCCAGGTTTTTTGACGCTGTTTGATGGACACGAGCCAAGTGTGACACTAAATCTTTGACTGCAGGGACAGAAACTTCGTTTTGTCTCACAGTGGAGTTTGGGTGTCTTCCATAGTTTAGGTAGAATGGGGAAAAACATGTGGACACACTCCTAGCGTCATTATGTGCAAACTCTGCTGCCCACAAATACTCTGACCAATCCCCCTCTTGGTTTAGAAGGAACAATCTTAAATACTGTTCTAATTCCTGGTTTACCCTCTCAGTCTGCCCGTCTGTTTCTGGATGGTAGCTGGTTGAATATCTTGTTTCTATTCCTAAACCTTCTACAAAGGCTCTCCAGAAATGGAACAAGAATTGTGAACCTCGGTCTGAAATGATGACTTTGGGTATTCCATGGATTCTCACTATCTGTGTGCTGAAGTGTATGGCTAGTTGTTTGGCAGTAGGGACCCCTTTTAGTGCCAGGAAGTGTGCCATCTTTGTGAATGCGTCTACGAATACCAAAATTGTGTTGTATCCCTGACTGGAAGGTAAGTCAACTATCAGGTCGAGTGTGATCGTATGCCATGGAAAGGGAGGGGTAGGCATTGGTTGTAACAATCCTTTAGGGGCTTGTCGTTCAGATTTTCCCTGACCGCAGATTTCACAGGTTTTTGCATATTTTTCGATATCCTTGTTCATTTTGGGCCACCAATAACTCCTTTTCACAAGATCCTCGGTTTTAAATTCTCCTTTATGTCCTGCCAGAGGATTGTCGTGACACTCATACATTGCTTGATCTTGTAACTCTTTGGTTGGCAGGTACAAGGCTCCCTTGTGGTAAGGCAGTTGGTGTATAACCTCTCTTCCAGGCTCTTGTTTGGCCAATTCCTGCATTTCCTCTGGACTTAAGGCTCGGGTTACTTGCTCCTTCATATCATTATACGTTGTCGCACTGATTATCTTTGATTCAGGTATTATCTTTTGAATTTCTTGCTGTTCTTTTTGATTTTCTGTACCTAACCTTGACAAGGCGTCCGCCTTTCCATTTTGGGTTCCTGGTCTGTAGGTGATTACAAAATCATAATCAGCAAAATATAACGACCATCTGAGTTGTCGCGGAGTTAAGGTTCTTGCTGATTTTAGGAACTTCAGATTCCGGTGGTCGGTGAAAACAGTGACTGTGTGCCTTGCCCCCATCAGATAGTGCCGCCACTCCTTAAAGGCATCCTTAATGGCTAATAACTCTTTTTCAGTAATTGTGTAATTTATCTCTGCCGACGTCAACTTTCTTGATCGATAGGTCACTGGGTGGAGCTGACCAGTTTCTTTATGTCTTTGGGATAACACACCTCCCACAGCTTGATCTGAGGCATCAGTCTCTACGTAAAATGGTTCAGAAGGATCAGCATGCAACAGGATTGGAGCAGATGTGAAATTTCCTTTTAGGGCCTTAAAAGCTTCCTCAGCTTCTTCAGTCCATTGGAATGGAATTCCTTTCTTGAGTAACAGTGTAAGAGGAAGGATTTTTCGTGAAAATTCACTAATGAATCGCCTATAGAAGTTCGCAAAACCTATGAAGCTTTGAACTTCCTTTACACTTGAGGGGGACTTCCAGTCAATCACCGCTTGGATTTTTTTTTATCCATGTTTATTCCTGTAGGAGATAAGACGAAACCCAAAAATTCCACTTGAGAAACATTGAAATCGCATTTCTCCAGTTTCACAAATAATTTGTTTTCTCTGAGTCTTTGTAGTACTTTCCGCACTTATCCTTGATGCTCATTCTTGTTGACCGAATAAACTAGTATATCATCGATATATACAATTACACATTGATCGATGAATTCACTGAGGACATCATTTATAAAATGTTGGAAGGCGGCTGAAGCATTACAAAGTCCGTACGGCATCACCTGGTACTCAAATAGTCCAAATATTGTTCTGAAGGCCGTCTTCCATTCATCGCCATCTCTCACTCTGATTAAATGATAGGCCCCCAGCAAATCGAGTTTGGTATAAATTTGAGCTCCCTTGACCTGGTCTAATAAGACAGAAATCAGGGGCAGAGGATATCGATTGATTGCACGATAATCGATACAGGTCCTCAAATCTCCTTCTTTTTTGGGCACGAAGAACAGGAGCAATGACACTGGGGATTGAGAAGGTCGGATAAATCCGTTTGCCAGGTATTTGTCTAAGTACTCTTTTAAATGGAGATGCTCTTTTTCTGTCAGCGCGTAGAACCGACTGCAGGGCATATTGGAACCTGGTTCTAACTCAATTTTGCAGTCGTAGACACGATGAGGTGGCAGCTGCTCCGCTTCTTTCTCGTTGCAGAAGTCTTCAAAATCCCGGTATTCCAATGGAATTTCTTTTGAATCAATTATACAAACTGAGGCTCCTGATTCACACAGTGAATTCGCCGGATTACATTCTCTGGTTCTTTCTGCTTTCTCAAAGCAATTTTCCTTGCAATAAGTTGAGTCCATCAATATGGTTCTGGCGCTCCAGTCGATGGTCGGGTTGTGCTCAGTTAGCCATGGCAACCCCAATATGAGCTGAAACTGATGAGCATCGATTAAATTAAATTGAATCACTTCCTTATGACCTTCCTGGGAAATCATTTGTACTTGCTCCGTATGGCTCACAATGGGACCCAAAGAGAGGTTCGTCCCATCCACAGCTCTCACTGGTTCACTTTTGGACTTCTGTATAGCTCTTAATCCTGCCTTAGCTGCAAACTTTAAGTCGCAAAAATTTCCAGTGGCTCCTGAGTCGATCATCACGGAGATTTCTGTTAGAGTCACTTGCCGAAATGTTATGGTCATTGATAATATCATGTGTGGTGAAGATGACTGCAAGGTATTAGCCACTCGATGTTTGTTTGGAGTTGTCTCTTGATTAGCATCCACCAGTCCAACTCCCCCTACTGGTGGTGCTGCAAGTTTTTCCTTAGATTTTAGGGAGATCTTAGGTTTTTTTGGACACCCTCTCACGACATGACCTCCTGATCCACAATACAGGCACAAAGTGTTGGCTCTCCTTTTATCCACAACTAACTTATTAAACTGAGCCAAATAAGCTACAAGATCTCTGTTCCCCTGTCGTAACTCAAGTAATTCATTATCAACTGTAGTGTAGTTCCTATAGTACCCATGCAGGACCTGCGCGTTTGGATAACATAAGCTGTGGGTTTGGTGGTAGACTGGCTCTGTGCACCCCCACCGCGTATGTTAGCCTGATTTGCATTAGCTAGCTCACAGTGCCACTAGAATCTCCTCTTATCGGGGAGAGATTAGGTTCTAGCAACCTTAGATCATGACAACCCAAATTCCTCAGAATCGTGGAAACAATGTACTATTTTTTGCTCAGTCACTCGTGCTTACTTATTTGGTTTGTCTCAGAGAGTTACACAGAATAAACAGTCTGGGCGTTTCAATAAGTATTTATTGAACAGTTGTTATTCTAGTGTAAAATATATGTGCTGCAGAAACCAGCAGACAATACCAGAGATATATTATCAGCAGTACGATAAAAGCAAAGGGATAGAACAGTTCTAACATATTGCAATAATCATGAATACATACATGAATATAAAAAAGCATTATGAAAAGTGCACGTACTCCTACGATGCCTAACTAGATGTACCTGAGTGTACCTAGCATATGTGTAGGTCTAAAAGCCTAATAGTCAAGAATTCTTTTCGGATTTAGTCGAACCCCCATACCTGAATAGAGAGAGTGTGGGACCCCATCCTGGTCTCGAGTTGGACACCCCGCAAGGGCTGTGTCAGACCGCTGTCAGCTGGAGCGACTGCATGCAGGAGCCTCAGCGTCTCTGGTCAGTGTGTCAGCATGGAAGTCTCGGTTCCCTCTGTCTTACCAGGGTAAGATGTGGTGTATTTATACCCTGAAGACTCTAGTTGCTTTGTATGGTTTGTATTGGCCCTTGTTAGACTTGAGGAAGACATCAGGGCCAGGGTGAACTTTGTACATACATAATATGCAGGTGGTGTATTCCTAGAGAGCCATGCATAATTGATGAGTACAGTGTGGGCCTGTGTTTGGGAAAAACCCTGCTCTATTCAAAACCACAGACTAGATAACGTTCAGCCCTCAGAGCACGTTGTGTACTAGCGAGGACCAATGTAGGTGAAAGATCATGCCTATATAAGGAATCATGACTATAATAGGACATGTACAGTTATGACCGTAATAGGGCATATGCGGCTTTGACCATAATAGGGCAAGTACGAATATGACAGTATTAGGGCAAATATGAATATGTCCATTTTAGGGCATGTATGAACGGGTCTACATTAGGGCCTCTATACGGGACATAACACCCACTCCTCTTCCGAACAGGATGACAATGACCATACTTAAAATCTGGACAATTTAAAAACATTTTAAAAGCAAGTAAAAACATGGTTTTAAAATTGTTAAAAAAACTTCAAAAAATGTTACAATTCAGCTATTTCCAATTGCCACTAAAAAAAAGAAATGTCTATTTTGTTTCTCTATATAAGTTGCTTCACTCAAAACGGAAGAAGGCCATGCTTTTCTCAAGCGAAAGTGTCAATTAAGGAAATGTTCCAAATTTGCTCGCTTATTATGAAAACGAGTGGAGAAGCCGAATTCTTTCCCAGGACGCGATGAGCCAATTCGAGATTAAGTGTCCTGGCTGGGAATCACAACATTATCTGTGTGAGCTACTGCAGACGACAAATCCAACGCCTCACAGAGAACGTCAATCGCACATAGATGGAATGTAGCACTGCCAACAGTCGATGCTGCGGCAGCTTGTGCGGCAGTTGTTACCTGAATGCCTGTGGAGGAGTCACCTAACCTAGCAGGAGCAAACGGCACCTGTGGATTCTCCAGGAATGCATTAATCAGAATTGAAAGCCGCTGGGGACAACGCAGAGCATGGGCCTTTATGGGGTCCAGCATTGCATCCGTGTCCGGAGGAGCATCTGATGGAAATGTTAGACAAAGATTCAACGTGCATTCTTCTCCGCAAAACAGGCATCGAAGAACAGGTAAGATGCAGTCTACCCAGACTGGCTGAAAGGATAGAAACCAGGAGGCATTGAGTTCTCGCAGGCAAGAAATGCCCAGAAGTTGTACCATGCGTTCACGGTATTTCCGCTCCAGGAGTATGTTCGCCATTCCCTCTGGAATTGGGCCGTCCATTGCGTAGCAGTAGTATTATGAATAGGACCCCTGCAATCAGCAACAGGATAAGCGGGAGTCCTCCAAATATGCTTTCCAAAACGGAGGGTATAAAATTTGGGATTACTCCGAGGACTGTCTGAAAGGTGCTTAACAGTCCTGACCCTATGGTCTTAAATAGGTGTACAATACCGCTCGTATCAGACATATTGAAGATACGTCCCACCATTTCTACGAAATGAAAGGGCCAGTTTGTACGTATAAGCGCCTGTATCTCAGTCAAGGTCCTTGCAACTTGAAGTTCAAAGGTTTCTCGAGCGGAGGTTAAGGGCACGGGTTGCTGTAAAAGCATGGCTTGCAGTCTGCTCATAGTATCAAATTGTATGAAAGAAACGTTCAGTGAAGGCCATAGCGGCACCTCCCTGACTGTGTTCAGTGGCGGAAACAATACTTGCATACAGCAAGTAACCCTGGAGTTAACGGTGACCAGATAGGCAATGCCCGGAAGCATCCCACAGCAACCTTGATCGTTCAGCATCAAGTAACTCCCATTCGAGAGCAGCTGAAAAACCGGTGTGATCATGGCTGCTGGGGTCCCTGTCATGTGACACAATAGGTTTGCTACTGAACCGCTACAGGCTCCGTGTAGTGAAATATCCTGATACATGAGAGAACCGCTTAAAGCGTTCTTGCAGTTTGTACCACTCAGATACACGTCTCGATCCCCATTCCGGCATCGGTATCTATATGGTAACTCTCAAGTTTCCTTAATGTAACCCTCACCCATATTTTCATATTTGCCTGCCTACCTTTGCTCAAGGCAATATTGAGACTGAAACGTAGTGACCTGCAGAGTGATTTGGCCATGAATTAGCCATTCAGTTGATGGTGATTCGGCTACAGTGAATGGTAACCTTTCCAGTTTCTCAATACGCAGCATTGTATATTTGGCTCCCCTTTGTGCCATTTGTGTCTGTTTATCAGTTAGATTGTATTCTGAAAACAGAGACGTGGTGTTTATAAAATGCCAGGGCACATAGCCTGCACGCAAAGATTGTAGCTTCCAGCTTAGCATCATAATAGAACGTAGCTGAGATTGCCCGTGTTGTAACAAGGCCAGATCTTGTTCTAATATGTCGATTGCCGAAGACACAATGTTGCCTAAGGAGTAAATCCTGGAGGTCAAAGTTGTTAACCCATTATCCACTACAGCTTATGCCTTCTCTAGGTTGATACGGTCTATTTCCCGTATTCTTTCTGCGGCCTCCTGTTGGGATATTTTCCAGTTTTCATTATAATAGGCATAAATGCCGGCATATATGAAACGTTTCTGACGTGTTTTCCTTGGGCCTAGTAAAAAATCCCTAAGGTCTACATCAGGTGTGAGTAAGGTCAAATGATGTTTCACTTCTGTGAGTGTTGAGGTTTCTAGCCAATCAAGGCACAACTTCCCAACAATATAGGATATCACTACCCCTGGGTGTTGTCTCTGTACATAGCGAGGATCTGGCCTATGGATACTGAATCCCTCGGGTGTACCTAGGAATCTCTGTTGACAAGTGTTCGTGTCAATGGGCCAAATCAGCCATCCTGTCCAATTGGAATCTGACCTGTTGTACTGGAGAATGTCATCTAATGTTACCCCATGTGTAGTTGAATTCTGCCCCCCACCCATCAGTGATGGTGTTGGAAACCCAGGTGTATTCATTTCCTTGTTCTTGGCTAGTCCAAGACAGGATGTTTGTTGCACAGTTTCATTCAGAAATATTATCTGCTGTGGAAAGAGGCATGCTCTAAAAAGCGCTTCTGTTCCCTGGACTTGCCAGTCCCTAGAACCCCAGATTGATTTTGAATCTATAGTGTCCTTCCAAAAAGTTTAAAAAGTCAGTGAGTTTCTGTTTGAGAGATTTTTTTGGCTGGCGTCGTTTCCGGCTCGCTTGCATCCAGTGAAAACGTATCAAAGTTGATGAAATAGTCAGAAGCAGTTCGATCAATTATTGGAATTGCATTGGGATTTGTTGAAATCGGATTTTGCTCTTGACGAGGCATGTTGACGTAGACGTCTGTAGTCGGTCTTATTGCAACTTGGTTGTTAAGTAGAGTTTCTTCTTGTTGAAGTGGAACGAGTTCCATAGCATTGTTGCTTAGTCCTTCATTCCGTACAGGTGGCTCTTCAAACGTGATGAGTCTTTCTGTTTGAACTTCTTGGATTGTAGCGAGAGGAGGGCGTCTGCTACTGTGGAGTCCACATGGCCTACTGTTTAGTATCGGCCACATAGTGTGGTTTGATTAAGTCTATTGAGACAAATCTTTTCTCCTTTTTTCCGGCAAGAGGCGGCAGAAGTACAGCTCTTGTGCCTTGGATTGCTAGGACCGGTACAGGCTTTCTGTAGGATGGCCCAAATTCTTTCTTGTCTGCAATCTTTTCTCTGACCAGATCTCCAATTTTTGGGATCCAGACAGGTCTTGCCGTTACTGCCTTGACTTCCTCAGTGGCGGTCTGTTTCTGGAGCACGTTACTTTGTTGTGTTCTGGATTTATTTAGATCCTGTAAAACAGCCAAACGGTCATGGATATCAAATGGTTTTTCATCCGCTACTGTGCCTTCACAATCAAGATCAGGTACCCACATTCTTGTCCCAAATAGGACCTCGTAAGGAGTGACACCTCCTAGAGAGCTTCTTGGCTGATTGTTTATCTCTCGTTGTACCCCATATGAGTGATCGACCCATCTACCGCCCTTGCCTAATACCCTAGCTGTTAAAGATTGCTTTCAGTCACGGTTTTTCCTCTCCACAACGGAATTTCCCTCAGGATGATATGGAGAGGAGTACCGCAATGCTACGCCCATTCCTTCCATGGCCTCTTTGTAAGCCCGAGAGCTAAACGCCGGGCCACGGTCAGAATTTAATGTGCCAACTGCGTATGTACCGATAAAGACTTGCAAATCTTTTATAACAGTTCGAGCATCAGCACAGCGCTGAGGCCAAACCCATAGGAATCTAGAGCAGGAATCCACTGCAACCATGATATATTTCTTGGCCCCATCGGATTGTAGGGGTCCGCAGTGGTCCAAATAAACACATGCGAGAGGTTTGTCTGATTTCAGCAATGGTGTCTGTGCTGGGCGTGTTACGGTGGAGCCTTTCATCTGCTGATGGATGTCGCACTTTAAGACATAGTCTTTGGTCTGCTTTGTTAACCCTGGCCACCAGTAGCGCTGTTTCAATAAAGAAATAGTCGCTGTAACGCCTGTATGCGCAGAACCCAAACCCTCGTGTGCTGCTAAAATTAAGCCTTGCCTACGATCCATATTTGGTATTACTCTATCCCCCACTCCCGGAATCTGAGCATATGGAATGTTTTGTGCATCTAACTTGTAGGAGTACTTGAGTGGAAATTTCTTTGGTACTGCTG
The DNA here is from genome assembly GCA_963921515.1 of Calotriton arnoldi. Lineage (NCBI taxonomy): Eukaryota > Metazoa > Chordata > Amphibia > Caudata > Salamandridae > Calotriton > Calotriton arnoldi. The sequence goes on from CAWUFW010009112.1 coordinate 463,779, forward strand.
TGCTGCCTTTGCGTGAAGCATTGACAGCTACCATAATCTCGCCGTCTATTCTCGTTTTTGAACAAGTGATTGCAGCTACGGAAGCCGTGCGAACAGCCCCCTTTGCGGCTTCATCAGCCAATGAATTCCCTTCAACGTGAACGCCATCACGCTGATGACTCAGTGTATGTATCACGTGAGCCCTTGGTAGTTCATTTCTCAACTCCACTACCTGCTCCCATAGCATTTTATGCTTAATTGTGCCACCTTTTGCGTCTTTAAACTCGTTTTGAAGTATTCATTGTACGACTGTACACAGTAAAAGGAATCACACACAATCAGTGTGGGAAATTCATGTTCCGTATTCACCAGTGCCAGTATAAGTGCTTTTAACTCTGCCAACTGAGCCGTGCAGTCTCCTAGAGATTGCGTTTTAGTGCAACTCGGATGGAACTTTCCATCGTGCATGCGACCTTTAACAATCGCACACGCCGCGCTGTAAGTTTGCTTACTCCCTATGGCCGGTTGAGCAGATCCGTCAGTGTAAATAATATATTCATACTGATCTAGAGGCTAAATTACATTTGGTAGAGGATATTCTTGTTCGTATTGCAGAAATGCTTGTGTTTTTAAACTTGGATCAAATCTGTATTCAACATCCGTTGCAGTAAGAGAATTAGCCCATTGTATCCATCTGGGATGTAAGGCTTTCGCATTTGGAATGCTAGCTTTTGTAACAGCTTCTAAAGCTGGTACTGGGGTCACGACAATTATGCGTTTACCCTGAGCCAGAGCTCTTTCTCTTGCTACAGCGGTCTGCACTGCTGTCAGGATTTTTTCTGTTGAAGTGAAACACATCTCTGCATTTGTGTACAGGTGTGATTTGTATGCGATTGGTACCATTTCGCTTTCATTGAAAGTCAAATAAGTGTACCCGCATTGACCCGCTATTACTCGGATCACTAAGTTGCGTACGTTTACGCGTGTGTGTAAATGCTTTGAAGCTATCATGTCTTCCTGTAGTGAACGTAGGATATTTGTATGTTCCTGTGTCCATTGTCTGACTGAAAAAACAGGTTTTATTAAGTCATAGAAAGGTTTTACTCTTTCTGCGTAATCCAAAATGTATGTTCGACCAAAATTTAGGAATCCCAGAATTGAATGTAAATTCTTTAATGATTTTGGAGGTTGAAGCAGCGCACATTTTTCTAAAAAGTTTGCTGCTAGGCTTTTTCCTTCACTTGACAGCTCATATCCTAAAAATAGAACACTGAGGTGGGCAATTTTAGATTTTTTTAAATTAAATTTAGAGCCCTCAAAGGCGAATCCCATAATAATGGTGCTCACCCTGGTCAAGTGCCTCGGTAAGTCATCGTCCGTCAGATAAATATCATCCAAATAGGACAATGCTTCTTCATCCAAATTTTGCAATAACTCTGTTACTCTTGCTGAAAATACCCCGGGGCTATTTTTATACCCTTGGGCTAGTCGACAAAATTGTCGCTGGGACCCTAACGCACTGAATGCGGTCAGATACCTGCTTTCAGGCGCCATATTTTGGCAGAAAAATCCATTTGAGATATCTAGTGTTGTTTTGTATTTTTTGCGCACAATGTTATTCATTAATGCGGCACTATGTGCATTTTGAACTGCAAATGTCTTTGTGCAAGTGTTTAAATGTCTGTAATCCAAAACTAAACGATATGTGTTGTCAGGTTTCATTACGGGAAACAAAGGATTGTTCATAGGTGAAGTGCAATTTTCTATCACCCCCTGGTATTCTAGTTGATCTAGGATCTCCCTGACTTGTTTTTTAGCTTCCTGCTTTATAGGGTATTGCCTTTGAGCATTTGGGGAAACTTTCAACGGGATCATGTGGTGGGTTGAATCCTCATCCCAACCAACATGATTTTTATACAATGCTGGAGCTAGGGCAACCGCCCATTCCTGCGCATATGCATGTTTTAGGTGAATGGGAACGAGGTCGGAAACGGCTGGAAAAATTACAGTTTCTCCCCTAGGGCACTCCATGACGAATGCTGGCGGCCAGTCTTGTTCTGCTAATAGAATGTCATAACCAGATGACAGATTTTTGCAAAAGAGACCTTTAATTTTCCTGGGCTTGTCCCCCTCCAGCCGGAGTGTTATCTCATGTAACTTATGTGGGACACTTACCCGAGTATCAGGTGTTTCCACCGTGATATACTCACTCAACTCCGCTGTCACCAGAAATTCCTTCATGTTCTGGTGAGCTATCGTTACTTCTGTCGCGCTGTCTAGCATCGTCAGAGCCCATTCCCTGTTCAGAAGCTGTGTCCTCAGAATTCTGGGCATGTCTGATCTTGAGACCTGCTACCTTCTTCTTTTTAAACTGAGGTTTCTGTTTTTGTTTATCTTCTTTTTTAGGTGCGTAGTCCGCAACGCGTTGCGTGTCTCTGGACTTTGTATGCTCCTCTGACCGTCCTTCCCTCTTGGAGTTTTTTGATGAACCCTGAAAGGAACGAGAGGAACGAGTATCTGTATCCTGATACCTGTCAGGTTTTTTAATATTATCCCTATTCCTGAGGTTATACCTCCTTTCAGAGGAGACCTACCTCTGGATTGAGATCTGTTGTCTTTAGACTTTTGTTGTTTTTTATTTTCCCACTTCTTTTAAGAAGAAGTGGGCATCTGCTTTGTAGTGTCCTTTTCAGGACTGCCCACTAGTTGTGGTTTTAATGCTTTCCCACCTAAACTGTCTCTGCCTAGTTCTGCATATGCAGTTTCAATTATTTTGGGTAGTTCGTGTTGATGATCCTCTGGACTGAACTCCCTTAGGCGTTGGCGGATCGCCACTGAAGCTGCCTCCCCTTTAATATTAGCTAGTATTATGGCTGATACCTGGTCAAAGTTATTTAGTAACTTCATCCCTAAGTTAAGGGCAGGCTCTGCTCCGTACTCATTTTGTATCTGTCTCAATACGTCAGGTATTACTGCTAAGGACGGGACACCATGTGTTCTGGTATATATGGCATCAAAGACTGAACCCCAAGAGGTGCAGTCCTCTACTTGTGGTGTGATCCCCATGGGCAAGCAGATTGTTAGAATTCTGTGTTTATCACAGGTGGTAGTATTCGGGAATACCGCCTCAAGCTGAGTTATTTTCTGAGCTATCCAGAATGGTATTTGTTCGCGTTTTGCGGGCATTTTGCCCATTACCGCGTGTAATGTTTGAGGAGTAATTTTATTTCCTGTACCCTGAGTCGGAGTACTGTTTGCTGCACCTGGTGCAGGTTGGATTGTTAAAGTCCTCATGACAAATTGTGTCAGGTTTCTGTAGATTTTAATTAAATCTGTGTGTTGTACTAGTAAGTCTGGCTGTGGCATTGTGTTAATGCCAGGATGCGGTGTGTAAGCTGCTAGTATTGGCCATGTGGCCCCGTCTCCTCCGAGCGGGCCTAATCTTACTCTTTGTCGTACGTGGGGTAGGGCGCCATTAAACCAGTAATGATGTTCCTGGTAAGTGAGTGGAATCTCTATGTCCTCAAAAGGACAATATTCCCGTGGTGCATCTCCTTCTATATAGTAGTGAAATGTATTTGTTACTGCATTTGCTGCTGGGAGTGTAACCCATGAATAGAAAACCTCTGTTTTGTTTGATTCGTGTGCCTCAATCACGAAAACAACCATGCCACCCTTGGCTTGTAAGCCATTTTCTAATAGTCTTATGGTGACTATCCTTCTGAATTTTGGTGCAATTTGTATTGCATCCTCAGGATCTTCTCCTCCGTTAAGAAATTCAGGTCAACTCTCTCATCCCCTGAACCAGGCATGTTTAGAGGAAGAAGTGTTCAAAGGGAACTAAGATGAGGTGTTATGCACAATTTAGGAACTAAATGTCCTTTCAAGCTTGATTAACCAACAGCCAATAAATAATATTTTCATATTACTCAGCTGCGGCGTATTTTGTGCCCACCCACTCCAGACGTCTCTGGGGTTTTGTGAGTAGGTTCTCTGAGAATAGCACGACTGAACTACTCAGATTCTACTGTTAAATAAGTACCAAACCAACGTTGGGCGCCATGTCGTGTAGTTCATATAGTACCCATGCAGGACCTGCGCGTTTGGATAACATAAGTTGTGGTTTTGGTGGTAGACTGGCTCTGTGCACCCCCACCGTGTATGTTAGCCTGATTTGCATTAGCTAGCTCACAGTGCCACTAGAATCTCCTCTTATCGGGGAGAGATTAGTTTCTGGCAACCTTAGATCATGACAACCCAAATTCCTCAGAATCGTGGAAACAATGTACTACTTTTCGCTCAGTCACTCGTGCTTACTTATTCGACTTGTCTCAGAGAGTTACACAGAATAAACAGTCTGGGCGTTTCAATAAGTATTTATTGAACAGTTGTTGTTCTAGTGTAAAATATATGTGCTGCAGAAACCAGCAGACAATAGCAGAGATATATTATCAGCAGTACGAAAAAAGCAAAGGGATAGAACAGTTCTACCATATTGCAATAATCATAAATATATACATGAATATAAAAAGCATTATGAAAAGTGCACGTACTCCTACGATGCCTAACTAGATGTACCTGAGTGTACCTAGCATATGTGTAGGTCTAAAAGCCTAAGAGCCAAGAATCCTTCTAGGATTTAGTCGAACCCCCACACCTGAATAGAGAGAGTGTGGGACCTCGTCCTGGTCTCGAGTTGGACACCCCGCAAGGGCTGTGTCAGACCGCTTTCAGCTGGAGCGACTGCATGCAGGATCCTCAGCGTCTCTGGTCAGTGTGTCAGCATGGAAGTCTCTGTTCCCTCTGTCTTACCAGGGTAAGATGTGGTGTATTTATACCCTGAAGACTCTAGTTGCTTCGTATGCTTTGTATTGGCCCTTGTTAGACTTGAGGAAGACGTCAGGGGTGAACTTTGTACATACATATTATGCAGGTGGTGTATTCCTAGAGAGCCATGCATAATTGATGAGTACAGTGTGGGCCTGTGTTTGGGAAAAACCCTGCTGTATTCAAAACCACAGACTAGATAAAGTTCAGCCCTCAGAGCACGTTGTGTACTAACGAGGACCAATGTAGGTGAAAGATCATGCCTATATAAGAAATCATGACTATAATAGGACATGTACAGTTATGACCGTAATAGGGCTTTGCGGCTTTGACCATAATAGGGCAAGTACAAATATGACCGTATTAGGGCAAATATGAATACATCCATTTTAGGGCATGTATGAACGGGTCTACATTAGGGCCTCTATACGGGACATAACAAAACTGCTTGGGAGATTCTCCGTTGATCAAATATACGAATACATTCTTGTTTAAAATCTTCATAGTTGTGTAGAATTGCATCATCACGGGATACCAATGGCATTGACCACGACGCCGCATCTCCACTCAAATATGATAAGATGAATGCCACTCTTGATTGCGCATCAGGGAAAATTGAAGGACGGCACATGAAATGTAACGAGCATTGGGTGAGAAAAACTTGTGCTTTCTGTGGATCCCCACTAAAGCGTTCTGGAGGGGCTAACGGTATTACTGGGGACAATGAGTGAACCACTTGCGTAGTTAACCTATTTAAACTTTCTGCAGGTGAGCCTAATGTTTCTTTTCCTGAGCTAGTCTGTTGTCCCATTCTAGAGGCTAACTCTGCCGTTTCCTTTCTAGAATTTATCATTTCTTGTCTAAGGCTTTGATTTTCCTCTCTAACAGCTACTAATTCTTTTTGAATAGCCTCAAGGACCGCCCCTAAGGTTTGTAAATTAATTCCTTCGGCCATTCTGTTCGGGTGCAAGTAGATTACGTGGGCACTTCACTCTGTCAGGGTGCCAGGTAATCTTACCTGGAATTTTCACTGGAGCAGAAGACGATATTTCCCAAAATCCCTCTCAGAGATCCTCCGGAGACCGATATCTAATCCTGTCTCCAAATGAACCCCAAGGGGGAAGGGGGATTGGATAAAATAACAAACAACAGAAGAGGTTGTCAGGACTTCTGGCTCCCAGGTTCTCCCTTCTTTTCTGGTCTGCTCTATAGTGTTGTGGTGGAGATGACCTAGGAGACTAAACACACGACAATTATTGCAATTCCTATTCTACCTCAATTCTATGACTATACCTCTTAGCTATTTAATACCACCTACCCAATTCTTCCTGAATACTAGACTTCTCTTCTGGGACAAGAAACCAAGATTTCCTTTAGGTAAGTTCATAACAATATTTACAGTTCTTTAGTTTTCAGTTCTCTCATTTATTTAGACAAATTATTCGCAGTGTAATTACTGAGTAGTCTAACAGCTATTAATTATCACTTAGCTCTTGCACGATTCTTTCCTTCAATGACTTGGCTTCCAGAAGAAAACTTCACTTTTCATTTCTTCTATTCTTGTGCGCTGTCAAGAACGAGCGTATCAACTGGTAACGCCCACTGGCTCGTACTTCAGTCCGAGTGCGCAGACTCAATGTTGAGAACGCTTGAGGCAGATACGCTCCTGGCACACGCTCCAGACTCCGGGACTAGGGAAGGGAATACCTGTACCCGACGGGCAACTGGCAAGTAGGAGGGGAAAACTGGACGCAACTACATGATGCAAGGGAATTGAATACAGAATTCACTGAGTGACACAAACTAGATGCGCATTCGGAAATTACTTCAGTGAAGTGCGCATTCCCCAGGTGGCGCGCACTTCATCAAGACTCCACACAGCTCACGGCGAGTAAACTAGACCGCGAACTGGATAAAAAGGCGGCGGCCATCTTAGAGTTCTTCCTTTGCCATAACTTGTTCCATGAGAGATTTTTATCTCACCCAATTTTCACCATGTTGAACCTTTTGACCTGTAAGATGCAGATTGTTTTTGTAGAATGTTCTGGAGGTCTGACAGGTCCCCGGGGTCAGAAGTAGCCCAGAGAAGGAGGGCCACGTTGTCCCCCTCCCATAATTTAAAAAAAAATTTAAAAAAAAGAGGCCAGGCCCCGGGAGATGGGTTCCCCGGGGCCAATAGTGGCCTTGGGAGGGGGGCCACGCAGCCCCCTACCCGTAGTTTTTTTTTTTTAAAGTAAAAAAAATGGCACAGGCCCTGGAGGACTGGGTCCCCAGGGCCCAAAAAAGAGTAAGAGAAGGGAGGCCACACAGCCCCCCTTCTAAAAATATCAAAAGTAAAGAAAAACCAGCATCTTGACGGAGGCCCCGTCCCCTCCCTGCACCACTCTGCAAACGCGCCTCCTGGCATGTTCTGGGTTGGGGGATTGAGTCCCCTTGAATCTTAAGGGTACTTAGGGGTCAACTAGCCCACCAGGTACCTCCAGTAAGCCCCACACAGTGGGATTGCTGAGAGGTGGTCTGAGGCCACGCCCCTTTTTACACCAATCTGCAAACACGCCTCTTGGTGCACTGCTGGTGGGGCGATGAGGTCCTCTTGTGTCCTGAGGATCTCAAGACTGAATCAGGACTGAAGTGGACTTCATCCCCCGAGCAGCAGTGCACCAGGCGGCGCGTTTGCAGAGTGGTGCAAAAAGGGGGCATGGCCTCGGACCACTCTCAGCAGTCCAGCTATGTGGGGATTACTGGAGGTAACAGGAGGGCTAGTTGGCCCCCAGGGACCCTCAGGTGGTAAGGGGACTTCCTTCCCCAACCAAGAGCGCACCAGGAGGCACGTTTGCAGAGTGGTAGACAAATGGGGCGTGGTCTGTGCCCACCTCTCAGCAATCCCACTATGTGGGGCTTACTGGAGGTATCAGGTAGGCTAGTTGGCCCCTAACCACCCCCAGCAGCGAAGTGGACTTCACTCCCCATCCAAGAGTGCGCTGGGGAGCACGTTTGCAGACTGGTGGGCAAAGGGTGCATGGCCTGCTATGAGAACTTATCAGTGCTGCTGTGTGGGACCTACTGGAGGTAATAGGAGGGGTAGTTGGCCCCCAAGGTTGTACTTGGGGTTCAACTACCCCTCCTGTTACCTCCAGTAAGTCCCACACAGTGGGATTGCTAAGAGGTCTTCGGAGGCCATGCCTTCCTTTCTCCACCACTCTGCAAATGCGCCTCCTGGCACACTATGGGTAGGGGGATGAAGTCCACTTTTCTCCTGAGGGACTTTTGGGGCCAAGAAGCCCTCCTGGTACCTCCTGTAAGTCCTATCCAGCAGAATTCCTGAGCGGTGGTCGGAGGCCCATCCCCCTTTCTACACCTCTCTGCAAACGCGACCACTAGTTAAAGAAGCATTTGCAATGTAATAGGTTTCGCATTTGCGAGGGTTAGAGCTATTGGCGTTGCAAACGTAAAAGTGTTTTATTAATGTTTCTTGGAGTGGAGTGGACGTAGGTTGTGTGTAGTGGAATTATGTGGCATGTTGTGCAGTGAAATTGTGTGGATAGAAAGTATGTGGTATTTAATGTATAGGAATTATGTAGAGTGGGATTATGTGTTATGGAGAGTAATTGTGTGGCATGATAGTCTGTGTTGTGGAGTGGTAACCTCAGGTTTAGTCTTCCTCATTTCCATAGAAGCTAAACTATAAACTCAATGAGACAAAAAAAAGAAGGAACCCCTGAGGAGCACTTTTGGACCTAGTCAGAGGTATGAGCAGGGCCACTGGAATTATGCAACTGTTTGGCTGCACTGACTTTTGCACAATTATAAATTTTCCGCATTTGCCACATAATCCATCATCTGCTGCATAATCTGCAGATTTGAACAAAAAAAACTTGTTTCTAGCTCAAATGGCTCAAACGTTACCAAAAATGCAGCGACAAGTGTTACAGCGTGGTGTAAGGCCCTTTGCAAGCTTAGAATGGTCACCTGTAACTTACTGCTAAATGTGGGTATTAAATTGGTACTAATGGTGTGAAAACCACTCTTGCTTCTTTCTGCGCCTCTCTTGCCTCTTTCTGCATTTCTGTTGCTTCTTTCTGCACCTTTCTTTCTTTTTCTGCACTTCTTTTGCCTCATTCTGCTCATCTCTTCCACTTTCTGCAGCTCTCTTGCCTCTTTCTGCACCTCTGTTGCCTCTTTCTGCACCTTACTTGCTTCTTTCTGCACCCCTCTTGCCTCTTTCTGCACCCCTCTTCCCTCTTTCTGCACCTCTATTGCCTCTTTCTGCACCCCTCTTACCTCTTTCTGCACCTTTCCTGCCTATTTCTGCACCTCTCTTGCCTCTTTCTGTACCTCTGTTGCTTCTTTCTGCACTTCTCTTGCCTCTTTCTGTACCCCTCTTGCCTCTTTGTGCACCTCTCCTACCTCTTTCTGCACCCCTCTTGCTTCTTTTTGCACCTCTGTTGGTTCCTTCTGCACTGCTCTTGCTTCTTTCTGCACCTCTTTTGCAAATTTCTGCATCCCTCTTGCCTCTTTCTGCACCCCTCCTCCCTATTTCTCAACCTCTCTTGCTTCTTTCTGTACTTCTCTTGCTTCTTTCTGAACTGCTCTTGCTTCTTTGTGCACCTCTCTTGCAAATTTCTGTATCCCTCTTACCTCTTTCTGCACCCCTGTTCACTCTTTCTGCATCTTTCTTGCCTGTTTCTGCACCTCTCTTGATTCTTTCGGCACCTCTGTTGCTTCTTTCTGCACTTTTCTTGCCTCTTTCTGTACCCCTCTTGCCTCTTACAGCACCTCTGTTGCTTCTTTCTGCACTTATCTTGCTTCTTTCTGCACCCCTCTTGCCTCTTTCTGTACCCCTTTTGCCTCTTTGTGCACTTGTCCTGCCTCTTTCTGCACCTCTCTTGCCTTTTTCTGCAGTTCTCTTGCCTCTTTCTGCACCTCTTTTGATTCTTTCTGCACTTTTCTTGCCTCTTTCTGTACCCCTCTTGCCTCTTTCTGCACCTCTGTTGGTTCTTTCTGCAGTGCTCTTGCTTCTTAATGCATCTCTATTGCAAATTTCTGCATTCCTCTTGCCCCCTTCTGCATCCCTATTCCCTCTTTCTGCACCTCTCTTGGCTCTGTCTGCACACCTGTTCCCTCTTTCTGCACCCTTTTGTCTCTTTCTGCAGTTCTCTTGCCTCCTTCTACACCTCACTTGCCTCTTTCTGCATTTCTCTAGCTTCTTTCTCCACCCTTCTTCCCTTTTTCTGCACCTCTTTTGCTTCTTTCTGCACTTCTCTCTCTTCTTTCTACACCCCTCTTGCCTCTTTCTGCACCTCTGTTGCTTCTTTCTGCACTGCTCTTGCTTCTTTCTGCACCTCTCTTGCCTCTTTCTGCACCTCTCTTGCCTCTTTCTGCACCTCACTTGCTTCTTTCTGTACCCCTGTTCCCTCTTTCTGCACCTCTCCTGCCTGTTTCTGTACCTCTCTTGCCTCTCTCTGCACTTCTCTTGCTTCTTTCTCCACCTCTGTTGCTTCTTTCTGCACCCCTCTTGCCTCTTTCTGCACCCTTCTTCCCTATTTGTGCAACTCTCTTGCCTCTTTCTACATCTCTCTTCCCTCTTTCTGGACCCCTCTTGCCTCTTTGTGCACCTCTGTTCCTTCTTTCTGCACTTCTCTTGTCTCTGTCTGCACCCCTCTTACCTCTTACCTCTTTCTGCACTTCTGTTGGTTCTTTTGCATTGCTCTTGCTTCTTTCTGCACCCCTCTTGCCTCTTTATGCACCGCTCTCCCCACTTTCTGCACCTCTCTTGCCTCTGTCTGCACCCCTGTTCTCTCTTTCTGCACTGCTTTTGACTGTTTCTGCAACTTTCTTGCCTCTTTCTGCAGTTCTCTTGCCTCCTTCTGCTCCTCTCTTGCTTGTTACTGCACCTGTCTTGCGTCTTTGTGCACCTCCGTTGCCTCTTTCTGGACCTTACTTGCTTCTTTCTGCACCCCTCTTGCCTCTTTCTGCACCCCTCTTCCCTCTTTCTGCACCTCTCTTGCCTCTTTCTGCACCCCTGTTCCCTCTTTCTGCACCTTTCCTGCCTGTTTCTGCACCTCTATTGCCTCTTTCTGTACCTCTTTTGCTTTTTTCTGCACTTCTCTTGTCTCTTTCTGTAGCCCTCTTGACTCTTACAGCACCTCTGTTGCTTCTTTCTGCATTTCTCTTGCTTCTTTCTGCACCCCTCTTGCCTCTTTCTGTACCCCTTTTGCCTCTTTGTGCACCTGTCCTGCCTCTTTCTGCACCTCTCTTGCCTTTTTCTGCAGTTCTATTGCCTCTTTCTGCACCTCTTTTGTTTCTTTCTGCAATTTTCTTGCCTCTTTCTGTACCCCTCATGCCTCTTTCTGCACCTCTGTTGGTTCTTTCTGCACTGCTCTTGCTTCTTTCTGCACCTCTGTTGCAAATTTCTGCATCCCTCTTGCCCCTTTCTGTATCCCTCTTCCCTCTTTCTGCACCTCTCTTGCCTCTGTCTGCAAACCTGTCCCTCTTTCTGCACCCCTTTTGCCTGATTCTGCAACTCTCTTGTCTCTTTCTGCACTTCTCTTGCCTCCTTCTAAACCTCACTTGCCTCTTTCTAAACTTCTCTTGCTTCTTTCTGCACTCTTCTTCCCTTTTTCTGCCCCTCTTTTACTTCTTTCTACACTTCTCTCTCCTCTTTCTGTACCCCGCTTGCCTCTTTCTGCACCTCTGTTGCTTCTTTCTGCACTGCTCTTGCTTCTTTCTGCACCTCTCTTGCCTTTTTCTGCATCCCTCTTCCCTCTTTCTGCATCCCTCTTCCCTCTTTCTGCAATTCTCTTGCCTCTGTCTGCACACCTGTTCCCTCTTTCTGCACCTCTTTTGTCTGTTTCTGCAACTCTCTTGCCTCTATGTGCAGGTCTCTTGCCTCCTTCTGCACCTCTGTTGCTTCTTTCTGCACCTCTCCTACCTCTTTCTGCACCCCTCTTGCTTCTTTTTGCACCTCTGTTGGTTCTTTCTGCACTGCTTTTGCTTCTTTCTGCACCTCTTTTGCAAATTTCTGCATCCCTCTTGCCTCTTTCTGCACCCCTCTTCCCTATTTCTCCACCTCTCTTGCTTCTTTCTGCACCTCTCTTGCTTCTTTCTGCACTTCTCTTGCTTCTTTCTGCACCCCTCTTGCTTCTTTCTGGACCCCTTTTGCCTCTTTCTGCACCTCTCCTGCCTCTTTCTGTACCACTCGTGCCTTTTTCTGCAGTTCTCTTGCCTCTTTCTGGACCTTTTATGCTACTTTCTGCACCTTTCTTGCTTCTTTCTGTACCCTTCTTGCCTCTTTCTGCAACTCTGTTGGTTCTTTCTGCACTGCTCTTGCTTCTTTCTGCACCTCTGTTACAAATTTCTGCATGCCTCTTGCCTCTTTCTGTACCCCTCTTCCCTATTTCTCTACCTCTCTTGCTTCTTTCTGCACTTCTCTTGCTTCTTTCTGCACTGCTCTTGCTTCTTTCTGTACACTTCTTGCCTCTTTCTGTACCCCTCTTGCCTCTTTCTGCACCTCTATTGGTTCTTTCTGCACCTCTGTTGCTTCTTTCTGCACTTCTCTTGCCTTTTTCTACACCCTCTTGCCTCTTTCTGTACTGCTCTTGCCTCTTTCTGCACTTCTCTTGCTTCTTTCTGCACTGCTCTTGCTTCTTTCTGTACACTTCTTGCCTCTTTCTGTACCCCTCTTGCCTCTTTCTGCACCTCTATTGCTTCTTTCTGCACCTCTGTTGCTTCTTTCTGCACTTCTCTTGCCTTTTTCTACACCCTCTTGCCTCTTTCTGTACTGCTCTTGCTTCTTTCTGCACTTCTCTCGCTTCTACCTTTTTGTACACACATTTACAGAGTATGATTTTTGAAACACAGGTATTCAAGTATTTCAAAGGTTTTTTAAATGCTAATTTCTAACTATAACGTCCCTGAAACCTATGGTTTTATCAGTGAATTTCAAAGGTTTTTTAATTGCTAATTTCTAACTATAACATCCCTGAAGCCTATGGTTTTTTTCGGTGAATTTCAAAGGTTTTTAAATGCTAATTTCTAACTATAATGTCCCTGAAACCTATGTTTTTTTCAGTGAATTTCTAAGGTTTTTAAGATGCTAATCCCTAACTATAACATCCCTGAAACCTCTGTTTTTTTTCAGTGAATTTCTAAGGTTTATTAAATGCTAATTTCTAATTATGCCTACATAGGTAGGACATGTGCAGAAAGAGGAAGAAAGGCGCAGAAAGAAGCAAGAGAAGTGCAGAAAGAGGCAAGAGAGGTACAGAAAGAAGATGAAAGGTGCAGAAAGAAGCAAGAGAAATGCAGAAAGAGGCAACATAAGTCCAGAAAGAGGAAGAAAGGTGCAGAAAGAAGCAAGAGATGTGCAGAAAGAACCAACAGAGGTGCAGAAAGAGGCCTACTTTGACTGTACCTTATAACTGTAGCCTAATCACTAATCCGTCTCCTAAGATGTATTAAACCTCACTTTTCTCTTGAAGGTTCAATATTCATCGACTGCTCAGAATGTTAGGCCTACCAAACATAGAACGCAAAAACAACAATTGATGGACAGAATGCAGAACAATGTCATACATTCACCCCAGTACAGAGATCTGGGCCTAAATCCATCGTTTTTTTGCTCACCATGCCATTCCAGTTTGGACCCAGCCATATGCAAATCAGTCCTGACACTGCGCCCAATGGGAACAGTCCAGCCCGAACTGCCAGGCCAGGTCCTCCCTGGACTGGAAACAAGCATCCTAGGACCAGTTTCGGGCTTTCAGCCCTCATCAGCCAGGATAGCTTGCCTCCAGTGGCATGGAGAGCACGGGACCCACGTCTGGGCATACCCGTCCCACTCGGGGTGACAAATGCAAAAACAACAATTGATGGACAGAATGCAGAACAATGTCATACATTCACCCCAGTACAGAGATCTGGGCCTAAATCCATCGTTTTTGCTCACCATGCCATTCCAGTTTGGACCCAGCCATATGCAAATCAGTCTTGACCCTGCGCCCAATGGGAACAGTCCAGCCCGAACTGCCAGGCCAGGTCCTCCCTGGACTGGAAACAAGCATCCTAGGACCGGTTTCGGGCTTCCAGCCCTCATCAGCCAGGATAGCTTGACTCTAGTGGCATGGAGAGCACGGGACCCACGTCTGGGCATACCCGTCCCACTCGGGGTGACAAATGCAAGACCTGGCCTAGCAGTTCGGTCTGGACTGTTCCCATGGGGCACAGGGTCAAGACTGATTTGCATATGGCTGGGTCCAAACTGGGATGGCATAGTGGGCAAAAGAACGATGGATTTAACCTAGATATTTTGACTGGGGGATAATGTTTGCATTGTCAGCATTCCGTCCATCATTTGTTTGCTGTAACACTTTTCGCCCTAAGTGGGATGGGTATGCCCAGACGTGGGTCCCTTGCTCACTGTGCCACTGGATTCAAGCTAGCCTGGCTGAAGAAGGGTGACATACCCTGAAACCGGTCCCAGGATGCTTGTTTCCGGTCCAGGGAGGACCTGGCCTGGCAGTTCGGTCTGGACTGTTCCCATGGGGCACAGGGTCAAGACTGATTTGCATATGGCTGGGTCCAAACTGGGGTGGCGTAGTGGGCAAAAGAATGATGAATTTAACCCAGATCTTTTGACTGGGGGAGAATGTTTGCATTGTCAGCATTCCGTCCATTATTTGTTTGCTGTAACACTTTTCGCCCTAAGTGGGATGGGTATGCCCAGATGTGGGTCCCTTGCTCACTGTGCCACTGGATTCAAGCTAGCCTGGCTGAAGAAGGGTGACATACCCTGAAACCGGTCCCAGGATGCTTGTTTCCGGTCCAGGGAGGACCTGGCCTGGCAGTTTGGTCTGGACTGTTCCCATGGGGCACAGGGTCAAGACTGATTTGCATATGGCTGGGTCCAAATTGGGGTGGCGTAGTGGGCAACAGAACGATGGATTTAACCCAGATCTTTTGACTGGGGGAGAATGTTTGCATTGTCAGCATTCCGTCCATCATTTGTTTGCTGTAACACTTTTCACCCTAAGTGGGATGAGTATGCCCAGACGTGGGTCCCTTGCTCACTGTGCCACTGGATTCAAGGTAGCCTGGCTGAAGAAGGGTGACATACCCTGAAACCGGTCCCAGGATGCTTGTTTCCGGTCCAGGGAGGACCTCGCCTGGCAGTTCGGTCTGGACTGTTCCCATGGGGCACAGGGTCAAGACTGATTTGCATATGGCTGGGTCCAAACTGGGGTGGCGTAGTGGGCAAAAGAACAATGGATTTAACCCAGATCTTTTGACTGGGGGAGAATGTTTGCATTGTCAGCATTCTGTCCATCATTTGTTTGCTGTAACACTTTTCGCCCTAAGTGGGATGGGTATGCCCAGACGTGGGTCCCTCGCTCACTGTGCCACTGGATTCAAGCTAGCCTGGCTGAAGAAGGGTGACATACCCTGAAACCGGTCCCAGGATGCTTGTTTCCGGTCCAGGGAGGGCCTGGCAGTTCGGTCTGGACTGTTCCCATGGGGCACAGGATCAAGACTTATTTGCATATGGCTGGGTCCAAACTGGGGTGGCATAGTGGGCAAAAGAACCATGGATTTAACCCAGATCTTTTGACTGGGGGAGAATGTTTGCATTGTCAGCATTCCGTCCATCATTTGTTTGCTGTAACACTTTTTGCCCTAAGTGGGATGGGAATGCCCAGACGTGGGTCCCTTGCTCACTGTGCCACTGGATTCAAGCTATCCTGGCTGAAGAAGGGTGACATACCCTGAAACCGGTCCCAGGATGCTTGTTTCCGGTCCAGGGAGGACCTGGCCTGGCAGTTCGGTCTGGACTGTTCCCATGGGGCACAGGGTCAAGACTGATTTGCATATGGCTGGGTCCAAACTGGGGTGGCGTAGTGGGCAAAAGAACGATGGATTTAACCCAGATCTTTTGACAGGGGGAGAATGTTTGCATTGTCAGCATTCCGTCCATCATTTGTTTGCTGTAACACTTTTCGCCCTAAGTGGGATGGGTATGCCCAGACGTGGGTCCCTTGCTCACTGTGCCACTGGACTCAAGCTAGCCTGGCTGAAGAAGGGTGACATAGCCTGAAACCGGTCCCAGGATGCTTGTTTCCGGTCCAGGGAGGACCTGGCCTGGCAGTTCGGTCTGGACTGTTCCCATGGGGCACAGGGTCAAGACTGATTTGCATATGGCTGGGTCCAAACTGGGGTGGCGTAGTGGGCAAAAGAACGATGGATTTAACCCAGATCTTTTGACTGGGGAGAATGTTTGCATTGTCAGCATTCCGTCCATCATTTGTTTGCTGTAACACTTTTCGCCCTAAGTGGGATGGGTATGCCCAGACATGGGTCCCTTGCTCACTGTGCCACTGGATTCAAACTAGCCTGGCTGAAGAAGGGTGACATACCCTGAAACCGGTCCCAGGATGCTTGTTTCCGGTCCAGGGAGGACCTGGCCTGGCAGTTCGGCCTGGACTGTTCCCATGGGGCACAGGGTCAAGACTGATTTGCATATGGCTGGGTCCAAACTGGGGTGGCGTAGTGGCAAAAGAACGATGGATTTAACCCAGATCTTTTGACTGGGGGAGAATGTTTGCATTGTCAGCATTCCGTCCATCATTCGTTTGCTGTAACACTTTTCGCCCTAAGTGGGATGGGTATGCCCAGACGTGGGTCCCTTGCTCACTGTGCCACTGGATTCAAGCTAGCCTTGCTGAAGAAGGGTGACATACCCTGAAACCGGTCCCAGGATGCTTGTTTCCGGTCCAGGGTGGACCTGGCCTGGCAGTTCGGTCTGGACTGTTCCCATGGGGCACAGGGTCAAGACTGATTTGTATATGGCTGGGTCCAAACTGGGGTGGCGTAGTGGGCAAGAGAACGATGGATTTAACCCAGATCTTTTGACTGGGGGAGAATGTTTGCTTTGTCAGCATTCCGTCCATCATTTGTTTGCTGTAATACCAAATATAAAACAGCATTTCCTAAGCATATCACTGTTGTAAGTCTGACCAAGTTTGTGAAGGTATGCATGCGTGTGTCTCTGCTTTTGCCTAGTGACGCGTTACATAAAAATAAACATACAAATACTTGAATACCTGTGTTTCAAACAGGGGTGCAGAAAGAGGCAAGAGGGGTGCAGAAAAAAGCAAGAGAGTTGCAGAAAAAAGCAAGAGAAGTGCAGAAAGAGGCAAGAGAGGTGCAGAAACAGGCAGGAAAGGTGCAGAAAGAGGAAACAGGGGTGCAGAAAGAGGCAAGAGAGGTGCAGAAAGAGGTAAGGGGGTGCAGAAATAGGCAAGAGGGTTACAGAAAGAAGTAAGTGAGATGCAGAAAGAGGCAACAGAGGTGCAGAAAGACGCAAGCAAAGTGCAGGAAGAGGCAAGTGAGGTACAGAAAGAGGCAAGAGAGGTGCAGAAAATGGCAAGAGAACTGCAGAAATAGGCAAGAGGGATGTAAAAAGGGAAGAAGGGTGCAGAAAAAAAGCAAGTGAGGTGCGAAAGAAGCAAGAGAAGTGCAGAAAGAAGCAAGAGAGGTGCAGAAAGAGGCAAAAGAAGTGCAAAAAGAAGCAACATAGGTGCAGAAAGAGGCAAAAGGGGTGCAGAAAGAGGCAAGAGAGGTGCAGAAAGAGGGAAGAGGGGTTCAGAAAGAGGCAAGAGGGGTGCAGAAAGAAGTAAGTGAGATGCAGAAAGAGGCAAGAGATGTGCAGAAAGAGGCAAGAGAGGTGCAGAAAGAGGCAAGAGATGTGCAGAAAAAGGGATAAAGGGTGCAGAAAGAAGCAAAAGAAGTGCACAAAAAGGCAAGTGAGGTGCAGAAGGAGGCAAGAGAACTGCAGAATGAGGCAAGAGAGTTGCAGAAACATGAAAAAGGGGTGCAGAAAGAGGGAACAGGTGTGCAGACAGAGGCAAGAGAGGTGCAGAAAGAGGGAATAGAAGTACAGAAAGAGGCAAGAGGGAAGCAGAAATTTGCAACAGAGATGCAGAAAGAAGCAAGAGCAGTGCAGAAATAACCAACAGAGATGAAGAAAGAGGCAAGAGAGGTGCAGAAGGAGGCAAGAGAAGTGCAGAAAGAAGCAAAAGAGGTACAGAAAGAGACAAGAGAACTGCAGGAAGAGGCAAGAGAGGTGCAGACAGAGAAAAGATGGGTGCAGAAAGAGGCAAGTGAAGTTCAGAAAGAAGAAACAGAGGTGAAGAAAGAGACAAGAGAACTGCAGAAAGAGGCAAGATAGGTGCACAAAGAGGCAAGAGGGGTACACAAAGAGGGATGAAGGGTGCAGAAAGAGGCAAGAGGGGTGTTGAAAGAAGTAAGAGAGGTGCAGAAAGAAGCAAAAGAAGTTCAGAAAGAAGCAGCAGAGGTGCAGAAAGAGGCAGGAGAAGTGCAGAAAGAGGCAAGAGAAGTGCAGAAACAGGCAGGAGAGGTGCAGAAAGAGGGAACAAGGGTGCAGAAAGAGGCAAGAGAGGTACAGAAAGAGGGATGAGGGATGCAGAAAGAGGCCAGAGGGGTGCAGAAAGAAGCAAGTGAGGTGCAGAAAAAGGCAAGAGAGCTGCAGAAAGAGGCAAGAGTGGTGCAGAAACAGACAAGAGAAGTGCAGAAAGATGAAAGAGAATTGCAGAAAGAAGAAACAGAGGATTAGAAAGAACCAAAGGAAGTGCAGAAAGAGGCAAGTGTGGTGCAGAAAGAGGCAAGAGAGGCGCAGAAAGAGACAAGAGAACTGCAGAAAGAGGCAAGAGAGGTGAAGAAAGAGGCAAGTGAGGTGCAGAAACAGACAAGAGGGGTGCAGAAAGAGACAAGAGAAGTGCATATAGAAGCAACAGAGGTGCAAAAGGAGGCAAGAGAACTGCAGAAAGAGGCAAGAGAGGTGCAGAAAGAGGAAAGAGGGGTGCAGAAAGAGGCAAGTGAAGTTCAGAAAGAAGCAACATAGGGGCAGAAAGAGGCAAGAGAACTGCGGAAAGAGGCAAGAGAGTTGCAGAAACAGGCACAAGAGGTGCAGAAAGTGGGAACAGGGGTGCAGATAGAGGCAAAAGAGGTGAAGAAAGAGGTAAGAGGGATGCAGAAAGAGGGAAGAGTGGTACAGACATTTTCAAGAGAGGTGCAGAAAGAAGTAAGAGCAGTGCAGAAAGAACCAACAGAGGGGCAGAAAGAGGCAAGAGGGGTGGAGAATGAGGCAAGAGAGGTGCACAAAGGGGAATAATGGTGCAGAAAGAGGCAACAGAAGTGCAGAAAGAAGCAAAAGAAGTGCAGAAAGAGACAAGAGAACTGCAGAAAGAAGCATCAGAGGTGCAGAAAGAGGCAACAGAACTGCAGAAAGAGGCAAGAGAGTTGCAGAAACAGGCACAAGAAATAGGGAAGATGGTACAGAAAGAGGAAATAGAAGTGCAGAAAGAAGCAACAGGTGCATAAAGAGGCAAGAGAGGTGCAGAAAGAGGCAAGAGAGGTGCAGAAAGAAGGGACAGGGGTGCAGAAAGTGGCAAGAGGGGTGCATAAAGAAGCAAGAGAGGTACAGAAAGAAGCAAGAGACGTGCAGAAAGAAGCAACAGGGGTGCAGAAAGAGGCTATAGGGGTGCAGAAAGAGGCAAGAGAAGTACAGAAACAGGCAGGAGAGGTACAGAAAGAGGGAACAGGGGTGCATACAGAGGCAAGAGAGGTGCAGAAAGAGGGAAGAGGGGTGCAGAAAGAGGCAAGAGGGGTGCAGGAATTTGCAAGAGAGATGCAGAAGGAAGCAAGAGCAGTGCAGAAAGAACCAACAGAGGTGCAGAAAGAGGCAAGAGGGGTGCGGAAAGAGGCAACAGAAGTGCAGAAAAAGCAAAAGAAGTGCAGAAAGAGGCAAAAGAACTGCAGAAAGAGGCAAGAGAGGTGCACAAAGAGGCAAGAGAGGTATATAAAGAGGGAAGAAGGGTGCAAAAGAGGCAAGAGGGGTGATGTAAGAAGTAAGAGAGGTGCGGGAAAGAAGCAAAAGGGGTACAGAAAGAGGCAAGAGAGGTGCAGAAAGAGGCAATAGAAGTAGAGAAAGAGGCAAGAGACGTACACAAAGAGGGAAGAACGGTGCCGAAGGAGGCAAGAGGGGTGTTGAAAGAAGTAAGAGAGTTGCAGAAAGAAGCAAAAGAAGGCCAGAAAAAAGTAACAGAGGTGCAGAAAGATGCAATAGAAGTACAGAAAGAGGCAAAGAGAGGTGCAGACACAGGCAGAAGAGGTGCAGAAAGAAGGAACAGGGGTGCAGAAAGAGGCAAGAGAGGTACAGAAAGAGGGATGAGGGGTGCAGAAAGAGGCAAGAGGGGTGCAGAAAGAAGCAAGTGAGGTACAGAAAGAGGCAAGAGAGCTGCAGAAAGAGGAAAGAGTGGTGCAGAAAGATGCAAGAGAATTGCTGAAAGAAGCAACAGAGGCGAAGAAAGAACAAAAGGAAGTACAGAAAGAGGCAAGTGTGGTGCAGAAAGAGGCAAGAGAGGTGCAGAAAAAAGAGACAAGGGAACTGCAGAAACAGGCAAGAGAGGTGCAGAAAGAGGCAAGTGAGGTGCAGAAACAAACAAGAGGGGTGCAGAAAGAGGCAAGAGTAGTACAGATAGAAGCAACAGAGGTGCAGAAGGAGGCAAGAGAACTGCAGAAAGAGGCAAGAGAGTTGCAGAAACAGGCACAAGAGGTGCAGAAAGTGGGAACCTGGGTGCAGACAGAGGCAAGAGAGGTGAAGAAAGAGGTAAGAGGGGTGCAGAAAGAGGCAACAGCGGTGCAGAAATTTGCAACAGTGGTGCACAAAGAAGCAAGAGCACTGCAGAAAGAACAAACAGAGGTGTAGAAAGAGGCAAGAGGGGTACAGAAAGAGGCAACAGAAGTGCAGAAAAAGCAAAAGAAGTGCAGAAAGAGGCAAAAGAACTGCAGCAAGAGGCAAGAGATGTGCAGAAAAAGGCACGAGAGGTGCATAAAGAGGAAGAAAGGTACAGAAAGTGGAAACAGAAGTGCAGAAAGAAACAACAGAGGTACAGAAAGAGGCAAGAGAACTGCAGAAAGAGGCAAGAGAGTTGCAGAACAGGCACAAGAAGTGCAGAAAGAGGGAAGAGGGTGCAGAAAGAGGGAAGAGGGGTGCAGAGAGAGGCAAGAGGGGTACAGAAATTTGTAAGAGAGATGCAGAAGGAAGCGAGAGCAGTGAAGAAAGAACCAACAGAGGTGCAGAAAGAGGCAAGAGGGGTGCAGAAAGATGCAAGAGAAGTGCAAAAAGAAGCAAAAGAGGTGCAGAAAGAGGCAAGAGAATTGCAGAAAGAGGCAAGAGAGGTACACAAAGAGGCAAAAGAGGTATATAAAGAGGGAAGTAGGGTACAAAAAGAGGCAAGAGGGGTGCTGAAAGAAGTAAGAGAGGTGCAGAAAGAAGCAAAAGGGGTGCAGAAAGAGGCAAGAGAGATGCAGAAAGATGTAATAGAAGTGCAGATAGAGCAAGAGACGTACACAAAGAGGGAAGAAGGGTGCGGAAGGAGGTAAGAGGAGTGTTGAAAGAAGTAAGAGAGTTGTAGAAAGAAGCAAACGAAGGCCAGAAAGAGGCAAGAGAGGTGCAGAAACAGGCAGAAGAGGTGCAGAAAGAAGGAACAGGGGTGCAGAAAGAGGCAAGAGAGGTATAGAAAGAGGGATAAGGGGTGCAGAAAGAGGCAAGAGGGGTGCAGAAAGACGCAAGTGATGTGCAGAAATAGGCAAGAGACCTGCAGAAAGAGGCAAGTGTGGTGCAAAAAGAGGCAAGAGAGGTGCAGATAAAAGAAACAAGAGAACTGCAGAAAGAGGCAAGAGAGGTGCAGAAAGAGGCAAGTGAGGTGCAGAAACAGACAAGAGGGCTGCAGAAAGAGGCAAGAGAAGTGCAGATAGAAGCAACAGAGTTGCAGAAGGAGGCAAGAGAACTGGAGAAAGAGGCAAGAGAGGTGCAGAAAGAGGAAAGAGGGGTGCATAAAGAGGCAAGTGAAGTGCAGAAAGAAGCAACAGACGTGCAGAAAGAGGCAAGAGAACTGCAGAAAGAAGCAAGAGAGTTGCAGAAACAGGCACACGAGGTGCAGAAAGTGGGAACCGGGGTGCAGACAGAGGCAAGAGAGAGGAAGAAAGAGGTAAGAGGGGTGCAGAAAGAGGCAAGAGCGGTGTAGAAATTTGCAACAGAGGTGCACAAAGAAGCAAGAGCACTGCAGAAAGAACAAACAGAGGTGTAGAAAGAGGCAAGAGGGGTGCATAAAGAGGGAACAGAAGTGCAGAAAAAGCAAAAGAAGGGCAGAAAGAGGCAAAAGAACTGCAGAAAGAGGTAAGAGAAGTGCAGAAAGAGGCAAGAGAGGTGCATAAAGAGGAAGAAAGGTACAGAAAGTGGCAACAGATGTGCAGAAAGAAGCTAGAGGACTGCAGAAAGAAGCAACAGAGGTACAGAAAGAGGCAAGAGAAATGCAGAAAGATGCAAGAGAGTTGCAGAAACAGGCACAAGAGGTGCAGAAAGAAGGAAGAGGGTGCAGAAAGAGGTAAGAGAAGTGCAGAAAGAAGCAACAGAGGTGCAGAAACAGGCAAGAGAGGTGCAGATAGAGGCAAGAGGGGTGCATAAAGAGGGAACAGGGGTACAGAGAGAAGCAACAGAGGTGCAGAAGGAGACAAGAGAACTGCAAAAAGAGGCAAGAGAGTTGCAGAAACAGGCAAAAGAGGTGCAGAAAAAGGGAACAGGGATGCAGACAGAGGCAAGAGAGGTGCAGAAAGAGGGAAGAGGGTGCAGAAATTTGCAAGAGAGATGAAGAAAGAAGCAGAGAGAAGCAACAGGGGTGCAGAAAGAGGCTAGAGGGGTGCAGAAAGAGGCAAGCAAGGTGCAGAAACAGGCAGGAGAGGAGCAGAAAGAGGGAACAGGGGTACAGAGAGAAGCAACAGAGGTGCAGAAGGAGACAAGAGAACTGTAAAAAGAGGCTAGAGAGTTGCAGAAACAGGCAAAAGAGGTGCAGAAAAAGGGAACAGGGATGCAGACAGAGGCAAGAGAGGTGCAGAAAGAGGGAAGAGGGGTGCAGAAATTTGCAAGAGAGATGAAGAAAGAAGCAGAGAGAAGCAACAGGGGTGCAGAAAGAGGCTAGAGGGGTGCAGAAAGAGGCAAGCGAGGTGCAGAAACAGGCAGGAGAGGAGCAGAAAGAGGGAACAGGGGTACAGAGAGAAGCAACAGAGGTGCAGAAGGAGACAAGAGAACTGCAAAAAGAGGCAAGAGAGTTGCAGAAACAGGCAAAAGAGGTGCAGAAAAAGGGAACAGGGATGCAGACAGAGGCAAGAGAGGTGCAGATAGAGGGAAGAGGGGTGCAGAAATTTGCAAGAGAGATGAAGAAAGAAGCAAGAGCAGTGCAGAAAGAACCAACAGAGGTGCAGAAAGAGGCAAGAGGTGTGCAGAAAGAGGCAAGAGCAGTGCAGAAAGAGGCAAGAGAAGTGGAAAAAGAAGCAAAAGAGGTGCAGAAAGATGCAAGAGTGGTGCAGAAAGAGGCAAGAGGGGTGCAGAAATAGGGAAGAGGGATGTAGAAAGAAGCAACAGAGGTGCAGAAAGATGCAAGAGAGGTGCAGAAGATAGAAGCAATAGAGGTGCAGAATGAAGCAAAAGAGGTGCTGAAAGAAGAGAGGTGCAGAAAGCGGAAGAGATGTGCAGAAAGAGGCAAGAGAAGTGCAGAGAGAGGAAGAAAGATGCAGAAAGAAGCAATAGAAATGCAGAAAGAGGCAAGAGAGGCGCAGAAAGAAGCAAGAGTGGTTTGCGCACAATTAGTACTAATTTAACACCCACATTTAGCAATAAGTAACAAGTGACCATTCCAGCTTTGCAAACCACCTTCGACCACGCTGTTACACTTGTCGCTGCATTTTTGGTAACGTTTGAGCCTTTTGAGCTAGAAACAAGGTTTTTTTGTTCAAATCTGCAGATTATGCGGCAGATGATGGATTATGTGGCAAATGAGGAAAATTTATAATTATGCAAAAATCGCTGCGGCCGAACAGTCGCATAATTCCAGTGGCCCTGCTCATACCTCTGACTAGGTCCAGAAGTGCTCCTCAGTGGTTCCTTCTTTTTTGTGTCTCATTGAGTTTATAGTTTGGCTTCTATGGAAATGAGGGAGACTAAATCTGAGGTTACCACTCCACAACACAGACTACCATACCACATAATTACTCTCCATAACACATAATCCCACTCTACTTAATTCCTATACACTAAATACCACATACTTTCTATCCACATAATTTCACTGCACAACATACCACATAATTCCATTACACACAACGTACATCCACTCCCAAAAACATTAGTAAAAAACTTTTACATTTACAACGCCAATAGCTCTACTCTCACAAATGCGAGACCTATTGCATTGCAATTGCTTCTTTTACTAGTAGTCGCGTTTCCAGCAGCTGCGGTCCATGCAGGTAACAGTGGTGGGGAGCTGGCGCTGTGTTGTGGGGGATTTTGAGGGACGATTGCATGGGAAAATTAAATAAATAATTAATTTTCCCTCTGCATCGTCCCTCGAAATCCCCCCCAATGTGGCCTCACCACCTCTGTTACCTGCACGGACCGTGACTGGTTTCCAGAGTGAAGGAGAGAGGGGGCTGGGCGTCCCACCAGCGCTCAGGATTTCTGCTGCGTAGGACTTAGAGGAGGTACCAGGACGCCTACTTGGGCCCCAAAGTCCCTCAGGAGTAAAGTGGACTTCATCCCCCAACTAGTAGTGTGACAGGAGGTGCGTTTGCAGAGTGGTGGACAAACAGGGGCATGCCCTCTGAAGATCTCTTAGCAATCACACTATGTGTAACTTACAGGAGGTAACAGATGGGGTAGTTGGCCCCGAAGGAACTCCTTGGGGGCCAACTACCCTTCCTATTACCTCCACTAAGTCTCACACAGCAGGATTGCTAAATTCTGATAGCAGGCCAAGCCCCCTTTGCCCACTATTGTCAAACGTGATTCGTGGCACACTCTGGGTTGGGGGATGAAGTCCCCTTGCCTCTTGATGGTCCCTGGGGCCAACTAGCCCTCCTGTTACCTCCAGTAGTCCCCACACAGCTGGATTGCTCAGAGGTAGTCAGAGGCCATGCCCCCTTTTTACACCACTCTGCAATAGTGCCTCCTGGTGCACTTCTGCTTGGACGATGAAGTCCACTTTAGTCCAAAGCCCTCAGAATGCAAGGGGACCTCATCGCCCCACCAGCAGTGCGCCAAGGGGCGCGTTTTCAGACTGGTGGGAAAGGGTCATGGCCTCCACCCACCTCTCAGCAATACCACTGTGTGGGGCTTGCTGGAGGTAAGAGGTAGGCTAGTTGGCCCCTAAGGACCCTCAGTAGGGAAGGAGACTTCATCCCCCAACCTAGAACGCGCCAGGAGATGAGTTTGCAGAGTAGTGGTGAAAGGGGGCGGGGCTTCCAGCGTGTTGCGGGGCTTCCTTTTTATTTTAGGAAGGGGGGCTGTGTGGCCTCCCTTCCCCTGACCCTTTTGGACCCTGGGGACCCATCCCCAGGGCCAGACCCGCTTTTCATTTTATTTTTTAACCTCCCTAGGCCGATTCTGGCCCCCGGGACCCCATCCCCCGGGGCTAGGACTTCGCTTATATCATTTTTTCAAAGGGGAGGGGGGCCGTACGCCCCCCTCCCCAGGCCGATTTCGGCACCGGGGACCCCATCCGCCGGGGCCTGGCCAATTTTTGTTTTTGTTGTTTTAAGGGAGGGGGGCCGAGCGGCCCCCCTCCCAGGCCATTTTTGGCCCCGGCAACCCCATCCACGGGGCTTGGCCATTTTTTTTAACATTTAATTTCATTTTCGGGGAGGGGGCCATTCGACCCCCCTCCCCAGGCAGATTTCAGCCCTGGGGACCCCATCCCCCGGGCCTGGCCAATTTTTTTTTTTTGTTTGGTTTTTTTAGTTTTAAGGGAGGGGGGGCTGAGCGGCCCCCCTCCCGGGGACCACATCCACGGGGCTTGGCCAGTTTTTTTAAAACATTTTATTTCATTTTCAGGGAGGGGGACTGCGTGCCCCCTCCCTTTGCCAATTGTGGCCCCGGGGACCCCATCACCCGGGGCTTGGCCATTTTTTTGTCATTTTTATTTTCAGGGAGGGGGGCCGAGGGGCCCCCATCCCATGCCAATTTTGGCCCCGGGGACCCCATCCCCCGGGGTATGGCCATCTTCAAAGGTACTACGGGGAGCCTGAAGGCCCCTGCGGTCCAGGCTGGCTCCCGCCTCCTGCGGGGGCCAGCATTTTTTTTTACCCCCAGGGAGCTGCTAACATGCAGCTCCTTGGGGATAAAAAGCAAAGTGTACTCGCTTTGAGCAAGCAAGAGCAAAATGCTCTCGCTTGTTCAAAGAGAGTACACTGTTTGCTATGGCAGGGAAGGAGCAGTGCTCCCGCCCTGCTATAGCAAACTGCAATGTCCTGGGGGTGAGCACCCCAGGACATAGCTGGAGCCTGCCCTGGGGGATGGCGGTCCCCAGGGCCATGAAGGACTCTTGGAGGGGGGCTGCGCAGCCCCAGTCCCTTTGTGTTTAAAGCCCCGGGGAGGTGGTGGTCGCCGAGGCCGGGGGTCCGCAACGGACCCCCACACTTAAATATTTATGTATGCCCCGGAGAGGTGGTGGTCCCTGGTGCCGTGTGGGGGGGCTTGAGGCCCACCACACTGCATTTTTTTAATGCAGAGCCCCGGGAAGGTGGCAGTCCCTGGGGCTGCGGGGGGCGTGTGCCCCCCGCATGTAATAATTAAAGCCCCGGATGTGGCGGTTCCCGGGTCTGCGGAAGCCCCCACTAGCCCTCGCATAATAATTAAGCATTGCCTTGGGACCTGGCTCACCCGGGGGCTTAAAAGAAACGAAGCGCAGAGGACCGTGCTTCATTTTTTTTTAAAATGTCAGCAAGATTCGTGCATACCCTTCGCGAATCCCGCTGACATTTATTTAAAAAAATGCTTTTTTTGGCCCTCAGGGTCCATTTGGGACCACTTGAGCAGGCCTAGGGGTCAGGGTGTTTCTACCATGCCCCCTCTTCTTTTTTTTACCTTTTTTCTTGTGACTCGGTTCAACGGAGTCACAAGATGGCTGCCAACACTTCCTGGTTTGAAGTGTTGGCAGCCAATCAGAAAATCACACAGAAGGGGGCCCCTGGGCGGAATCTTAGGCAGAGGGACAGGGGAAACGTCACTATGAATCAAACATAACCCTACTGCCTGAAAATAAATTAATCAATCAGCTTAAAGTCAAGGATCAAGAAGAGGAAAAATAAGTTACCCCATCCCATTAGTCATGACATAGTGTGCAAAGCAAGAGAGAAGTTCATAAGTATACCATATACTAAATATTTTAGGGTGTATACCCTGATTTTAATATACAAGTCAATATAGGTATAATAGTAGGTAATATATATGCCCACACACATATATATGTGTAAGGATTTAGGGTGTGTATGGGTTTTTGGGTTGTAAGGCAAAAGTTTAGGGTTTTTGGATGGTAAGGGGATTTTTAGGATTTAGGGTAGGTATGGGTTTTTGGGTGGTAAGTGTATTTTCAGGGTTTGGGTGGGCATGGGTTGTTAGGTGTCAAGGACTTTTAGGGTTTAGGGTATGGATCTTAGGGTGGCATGGGAATTTTTAGGGTATAGGGTGGGTATGGGTTTTTGGGTGGCAAGGGTAATTTTAATGTTTCAGATGGGTATGGGTTTTTGGGTGGTAAGGGTATTTTTAGGGTTTGGGTGGGTATGGGTTTTTGGATGGAAAGGGGATTTTAGGGGTTAGGGTGGGTATGGGTTTTTGAGTGGTAATGGATTTTTTTGGGTTTATGGTGGGTATGGGTTTTTGGGTGATAAGGGAATTTTTAGGGTTTAGGGTGGGTATGGGCTTTTGGGTGGAAAGGGTTTTTTTAGGGTTTAGTGTGGGAATGGGTCTTTGGGTGGTAAGGGTGTTTGCATTTATATGTGTATATATATATATATATATATATATTTTAAATATTACCTACTGGCGGTCGCCAGTAGGTAGTTATAGTTAGGACCTATTTTCCATAGGAAATTCACAACATTCTATTTCCAATAACTTTGGCGCCGGCTGATGAATCTTCGCGAAATTTTCAAAACTCGTGGGGCGCTCCGGTCCGCTCCTATCCTGAAAGTCTCGGGGTGATTCGTCAAGTGGAGGCCAAGAAAAAAGGGGGGTCCCAAAACGTGTTTTCCCCATGCAATTTTCCATAGGAACCTTTAGTCGCAGCTACAGCCCGAACTGCTGAACGGAATTACACCAAATTTGGCAAAAAGGTAGCCCTTGGTTCAGAGTCATGCCTTTTGGTTAAATGGTGTAAATCCGTTCAGTAGTTCCTGAGAAATTTTGTAAAAGAAAACACATATATATCTGGGCGGAGCCTAACCACACATGTCATTGTGAGATCTGATTGGCTGTCAGCACTTCATCATGGAATTGCTGGCAGCCATCTTGGGACCAATATAAATGATAGTACCCCATTGAAATGCATTGTAGTGAATCGAAGATTTTGAGGGTTACCAAAAGGAGAACTATAAAGGGTGATAACAGACTTTAGTTACATTAGAATTCATTTGTTGATGGTACCATACTAATTTCAGGAATTGTGGTGTGTTCTAAGGTGATTTTACCCTGTGAAAAACCTTCTGCTGGGATATCATGAATCATGTTTGAGAGAAAACTATTTTCACATGCTTGTCCCATACAGTTTTGGAAGGTGCTCCAGAAGCTAAAATGAGAGCATATTTTCTGTAAATTCACATTATCTTTCTCAGTCATGTGAGAATGAAGTCTGACATTCTCAGTAAAACATGTACATCCAACAAGGGCAGAGACTGTCAGTTGATTCCTTTGTGTTCTACTGCAGCTTCCCAGAGTGTTCTAAAGAACAACTAGAGTGCTAACAGTCTTACTTATGACAAAATTATGGCACACCTGAAGCCATCTTGATTGGAATAAACTGGTAACACTTAAAACATTTAATTTAAAAAGGAACAAAATGATGGGGTTCATTTTGTCATAGAAATTATGGTTAGTGCTGTAGAAAGAAAAATTAGGACATGTTTCAATTGTGATCTCAAATATCTTCCTGTTATATTTCAACAGGAGCAGCCTGTCAGTTGATGCCTTTGTGTTCTACTGCAGCTTCCCAGAGTGTTCTAAAGAACAACCAGAGCGCTAACAGTCTTACTTATGACAAAATTATGGCACACCTGAAGCCATCTTGATTGGAATAAACTGGTAACTCTTAAAACATTTAATTTAAAAAGGAACAAAATGAGGGGTTCATTTTGTCATAGAAATTATGGTTAGTGCTGTAGAAAGAAAAATTAGGACATGTTTTAAGTGAGATCTCAAATATCTTCCTGTTATATTTCAACAGGAGCAGCCTGTCAGTTGATGCCTTTGTGTTCTACTGCAGCTTCCCAGAGTGTTCTAAAGAACAACTAGAGCACTAACAGTCTTACTTATGACAAAATTATGGCACACCTGAAGCCATTTTGATTGGAATAAACTGGTAACACTTAAAACATTTATTTTAAAAAGGAACAAAATGAGGGGGTTCATTTTGCCATAGAAATTATGGTTAGTGCTGCAGAAAGAAAATTTAGGGCATGTTTTAAGTGAGATCTCAAATCCTCTTCTATTTCAGTAGAAAATTCTGACATGCAGACTGAAACAATCACTTTCAATACCAGCAGTAGACTTCCAGTTAACTCCCTGGTGAGCAGTAGCTTTACTACAGTGATCTAAAGAACAACTAGAGTGCTCACATTCTGAATTTATAGCAAATGTGTGACACATCTGAATGCCTTCTTGATGGAATCAAAGTAAAAAACTGAAAGCATTTCCTACTGAGGAGACTGCAGTAAATGACGAAATTAGGAAACTTCATAACAAATAAGTCTCCCAAGATGGCCACCAGAGAAAAAAGAGCCCAAATGTAGCACAAATATCACCCAGATGTAGCCCACATATAGCCCAATGACAGAAGTGTGCAAAACACTTTTTATTTTTAGTTTTTCTGCAGTTTTATATAGTGCAAACTGGTCAGGTATTGGAGTGTTACATCTTACTTGGACCCCTTATTGCGTATTTTGCACTGAAGTACATGAGATTGATCTTGCGAAACATTGAACTTTACGATTCTGTTAACCTGAAGTTGCTCTGAACCGGGCTTTGTAACACCCGTTTTTACCTACTGGTTTTAATTAATTCTCACTGTATTGTATTAGGAAAGAGGATTTACTGTTTTTATGTACACTTTTATGATCTATGTTTCTAAACCAGATCAAATAAAGTTTAATGAATTCCATGGCAGGACGGAGGCGAGGATTATGCATATCTTTCCTCACTTTATTTGCATAGCAGTTCAAAGAAAACGTAACACAACAATCATTAAACAAAAGACTACACAACCCATGAACCATTAGGGGGGTAGTCTCCAAGGCAACTATAGTCCAATCATATCACAGTCCATCGTATATAATATCGTGACATCCCTTCCGCTTCCTCTTTCTTCACTGCTCGTCAGTTAAGTGCATTCCTTACATTCTTGGCTTTATCTGACGTTGTTGCTGTTTGTATAGCGGTTTCTTGTGCACGTTATTAGCATTATTGCCTTGGTTTTGTTTCATATTCCCTGCGCAGCAGGCTCTTGCCCGAGCGCGTTCTCCCCCTCGCAGTTTCTCCCGCTGTGTGCTCTGCGCGCGGTGAGAACCTGTCAGGCGCGTCTGGTCTGAGCGAGGCAGCTCCGTCGAGCGCTCCCGCTGGTCTTTACGCGCGTTTGGGAATCTGGTCACTCCTTTAGTGTCCGCTTGATTCCCGACCAACCCTCGCCTAATTTTGACACCGCTACGCGGTGATTTCCCCACACGGCCATGTTAGTGACCAGCGCCACCTGGTGGTGGTAATTGGTATTGCGCCTCAGTCTATTCTTATAACAGCTTCAGGGAAAGCCCAGCTGTTGGAGCACTGGCGAGGGGGATGTCTTAAGGATTTTAAAGGCATTTGTTCTGTGCTCACACCCTCTGCTATCATGTCTTCTCCAGAAGACCATTTTTACTCCTCCTACCAGGAAGTGGAGGAGGAATGGCCCCCCAACTTCTCCCTCCAGCAGTGGACCAAGCCCTCTCTCTGGCTATTTCTAGGGCACTGGCTCCTCTTAGGGATCAGGTTGATAAGCTGGCGAAAAGCATCCCTGGGGTGTTCAGTGACCCAGATCTGGTGGTGACGGGTCCAAGTAGCTCCCAGATGGGGAATAAAAGGGCCGTTAAGCATAACGCGGGGCACTTGGAAGGATTTGATAAACTTACGGAGACCTTCCTCAAGAGTGCGCAAACGCTAAAACATGCACCCTGCCGGGAGGAGGAGGGGCCCGGAGAAAATTGCGACACTGTCACCACTATTGGAGACCCCGATGGCGGGTTTTTCCTTAGAGGGAGAGGGTGTATCGGAGGACGATTTCTCCTCCGATGAGGATAAGGACTCGGGGCGTCTCTGGCGTCCAGAGTCCCACTCTCTCACTCCCCGGTTGGGGACGGGGTCCACTCGGACATGTTCGAGCCTACCCAAATTTACCATCCTAGGTTGGCAGAGTGGACACCTGACGCCAAAGTGGCAGAGTATGTGGTGGGGAAAATCCATCAACCCCTTGAAAGGGAGGTCAGGAATAGGATGAGGGAGAATGCCCCAGGCCCTCACTGAAGGGGAAGGTGGCACACACGCCTGAAATTGATGAGAAACTATGTACCTTTTTCTCCAAGAATATGAGGGATCCCAAGAAAGGAATTGATAGGTCTTGGACGTGGTAGGGCCCTTGACCCAAATTATTCAATTGACGGAGCGTTCCAAAGAGTCAGGATCCCTTTGTCCACGGATATTGTGGCTGGTTGGGCGCACTACCCTAAACCCTAAAACACTACCCCCTCCACTACCCAAACACCACTGCACTACCCTAAACCCTAAAACACTACCCCCAGCACGACACCCTACACTACCCAAACATAACTGCACTACCCTAAACCCTAAAACACTACCACCAGCACGACTCCCTACACTACCCAAACACCACTGCACTACCCTAAACCCTAAAACACTACCCCCAGCACGACTCCCTACACTACCCAAACACCACTGCACTACACTAAACCCTAAATATACCCCCAGCATGACCTCCCACACTACACAAACACGACTGCACTACCCTAAACCCTAAAACACTACCCACAGCATGACTCCCTTCACTACACAAACACCACTGCACTGCCCTAAACCCTAAAATACTACCCCAGCACTACCCCTACACTACCCAAACACCACTGCACTAACAAAAACCCTAAAACACTACCCCCAGCACAACCCCTACACTACACAAACACCACTGCACTACCCTAAACCCTAAAACACTACCCCCAGCACGACTCCCTACACTACCCAAACACCACTGCACTACCCTAAACCCTAAATCTACCCCCAGCACGACCCCCTACACTACCCAAACACCACTGCACTACCCTAAACCATAAAACACTACCCCCAGCATGACCCCCTACACTACACAAACACCACTGCACTACCCTAAACCCTAAAACACTACCACCAGCATGACCCCCTACACTACTCAAACACCACTGCACTACCCTAAACCCTAAAACACTACCCCAGCACGACCCCCTACACTACCCATACACCACTGCACTACCCTAAACCCTAAAAAACTACCCCCAGCATGACCCCCTACACTACTGCACTACCCTAAACCCTAAAACACTACCCCCAGCACGACCCCCTACACTACCCAAACACCACTGCACTACCCTAAACCCTAAAACACTACCCCCAGCACGACCCCCTACACCACCCAAACACCACTGCCCTAAACCCTAGAAAAGAAACCCCCACCCCATGCCCAATCCCCCTTACCTCTCACTCCTCATCGTTCCTCTCTCCTCGTGATTCCTGCTTCACGTCATCTCTGAGGGGAGGTGCGCGTCATTGTAAGGAAACAGAACAGCCTCTATTTCCTTACAACGACATGGATCGTCTACATGTTTTTTAGAACGCATGGTCATTTACCATACATACCTTTACAACAAAATTCGTTGTAAAGGCATGCGTGGTAAATGACCAGGCGTTCTAAAAAAATGCGTAGTAATGACTTCGTGATGTACAACGCATGCGTGGTAATGCATGCGTTGTAATGGTATCGCAAAGTAAAAAAGTCGTTGTAACGGCTGTTTACCGATCGAAGCTGGCCCCTGTCCTTCAGTGAGATATTTATTTGATTAATTAGGAGGAAGGAATGTGGTTTCTTTTACCGAAAAGTGCATTCCCGGCTGTTGTATTGTAAAAGTGTCCGCGTGGCCTGGTTTCACTTCCGGTGAGAGAGTGGAAGAGTCTGTTTGAATCTAAAGGAGTTCTGTTGTTGGACGGGCCGGCGCGACATGTCATCAGAAAACATAGCTAATGGAAAGCATCCTCCCTGAAGTGTGGAGCAGTGCCATGAGAGGTCAACGAGTGTGCGTCCCACCGCAGTATGACCGTACCGCGTGACCCATGTGCCGCCTCCAGGGTACGGGAGGCAGAAGCGGCATTGCAGGTCCTCTTGAAGACCGTTGTAGCACTAATTCTACATTTTGGTACTAGGGCATTTTAACTTTGTTGTTCCTGCCAGATACAAAGAGAAGATCCTGTGTTATTCAGTGCCCTCGTTACCTTTTTGTGGGTTGTGGTGCTTGTCACTTGCTGCCCCGCCGGTGCACACGACTGGGCACCCCACCTCGTGTGCCATCTGCAGGGCCTCTGCCCTCAGATCACTGGTTTCGATTTCTGGAGTGGCAACATAGACAGTTGCTCCCAAAGGACTAGCCTGAACACTTAGGTGAATATCCCCTGCACCAGCATTCCACAGAAATTCTTTCCTAGCTCTCCCACGTCAACGAGCATGGCTCTGCTCGCGACACCGTATGACGTCATTGGAGCCATAAGAGGACCTCGTCGGCGTGCTGACGTCAGTTCCACCCATTTTTTCCGTGCCACCGAGGCAAACAGGGGACCGAGACATTTTCACATGTATACATAGTATAATAAATATATATATATTCACTGAAAAAACAATAGGTTTCAGGCACGTTATAGTTAGAAATTAGCATTGAAAAAACCTTAGAAATTCACTGAAAAAACCATAGGTTTCAGGCACGTTATAGTTAGAAATTAGCATTTAAAAACCTTAGAAATTCACTGAAAAAACCATAGGTTTCAGGGGCGTTATAGTTAGTTGGACATTTCACTCGTACAAAACCATAGAAATTCCTCCGTTATAGTTAGTTCAGCTAACTATAACTCGGGCGCCCGCAATGCACTGCTGATGACGTCACATATTACATCACTCATGACATGGTCAGTGACATCACTCATGACATCACTGATGACATCTCAAATGACATCACTGATGACATCACTGATGACATCATCCAGTGAATGTGTGTTTTTCTGAAAATTAAATATGTTTTATATATGTATATCTCAAGGTCGATGGAAGAATAAATGGGTATATAAGTGTCTAAATGGATGATTTTTTTTGTAAAATTGATTGTATAACTGACTAAGTGTATCTTAGTGAATACATGGGTTAGTGAGTAATGTTTAAATATGAAAATATCTGTATCAGTCTCTCACTTTGTGTATAAGTGGCTGCATGGGTTGGTGAGTAGCTACATGAGTGTCTATATGGGTTATTAGTTGGTTTTTGAGTATCAGTATGAGTGTCTGAGTGTCTGTATGGTTCGGTGGGGGTATTACTTAGTGCATAGATGCATGAATGAGTGACTCACTGTTTGTATGTGTTGAAGACAGCATGTGTGCAGGACTGTATAGGTGGATGAGTATGTGTATGGGTGTGTTAGTGAGTGAATGACTGTCTCAATAGTGTCTTTATGAGTAACTACATATGTTTTAAACTAGTATATGTGAGTATTGGTGTATATAAGTGAGTATATGTGAGAGTGAGAGATTGGAAGAGTTCCTGTACAAATAAGTAGGTGTTTCTATAAGTGATTGTTTAAGAGAGTAAGTATGTGTAAGTTTCTGTAGAAGTAAGTGTGGTAGTGTGTGTATAACTGTTTATGCAAGTAAATGGATGTTTGATACTTTGTTTGCATGTGTGACTATGTGTGTGAGTAACTCTATGGATGAGTGGCGGTGTGTAACAGGATGTATAGGTGTATGAGTACATATGATGAGTGAGTACATGTATGAGTGACTGTATAGGGACTGTTGGTGAATGAGTGGATGTGTGTGTAGATCTTGGAATTACTGAATAGGTGTGTTGTAACTGGTATTGGTATGTCCATTGTTTTGAAAATGTTAGTTTGTATTTTTGAGTGTGTGTATCAAAGGTTATATTAGGGTGAGAGGAGGTCTGCCATTCTATCACAAGGATGATGTCATCAGTGATGTCATCAGTGATGTCATTTGAGATGTCATCAGTGATGTCATGAGTGATGTCACTGACCATGTCATGAGTGATGTAATATGTGACGTCATCAGCAGTGCATTGCGGGCGCGCGAGTTATAGTTAGCTGAACTAACTATAACAGGGGAATTTCTATGGTTTTGTACGAGTGAAATGTCCAACTAACTATAACGCTCCTGAAACCTATGGTTTTTTCAGTGAATATATATATACATAAAATTATATATAAAAAATTAACATATATTTAAAAGAATATATATTAACAAATTTTGCGGTCCTTGTAATGATCGCTTTGTAAATCCATGCATGGTAATGGCTTGCAGGGTTCCGTCATACATCTTTCCTCAACACACACAGCAGTTTCAGGACAGGTAACAGTGCTTCATCACGCAGAGAACAAGAACGACATATGCAGTTCTTCGGCAACACTGTCTCTTTGGGTAATATGCATCTCCTACTTCATCCCAATTGCTTCCTTTTCTGTGTATTAATTAAACGTGCAAACATCTCCTTAGCCTACAAACGTCAACATGATTGACACTGTCAATGCTTATGTTGTTCTTGACTTAAACATGTACGGAATAATCATAAAAATGAAACCAGATAGCAAACTAGTCAATCCATTATGATTGTAATAGGTTATTAGGCAAGTCTGACTGCTGATGAGAGAAGGCATGCACATCTGAATTTGGCGGCCCAAATCACAAACTACTATGCCCGATTTGTACTAATGCAAATGAGTGGGAAGCACGTTTAACACCCACAAAAATCCACTAAAACAATTTGCATATGTGGACTCTATGATCCAAAACTGCCTTGCAATCAGGTATCTCCACTTAGGGGGTGGAGATGTGCAGATTTAAGTGTATTCGTCATTTAAAGATGTATTGCATGTGATAGCCCTACTGTACCTCTGCAGCTGTCCTAGAATATGGCTGCTTTTAGAGAATGCTTAATGTAGGCTGGTAACAGACATGCCTTGTCTGCTTTGCAAACTACATACATATTCATTAAATGCATGATCGAATAGTGAGGACCATTTCAAACCCTAATAGGCCTTTGAATTCCCATGGGTGAGGTGGCTAGAGGGGTGGGAACCAAAACCGTAATATGCCTGCAGGGCTGCTCTAAAACTTTGAGTACTGGATAGCCCCTGTGCTGACAGCCTCGCCCTCCCAAAGGCTGCAGACCCCATTTGTGAATCGAGACTTGCAGCCAAATGAAATCTGGCTGAGCACTTGCAAGAGGCACTTTGAGCCTGGCAAATGCGCAGCTGTATTTATGTGAAAATGACCCGAAATTACTGTTTTGCTAGGATTAGTTTCAGCATGGGAATAACAAAAATGGAGCTTGGGGGTGGGGGCGGGCAGCCGACCGCACAGGAGGCTTGCACCCCTGGGAGTTTAGGGCCAATGGTGCGGCCTGGGCCCAATTGGGCTCTGTTTGGGCTATGCCTTTGGGCTGGTGGGCAGGATATATATCCAGCCAACTTGTGCTCCGTGTCATCATTTTGAGTAAGGTGACAGGGCAGCTGTCCAGGGGGGAGAAAACTTTTTTTCCCTCCCACCCACCCTTATTTTTATTCTGGGGGTATTTCATTAAATTTCTACATGGTCTGGCGGTTTTGTTGAGCACAGGTGCACAGGGGTGGGATAATTGTATTTGGTTGTGGCTTGAAGCAGGTGCATGGCGTTTGGCAGCTAGTTTTTACATGGTTACAGGTTAAGTTTACGTTTGTGAACAATTTACACCAGGAGGAAGCTATAAATGAGAAGTTAAGATATGAAATATTTAGCTAGGTAGATGTTTATAGAAGTAGGTAAGAGGTTACAGGGGTTAAAGTTCAACAGTTAATGACCGAGTAGGGGTTTTAAACAGTTGCAGGGAAAGGAAATAAGGGTGGAATCTTAAGGGTGGGGGAGGAGCCAAGTAGGTGAACAAATGTTAGGTGTAGTTTTGTAAGACAAAGGCCAAGGTAAACATTGTGAGGTGCAACTGTGTTCAATAAAGTTTCCTTTTCACACATAAAGAGCAAGTTTGTGGTCTGTGCTGTGCCTCCTTTGATTTGGCCCAATGAGCAGTTTGACTTTTTTAAATTTCTCTTATTTACTCTTATTTGCCAGAAAAGCACCACCAAACCCACTTAAATCCATCAGGCAAGTGGTACTTTACTATCTGTTCAATGCACACTGTGTGGCCCAAAGCAGTTATGCATACTTCAGGCCAAGGTCTGGAAGCTTCTTTTGCTAGCTACCAGCTTACTTGGAACCACATGCAAAAACCTATAGCGAACGTTATACATGATTGACTGACTAATAATAACTGACGTGCACATATCGGGCCTAATTCTAAACCACAACACTTCAGTAGTTTAATAACCAGTTCGCTCGAGTTTGGCATCTAGGAGAGATGTGTGTTGTCATGTCCCATCTGAGCCAAACAAGGTGATTGGCAGAAATCTGAAGAAAATACTGGGGCATATTAGCAAGAACCTCGTTAAAATTATCGCCGTTTTAGCGGCAGGAAACTGCCGCTAAAACGGCGATAATGGGCTTGCTAATAAGCGTTATAGAATTCCAATAGAAGCCCAGGTTAGATGTGCAGGACATCTCACCTGGGCTTCTATTGAATTCTATAACGCATATTAGCAAGCCTATTATCGCCGTTTTAGCGGCAGTTTCCTGCCGCTAAAACGGCGATAATTTTAACGAAGTTCTTGCTAATATGCCCCACTGTCTTTTGTGAGCCCGCCGTTTTCTTTCCACGGCCCCCAGAGAGTACTGACGGCGTTTCCAATGCACCCAGGCATGTAATCTCACTTGGATGCACCTCGAGGAGCGTACTGCAGTCACACGTGTAAAGTGGTTCTCAAAACGCAAACTGTTAATCACACAACAGAGATTACACATTCATGAGTTAATTAATAACCTTCTCCCACACACACAAACACGCTCGCGCTCTCCTCCGTCTTGTCGTTTAAGAGGCAGCCGTAACTAAGTAACAGAATACATTATCTTGGTGGTTGATCCCGAAGGTGTGTACAGTCAAGCGTTGAATAAACAGAAGAAAGTGTTATTGATTTTCCTAAGTGCTTTAGCATTGTGCACTTAGAAGCGAGAATGGCAGGATTCTTGATTCACAAGGCACCCCTGAATACTTACATTTCTCACTTTGTTTATATTTTGTCCAATGGCATGGACGAGGGAGTGTTATCCCTGAATAACTGAATCAAGGCACAAAACCCATAGAAACATTTTATTTTCACGCTGTTGATTCTTAACTATAAACTCATTCTACTTGTCATTGTGTGCTTGTTTCCCAACACATCTTACCAGCTCTTTACTTAGCAGGGAATGTTCGATTGAACCCTGGCTCTATTAGAGTCACGAAAGCGAGCGCTGCCAGGGGATACACTAGTGGATTTATAAATGGATTCTAATGCAGTTTAGTGGGTTTTATGGATTAAGCAGTATGTCTGGTAGACAAAACACGATAATTCAACTCTTTAAATCCCATTTCCAACTGAAAGCAAAATACAAAATTAAACATCAAAACACACCTCTAGGATACGAAGGGAAAACAAGCATTGGCAAAGCTGATAGGCTGATAGGCTGATGTGCACAATTGAATTTAACAATGGTTGTTAGCCACAGTGCACAGCATCCCTGATGCTGTGCAGCATGGCTAAAGTAAATCAAATAAACGTTTACGCTGCCACCTGCCTCATTTTGCCGGCACGCGCACCTGCACGCATGTGTGTGTCCCTACAAAATGACACGTCTGTTTTTTTTTTGTTTTTAGTTACGAAAAAAGTGCAAAAGCGTTTTTTTCATTTTAGAATAATTGTATTGCTTTTTATGGAACAAAACTACCAAGAATAATGGTATGGCATTGTGGGGTTGGATGAGGGATAGAAAGCATATACGCATGAAGCATGAGTAGGCATTACACTAGGTATTAAAATAGTGATGTACAGAGTTCGAGATATACATAGGGAATAATATATTCAATAAATATGGTTGGAACCCCCCGTATAGTCAGAAGTGTTTAAACGGAGTAGCAGAAATAGAAACTGGAGATAGGGGTATAGGAAAGAGAGGAGATAGTTGGGGGAGGGGGAAGGGGTAGGGCTGAGGTAGAGGAGGAGGGTGTGGGGTATGAGGAGGCGCTGTCTGGGTGATGTGATGATGAGATTAAGGGCAAAGGGGCGAAGGGGCGAAGGGGCTAAGAGCTAAAGGGTGAGCATGAAGTGGAATTGGCTAGGAGTTTTACGAAGGAAAATTAGTTTGAAAGGATAATTAGTAGTAGGATTCTAAAATGAGATGATGTGGATGTTGAATCGTTAAGGGAGCATGAAATCAGAAAGATAAGAGATCAATCTTGCCCAGATTTCTTGTTTCTTTACTGAGGTTAGTTTCATGTAGGTGGTTAGGGAGTTCTTTGCACCTCTGATGAATTGGTCCCACACCCATCAAGCGTGGATTGATAGTTTGGACAACTCTTTCCATTCTGATAGAAAAAAATAGAGACCAATCGAGACTGGTATGTCTAAGGTGAGAACTTCCTCTTTGTGTAGAGTGCGAGTCACTTTGGGTGGGAAAAAGGCTAGGGCTTTGGGTAGGATTTGTTGCATGTTATTAAGTTATAGTAACATAACAAGTTATCAAATTATATTAACATAACAAGGGCAATCGAAGCTAGATCGGGGGACCAATTAATATTAAAGATCTGTGAGATCACACCTCTGACCTTGGACCAGAAAGCGTTGGAGAAAGTACAGTAGAGAAGCATATGTTGTAGATCACCTACATATTATCCGCAGTACCAGCAGTAATCTGTGTCACTGAGGACAAGTTTGAACAGCTTGGATGGCGTCCAATGTGCCATATATGCAGTCCATAGTCTGCATTGAGCCAGAGATGAAGCAAACTTATTTGTTGTCAGGTTAGACCATATAGAAGTCCACCTTAGGTTAATGAAGGTGGCGGTGTCTGTGTTTATCGGCAATAAACCAGTGAATAAAATGAGATACTGTATCTTAGCCTCTGGTGGCACAATCACAATCTTAAAATAGACAGAAAAACATTATTCCTTGAAAAGTGTGCACAGAAAGATATCCTCTAAATTAAAAACGTAGGTACCTCCACAAACCGCTTACCATTTGCGCAAATTAAGGATAAGTACAATCTAGGTGACCTAGACTTCTATAAATTCCTCAAAATTAAAGCCATTATTGCTAAACACAAACCCCCTAACCCACCGGACCTCCCACCTCTGCTAATGAAAATAGCCAAAGGAGGACACATAGCATCTAAACTATATTCCATCCTATCCTCCACCTCAACCGCTCTAACTGAACCACCAAAAAAGAAATGGGAATCTATCTTAAGCAGCGCAAAAGGGTTACATACAATAAAAAGTATACACATTTATAAAATACAAGATACACATACACATTCGGCTTAGTGCCATATTCTACTTTTTAAATGAAACCCCAAAGACAGGTAAAGCGCAAATGTACAATAGAATCAGTTAGGCATTACAGTTCAATTCTTGAACAATGCAGTAAACTATATATTCTTAGTACAGTACAGCAGATAAATGGTGCAAAATGGCAGAGAAAAGGCTAAACAAATGAAAAAATAATTCATTTAACTTTACAAGGCAATATTAATACAATACTTATATTATGTAATAGGTAATGTTTAAGCAAAACTATGATGTCCTATTCCACAGGTGCAAAACTGAATGCAGTTAATATTAAAGTTACAGTATACAAAAATATTTAAAATATATTTAAAAGTGTTTAAAGAATGTAAAACTTTTTGTGCAATCTATTTCTGATAGAGGGGCACAGAGATATTGACGAGCTTCCACTGCCGAAGTTATATTGTACTTTATGAACAATGGTCTTAACAATTGAAGTCACAATGAATGTAGGAGAGGACAAACAAATATCACATGATTTCAATCTTGAATGTAGTTCAAAGAAAGGCCTCAAAGCCTCTCATCACTATGTATACCTTCCCAGGATCCAGTAACAATTCGTAACAGAAGCAAGTTCAACCTTAATAATAAGATGGTACTAAGCCCACTATGGGGAAGGTTCCATAAAACATACGGTTGAGGTTTTTTACAGATGCTGCTCTCAACTACAATTTCATTCGTCGCATGCTGAGCACAAAGTACAATGTCCCTTTTCTGGCTTATTTCATAAATAGATTTTTTAATCAGATTTTTTAAAAAGAAGCTTGGGGAGAGGTGCCACCTCATTCTGACGAATTTCAAACATATCCAGAGAGCTTTCATATAATTTGAAAAGAGAGCACTTCTTCCCTTCAAGCTATAATATATTTCATGTTTTAGTGCAGCAAGGATAGAGCCTGAGTCACTATTCAATACATTTTTCCCCCATCTTAAAACAGCTGTCATAGCAAACAGATTTGTTGAAAGGATCCCAAATTCAAGTTGGAGGGCAGAAGGAGCAGCTGAATGATTCAAATTACAAATTTTGCGGCAAAGACACCCTTCGACATTCTCAAAAAAAGATCAATATCACTCCTCCATTACGTCACAGGCATAACTCAGTGAAAGCGGGATTTTAATCTTATAGACAGCAAGAACATGGGCAAAATGCCTTTGCCCACAGCACTTATATAGTCTGTGAATGGCTGAGGCTTGATATAATGGCTTACTTCTACAGTGGCTAATATGATCTTTATTTAAACAATTATTGGAAAAGATTCTTCGAAGATATAGATACAACTTCACCACTTCCAACTTATCATTCCTCCAGAACCAGTGTAAATCTTTCCTAACTCTGCACCCCAGAGACCTGAAACCATAACTTTGCTCTTAGAGATGTTTATTTTTAGAAAGTGTTAATCGGCATAGTTTCCCAGCTCAAAGAGATGCCTCTGTAATCCTATCGGGGTTAAATCTAATAAAACAGCATCGTCAGCATAGAGTAGACAACCAACATTCATCGATTTAAGTTTAGGTGGCTCCCCTTTATTCTGTCCAACTCTGCATGGTAAGTCATGGCTGTAAAGAGAGAAAAGAAGGGGGCGCAAGTTGGCACCCCTGCTTCAGGCCACTTTGTGTCTCCACTTTGCTGGACAAACCCTGGTCCCCTTCCATCAAGACCTGATTCCAAGTGGAAGAGTGCAGGCAGACTAAGGAGATGAGCAGAGATCCCCAATGCAGACAGTTTCCTCCACAGCGTCCCATGGTTAACCCTATCTGACACTGAGGAAAAATTCAATAAAGGCAGAGTATAAAGCCATGCCTTTACACACAGGGTACTTTTCAATCAACATTTGAAGGGCCATGATATTATCTAAGGTTCCACAGTTCTTGCGAAAACGAGCCTGCTCAACAGGAACAATGTTATTACCAAATGCCCATAGGTGAAGTATAGTCCTGGCAAATAATTTCCCAATCCCATCCAATAATGCAATCTGCCTGAAACTGTCAGGAGAGGTTTTAGGACCTTTTTCATATAATGGTAAAATAACACTTCCTTTCCAGGAAGGCGGTATAACCCCATTGAGGTAGCAATATTTAAACAGAGGACGCAGAATGCGGAACCATCTTGTTTGATAAGAGATATCAGAAGTTCGTCCAGGCCCATCGCCCTAGAGAACCTTGTGCCCTTAATAAAGCCCTCTATTTCCTCACAAGAAAGCGGACCATATATATCCAAGGAAGCAGCCTCAACATTCAACTCAACTGAATCCTACAGCTGGAATTAGAGGCATATAACTGCGAAATGTATTTGCTCTACTCTTCATCGGATATAGGAATGGCCTCAGACTTAATTCTGGAATCACAGTATTCAACTATTAAAGACCAATATTTACGCGAATCAGAAGAACTAAAAAACTTCTTTCAGCTTAATACATTTCTGATCCTCCTCCTTCCGTCATTCAGATGCCTTCAATCTAGTTCTTACACACTTCAACCGATTGATTTTGCATTGCCTCAATAATGACGGAAGCTTAAATTGTTTCCTAACTAAGGAGTTTATATTATGATTCATCTTTTTTACCACCCAGGAGATAATTGCAGAGGACTTAGCACTAGTAATTCTAGTTTTGCTCCCAAAAGTTCGAAAAAGGGACAACTGCTTTTCAAACCAGGGGATAGGGTTAACTGGTAAGGTAGCAAAGGGGCTTAAACTCGCTGTATTAATATGACAGGCCAAATTCAATATATTATTATTTGCCCAAAAGGTGCACCCTTTGTTTTGTTAGAAACTATAGCTTCATTTCAGGAAATCCACGAGTCGAGCACTTTAAGCCCTAAATCAATAGCCACTGAGAGAATACTGTGATCACTTAAATCCTTCTTCATTACCTCAAATTGAGTACAAACACCAAACATTTATTAAGATACCACCATATAATAGATTAATGATTGCCCTCGAGAGGAGTGAAAAGCAAAAGAGTCTGGGAAATCCTCTGGAAACCTGCCATTTAAAGCAATTAATTCATT
The DNA here is from genome assembly GCA_963921515.1 of Calotriton arnoldi. Taxonomy (NCBI): domain Eukaryota; kingdom Metazoa; phylum Chordata; class Amphibia; order Caudata; family Salamandridae; genus Calotriton; species Calotriton arnoldi. The sequence goes on from CAWUFW010009112.1 coordinate 507,518, forward strand.
AGATCTCAGGCATTCCAGGAAACATAGACCCTGCCTGTCTGATCAAACATTTCCAAGTAAAATAGCCTCTGGACTACTCCATACCTCATCCTGCTCAGAATATCCAAAGGTCATACAGGTACAATTCGAAATTTTAGCATTAAAGTCCCCCACAATAATAATCAATGAGGAGTCTTCCGAAATACTAATGTTGTGCACAAAAGAAAGCATAGAATCAACTGAAGAATCAAAAGACCTCCCAGGGGGATATAGACATTTACCAACATGAAGGTTGAATACTGTCCTCCTATCATATTGAACATGGCTAACTTTAAACAGAGGCAGAGTTTTCAGGGATGAACAAACACCTTAGGATTCCTATTTATGCTACTACTGAGTAAAATAACTGGCGTGTCCTTTTACAGGGGGTTTTGCTGCGCAGGAAAAGACAAAGTAATTCTCATATTTGAAATCAGAACATGTCCAAGTTTCCTGCAAGCAAATTATCAATGAACTAAAACGCATTATAAAATGTAATTTAGAATTAGACTGTCCCCGGCCCGCCATTTTCCAAGAAATAATTTTACCCAAGGGGCTACCTCTACAGCAATTGAAGTTTTATATTCCTTTTTGAAGCATTCAATGCACCTGCTACCCAACTCCAGGGTGCTAACTCTTCTTGCTTTTCCGATTCCCTGGGTCACGGGTCCTCATCTCCCACATTGTTTATAACGCTCCTCCCCGTATCTCTACCAAAAGAGATTGTGATGTCCTTCAAATTTGCAGCCCCCTTTCTACTGTATGAATCTTGAGTGGACTCTTGAGTGCCCAATCTTAGGCTATCAGACTTAGGATCTACGATCATATCAAACAGAATAACATCAATAACTATTTTCCAAAAATGATCCACGTTGCCCAAGATCAACATTGCAACAATCCTAGAGCTAAATGTAACCCTAGAACTCAGAAGTGGAGCAAGAGGATCCAGATATACACGGTCAATATCTCTACTTGATACCAAACTCAGGAACTCAATTTCTAATAAGATCTGAAAAATGAAGCTTCTAGTCAGAGGACCATGTTCATTGTCAAACAAAGAAACAAAATTCAAAGTATTAGAGAGATTGCCAAAAACAGGTCCTCCAACAGAATTATTGTTATGTTTTGGCTCAGCCCCTGAGTTAGGTGGCTGTGCTGATGGTAAAAAAGGTGGAGCTTCCCAATTAAGAGTCCTAACAAACTTAGGAGCAGTGCGTGGAGACGATTCCCCACAAAGGGAGACTAATGAAGATCTTTTGGGGGCCCTCTCAGCCTGTTGGGGAACCTTGTGACCTTCTTCTTCGGTACTCAACAATTTGGCATCCCCATACCCAACATCCTTTTTCACTATACCCACGTTCGTGCCGCTCTAATCACTGTGGAAAGTTACCCCTTCTCCTGCCGATGGACGTTTAGGATTGGTACTTCCAAACTATTAGGGAAAGACGGCATGCTAATTACTTCTGGGGAATCAAGCTCTTGACCTAGATGTAAGGAGGCAATCTTTGGCACTTCTGCTTTTAGTGGCTGAATAATGGGGACAGACTTTTCTAAAACATTTGAGATCCTTGGTTTTATTTACTTTCACTTCATAATGCGTGGAGTTCTTTTCTTTTTCCGCCTTCTGGCATTTTGCCCTAGTACATCCTGAGGGGGCTCCTTTCACAGGAGAACTGCCATTTGGGAGAGCCCTAGGTGATCCAGCACTAGAATGATCATCTAGGGAAACTACAACACCAGAGGTAGGGGGAGTCCCTTTTAAAAAATTGAGTAAATAGTAAGGGGATTTTTGATTACAGTTGCTTTGGCACACTGGACTTCTTGACGGCACTCTTCAGACAAATTATTAACAGAGGAAGAGGAAGGCACATTGTCATCCTCCTTAGTGCACTCTGGATAACCATCAGATTGCCCAGAAAAAGTGACCCCAAGTCCACCAGTGTCACCCACCTGAATTCCAATTTCTTTCTCCCCATTTTTTTTGCCACAATGTTAGTCTGAGAGGCCTGAGATTTCACTTCTATGCCATTTTCTTACTTCCTTGGGCAAAGGCCAAAAGAAGTAAGGTGCTGCACCCCAATTAAGATTGGGGACAACACATCTAGCACATGATCGAAATTAGCAACTCATCTATCCTATAAATTCAATGTTGAAGACAAAATCTTCTCAACACACAATAGAATATTGGAGTGGGTTCTACCCCCACCCACCCCCTCCCTTTCCAAATTAAACACCAGCACCAGTACTTGAGCCCCATGGGCACAAAGAAATCACAATTCAAAGAGTTCATTCTACCCAACAAAGAGACCCTCAACGATGGGGTACTACTATAAAAAGCTGGTAATGATAGACAGCTAGGTAGAAGATACAAAGGAGGGCTCTAGGCCAACCCTGAAGCAATAGGTGGTCTTAAGTTGGCCTCCCTAATCTGATTCATCTCTGTAAGAGCAGCAATGTCTGGCACGGAATAGTCCTCTGGAACACCAAGGTCTCCATTGCACGAAACCACACAGGGTCCCCCAAGAGGCTCTCGAGAGATTTCCTTAAGTTGCAGATTTTTTGGCACAAAAGCAACATCTTGACCACTGAAAGAAGCCATGGAACACTTGGGGGCTGATGAGTAAGTATTGCGCTCACCCCAGGGGTAGCGTCCCTTTGATGCACTGGTGAATTCCAAATGGAGGACGATCATCCATTTGCTCATAATTTATAATAACCAACTGTACTCAATTTTCATGGTTCATTCCATATTGAATTTCTTCATTCATTTCTGATCAGAAAGCACTACCTTGTTCCATGCTAACAGCAGACAGCAATACAACAACAGCAATATATCTTGGTCAATACAAATACGGAGTGCGTGAGCCAATTTCTATTATTCAATTTCCCTATCTGATCAAGGCACACAGCACCCAGCAAAAATCATGTCTTACAATGACCTTTCCAACTTAAAGGATAAAAGAGCAAACACATTTGCATTCTCAGATGCTGAAGCACAAAGAATTCACTCTTTAATAGGCGAAATGGAAATGACTGCCTCCGGCACTGGCTCAATTCAGAGCAACATCAAGCAACTGTTGTACTTAACAAAGAGGGAGATATGTCAAAGGTTACATGCAAGCACCCTTGTAAGATACCATTGGGTACAATGGGTACCTAGGGGACTGAGAATCTTGTTAAAACCATCGCTATGCAGAAACAATTCTAAATTCATAGATAGATGGTACGAAATTTTGAACAAATGTTCATTGGATTTAATCCTTTTAATCGTAGAAGAATTATTGAAACTGTTGGAAGAACTTACCAGTGAAATCAACCAACTAAAAAGTGAACTTTCATCCAAAATGAATGCTGACGACTGGTCCAAGACCTTGGCTGACATCAACAACCAGTTGACCAGATATACCCAGGAAATCAATGAGCGTAAAGTCAGGAAGTTCAAACACGATACTATTGACTATAAACTGGGTGAAGTGTATAATTGGGCTGAAGTCTATGCCAAAAGGAGACAGAATAAACTACTGAACAGATCATTGGAAACGGAAACATCATCGGCTGGCAGCGATTCTGATGGATGGAATAGGAATGCTGGAGAATGTAATCAACCCAGTCAACCCTGTCAACCCAGCAGTCAACAGGCCGACTTAGCAGCAATGCAACCAATGCAAGCAACATCTGAAGCTCATGTTTTAGGGGTAGGCCCTTTAGCAAATGACGAACCAGGTGGGGAAAGGGTGGCAACAAATATGGATCCATCTATATCCAAGATGGTAACCAGGAGTCACAAATCATAAATGACAAAAACCTAGTAATCAACATATTGTCTTATCCCTTGAGTCAAATAGAAATCAACACTCTCCAAAAGGGCACATCTTTGTTCCCACTTATCATTCTAACATCTTAGAAGCAGAAGTCAGTTTATTTAAATTCATGCGGACCCTTTGTCTGAGGAACTGCTTTGAGAACATAGCTGGCGATCAACAGCCCAAAGAGGAAGGAACCTTAATGGGTTTAAAACCGAAAAGTTCTTATATGGCTCCGGTCAGCCATAAAATACTTGTCTCATTTGAGACCATTGTCAAGAAAGAGATACAGGATTTGTTCAAAACAAAAAAATACCCATCAAACCAACCTAACAATCAAGGAAAAGGTGATTATACATCGATTGGCCATGAACCCCGCCATCATCTGTCGGAAAGCAGACAAAGGGGGAGCATTGGTAATAATGAATTCCTCTTATTACAACCAAAAGGTGAATGAACATGTTTTTGACGCATCCACTTACCTGAAATTGGATTACAACCCCACAGGAGAATTCATGAAAGTATTAAAACAGATCAAAGACATGGCCATCACATAATTTGACAAACGTTATTTGAGACAGAAATACCCCAGAAGCCCCAACATCTACATTTTACCTAAAATGCATAAAGATCCGTTAAAACCACTCTTCAGACCAATTGTATCAACTCGAGGTTCTATCCTTGAACCGATAGGTAAATACCTGGATCACCATCTGCAACCACTGGTGCACAGAATGACTACCTACATTAGAGACACTACTGAGTTTTTGCAGAAAATTCATGAATTGGAAATAAATTGGGATCAGGACATCCTTATGTCTACCATTGATGTCAAAGCTTTGTACACATCAATTCCCTTGACCTGGGCATGGAAGCAGTTGAACATTTTTGAATAAATTCAAGCATGATTGAAGATCTTAAGGTACTCTTATTGAAACGCTTACACTTCATGCTTTATCACAGTTACTTCTGTTGGAACCAGGAGTTCTTCTTACAACTCACGGAAACTTCCATGGGCAATTGCACAGCCCCAAGTTATGCGAGCCTCTTCATGTATAAATTTGAAATTGATCATATCCTGTTCACGGTTCTATGGAAAAGTAAACTCATTACCTTTTAAAGATACGTAGACTTCGTTTTCGTACTGTGGAATGGCACCAGAAATGAATTAATCTCGGCCATTGAAGCATTGCACAACACCAACGACCGCATCGGGTTCACCTATAATATCAGTAGTGAAAATGTCAGTTTCTTGTATGTATCAGTATCCATAGTAAAGTAGTGATTTGAGACCAATATATACAAGAAAGAAACTGATCGAAACAATGTATTACATTTCAATAGCTTCCATCAGAACTCACTTACAGTATGTCTTCCATACTCACAATTGCTAAGGGTAAAAAGAATTGTTTCGAATCCGGACAAATTGGGAGTTAACATGCTCAACATGACTAAACGATTCAAAAATAGAGGTTATCCAACTGAAGTACTAAACAGAGCGGTAACAAGATCATCCAACAAACTCATAACCAGCTATTAACGCCCTACAAAGGGCCAGTTAAATCCAACAGAATTGTCCTAGTATTGACATTTTCCACCAAAAGGCTAGGACTTAAGAAAATCATCCACAAACATTGGCCAATGCTACAAATGGAGCCAAATTTCAAAGGAATCTTTGATGACTTTCCAATGTTTGAGTATGAATGCAGCAAGAACAGCAATGAGCTTCTAGCAGAAACTAAAAAGGACCTTAATGGCAAAGTGGCATACAAAGGAACTGTTCCCTGTTTGAACTGCAATAATTGCAACAGTATCATAAAAGGAAATTACATCAACCACCCATTGAAAGGCACCAAGATCAGAATACACACAACAGCCAGCTGTGATTCGAAGAAAGTAGTGTACCTGTTAAATTGCCCGTGTGGCTTTGTTTACATGGGCAAAACAGAAAGTAAAATCAAAGTTAGACTGAATGAACACAAGAGAACCATAAGAACTAAAAATACGAAGTCAGTCATAGCCACCCATTTCATGACGTACAATAACAGCATCTGCCAACTATGCTATATGATACTGAGAACTATTGATTATAAAGATGGCAGAGACAACCGGAAGTATCTTTTGCAACGCGAGACCTATTGGATCAAAATACTGAGTACATTGTTGCCACATGGAATGAACGATCACATTGAATACAGTTTTTTTCTTTAAATATATAAGCGCTCGGTACCCAGTGTTAACAGACTTCTATCATAATGAAAAGATGCATTTTGGTTTTTTACAACCTATACAGTTGTATCTTTCTAACTCGTTATTTTTATTCTTACCTTATTTTTACTTTTTACACCCACCATATTGGTGTATGGACAATTGTTATTCATGTAATTAATTTTTTGATATTCACACTTCCAACATGGTGGGTTCACATTGCATACATACGCATGACCTTCTTTTCAGTTCATGCATGCTCTTAATACTCGAAAGAATATGCCCACTATCACCGGCAAAGAAGCAGGATGCGAGTGTGCGAACACACATCTTTTCGTAAGTCAGATTACTGGCACATTTTAACTTCTTGCACGCTTAATGATAATGCTTCACAGGCATGATTTTAGACATGAGCTCGCACAGCGATTACTGCCGATACATGTTCATGCAATGTTTTTTGTTTTGTGTATTACTTTGGTTCACGACGAACCAGAGACTGTAACTCACTTGAGTATGTCACTAATTTCAGTCATCGGGGACATTCACTGTGCTGCATAAGTTGTGGTTTACACTCAGCGGCGTCTAATAATCAATGCGAGTGCAATTGACACATGAAGCGTTCTCGGTTATCGGTCCGATTGGGGAAATTTATAAATGTGCATGTGTCCATTTCGCATAAACTTGGTTGTGTCCAATTGTTCCAGTTTCAGCGCCACTGACACACAGCATAACTATGTCATCCACAGTTACTAACACACTGACAGGGTTTGTCTCTGTCACAACTACAACTTTATTGATGCACCAAATAAATATACTAACATCCGTGCACGAACTGAGCACTGAATATACGGTGGTGGACTCCCCAGTGCCTCAGGAGTCGATTTTTAATTTAGTTCTTCTTCTACTTTCAGGAACACATCCCCTGATGAAGGGCTAATATTAGCCCGAAATGCATGGGGATAAATGACAATTTGATTGATACATGTCATGAATATATTCATGGAAAAATGATTTACATTGGGAAAACCAGCATTTGGAAAAATAAACACATATTTGAATGAAGAAATTCAATATGGAATGAACCATGAAAATTGAGTACAGTTGGTTATTATAAATTATGAGCAAAGGGATTACCGTCCTCCATTTGGAAATCAGCAGTGCATCAAATGGACGATTCCCCCTGGGGTGAGCGCAATACTTACTCATTTAGACATGCTTCTGAACAGAAAGCGTTAGCTTGTTGCACGCTAACAGCAGACAGCAATACAACAACAGCAGTATATCTTGGTCAATACAAATATGGAGTGCGTGAGAGCCAATTTCTATTACAGTTAGGTCTGATCTCAGACTTGATGCCAGTGATGTTCATCATAGGTGCAGCCCCTACATCCTCTTCTTCAACTGCTTCCATTGTACATCGTACTTTAGTAGACGAGCTTAGGGGTACAGTTAGAGCTGAACTGTGGCCAATTTCATGTGGCATGAGGAAATTCCCTGGGACAGAGCCATATCTGACCTCTTGTTATCTTCTTTATATGTGCCTGAAGCCATCTACAATTCCATATTTCCTTCCCCGCTTCCACTCTTCAAAAATATAGACAGAATGGAAGGGTGAGACTTTAGGAGTGACAGATGAGACTGTGTCTTCTTATGACGAATAGTTTGTTTTTTAAAGTTTGGGAAAACTAAAGGATGTAGCAGTTGAGCCAAAGATAGATATTAAACGACCAGAATGCAAACACCTTGGTGGCATCTTATGAATACATCCTGAAGTAAAGTAGGCCACCTACAAAGAACCTGCACCTGTCCTACTAGTGATTGACTGAGTTCAATTACTAAAGTTCAAAAGTTCAACAATAGTCCGAATAGCTTAGAAACTTGCTAGGTGAACTTGGTGAGCTTAAGGAGCTTGGAGTCCTGGTGCACTAACTGCTTAAGGTGCTAGAAAAAAGATACAAGGTAGGGAGGGGAGCAAACACTGAGCTCGCAGACCACACCCTGACCTAGCAGGACTGTCTCCATGAGGATGGGCTCAACCCAATGAGGCCACTCTAACAACCATCCTACTGCACCCTCTTGGTATTGAACTTTCAATATTTCAGTATTTCAGTACATTTCAATGTTTTGAATCCAAGATCACATCCAGGCACCAGTAACCACACAACGCTTGTCTCAAGGTCGAATTTGAAGAACTTTTTTAAACAATATCCAGAGACATAGATCGCAGTGATGATAAATTTAGCAGAGACAGAAGTAATATAATAAAGGTGGGCAAAACCAGCAGAAGCAGGAGAGACCAGGCCCAGGCATCCAAATGACAAGCAGAGAGTTAGCAATATTCAGCAAAAGATAAATATGCGTGCAGAGTGCAGGCTCCCCACAGGAGGCACAAGCTGCACCAACCAAATGGCGGCCACCTCAGCACATCCGAGGGGGCCTGCAGCCTAAGCCTTCACTGCACATTAAACGCCCAAAAATGCCACTATAGCACAAGATGGCAATGTCCAGGCCATCGCCTTGCACCTTACATCACCATTACTGCTATCTGCCTCTTTATCTCCCACCTCCTGCTTTCCGGAGTGGGGAGAAAATTACTGCAACTGGCAGAAGAGTTTTTGAGGGCTGAGCCAAATGCCCCCTCTGCCGAAGGACTCTCCTGCTGGATACCAACAAACCGTGCGTGATGGCTGGCTCAATCTCAGCAATCAAAAGCTCCACCCCACTGAGGTTAGGAGAGCTTTAGGGAACCAGAGAAAGGCCATGACACCCAACACAAAATCATCAGGATTGCAGACTCCGGAAATGGGCCTTTCCCCCCCAGGGTAGTGGAGCGCACTCACCTGTCCCCTATGCTCCACTCCAGCATAACATCCTCAGGGGGGCAACAGAGTACGGGGCTCAAAGACCTGGAGCAAGGAGCTCACCGGCTCACTTTGCTGTGCTCTGCTCCTCGCTGAAACTGCGGTCTGACATCAGAAGGCAGCTTTGCTTTGCACTCAATCAATTCACAAGCATGTTTGAAGCTCATCTGTGTCACCAGCTCACTGTTCAGCAGCTCTGATGAACTACAGCAAAGTGTGGTGCGAATCCAAAGATGTAATAATGTGTATATCAGCATGTTGTTCCTGAACAATCATGAAGACCTGACATTTAGAGTTTGGCGGCAGTAAGGATCCACCCCTCCCGCCAAACTAATTTCAGTCTCTGGTCCCACACAATCGATTTAGAGGTGGCAAGGACGCAGGGTTATCTTGAACTTCATTACAGCTTCCCTTCCTCAATCTCACCTCTCCAGTCTCCAGGCACACAACATCTAAGGAGATGGTGACGCTATCCACAACATTATTCTGACATTGAACACATTCCCCTCTTTGTGAAATCAGAACATTCTGTGATTCCTCCCAGGCATGCTGACACAGCTGGCTTCAAATACCCTACCTTATGTAATCATTTACTCTTGTGGCCAATTGTTCATTAGTTGGTGGATCCCAGGAATTTCAATGTCCTAGTACATATAGGGACGGGGATCTTCAAGGGGAGTAATCCATGTGTTTAGGCATGGACAATCTGTAGTAATTGCGCAGGAAACAGTGGTTGTCTTGAGTGTATTTATTATCAGCTACATGGATAAGGAGCCAGCTAAACAGCATCCAGCTCCAACAGACACCAACTCAAGAGTGCATCACTAACATTCTATAATTGCTAAGCAATAGAAACATTCTACAGGAACACTGGTAATAAGATGACCAGTCAATGACCAGTCAATACACATAATATAAATGACAGATTATTAAATTACCTTTCTTCCTTAAACAAAAAAAACAAAAAAAAAAAAAAAAACACAGAATGTAATTATAACAACCACTGTGCCTACAGGATACAGCACATGGGGTTGATTAAACTCTATACCTTGAAGGTTTGATAACAACACGGGAACTCCTCCTGATACCCCCATGAATAGACTCATCACAAACAGGAGAATCACTTCCTTCGATGGAGGATCGATCACAGACAGAACTTTTAACTTTAGCAACCTTGCTTAAGTTCCACCAAAATCCCCGTCAACCTGAACCGCATTTCCCACCAACTTAATTACTCTAACAGGTGGACCAAATTTGCTTTCACCTTTATTGACATGGTGGGTTTTCCTTATTTTGACAGTGTCGCCAACTTTAAGTATTGACAACTTAGAACCTTTCTTTGAGTCAAAATACGTTCTTTGTTTAGACTGGGCAGAAGAAACATTCCGTTTCACCACACTCATCAAATTGGAAACATCTGACTCAGTGTTTACCCATTTAGACATCCACCCAGGGCGAAATGAAGTATTAGCCTTCCTTCCCCACATCAATTCAAAAGGAGTTACCTTCGTGGACGAATGGGGAGTGGTTCTGTAAAACCATATCATGCTGTTCAAAGCCTTCACAACGTCATGGTTGCTGGATTTAGCCATTTTTACACAATCTCCAACAACACGATTCATCCTTTCCACAAGTCCGTTCCCTTAAGGGTGATAAAATGAGCTTTTGACATGTTTGACACCAGAGGAAGATAGAAATGATTCAAAATCCTTACTAACAAACTGTTTACCATTGTCCGAAACAAGTGTTTCTGGAAATCCCTCTCTTGTCCAGACATCATTCAAGAAATCCACAACACTTTTGGTATCAGCATCCTTGACAAGCTTATATTCAGGCCATTTCGAGGCGTAGTCTACTAGGACCAAAATAAACCTGGTACCACCAGAAAGCATATTATAGGGTCCCATGACATCCACACCGAGCTTAACCCAGGGACGATCAGGACATTCAACAGGCATGAGAGGAGGAACAGAAGTTTTAAGACACTTGTCTGATGTTTTGCAAACATAACAATTCACAACAAACTCGTCAATTTCGGAATCCATTCCAGGCCACCAAAACGACTCACGTATGCGACGTTTGGTAAATGAAGACCCTAAATGTCCCTCATGGGCTCTCTGAATAATTTTACTTCTAAACACATGTGGAGGGATAAATTTATCATTCCGTAACAAAATACCATCTTCTATGGAAATTTCATTTTCGATTTTGGAAAAAGGTTGTAGTGAAGGAGAAAGAACTCTCTCCTTCGGCCAACCACCCCTGACCAGGTTACAAACTTCCTGTAGAACACTATCATCACAAAATGCTGACCTCCATTCATCCTCAGAGCAAAATTTAAGTTCAGGAATATCCACACCAGCAACCAAACAATCTTCACAATCCTCTTCGATGAGATCAGAGAAGGAAACTTCATCATCATGAAAGTCACTGTCAGGATAACGAGAGAGGAAATCCGCCCTCACATTCTTCCCACCAGCAATGTGTTTCACATCAAATTGGTACTGGAGCAATTTAGTAACCATCCTCATAATTCTAGGAGTGCAACACTTGCTCAAACTCCCACCTAATATATTAACAAGGGGCTTGTGATCTGTCTGAAGTAGAAAACGTTTACCCCAAATATATGGGCGGAACTTTTCAATGGCCCATGTGCAGGCTAAGAGTTCCTTTTCAATGACTGAATATTGTAACTCAGCAGCTCTTAGAACCCTAGAAGCAAAACCTATGGTCTTTTCAAGACCATCCTCCACTTGCGTCAAGGTTGCACCAACACCTACTTGACTAGCATCGACAGTCAAACAACACGGTAAACTGGGGTCAAAAGGTTTGAGAATTGTGCTCTTCCCAAGAAGATTTTTAACTTCGCTGAAAGCAGACACGCACTCATCACTCCAATCAAACCTGATCCCTTTTTTGAGCAGGTTACTTATGGGACGAACAATAGTAGCATAATGAGGAATAAACCTCGAATAATATTCACAAAGCCCCAGTAGAGATTTGACTCCAGTCTTGTCAGTGGGTGAAGAAGCATTGGTAATTGCCTCGAGGAGACCAGGTCTGGGCTTAACACCCTCATGAGAAAGCACATGTCCTAGGTATTCAACTTCAGTACAGAAGAATTTACATTTTTCTAACTTAAGTACTACACCATGTTGTTGAAACAAACTAAGCACTTTATGCAAAATGTTGTCATGCGAAGCAATATCTTTCCCAAAGATGAGTATGTCGTCTTGGAAGACTAAAACACCCTCGACCCCCTTGAGAATGTTGTTCATCACCCTCTGGAATACCGACGCAGCCGATGCCAAACCAAAAGGCATACGTCGGTATTGGAAAGTGCCTAAGGGAGACACAAACGCAGTAAGATGACGGGAGTCCGGATGTAGCTCAACCTGGTGGTAGGCACAGGCAAGGTCGAGCTTGGTAAAAACTTAGCTCCTTTAGTAGAAGCAAATAGGTCATTTATTTTAGGAAGGGGATGTGAATCAACCCAGATCTCCTTGTTGAGAGACCTTAAGTCAACACAGATCCTGAGTTGACCACACCTCTTCCTGGCGACTACAAGGGAGAAAGCCAAAGGGATGACTCAGCAGGCTCAATAACACCTTTCTCACACAATAGCAACAATTCCTTTTCTAGGTCATCCCTCACACTGTAAGGTACCCCTCTAAGTTTATGTTTCACAGGAATACTCCTTCTTTGACTACTATTCTGTGCTTAAAACCACAAATCTTTCCTAATTCGTTACTGAAAACAGAAGGAAATTTATCCTTCAGTATTTGAACTTCATCTGGACAGCCAACGACAAGAACTTGCTCTTTGGTACCAGGCTTAAGGATCATGCCAAATAGCCCCTGATGGAACCATCCTAGAATGTTGAGTCCTTTAACTGCAACATAAATCTTCCCTTTTATCTTCCTCCCTTTGAAGCACATCTCCTCTTCAAAGAAACCTAGCAGGTCAATTTTTCGCCCCTCATACGATACAGGAGATCGATCTGGAGGAAGTAACGGTTGACTACCATTCCAAGTCTCATCAAAGAGTCTTTGTGTGATCATTGTTATCTTTGCACCAGAATCAACTAAGAGTTTGATGCACTTATTTCCCACATTAATATCAACTATGGGATCAACACATGATCTGGGATCTCCTTCAACAACCTCATGGGAACCTGAGGAATCCACAACATTAATATCGGTGACCACTGAAACCACCTCAGAATCAGAGTCAGAGTCAGAGTCAATTAGGCATACCACAGGTCTCTTTAGACCCTTTTGACTTTTCAACTTTAGGCAGACTTTTGCAAAATGTCCTGTCTTTTTACAATAATTGCATGTGACATTACTTGCAGGACAACGCGATCCTTTAGTATGAGGCGGGTTTCCACACCTCAAGCATACATTGGATCCTACACTAAATGATGTACTTGACTTAGTTGGCTTACTTAGATAGTTACTATTACCTTTGAATGGCTTCTTGATAGATTTCACAGAAGAATTTAGGTTAATAGCATTGACCGATTCCGTAACCTTTTCATCTAATTCTTTTAGTGAAACCATAGAAATGTCTATGCTTTTAGCTAGTTTAATCGTATCATCAAGAGACGGATCACCCAAAGTAAGAAGTTTCTGCCTAATGCTTTTATCTTTACACTGACACACAAATTGGTCCCTGATGAGTTGGTCCGTGAAATTCTCAAACTTGCAATCAGCTGCTAACCTACGTAAAACAGAAATGTAAGAGTCCACATCTTCGCTATCAGATTGTTTCCTCTTAAAAAATGTATGCCTAAGAACCATGAGATTTGGTTGTTTGTCAAAACGGAGTTTGAGTTTTTGTACTGCTTCACTGTATTCGTCGGTTTGCACACCTTCTTCTTGTTGTAAGTTGGGTAAGTGTTTAAACACAGATCTTCCTTCAAATCCAAGGGAATGTAATAGTAAACATTTTTTCCTGTCGGCGCAAAATCTGGCTGCACCTATGGCACCCAGATACGTCTCAAATGCATCATGCCAAACCTCCCATGTGATGGGTGGTTCTCCAGGTGTGTCAAAAAACGCAGGAGGAGGATTAACAGACTGAAGGGTGCTCATTTCAAAATGACCAAAAGGAAAATCACAGGAAGAACTGACTATATAAAAATAAATAAAATTAAAAAAAAACAAGAAAACTCCAAAGGAAGGTGTGTATAACACTGCGTGAAATTCACAAACACCAGAATTAAGGGTGTGTGTGTCACCGTAGAGTGCACACTATGACAAGAGGTGTGTGAATCACCGCATGAGACACACAGGACAGTAGCAGGAAGGATTATTGAAGGATAATTGGTGTGTGTATCACCAAGAGATGTACACCATGTGCAGGATGTAACTTTGTTGTATGTCAGTAGCAGCGCACACGAGGTTAAGGCAGTGTGTATATGCCCCTCGTTCTCAACGTTAAAAATGTAACTGTGTTTAAGTGGTGTGTAAATCACCGCGTGAAATACACAGGAAGACGCAGTAGGTGTGTGTATCACCGCTCATAATACACATGAAGATAGTAATAGAGCTGAAGTGGTGTGTGTATCACACGAAGAATAGCGAGTAAAAATTCAAAAAAAATATAACTCCAAGATGGCCTCCAAAACGTCAATGAAGCGTGATGACGCTTTAGTGAACTGAGAGGCAATGAGGACAAAAACCTGATCCAAGATGGCCCCCAGACGTAAATTAGCGTGATGACACCAAGCCTGGTATGCGCGATGAGACGTCTGTTTCATTCAAGGCAGTTGGCATGGAGATGAAGAGCAGAAGTTCGCAAGCAGGCGCTGGGTGTCAGACAACAGGATGGTGAGCGAGCGTTGTGACGATACAATGCGTGAGGTAGGCAAGGCTCAGAGAACATCAGTGAGCGCGAGCAGTAATGTTACTTTAAAAAAAAAAAAAAAAATAACGACCGTGAAGCGGGGCTCACAGGGCAGTGGATCAAGTAGTAATTATAATGGGCCGCAGACAGAGCGTTTTGCGAGTGGAGTGAAAATGGGAGTTAGGTAGTAAAACAAGGTGGGAAACGGTGGGCAGGATGTTGTAATAAAAACGTCCTACCATGTCAGATGAGGCAGCAGTAAGAGTCCAACAAGGGTCCAACTCGCATCGGGTGATGAAAAGGCAAACACTGTGTAAACAGATGGTTGTAAGTCCGACTTCAGGATGGAGTTGAGAAAAACAAAATCTCAAAGATGAGATGACTTGATAGTAGACAGCTCTTCATCAGAAATAATTACCACGCGTGGGTTGTCCATGTAGCCAGGATCGTCGCCAATCAAATGTAGTAATTGCGCAGGAAACGGTGGTTGTCTTGAGTGTATTTATTATCAGCTACATGGATAAGGAGCCAGCTAAACAGCATCCAGCTCCAACAGACACCAACTCAAGAGTGCATCACTAACATTCTATAATTGCTAAGCAATAGAAACATTCTACAGGAACACTGGTAATAAGATGACCAGTCAATGACCAGTCAATACACATAATATAAATGACAGATTATTACACAATCCTTGGAGATTCCCTCACTTTTTTGCTTTATATACATGACAGCTCAGAGTAGAAGAATCCACAGGCTTCTTCAGGCCCTGGTGTGCACATGGCCCCATTCTGGAAATCCGCCCCTGCTATTTCTGCTAAGTGACCCTTCACTTTTGCATAATGCTTTGGAACAAATGCTTGATACTTGATATTCAGAAGGATGAATATATTATGCTTATTTCCCTAAACTAATTCATGTATAATTCATGCATAAAGTATATTTAAGTGTCTGTCCATTGTTCCATTAAGTATGAAAATGAAATTCCAAACATTTGTGAATGCCCCTAAAGTTTACATCTTTGTGGGTGTTAACAAGTTATATATTACATGCCCTTGACCAGTAGTTCTGATACCGCATTTTGTCATGGTTACACCTGATTGCACTTCCATGCCCTCACACTTACATAACATCCAGGAACAGTTCAGTTCAGTTCAATGGATTATTGCTTTTTTAATTAAAATATTAACACAATTTAATTGAAAATCACAAAGCATAAACACAGGCACATAAAAACTCACTAAGAATGTTGAGCAATATCCAAACCCTAATCCAGAGCAAATCATATAAAATGATATAACAATATAGCAAAGCTTGATTAGATTAGTACACTTACTGGCTAACAATCACAGTCAGAAAGTAAGGCTTGCAGGGCCTAAGGCACAGAATCTATAATATGCTCAATCAAGGCAAAGTCTCAAATAAAATAAAACAGTGTATGATAAGATAAGTAAAACCAAAAGTGAATCATGAATGCAAGTTAGTGGGAACTGAGATAAACTTGATTCTAAGCAAGCTAAACAATACCATGGTGTCAGTTTCAATTTTGCACCCACAAGCCTACTATTTAACAGCATATTCTTGACCACTCCTGATAACAGGATTCTGAACATGCTTTACTTGTTCTGACACCCGTATTAAGAAAAATGGGTCTAAGTAATGTATGCCTTTGGTCTTCATGCCTTGGGCAAATGCACCAAATATGAGCAACATCCTCATGTCTGTAAACACAAAAAATGGCATCACTAGCAGGAAAATCCTTAACTTTTCAAATTTAATCTTAATGCCTTTAGTGGAAGCAAGCATATATCCTCATTACGGGTGTCCTGAACTAATATACCTGGCAGGATCCCTTTCTACCAGTTCTACAAATAAGGACACAGTAATCCTAGACACAAAGACACTGCACCAGGACTCGTCTGAAAAGTTGGTAGGGCTGCAGACAGCTACAGTAGTTGGCTCATATCTCTTTTCCTGTGTCATGGGGGACTGCAATCTTTCCCCCAGATTAGGCCTGCCCTGCTGTGCCCTCTATGCAGCCTCCAAACCCCATCCCGTACCGCACATATTACACTGGTTCCATTTCCTAACTGTTCCAATAAGATGGCAAACAGGAATGGTGAATGGCCAATTATTGTGTCTAGAATCGTAACTCCATGTGGAAAAGGACTTGGTAAATGCGGGTCAGCATATTATTCCTTATTCTGACCTGGTTAGTTTATAATTGCAAGTCTTAGGTGGAAGGATACTGGTCAGAATCATAGATACCAGTCCATCAGTATACCCACACCTAAATTCACAATACTTGTGATGTGAGCCTTGGTCCAAAATGAAGCAAGTGCTGCCTTTGCTGCTTTGTTAAAAAAGAAGGAGGCCGTATTCAGGCTTTAAACTCTCATATGTCTTCAAATAGTATATTTTGAATTTTTCTTTAAACTAAATAGGGAAAGGATTCATTATGCAATTGTGAATTAAACTGAGATTTAAATTTGAATTCAAAATTAACCCAGTCAGATTCCCAGAAAAAAAGTTGCTCCTGCTGGGCAGGAGCAAAGCGGGCTCCCTCTACTCCCAGAATGGTTTCATGCAGGGAACCTGGCGGAACCGGGTGGCCATGGACCTTCCACTCCAGCCCCCAGTGTTGTGTGTTTTGGGTGTCCCAGGTGGGCACCGGGGCAAGAACATTAGGCCCTGGGGAAAGGGGGCCCAATGTTAGCTCAGAAAGGGGGGCTGAATGCCCCCTCCCCTTTAAAATAATTTCAGCCCCAGGGGATGTGTCCCTGGGGCCACTCTTTGCTCGGGATATGGGCCTTTTCCCCCCAGTCCTTTAAGTGAATTTCAGCCTCAGGGATGGGGTCCCTTGGCCCAGTGCTGTCTCAGGTGGGAGCTACATGCCCCTCTCCCCTTTAAATGAATTTCAGCCCTGAGGGACGGGTTCCCTGGGGCCGGAATTGGTTCAGGGTGGTGGGGCTCATTCCCCCTCCCATTTAAATTAATTTCAGCCTCAGGAATGGGGTCCCCAGGCCCAGTGTTGGCTCAGCGAGGGGATACACCAGCCTCCCCTCAAAATAAATTATTCCCCAGGGGATGGGGTCCTCAGGGCCAGCATTGACTCAATAGGGGCAAATAAATATAAAGAAAATAATAATAGCCAGCACCCCCAGCACCCAGGAGATGAGCCAGTGGGGTTGCAGTGGCCCTAGGGCTCTCCCTGTTGCCCCAATGAAAATAAATAGTGGTGGGTGTCCCAGGTAGGCCCTGGAAATCCAGTATAGTATTAAACAAATGTAAAAAATATGAGGAGAAATGAAGGCATATCCCATAATGTCCTAATGTTTTTTTCACCTGCATATTAACCCTGGGCGTAGTTCGCGTAGTAGCGCTACGCGTAGCTACGCAAAGTGCACTTCGCACTACGCGAGCTACGCGTAGCACTACACGAACTGCGTAGTGCGGTAGGAAATGCTGTTTGCGATGATTGCACAGTGCCGGATGCTTGTCCGCACTGTGCAATCATTGCAAACGGCATCTTGCACAGTGCAAGCGGTCAGTTTCTGCCGCTCGAGTAGATTTGTACTCGAGCGGCAGCTTTCTCAACGCGGACTGGTAGTTCTCATCGCGAGCGGTCGCGAGCATACGCAACCACTCGCAATGAGAAACCTGACCTCCCCGCGTTGAGAATCTCGCTGGGAGGTTTATTTTCCACGCTCGCGATCGGCAACTTGATGTTGCTGATCGCGAACGAGAAAAAAGTCTCGCCGGGATGTCATTTTGCTCGCTCGCGGTCGCCAACTTGATGTTGAGGACCGCGAGCAAGCAAAAAATGACTGCTACGCTACGCGTGTTTGCACTGTGCTATGTGCAATTCGCGTAGTGCGAAGTAGCGCAAACTTCGCAAACTACGCGAGCGTAGCGTAGTACTTCGCCCAGGGTTACTGCATATGTATTGATGGCTGTGCCCTTAGAAAAGGTGGGGCACCACCAAACTTTTTTTTAATGTTATGGGGAGTTGCATGAGTTCAATAACACCTCGTCAACATTAAGAAAAAAATCAGTAAGTCCCCTAGGTCATTAAATCTATGACCCCAGGAAAGCTTAGTATATTTTTCAGGAGCATTCAGAGCTGGAGATGTATGTTCTTCAGCTGGATTGCAGGGACCTCCAGTGGTTGTTCTGTAGCTGCACTTTCTGCCTTGAAAAATGTTACAAGAAAGACTCAACGAAAACTTAATGTTTTTTTAAATGCTTTACTATAATATTTTATAACAGTCACTTTTATTAAACATTGCAATGCGTGAATTGATTATAGTTATTGGTGACTTTTTGACAAAGCCATTAAAATGGCTTCCTTTATCTTGTTACATATTGTCAGGAGTGCATGCCAAGGGGGGTTTTGGTGCAAGGACTAGCTGTAGGCCATAGACCATGGGATGTGGGGATAGGGTGCCTGCGGGGGTTGGTTGCACCAGCTGCACATGCCAAAGGCTGTGTGCTGTGGGGGGAGGGGGAGAGGATGCCCACAGGAGGTTGGACAAAGTGCTTGGCCATAGGCCAGGCCCTGCAAGAAACCCCCCACAGCACACAGCCCAAATGGGGTAGGGCATGCATGCCACAGGCAAGGGCTTAAAGCGAGGGAGAAGGCCTTTAACAATAGGTATAGCCTGAGGCAGAAGGGCTGTAAGGCTATTAGAATATTCCACCCACTGAGGGTAGAATGCGCTAAATTAAAAAGGGGGAAACAGAAAGACAAACGTTCAAATGTTGAGTTGGAATGCTTATACCAGCCATTATTACCCCTGAGCCACTTCATTGTCTTCAATGACGCTCCCAACATTCCAATGTCCTAATAAAAATAATGTATCCAAGATAAACAATGGATTTTGTTTTTCCATCCAATGTTGTTTTTGCAAAGAAAAGGTGTGTTCCTGATTGTTCTACATTGTTATAGATTGCCATCGCTGGTTGAGTGCTAATGTGTTCCAAGCTAAATAGGTTTGTATTTCTTGAAATGTCTTTATCGTCCTTACTTAATCCATCTGTGACATAGCTAATTACAATGAACAAGGCTCATTGCTTTTCCTGTGTACACAACAGCTAGGTTTTCTAATGTATCTCAGACTTTGATGATGTAAAGAAAATGTTCAGAGATACATTTAGGGTGATTGAGAATGATTCACCTTTTGCCATGTGCTGGTAATACTTGGTAGTGGATATCAGGATTCTTATGTGGCCTTTATTTGTAGATACAGATCTGTATTGGCTGTATTTTGCCTTTCAAATATGTGGCTTAAAACATATATTGATTTGAACAGGTTGATACCTCAGTTGATCATATATGCGAGCATTTGTGAATGCCAATGAGAGACTTAGGCACGCTGGAAGAGAGGATAATTTATTTGTGCAATGATTGAGACCTGAAATGAGTGACAGCATTGGAATGATGCCATTTCTAACCCTGCATTTCAGACAATTGTCACCTAGGGTTGCTCATTACTTAGTTGTTTGGTAAATACCCCAGTCAATTTACTGTCATCTGTACTTGAGGTGGATGATGGTGACAAAGAGTCGGCAGTAGCAGAGATGCTCACGTGCATCATACATCCTCCAGAGAAGGTAGCTTGAAGTTAAATCCTTAAGATGTTGTCTTTCACCTTGTGCTTCACCTGCAGCCTGTGATCAAGGCAGTGAATGCCAAAACACATCGCAGCGTGATTGTGGAATAAACAACTGTATGGCAGAAATCTCCCCGTGTCGGTGCCGGTTTGTTTCCTAGCAAACGGTTATGGTGTTCATATATATATATATATATATATAAATATATACATATATATATATATATATATATATATATATATATTCACTGAAAAAAACATAGGTTTTACAGACGTTATAGTTAGAAATTAGCATTTAAAAACCTTTGAAATTCACTGAAAAAACCATAGGTTTCAGGGGCGTTATAGTTAGCTGGACATTTCACTCGTACAAAACCATAGAAATTCCACTGTTATAGTTAGTTCAGCTAACTATAACTCGCGCCCCGCAATGCACTGCTCATGACGTCACATATTACATCATTCATGGCATGGTCAGTGACATCATTGATGACATCACTGATGACATCTGAAATGACAGAGCCGCATCTTCCTTCCATAGACTACTGAATAACCAAAAAGTATATAAACCACACCCGTTGATAGATTAGTTTCGTTTTTGCGAGTTATTTACGCGTCTCCATTCAGTGATGCAGGTGCTCTTTTCTACAGTCGGATTCTTCTTTTGCGGCCACAAAACATAATCCTGAGTTGTAAGTTGTTTGATTATGCAATACTAGATATTTATAATACGTACCTATTTGTCAATCTTTTAACACTTGTATTTAGAAAAAAGTGTTATTGGTTGTTTTTGCCATTTATATGTAACGTCAGCAGCTTGTTTTCAGAAACAGACAGAATACAGCAAACATTGTTCCTGTTCTGGCTCCTTTGAGCTCATATAGTGTGACTTTGTATATTATAATATTGACACTGTACTTGACCTCAGAAGTGTTTGTGACCCGTCGGCGCGAAGACTAAAGATTTATATGTAACGTCAGCAGCTTCTAGTTTGTAGTCTATTTCCCCCTTGACATCATATAGTATGAGTATGTATATTATAATAACCACACATTATGATCTCAGAGGAGTTTGTGACCCGTTGGCGAGAAGACTAAAGATTTATATGTAACATCAGCAGCTTCTGGTTTTTAGTCTATTTCTCCCTTGAGATCATATAGTGTGAGTATGTATATTGTAATATGAACATTTATACTGACCTCAGTGGAGTTTATGACCCGTCGACGCGAAAACTAAAGATTTATATTTAACGTCAGCACCTTCTTGTTCTTACTCTGTTTCTTTCTTGGGATCATATACTGTGAATATGTATATTATAATATTAACAGTCATTGTGATCTCAGAGCACTTGGCGCGAAGATGAAAGATTTCGAAGTCCCGGAGAAAAGAAGCTCTCAACATACTCATCGCTGGAAAGTATTTCGTTATTGATCTTGTTTTGTATTGATGACTTCATTTTCATTTTCCTTTTTGTGTGCCATCAGTGACACTGTGTGTATTGTAAGAGTGTGATATTTCCACACAACAGGAATTGGAGATTTCTCGCGCCAGGAGTAAACCATCTGAAATACAGTTTACTGACCTTTATAACTTACTTGATCAGATATTTTTACAGTGAAAATATTTTTGGAAATTGCAGTTTAAAAAAAAATCGTTTCCATAGATACTTTCTTAGTGAATACCTTTGATAAACCCTACATTTCTGAATGTTTTTTTACTATTTCTATTTTTGTCTGTTGCTGTTCCTATTCACCTTCTTCCCTATAGAATATATACGACCAGTAGTGTATATTATTATACTACTATCCTATATATTCTTAAAGGAGTACGTGATCTAAGCACTACGACCGAACTTTCCCGAATTCTACAATAATAGAAATTATAAAAAATGATAAAGCGTACATTTCTATGTAATATAAAGTGATTTGTGTTTAACTGTTTTTTACTTGTTATTGTTCTTATGACCTGAGATGATGTAGTGCGGGAGTGTTTCTTGTAGCACTTCTTTTCTACTTTATCTAAAAGTAACTCATGCCCTCTTATATTATCAAGAATATGGGGCAACACTTTTACAAACTATAGCAGAAAAAAGGGAGGGTGTGCCCACGCTTAAGGGATATTTTATGAATTGCGTTTTATTTGTCACCCCTTTGATATATACAGCTTCAGTTTCCGAACAAAGTATATTTGTAATTGCTTAATAAAAACTATTTCAAACCTAGACTGAAATTTTGCTGTGCAACCACAGCTCCCCGTTAGAAAAGTAAACACCACATTATAACTAAACAGTGCTCCTGGGAAGTATCCCACCCGCAAACTTAATAAAAAGAAGACCGCAACACACTTTGTTATTTTCCCGCCGTGATTTGTACACCCCACGCCAATTATATAAATGGCCCTTAAAATATATAAAAAACTATTTTTACCTTCACAATCCCTCTCCACCACCTTGTACCACTGTACAGAGTTAATAGTGTTCCTACCCTCCCCGCTACTACTTTCTTTTCCCGTACTCCATTGAAGTGTGTCACAAGATGGTTCAAAACAGTGAACCGTTCGCAGCCAATAATGAGCAAACTTGTACTAGGAACAGTTTAGCCAATAAAATGTCCATGGTGTTCCGCAGAGGGGGAGGGAATAGCTGCCAACACTTCTGCTTTCAATGGTTTACAGCCAATGAACATTAAGCTTGGGAAGGTCCTGCTTGGAACACGTTACCCAATCAGATGTCCCTGATGCTCCGCGGAGGGGGAGGGAATGGCTGGCAACACTTCTACTTTCAATGGTTTACAGCCAATGAACATTAAGCTTGGGAACGTCCTGCTTGGAACACGTCAACCAATAACATGTTCCTGCGTGAACGGGGAGGAAATGGCTGGCAACACTTGTACTTTCAATGGTTCGCAGCCAATGAACATTAAGCTTGGGAAGGTCCTGCTTGGAACACGTCAGCCAATCAGATGTCCCTGCTACTCCGCGGACGGGGAGGAAATGGCTGGCAACGCTTATACTTTCAATGGTTCGCAGCCAATGAACATTAAGCTTGGGAAGGTCCTGCTTGGAACACGTCAGCCAATCAGATGTCCCTGCTACTCCGCGGACGGGGAGGAAATGGCTGGCAACACTTCCACTTTCAATGGTTCGCAGCCAATGAACATTGAGCTCGTTGTTGGAACACCTCAGCCAATTAAACGTTAATTTTGTTCCAGACACACGAACAGAACACGCCCTCCCACATAATATTAATTTTCGTGTAAGAAAGTGACACTGTTCGTGATAAAAGTGAACACTGCATTATAAGTAAACATTACTGCGCATTATATTAAAGGAAGGCTGCAATACGGCGCATTGTTATTTTCCCAACGGGATTTCCAGAGCCTGCGCCACCTTGCCGCAATACCGCGCACCGTTCTTCTGCGGACGTGATTTCCACGTCTGCGGACGTGATTTCCACGGCCTACGCAACATTCAAACTCCCTGCCTCTGCACCGTACAGACTGCTTAAACTAAGACCACAGTGTTCCTACTATACCCTCTTATACAATTTTTCTCTTTTGTTTCACCCTACGCCTTTCAAGTCAGTCACAAAATGGCTGCCAACACTTCCTAGTTTCAACAGTTCGCAACCAATGAGCCGCACGCTCGTGCTCGTAACGCCTCAGCCAATCAGAGGTCAGAATTCTCAAATATCGATATCTGTAAATTTTGATATTTCTCTAAAACTTCTGAACGGACTTACCCCATTTAAACAAAAGCGTGCTTTCTGGACAAAGACCTTTCTCCCTGCCAAATTTGGCATAATTCCGTTCAGCAGTTTGACCTGTAGCCTTGTCTAAAGTTTCCTATGGAAATTGCATGGAGAAAACACGTTTTGGGACCCCCCTTTTTTCTCAGCCCCCCCCCTTCACGAATCACCCCTAAACTTTCAGGATAGGAGCTCACCTGAAAAGAGGAACTTTTTGGAAGATTTCGTAAAGATTCGGCAAACGACGCCAAAGTTATAAGCACATCAAAAAATGCTTTTCCTATGGAAACTAGGTTCTAACTATAACTACCTACTGGCGACCGCCAGTAGGTTATATATATATATATATATATATATATATATATATATATATATATATATATATATATATATATATATATATATATATATATATATATATATATAATATGTCTGCTACACTGAGGAGCTCTACACCTTGGCCATTAATTAGATAGATCACAAGCTGCAACATGGAATGTCCAAATGCAATACATGTTCTGGGCCCAGGTAGGCTATATAGGTTATCATGGTGCTCCGCAATGTAGCATTTTAGATGTTTTTCTAATTTTCATTTTCATCAAATTGCAGGCATTTTTGGGTGCATTATGCTCTTACCACAACAATGAAGGAGGATCCCTGCACACACACTCACCTAAAAACAGAATTGTTCAGTTAGGGTTTAGACGCCAATTAAAACTTTAACATGACCAACCCTTTCCTCGCTTAAGGAGTGGCCGGCACCCCTCACTGTCGAGAACTGACAACCAAGATACAACTCTGCGGTACATACTATTGGGCCTATGTATCATATATTATTTAACACCATACCATATGCTCATCTGTTCCATATACGTGACTTATTGATTGTGTAATAACACTTATTACTACACATTACTAGGCGGTCAACATCAATTTGGAAGTCTCTTCTGGGTGATGTAAGAATCCAACCCACACTACTGAGCACTCTGAAGTAAACAAAAAGAAACATACAGCACTCTATAAATCTTCTTAATGAACACATAAAAATGTAAATGTTCTCATTCATAAGATTTCTCAAAACTCAGCCCTCTCTATTGTCCCTGAGCTAGACTAAGAAATCAGATGCGAGCTTCACCCAGAATTCCTAGATGCCAGTGCGTGTCTGGTATAATGTCAGGTCTATTATTTCTCATTGTATTTTACATCTTCCTTCTTCTAATATGCTGTCATGTATCTTAGGTATTGTTCTATGCAAAGCACAGTAAAACATTTTGGCGCAGTAGTGCAGCACAAAACGTAAATAAATAACTATACCTGGCACTGCGGCGCCGTGATGTGGATAGAAAATAGCAACTATGTCTCCTACAAAATAAACAGGCAAACCAATAGGTAAATCTACATACAAATTAATAAATACATACAATTAATAAATAGTATAGACCTAACGAGGACACTGGCATTAGAATGACATGTAAACGTTACGCTTTTTTCACACTCTAAAGTTGTAAATTATGCACACGTGTAAAAGGTTTTCACACGCTTCACAAGATGTTCTCCCTGTTTACTTGTCATTCAATCATTAATAAGCTGTAAGCTTTGTTTGTCTAGAGTATATTCCTTGCGAATAAGGAGGGGAACATAGAAACTGAAACCACTTCATGCCTGTCCCCAAAAGTTGTATTACTAGTAGGTCATTTGTAAATATTAACTATATCAAATAAATGAAATATTTATTTCTGTATTTCTTCGTTAAGCTGTGTTTTCATCTGCAGAATAGACTAATTTAAATTAATCTAAAACTTATCCAATATGTTATGCCTCCAAAATACTTTTTCTATTTGTGTTACTTCTTATTCGTTCCTTCCCTTTGATCACAATCTGTATTAGAAAATCAAGTATTGTATGTTGCTTTGAGGGAGGGGTTAATTTCGAAAGCTTGCCTTAGCACAGGCCTTAGGCTTTAGGACAGACAGAATCGCCACACGGGGAAGTATCTGTTCTTGAAAGAAAATTGGAAAAACATTGAGAATTCTGAAATAACAATAATTGTGATAGACTTGCATTATCCTCCCCACGAATCCATAAAAATATTGGGCTCTGCAAAAAAACGTTATTGACTTGTTTGTCCCACTTCCATCAAGCATGGCATTTTCACAGATTACCAATCTGAAATTAAGAGACAATGTGAAAGTATGCCAAGTGCACCATCTGGCAGTGCACAATAAAATTAATGCTAATCATTCAACACCTTATTATGCAAGCTGAGATGTACTGCATGTTGTGTAATTAGATGAAAATACAAACTATCAGACTTCATGAACAAGCTGGAGTCAGCCAGCACAGTCAAAATGAAATTCCTGTTTCATGGGCATCAGAAATATTATCATCCATTGTGTAATGGATAGCTGTGTAATGCTATTTATTACCATTGCTGATTGTGGGGATGGGCCATCACTCACAAGAGGTGAAACCTGAAGTGGGTCATGATGCCCCTCCACTCCCTCAATAAGGGTAATACATTTTATACTCAGTGTATCTGCGTATATGGGCTATGTTTTTTTTAAAACATCTTTTATATTGATGTTTTTATGTGTCAATTACAAACAATAATATATATATATATTTTTAACACTAACATACAGTTTGCGTTTTTTGGTATCATTGCAATATAAATTATGATACATTTTGTTGTCTTTCTGCCACGGTACAGTATCTATTTCTGGTGTATTCTCTTCTTAAACATGCGGGGGCAGATTTACAAGGTCCTTGCGCCACTTTTGTGTCACTTTTCCCATGTTAAAAGTGACGCAAAAGTGGCGCAAGGGGCTTGTAAATCTGCCCCGCTATTTCTGACAATCAAAAGATACTATGTCTCAAGATGCGCAAGCGCGTGAAACAAGATGGCCGCCGCCAGCTGAGCTCCACTCGTTTTTCCCCGTTTTTGGCTTTAAAACGACGATATTCCTGTCAGACTCTCTCCCAAAATGAGGTCGCTGTAATCTACAAGCGCTTACTTCATGCTGTGAAGCTTTTCCAGGTCTTCTCATCGGTGGAAGTGGTGTTTTATTCCTTCCTGCTTCAGCTCCCAGTCCTGCTTTGAGGTACTGCCTGGCTTGTCTGTCAGGGGGGCGGAGTAAGTGACTAGGAGAGGGCCTGGCTTTGGCCTAACCACTCCCACAGTCAGTTTTAGCTGCTGCACCATTCATTTTTTTCAAGCTTTTCTCAGCAATTATTACATTCTTTTCAAGTTTTTCTCAGCAATTATTACATCTTTATTATTTTTATATTTCCTTCCAAGTTTATTTCTTAAAACAAAAGCATGGATCATAAAAATGCGCAAACACCTTATAACAAAAGGAAGCAACAGGTTTCTCCTCCTCCTGTTAAGTCTAAGGTGGTTGAGTCAAGTGAACCTTCTTTGTCACTAATTATTGACGAGATTCAAGCACTTCGTGCTAACACAGACTCAATTGCGACAGAGATTAAAAATTTGCGCAAAGACATGGCCAGTATGTCAATGAAAATTTCTGATAATTCAATTAAAATACATGACAATAAAGTTAAAATTGACACTTTCACTCCACTTGTAGCGAAAATCTCTCCTATGTCTGCTCTCCTTCTAGATATGGAAAATCGTAACAGACAATATAATTTGCGCATTTTTAACTTGCCAGAGGATGTGGAAGGTTCCAATTGCAGATTATCCTTGGAGAATCTAATTCCTGGCCTTCTGAACGTCAAATTTCCAGAAAAATTTTAAATTGATAAGGCGCATAGGATTCCTTCACATCGTAATCCTCGCCACACAAAACCTCGACAAATGATTTTTAAAGTTCTTCGCCACCATCATTTGGTTTTGATAAGAAAAGCAGCAAGAGAAATTCCTTCTTTGATGGTCAATGGAAATAAAAATTTTATCCACCAAGACTTTGCTATAGATACTGTTTCTATTCGCATGGAATTTACTGCTCTTCGTCCTCAGCTCAGAAGTATTGGTTTTAAATATGGTCTTTTTGACCCATCAACAATGCGCATTTGGAAAGATAATTTCTCTAAATCCTTCCAACGACCTGAAGATTTAAGATTGTTCCTGTATCAATATTCGCAGCATTCAATGGATACTCATGACTCTGCTACCTGAACATCAGTTTTACGTTTTGGTTTTTTTCTGACAATTTTTATGGTTATATTCTCAGGGGGCTCCAGCGGTTTCGGTCATGCTTGTAAAGTGTGTGTGCATTTCATTCCTGTTATTAATGTTTAATGTTTGTCGTTTTTTCTATGTTTTGTCTGTTTTCTTTTTTTCCCTCTCTCTCTTTATCACCTGTTTTGGAGTTACTATTTTCCTCTCTCTATCTACACCTTTGTCTCCTCTTCTTGATCTTCTTTTTCTTTCTTTTTCACTATGGTTAATGTTCATAATATTAAAATAGTTTTTTAAATGTCATGGGGTTACGTCATCCTGTTAAACGTACGAAAATTTTAGATTATTTGGGTGGTTGTAAAGCGGACATTTGTTTTATACAAGAAACTCATATTGATGACAACATTTTAGATTATATGAAAAAGAAATGGGTTGATAATATTGTCTCTTCTCCTGCAAATGGCAAAAAATGGTGTTGCTATTCTTTTTGCAAAAAGACTACATTGCCAAATTCTGAGCAAATTTTCAGATACAGATGGAAGATATGTTATTGCTAAAATTAAAGTTCATGATACGGTTATGTTTTTATTAAATGTTTATGGTCCTACTGCTGATGATCCTCACTTTTGGTCTGTCCTGACAACTGAAGTTCTCAAATTGGGTAAAGTTCCTCTTATAGTTATAGTTATATCTGACCCCTTATTAGATAGATTATCTCTTACTAAATTTCGACCTCCTAAAGTTTTTTTTGCTTTTAAATCATTTCTTCAAACTACAAAGCTAGTTGATATTTGGCGATTACATTTTCCCACAGAAAAAATGTTTACATTTTTTTCTAACCCACACAATTCTCATTCTAGGCTTGATTATTAATTTCCAGACAATTAATTAACTCCGTGGTCACTCCTCATATTGGTAATATTGATATTTCGGATCATGCCTTAATTTCTTTTATTTTGAAATCGAATTTTAATGTTACAATGCAATCCAGATGGAGAATGAATACTAGTATTGTTCTTAATGAACACAATAAACCTAAACTCATAAGTGCTATACTGATTACTTTCTTCTTAACCCTGAAGGCTCTACTTCTATGGTGAATAGATGGGACGCCTTTAAAGCTTATATTAGAGGTGTTACTATTTCTCTTATGGCCCATGAAAATAAAACCTTTAATGCAAATATTAAAAATTTGGATAAACAGATTGCAAAATATGAGAGACTTTTTATTACGTCTAGTGATCCTCAATAGAGATTCAAATTACAGAAACTTAGATATGAGTTTAACTCAATCCTTAGCAGAAGAGCTGGTATTCAGCTTTCAAATTCTAAAGCCAAATTTGCTTTTAATGCTAATAGATCTGGAAGACTTTTAGCCAATTATTTACGCATCAAAAAAGATAAAACATAAATAAATTCAATTCATGGCTCCAATGGTAAAATTGCCCTATCCCAAAATGATATTGTTAATGAATTCCTGCATTTTTATACTACTCTATATAACAAACCTAACTTTGACGATGCCTCCTTAATTAATTCTTTCTTATCAAATTGTGGTTTACCCAAGATTTCTCAATCAGATAAAATTGAACTTGACTCACATGTTACTCAAGACAAAATGTTATTAGCCATAAAATCTCTTAAAAAAAATAAGTCCCCTGGTCCCGATGGTATTCCCGCTGAGTTTTATAAAGAATTTCAGTTACAGCTTATCCCTCATTTATTTCAACTTTTTACTTTTTTTGCTTCTACGGAAACTACTACCAGTTCTTTTACTGAGGCTTTAATTATTGTATTACCCAAACCTAATAAAGACCCTACCCTTGTGTCAAATTATCGTCCTATCTCTTTAATAAACCAAGATTGTAAATTGTATGCCAAAATTCTTGCTTCTAGATTATCCTCTGTGTTAGAATCTATTATTCATCCAGATCAATCTGGTTTTATGAAGAATAGATATTCTGCCAATAATACTAGAACTCTGTTGCATGTTATTGAACAGGGATCCACTTTATCTCTACCATCAGGAATCCTTGCATTGGATGCTGAGAAAGCTTTTGATAAAATTCACTGGCAGTTTTTATTTCATACTTTATTATCATTTAATTTTGGTGATATGTTTATCCGTATGATTTCTGCTTTATATTCTACTCCTACTGCTCGTTTATTTATTAATGGCCAAATTTCTAATCAATTTTCTCTTTTCAGAGGTACAAGACAAGGTTGTCCCCTTTCCCCCTTTTGTTTCTTCTCGGTATCGAACCCTTACTTGTTTCTATAAGAAAATGTGATAATATCACAGGAATTAATATCAAGGATGTTATTATTAAAACTTTAGCATATGCTGATGATGTATTGTTATTTATTATTAATCCTTTATCCTCATTCCCTTCCCTACTTGAAATTATTTCGTTTTATTCCACAGTTTCTGGATATAAGTTAAATACTAATAAAACAGAATTCTTTCCTTTAAATATTTATTGTACTCCTGATATGATACCCATGAATGATATCATTTGGCAAAAAGACAAACTGAAATATCTTGGAATTGAGTTCTCTTCATCTATGAAATCAACAATATTGCTAAACTGTGACTCCATCGTTAATTATATTAAAGATAAAATATCCAAATGGTCTTCACTTCATCTTTCATGGTGGGGTAGAAGGATTCTATAAAAATGACTATTGCACCAAACAATTTTTACACTCTTGCCATGATTCCCACTCAATTTCCTTTAAAGTTTTATAAAACTGTAGATAAACTTCTCTTCAAATTTCTTTGGATTAATAAATCATCTCGTATTAGTTATAAAAAATTAAAAATACCCAAGTGTAATGGAGGCTTTGGATTACCAGATTTCTTTTATTATCACAAAACTTTTATTTTAAAACAAAGCTCTATTTGGTTTAACCACTCTTTTTAATAATCCCCCTACTTGGCTTTTAATTGAAAAAACTTTAATAGAACCTTTTCCATTGCCCACTTTGTTAACTATGTCTAATAAATCTCCACTTTTTCATAAATCTGCTATTTTAAAATCCACCAAGCTAATTTTTAATGATTTGGATTTCATTTTTCAATCACCTATATCTTCTACCGAAGATATGTCATTTTGGTATAACCCAGTCATAAAACTTAATAGAAATGTCAGTTTTGGTCTTCATGGATTAAAGCTGGTATTTTCTACCTTAAAGATGTTTATTACAATAATGCTTTTTATCATTTGATGTTTTGCAAACAAAATTATATGATTCATTATGTAACTCTATTTTAGATTCATTTCCTCATAATATTGATTCTAATGTTAAGTCAGACTTATCAATTTATATTCAAACTGTTTCCACTTTACCTCATGGTGTCTCTATACTATACAAAAAAATGTCCATCTCTCAAGGAACCAACATTAATGTGATCTCAACATTTTGGAACAATGAACTTTCAATCTCTTTCTCTATCTATACATGGAAAACTATTTGGCTTAACAGTATTTCTGGTTGGTTACCTGTTTCGCTCTATCAAACTAACTCATATATTTTATACAACTGTTTATGGACTCCATTACGATTATTTCAAGCTAAACTTCTTCCGTCTTCAATTTGTTGGCACTGTAATTTGCATACTGGTTCATTACAGCATATGCTTTATCATTGTCTTTAAATTTTGGCCTGAAGTTTGGGTTATTATAAAAAAAGATATTTAATATTCATGAAGATGTTTCATTCAAATTGT
Source organism: Calotriton arnoldi (assembly GCA_963921515.1). NCBI lineage: Eukaryota > Metazoa > Chordata > Amphibia > Caudata > Salamandridae > Calotriton > Calotriton arnoldi. The sequence goes on from CAWUFW010009112.1 coordinate 539,489, forward strand.
TAATCTGCAAATCTGTTGTTCTTTCACAAAAAGTAAATGAATTAGAAGGTAAACGTTTCAATTTTTTATTGTCAGCAGCTTTAAAATCCATTACAACATGTTGGAAAGATGTTTCATTATTATCTGTTCACGTTTGGTGGTCATGGGTTATTTTTACTAGAAGAGGAGCTCAGTTATCTTTAAATGGTATTTCTCATAATTCTAACTCATATCATTCTTTTTGGAAACCTGTTGATATCTATTTATCTTCCTAAATATGTATTTATTTCAAGATATCTATTGTTATTATAATAATCCAGTTTTCAAGTTTTAGTAGCTCTTTTCGTCACCATTATAATACATTTATAGATGCTCCCTTTCCCTCCCCCTTCTTTTTCTTTTCTATAAATATTATATCTACTGTTTTACCTATTGCAATTTAATTGATGTTCTCATGATTTCTCTATTGTCATAGGGTATTTTTTCTGTACTATTTTTTGTATTGTCTCTTGTTATTGTTGATTTATTATGAAAATTCAATAAACTATTTTGAACACAAAAAAAAGATACTATGTCTCAATATATGAAAATGCAACATATCATATCTTAGAGGCTCTAAGAGTACATTTTTGTGCAAAGAAATATAGTGATGTAATGTATTCACATCTAATCTCATTTCTTCAATCCACATACACCATAAAACTAGTTTTAAACAGCAAAAGAAGAGAAAGGAAGAAAGGTAAAGAAAGGAGAGCTTCGGGCTGCTAGTGTAATACCTGGTGTGGGTGGGTGTCCGGGGCACCTAATAACTCCCTGTATCTAGCCTGCAGTGCGGCATATGTCCGAGATAACATGTCCGGTTGGGTTTTATTTGCTGGCGTGTTTTTCTACAGCATGCTTCTGAATATCCTAGTCTCGTGTAGTTTCCCCATCTTTTTAACTGCCTAAAGTTTCATCTACAGGAGTGGGCGATGTTCCATTATCTTCTTTATCTGTTGTGTCTGCATTTATTTGTGGTTCATTATTACTGCTCTGTTCGGGGTGATCCCACATAGTCAGCATTTCTGCCCACAGGTCTGCAATTGGGCGGAGTCTTACCCCCCTAGTTTCTTCTCTAATCAATGCAAGTTCTTAAGCCTCTGCCTATTGTGTGCCATCTGTTTTCCACGTCTTGGCTAAAGGTCCTGTCGTTGATTTCCAATGTATTGCTATTCTTCTTTTGGCCACTCCTAACGCCAAGTCTAAAAATCTAGTGCCTACTTTCTTGGAGCTTGGTCTCGGGTATAATCCCAGGATACATGCCTCGAGTGTGTGAGGGGGAATTCGCCCCAGTGTAAGGTCTAGGGCGGACAGGATCTCTGACCAATATGGTTGCAACCACGTACAGTCCCATAAAATATGTACAAAGTCCGCGTCTATGTGCCCACACCTATGACAGGATCGGGGATCACCGCCATAGGTAACCTACAGCCTGTGTGGTGTCATGTAGGTCATATGCACATAGTTGTATTGGGTATATTTTAGTCTAGTATTTCTGGATATCTTTTTGGGTGAGGTTAGTATTCTTTGCCATTCTGGAACTGATAGCTCTCGTTGGAGAGCCTTTTCCCATCTGCTCCGTAACACAGTTAATGGACCTCTGGTCATGTCTGCAAGGGACCTATAAAACCAAGTCACCAAGTGTTTCGTGGCTCCCATAGACACCACCAGCTGCAACGCACCATGTGTCACGGGCTCCATTCCCTCTCCTCCCCATGTTTCCTGAAACGTTCGTGTCAATGCTTCATACATAAAAGAAACTGGCCGGAAGATAGCTGGTAGGAGTCCATTAGTTCCTCCATTGGGATCAACATTCCCTTTTCGTAGCAATCCCCCACTGTGAGCAATCCTGCATCTGCCCCGGCAGATAACTGCCTCTGGGTAAAATATGTGAGGAGGTCTCCATGTGGCAGTCCTGCTATTAGCAGCGATGGGGCATACAGAGCTGTTTCCCCAGTTTTTGTCACACATCTATGCCTGCATTTTAAGGCCGTTGCCAACAGTATTCCCGGTTTGGGAATCACTATTGAGGGGTTGAGTAGCTTAGCCAGCAGAGGTCTATTTGTACCATCTGTCCTGATTGTCTTATTTCATCCTGGTTGACCCCATCTAACCACAATGCAATCCACCTTTAGCTGTGACGCTAGAGAGTATAACTCAAAATTTGGAACTCCAAGGCCTCCCTCTTCAGTTGAACATCTGAGTGTTGCCAGAGATACTCTGTGTCTGTTCCCATCCCATATTAAGTCTCGCAACAGGGTGTCTAGTTGTTTGAACCAGGAGGCCGATATGCATATCGGCATGTTTGCAAAGTAGTATAGTAGACTCGGTAACATCACCGTCTTGGAGATCGATATCAGGGCCATGATGGGTAATTTCAATGACCTCCAAAAGGGTACACAAGCTTTCAGGGAGCGTAAAGCTCCTCCCAGGTTACTGTCTCGCAAGTCTTCCGTCGCATGGAATATCTGTATCCCTAGGTACTTGAAGGATACAGGGGACCAAGTTAAAGCAGGTGGTAGTTCTGGAGGTTGCTCCAGTCCCCGGCAAAGGGGGAATAATGTTTTGGATTTATTAACCCTTAGGCATGAGACTGATTCAAAATGTTGTAATTGTTCCATGGTTTTAGGAATGCCTATTTAATCGTCCCTAAAATAAAGGAGTATATTGTCGACATATAGTTAAATAATGGGTCCCTGACCTTCCACTTCCAGCCCCCAACCACGTCCCACCTGCCTGAGTTGTTCAGCTAGAGGTTAGATTGCTAAGGCGAACAGGAGCGGGGAAAAAGGGCATCCCTGCCTGGTGCCTCTGTGAACCTCGTATTGTGGCGAGAGCGTGGTCCCCATTCTGACTCTCGCCTTTGGGGCCATGTACAATAGCCTGACCCATTTAATCCAGTCTTCCCCAGGCCCACTTGTTTCATTACTGCGAACAGAAAATCCCAGCTTAGTGTGTCGAAGGCTTTCTCCAGATCCACCAACATCAGCATTGCTTTGCGGTCAGTCTGTGTTCTCGGGTGGTAGATTACATGGTAGACACAAGGAGATGATGGACGGAGCGTTGAAACTTTTCAGACACTCACCCCCAGTCACAGATCTGGGTTGAATCCATCATCGTTCTTTAGCTCACTTCGCCACCCCAGTTCAGATCCAGCCATATGCAAATCAGTCTTGATTCTGTCCCTCATAGGAACAGTACAGCCCGAACTGCCAAGACAGGTCTTCCCTGGACCGGAAACAAGCATCCTGGGAGCGGTTTCTGGGTAACACCCCTCATCAGCCAGGCTAGCTTGAATCCAGTGGCAAAGTGAGCAAGGGACCCATATCTGGGTATACCCTGCTAACTTGGGGCAAACAAAGCAAACACAAGGAGATGATGGACGGAGCGCTGAAACTTTTCAGACACTCACCCCCAGTCACAGATCTGGGTTGAATCCATCATCGTTCTTTAGCTCACTTTGCTACCCCAGTTCAGACCCAGCTATATGCAAATCAGTCTTGACCCTGTCCCTCATGGGAACAGTCTAGCCCGAACTGCCAAGCCAGGTCTTCCCTGGACCAGAAACAAGCATCCTGGGTCCGGTTTTGGGGTAACACCCCTCATCAGCCAGGCTAGCTTGAATACAGTGGCAAAGTGAGCAAGGGACCCATGTCTGGGCATACCCTGCCAACTTAGGGCGAACAAAGCAAACACAACTAGATGACGACAGAGTGCTGAAACTTTTCAGACGCTCACCCCCAGTCACAGTTCTGGGTTGAATCCATCATCGTTCTTTAGTTCACTTCGCCATATGCAAATCAGTCTTGACCCTGTCCCTCATGGGAACAGTCCAGCCTGAACTGCCAAGCCAGGTCTTCCCTGGACTGGAAACAAGCATCCTGGGACTGGTTTCGAGGTAACACCCCTCATCAGCCAGGCTAGCTTGAATCCAGTGGCAAAGTGAGCAAGGGGCCCACGTCTTGGGAAACACTGCCAACTTAGGGCGAACAAAGCAAACACAATGAGATGATGGACGGAGCACTGAAACTTTTCAGACACTCACCCCCAGTCACAGATCTGGGTTGAATCCATCATCGTTCTTTAGCTCACTTCGCCACCCCAGTTCAGACTCAGCCATATGCATTTCGGTCTTGACCCTGTCCCTCATGGGAACAGACCAGCCCGAACTGCCAAGACAGATCTTCCCTGGACCGGAAACAAGCATCCTTCCATCCATCCGTCCATCATCTCATTGTGTTTACATTACATGGTAGAGCCTTCTAAGGTTGTGTGAAGTGTTGTGTGTGGGGATAAACACATTCTGGTCCGCATGCACCAATTCCTGCATGCATGGGAGAAGCCTGAGGGATAGTACCTTGCTCAGTCTAAGTTCAGCATGGAAAGAGGGTGGTATTCTGTGACTCTCACTGCCTGTTTCTTGCTTTTGGGTAAGGGTATGACTACTGCATCTCTAGTGGTCTTTGGGAGTGTGCTCAGTCGCAAGGCCTCAGCGTACAGTTGTTAAAGGCGGGGGGCTTGTGTCCCGAGGTATGTCCCATAAAATTCTGATGAGAGGCGATCTGGACCAGGTGTTTTACCCGTCACCATTCCCTTTATTGCAATGTGGATTTCCTGCGTGGTGACAGGGGCTCCTAGTTCCTTTCTATGTTCTCCAGTCAATTGTTTTAGGGGTATTTGCATCAGGTATGCATCTAGTGTTTCCTCAGCAAGATGAGGGGGTACTGTGTACAAATTTATGTAGTAGTTGCAGAATTCCTGATTGATCAATGTGGGGGAGTGTATGGGCTGGCCGTTTTGGGCATGTATCTTAGTAATGGGTGCACCTCTGGACTCAGGCTTGATGAGCCACCCTAACATCCGTCCTGCTTTACCTTCTTCCTCATGCATCTTTGTTATGTATTGTTTATAATCATGGGTCCTCAACTTCTCTAATATAGCATTATATTGCCTTCTCGTGTCTTGAGCTTTTGCTAGGGTTTCTTGGCGTCTCTCTGTACTGTGTTATCCAATACACATGCGTATATGGGCTATGTTAAGGCATTTCTTCATATGCATTTTTTTAACAAAAGGTATTTAACCAAAACCAGGATGCAAAGGGTTAACTTTGTGCAGCAAGACAAGAAGTGTCAGTAGACTGATGCCTAATGACGAACCTCAGGCTGCAGATAGGTCAGAAAGTCTATGCTTTTAAGGTCTTGGTCTGCCAGAGGTAAGGGCGACCAGTTCCAGTAGCCACGATGCCGCTGACACTTGGGAGTTTCTAAGCAGGCAGTGCTTCCAGAAGGAGTGCCAAATGGACGAAAAAGCTTGAGAATCATAAACCTCTATGATGGTAGCAAAGTTTCAGGTGGGGTGAATGGAGACAGCCCAAGTGTAAGACTAAACACTTCCTAGGAGCAGGAGAAAGCTGGAGGAAAATTTGCAGCAGCCAGGAACTGAGACAACTAGAGACTGACTGACTCAGGAAACACCTAAAGTAAGTCAGAAGCGAGGAAATACACCGACAGGACTGTTGAAGCATTGCCACACAAGGAGTAAAGGAATTCCTCCCTTTTATACCCTGAAAATAGGAAATCACTTTAAAGGGAGTGGTTCCGCCATGTTAGAATGGGACTCTCTCATAGGCAATAATGGTGTGCAGCCATTCTGGAATCTGCAATATATTTATACCAGGAATCCTCACTAGAGCATTCTGTGAGAGCAGGAGTGTCTAGAAGAATGGAGACGCTGAAGATATTTCCTACCAGGACCCCCCAGGGAAATGAGCGAGGGTGCAGAAAACATTACTGGCGGGCAGGCTACTGAAAGTAACCTTATTGAGGGAGTGCACTGGCCCACTTAGTGCTCACAAGGCCACACTTGTACCCTAGAAGTCACGCATCCTGCTTGCCCAAGACCAATTCCGGAGCTGCCATCAGGCAGAGCGAGACTAGAAGATATCTTGTGACTATTAGTAGTGTCATTTCCCCGTGTAATTAATGGCTATATCCAATCTGTAAGTCAGTAAAACGTGTTTTTCTCATGTCAGTTTTGCTGTACTGTGGTAATTAGCTAAAATTTAACATTTCCACTGTAGTAAGAAATGTGTGAATATGCCTTTATTAGTACAATTGCTCTAAGCAACGTGCTATTGGCCCATAATTATTGTTGCTGCCAAGGCATAAATAAATATACAAACATTCATAGAGAGAGTTTGCACTGAAAAGGCGTTTTTCGTTTACTTAAAGACTTTAGTGCAGTTTGACAGATATCTATGACACTTTCTAAAAAAAAGTTCAACACATTGTAATGAGCTGAATACTGCTTGTGGATGCGCATGTCCTCGCTCTCGCATGCACGCTACTGTTTATGCATGATCCTGTTCTAGTTCTTGCATGCGCGCTGGTTCCATTGCATGTGCACATTGTGTGTTATGTTATATTACTTGTTTCATTTGATATTGCATCCTCGTGCATTCCAACTCCTCATTGAACTGCGAATGCCGGTAACTGACATTGGCAACTCGTACTTCAAAGAGGAAGGATGCACTCCAGTGGTGTTCGCTGCTTAAGCTGAAATAAAGCTTCTTCAAGTTCCTCAAGACGTGTCTGTTTCTTTTACGGATACCTACCTCTTCCTTTCATCTGGCGACGAGATTTGGCAGCTTTCACCACCAAGTTTGTGCATTATCAAAATTCCTCATTCTTCTGCTGAGAGACTCCCCGTCTCAGGATCTCGCAATCTCAACGGCTGTTTTCTTCTTGTACCACACCAGATGCAACAAGCGCCGGACGCACTTGGAATTACGTCATCACGGAGGTGACGTGCGGTGGCCATTTTGGTTTGGGGGAACAATACTATTTAGGAAGGAAATTCTACACGCGTTTCACGCGTACAACAACGTTTATTCATCGGAATTAAAACAAACGGGTATTTACCTGTCTCCTTCAAGGACTTCATTGTTGAGACGCACATGGCCTTTCTCTTCCTACTTTAAAGGTACTGTTTCTTTTATTAATAACAAGCGATTTTTATTAATTCCACATGGCTTCCTCTCAACAACTATTTAAATTGGAAAATTTTCTTCCCAAACCTGGTAAACCAAAGGAGACCTGGAAACTATGGTTTCGTTCTTTTGAGAATTATCTAGTGGCGATTGATGCAGAAAGTTACTCTCCTAAATGCAAATTGGCTATTTTATTTAATTTTCTGGGCAGTGCAGGCAGAGAAATTTTTGACAATCTTAATGTTACGCTACCTCCACCTGGTGAAGGGGATGGCTGGAATGTTTATTCGGATGCAGTACAAAGACTGAACAAAAGGTTTCTTGAACAACCTAGTGTAATGCTAGAAAGGTTCAATTTTATGAAAAGAAAGCAAGAATCTGATGAATCAGTCGAAGATTTCATTTCAGTTTTAAGAAACTTGGCAGCCAATGCAACTTTGGGGCTGCATTAGATTATCATCTCAGAGACCAGTTTGTGTATAGTTTCTATTTAAAAAAAAAATCAGGAACGCATACTTAGATGCAGGGATCCCTCTTTAGCTGAAGTTATTGACATGGCGAAGGGTATTGAAAGGTCCATTATTTCTTCGAAATGTATTGCCAATGATAATGTTACTTCTGTTAATGTTATTCATCCTGATTCATCTGTTAACACTGTTTCTCACAGGTCCAAATTTACAAAACCATTTCAAAACAAACAATACAAACCTAACTCCTTTTGTTACAGGTGTGGTTCCAGATCCCGTCTTGGAGATAGTCCTATGTGCACTGCTCCAGGTAAAAGTGTACCAATTGCAACAAAATAGGTCATTTTCAATCTGTTTGTAGAAGTAAGAAAGTGATTAGAGTTAGCAGTCTTCGAACCTCTGATCATTTTGACAATGTTACCTCTGATCCAAATGCTTCATTACCTAATGATTTAGAGAGACTCATGCTCTCCATTGATTCTCACCCTTTGGTTTAATCTTCTCACAGAGTCAAAGATCCCATCTGTCAAGTTACTGTGGGCGATCTTGTTCTTGACATGATGGCAGACTCTGGAGCACCTGTCACCATTGTCTCAGATGTCTTGTTCAAGGAGCATTGGTCATCTCACAAATCTCTAGAGGTTCTAGACATCATTCCCAAGGCCTATGGAGACTGTTGGACTTGGCCCTTTTTGCAGGGTCATCCCTAAACTTTTTGCCTTTCTCCTGGCCTTTTCTCTGACATGGTGTTGGTGGTTTTAGGTCTCTGGGCACTTTAGCACTGCTGTCCAGTGTAAAGTGCGTGCGCTCCCTGTGTTACATTTGGTAAGATTGGTCTACACCTGTTTGGCCTATTTAATTTACCTGTCAGTCCCTTGTAAAGTGGTATCTCATATACCCAGGGCTGGTAAATTAAATGCTACTGGTGGGCTTGCAGCTCTGATTGCGCCACCCACCAAAGTAGCCTTTCAAACCTATCTCAGGCCTCTGCCATTGCAGGGCCTGTGCGCGCAGTGTTACTGCCGCTGTGACGTGGCACCTAAAGTGTGTGCCATGTCTGTGACCCCCCTTTTGCTGCATGTCAGTCACCCCTAAGGTAGGCCCTAGCTAGCCCTATGGGCAGGGTGCATTGTAGGTAAAAGATAGGACATGTACCTTAAGTGTGTGACATGTCCTGGTAGTGACAAACAGCCATTTTGGTTTCTCACTACTGTGGGGCTGCCCTCCCATAGGAATGCATTGGGGATTCCCTGATAAGTGTTTCAGTGGTAATTCCTGATATGAGAGGAGCAGCGTGGTCAAGTTTAGTATATTTGGAATTGTCATAATAAATGCTGCGCAATGGTGTGCGCAGATTTATTATAACTATTTCAGAAATGCCACTTTTAGAAGTTGGCATTTCTGTGTGCTATGTGTCTGCCTGCCTGATGTGAATTGCATGTCTGGCTTGTGAGTGACAGGGGCTGGGAGGTGTGTGTGTGGCTCCAGGAGGGGCAGGGTGAGTCAGCACTAGGCTGAATGGGACATCTGCATTGGGAGTAGTGGGAGGAGTAATCCCTGTAATCCCCTGACCATGAATAGGTCTGTGCCTAGCCTGTACAATGCTGGCTCCACCCCCTGTGGTGTGTCTGATCACCGAGCCCCCACCTGACAAAGGGGAAGAGGAGCCTTGTAAACAAAGTGCTCCAATTCCCCCCTGAACCAGTTGCATCTGGTTCCCCCAAACCCTGTACTGCAGACAATGGACTGTGTGATATAAATGTAGTGGCTGTGACCCCATTTTTTTGGTGCTGTTTCTGGACTGCTGGGGGCTTGCTGCTGCTGGGGCCCAGGAGGAGCCGCCACAGGGGCTTGCCTCCCTGCTGGAGGGACCTGTGTTCTGGCCTCCCTGGGCCCAGCTATGCCCCATGGACCCTGGAAGACTCTTGCACCCTGTGAGCGCTTTTCTTTTAATCCTCCAGGACCTTAAAGACTTTTTGCTGCATCTAGCGCTTCGTGAGCGCTATACTCTAATGGCCCTGAAAGATGAGGGGTGCGTGGGCTTCACAGCGCTGAGCTGCCTGTCTTGTCAGGGGAAATCCCCGTCGTAGGGATTCCCCCGTGATGCTGCCTGGAGCGAGTGCCCACCCCGCATTTTTGCACGCCGAGCGGGTGCCCACCCCGCCTTTTGCTTTTATTTGATGGCGGGTGCCCACCCCGCTTATGTGCTTGTTGTGGCGGGTGCCCACCCCGCCATTATCTTTAATTTAAACGGGAGCCCACCCCGCACTTGTGGAGAGAATCACCGCCGCGGCCCGAGCCGTCGAGAGGACAGCGCGGAAAATGGAAGCCAGGCACCCGCGCCTGACTGTGGGCGGGGCCTGCGTGCATAATGGAGCCGGAGCCTCGAGGGCTCCATTTCCGCCCCTTCTGCCCGCTGCAGAGAGGAGCAGAGAGGTCCTGGTGAGCGCCGTCCCACCGAGGCACATTGCTGGTGCCTAGGACCTGCGCCTGAACCCCGGTGAGTGGGGCTGCCGTTTGGCACGTTGCCAGTGCCACATTGATTGTTGGGGGCATTTCGATAGGTAGGCGTCCCGGAGAGGGGCTCCTCCAAAGGCTGTTGGTTTTTACAGCTTTACCGCTGCAGCGGCAGCTGCAGCATTTTGGGCCGCATCCACATCCTGCTTAGAAGTCCCGGAGTGGGACTTGGGGGGCAAGTTTAATTTATAGAGCCCAAGAGCAGGGCCCCAGAGCGCTGCTGCCCGTTCCCATTACAGCTGCACCGCACCAGCGCGGGCAGCTGTAACATTTTGCCATGTTTGTTCGTGGGGCCCCAGTGGGGGTCTCGAGGGCACAGTGGTGCCCGTGCCTTCCTTCTTTTTGGTTCTTTTCACAGCTGCCCCGCCTGATAGAGGGCAGCTGCAATGATGGCGCATATTTGTTTGGGGGGCACAGTGAGTGCCAGTGTCCCCAGTACCTTCACAGCTGTACAGCAATTAGTGGCTGCTGCAACGTTTAGGCCTGCGCAATTGCGCACGTGTGGATTCTGCTGCATTGGCAGCGCGCCCTGACATTATGGACATAGGGCATTTGAGCCCTCTGAGAAGGCCAGTTGGCCAGGGGGACTGTGTTAGGTTGATAGGGCGCCAGGCACTAATGTGATTTATGTGGTGCGCATGAAATGTGAGTTATGCACCCTGATTTATGCCTCTAATGTGGTTTATGATTATGAGGTTATTTGCATACTGTGGTTTATGCCTCTAATGTGATTTATGATTAGGAGGTTATGGTCTAATATGTTTAGGCTTATGAGGTTGGCGCATAATGTATTTTGCGCCTGATGTGATAATAATAGCATAATATGATTTATGTTGCAGGATATAATGCTGAGTACAGTGTTTTGCCAGTAATTACTGGTTGCGTTCTACAGTTACTATTTGTGCTTGTAATGGTTCTGACAGTGGCCCAATTGGCCCTGTCATGTCTATATAATCCCCTGTGAATATTGCCTAGTGCCAGTTGGCACAGTGTATATTTTGTGATTATGATTCTAATGTGTTTATGATAATACAAAGGCTATTTTTGATATAACCTTGTGTGGAGTTTCTTTTGTGGTGTGCCTAGTGTGTTGCTTCTGTGTGTGTGTTGCGCAAATGCTTTACACATTGCCTCTGGGATAAGCCTGACTGCTCGTGCCAAGCTACCAAGGGGGTGAGCAGGGGTTATCTTCAGCGTGTAACTCCCTTGCCCTGACTAGAGTGGTGGTTTCTAATGGCTTAGGCGCAAGCCCTAGCAAACCAGAAATCCCATTTCTAACATTGGTGGTCAACGGTGAGGATAGGACTTGGTTTGCACAGTACCACAGTGACAACTGGTTGCACTACAAGCTCTGCATTTAGATGATCACATGTTTGGGGATTATTGTTTCTGATTTTTTTTTAAGTAGCATTTCTTTGAAATGTGTTTTCTTGTTGCACTATGAGTTGGGGGTCCTGCCAAGGACAGAAACCAGAGAATCTGGAGGAGTTTTGTACTGCCCTTGTGCAGACTGCTATTTCTGGGGTGGCCCTGTAACGCAAGCTGGAGGAGGTAACTGCCCCTGTGCTGTCTGCTATTTCTAGGGTTGGCCTACAGTGGTAACTTAATTGGCATGTAGAAACTAGCTCGGGAGGGTAGATTATCCCCTAAGTGCAGTTTTAGTTTTCTGGATTCCCAGTAAGGGTGGGATCCAGTGGTGGCAGCAATATGGAGTCCAGTGCAGGTAGTCCCATTCCCAGTTCCCAGAGTATGGTACCTGGTTCCCAGTTAAGAGGGGTACAGGTTGAGATTCAGGGACAGTAAGATACTGTCTCACCAGTCTTGGGGGGAGTGTGGATGAATGTTGTGGTGCACTGGACGTTTGGGTGATGGTTAGCACGGCAAATGATGTTAAAGGGCTGTTCAATCTGTTTTGTCAGAGAGCACACGTTCTGTAATTGTTTTCCGGGGTTGCGCCAACACCTGTTGGAGTGTGAGTTCTTTTGATTCTAGGGAGCTTGCATTGGGGAGTGATCCTAAGAGGAGTGGTTCAGGTATCTTCCAACCCAGAGTGGTGGAAGTGGTTCAGAGTAGCCCAGCTAGGTACCCTTATAGTGAGAAGGTTGCAAGGCCTCACATCCTGTCTCGCAGGGGAAGGTGTGAGACTGGGCCGTATTCTGAGCCTCAACCTCACTCTCCAGTACTGGGTGGTTTTTTAAGGGAACACCAGGTAGGGAGCCTAGTCTGTCCTGTTGGACCATCCGTTAAGGGGGATCTCCCCGTGTTAGGTGAGCTGGGAGTGTCTGTAATCAGGCCTCCATCAGTTCTGGTGTCTGGCAGTGCCACTCCTAAGTGGAGGGTGCAGAAGTCCAGATTGAGGGGTGAGAGGGGGAAAGAGTCCCCAGTGGAAGAACCAGTGGGTCAGGGGCCAGCCAGAAGGGCTGAGTCACCAATGAATGACCATGGTGACACCACTTCTGTCCTGGGGGATCTTCACGCACTGTCAAGTGGACAGGAGGTCGGGAGATCTGCGCCAGGCAGACTGTCACACGACGCATTAGTTATGTGTCACCCTCGGGGAGGGTAAATGTACTCCCCAGGAAGTCCTGGTTCACCGGGCAATTGTCCAACCAAAGGGTTCCGACCCTGGGTTGGGAAACCAGGTTCAGGGTATGCCTGACCTGGAGGGAAGGGCAACTGTAATCAGTGTCCTGACCGGTGTAGCTTCTAGGGGTACAACTCCAGTTGGGAGGGTGCAGGGCTCTGGAAGGGGGTGCAGAGGGAGGGAGTCCTCGCCTCTAACCCCGGTGCAGCCTGAGGGTTTAGATCCCAGGTTGCTAGACCAGTTGCTGGAGAGACGTCCTGAACTGGTGAGTGAGTTGTGTTCTGTGGTTGCCTCTCATAGGAGGAGAGTGCGGAACCCCAGGTTGGAGGATCAGTGGCAGTTTGGAACTACACTGAGAGAAAGGGTGGAGAATGGCTATTATGTGCCAGGGGTTACTGCCCCCCACTCTGTGGATTGGCAAGGACCAGTGACATCTGGGTGGCCTAGGGCCTGGTCCTGGCCTTGGACAGCTAGGGAGTACCAGTGGGGTAGCCTAGTTGGTCCTGAGAGCTTTTCACAGAGGGAACCACATGGGTTCAGAGTGGCGTAGAACCGGAGGGTGTCCCTGCAGTGGCTGGCCCGCGTCTGTGTTCTATCGCCCAAAGCAAGGAAGCCCATCAAGGTAGTGATTGGTCTACCCTGCGTTTTGGCTGGAATGGGGTTGTGTTGGACTTGGCCCTTTTTGCAGGGTCATCCCTAAACTTTTGCCTTTCTTCTAGCCTTTTCTCTGACATGGTGTTGGTGGTTTTAGGCCTCTGGGCACTTTAGCACTGCTGTCCAGTGTAAAGTGCGTGCGCTCCTGTGTTACATTTGGTAAGATTGGTCTACACCTGTTTGGCCTATTTAATTTACCTGTCAGTCCCTTGTAAAGTGGTATCTCATATACCCAGGGCTGGTAAATTAAATGCTACTGGTGGGCTTGCAGCTCTGATTGCGCCACCCACCAAAGTAGCCTTTCAAACCTATCTCAGGCCTCTGCAATTGCAGGGCCTGTGCGCGCAGTGTTACTGCCGCTGTGATGTGGCACCTAAGGTGTGTGCCATGTCTGTGACCCCCCTTTTACTGCATGTCAGTCACCCCTAAGGTAGGCCCTAGCTAGCCCTATGGGCAGGGTGCATTGTAGGTAAAAGATAGGACATGTACCTTAAGTGTGTGACATGTCCTGGTAGTGACAAACAGCCATTTTGGTTTCTCACTACTGTGGGGCTGCCCTCCCATAGGAATGCATTGGGGATTCCCTGATAAGTGTTTCAGTGGTACTTCCTGATATGAGAGGAGCAGCATGGTCAAGTTTAGTATATTTGGAATTGTCATAATAAATGCTGCGCAATGGTGTGCGCAGATTTATTATAACTATTTTAGAAATGCCACTTTTAGAAGTTGGCATTTCTGTGTGCTATGTGTCTGCCTGCCTGATGTGAATTGCATGTCTGGCTTGTGAGTGACAGGGGCTGGGAGGTGTGTGTGTGGCTCCAGGAGGGGCAGGGTGAGTCAGCACTAGGCTGATTGGGACATCTGCATTGGGAGTAGTGGGAGGAGTAATCCCCTGACCCTGAATAGGTCTGTGCCTAGCCTGTACAATGCTGGCTCCACCCCCTGTGGTGTGTCTGATCACCGAGCCCCCACCTGACAAAGGGGAAGAGGAGCCTTGTAAACAAAGTGCTCCAATTCCCCCAGGAACCAGTTGCAATATGGTTCCCCCAAACCCTGTACTGCAGACAATGGACTGTGTGATATAAATGTAGGGGCTGTGACCCCATGTTTTGGTGCTATTTCTGGACTGCTGGGGGCTTGCTGCTGCTGGGGGCCCAGGAGGAGCCACCACAGGGGCTTGCCTCCCTGCTGGCGGGCCCTGTGTGCTGGCCTCCCTGGGCCCAGCTATGCCCCATGGACCCTGGAAGACTCTTGCGCCCTGTGAGCGCTTTTCTTTTAATCCTCCAGGACCTTAAAGACTTTTTGCTGCATCTAGCGCCTTGTGAGCGCTATACTCTAATGGCCCTGAAAGAAGAGGGACGCGTGGGCTTCGCAGCGCTGAGCTGCCTGTCTTGTCAGGGGAAATCTCCGTCGTAGGGATTCCCCCGTGATGTTGCCTGGAGCGGGTGCCCACCCCGCATTTTTGAGCGCCGAGCGGTTGCCCACCCCGCCTTTTGCTTTTATTTGATGGCGGGTGCCCACCCAGCTTATGTGCTTGTTGTGGCAGGTGCCCACCCCGACATTATCTTTAATTTAAAGGGGAGCCCACCCTGCACTTGTGGAGAGAATCACCGCCACGGCCCGAGCCGCAGAGAGGAGAGCGCGGAAAACGGAAGCCAGGCACCCGCGCCTGACTGTGGGCGGGGCCTGCATGCATAATGGAGCCGGAACCTCGAGGGCTCCATTTCCGCCCCTTCCGCCCGCTGCAGAGAGGAGCAGAGAGGTCCCGGTGAGTGCCGTTCCTCCGAGGCACATTGCCGGTGCCTTGGACCTGCACCTGAACCCCAGTGAGTGGGGCTGCCGTTTTGCACATTGCCAGTGCCACATTGATTGTTGGGGGTATTTCGATAGGTAGGAGTCCCGGAGAGGGGCTCCTCCAAAGGCTGTTGGTTTTTACAGCTGTACCGCCGTAGCGGCAGCTGCAGCATTTTGGGCCGCAACCGCATCCTGCTTAGAAGTCCTGGAGTGAGACTTGGGGGGCAAGTTTAATTTATAGAGCCCCAGAGCAGGGCCCCAGATTGCCGCTGCCCGTTCCCATTACAGCTGCACCGCACCAGCGCGGGCAGCTGCAACGTTTTGCCATGTTTGTTCGTGGGGCCCCAGTGGGGGTCCCGAGGGCACAGTGGTGCCCGCGCCTTCCTTCTTTTTGGTTCTTTTCACAGCTGCCCCGCCTGATAGAGGACAGCTGCAACGATGGCGCATATTTGTTTGGGGGGCACAGTGAGTGCCAGTGTCCCCAGTACCTTCACAGCTGTACAGCAATTAGTGGCAGCTGCAACGTTTAGGCCTGCGCAATTGTGCACATGTGGATTCTGCTGCATTGGCAGCGCGCCCTGACATTATGGACATAGGGCATTTGAGCCCTCTGAGAAGGCCAGTTGGCCAGGGGGACTGTGTTAGGTTTTAGGGCGCCAGGCCCTAATGTGATTTATGTGGTGCGCATGAAATGTGAGTTATGCACCCTGATTTATGCCTCTAATGTGGTTTATGATTATGAGGTTATTTGCATACTGTGGTTTATGCCTCTAATGTGATTTATGATTAGGAGGTTATGGTCTAATATGTTTAGGCTTATGAGTTTGGCGCATAATGTATTTTGCGCCTGATGTGATACTAATTGCATAATATGATTTATGTTGCAGGATATAATGCTGAGTACAGTGTTTTGCCAGTAATTACTGGTTGCGTTTTACAGTTACTATTTGTGCTTGTAATGGTTCTGACAGTGGTCCAATTGGCCCTGTCATGTGTATATAATCCCCTGTGAATATTGCCTAGTGCCAGTTGGCACAGTGTATATTTTGTGATAATGATTCTAATGTGTTTATGATAATACAAAGGCTATTTTTGATATAACCTTGTGTGGAGTTTCTTTTGTGGTGTGCCTAGTGTGTTGCTGCTGTGTGTGTGCTGCACAAATGCTTTACACATTGCCTCTGGGATAAGCCTGA
Organism: Calotriton arnoldi; assembly: GCA_963921515.1. NCBI lineage: Eukaryota > Metazoa > Chordata > Amphibia > Caudata > Salamandridae > Calotriton > Calotriton arnoldi. Next base: position 555,707 of record CAWUFW010009112.1, read on the forward strand.
CTGCTCGTGCCAAGATCCCAAGGGGGTGAGCAGGGGTTATCTTCAGTGTGTAACTCCCTTTCCCTGACTAGAGTCGTGGTTTCTGCCTGGCTTAGGGGCAAGCCCTAGCCAACCAGAAATCCCATTTCTAACAGAGACCATATCATTGACATGTTAGGTTATTTCCTTTAATCTTTTTGTCTGTTTGGGACGAAAAATAGGTACAAAAATGTATGTCGCCATTAAAGGCAAGAACATTGTAGGCTGGCAGGATTTGGCCAAGATGGGTCTCAAGTTGGTCCCTGGCTCCGATAATCCTGTTCAAATAAATGATGTTTGTGTTTCATCAGTATCACAATGCTCAGATAATAACTCTACACAATAGGAAACATTTCTAAATTTGAACATGTGATCAAATTAAAAGCAAATGCAATCCCTATTACACACAAGTCAAGGTCCATTCCCTTGAGCATTAGGGATGACCTTAAAGTTTTGCTAGACAAATTAGTTACTGAGGATATTATCAAAGCAACTGACTCATCTGAGTGGGTCAGTCCCATTGTCATAGTTAGGAAGAAGGCTCAATCTATTCGTTTGTGTGCTGATCTACGCTCACTCAATAAAAACATAGTAGTAGATTGTCACCCCTTACCCAAGATCCAAGACTTATTGTCAAATATCGCTGGTGCTACTTATTTCACTCTCTTAGATCTGCGCTCAGCGTACCACCAAATTTCCCTCTCTGATTCCTCTACAGACCTCACCACATTTGTTACTCCTTTTGGGGCATACAAATATTTAAGGTTACCCTTTGGTTTAGCCTCTGCGTCTAGCGTTTTCCAAAGATTTATGGATCACATTTTGAAAGGTATTGATTCAGTCCAGGCATACCAAGATGATGTGTTAATTTTTTCTAAAAACAAGTCAGATCACTTACTTACACTAAGAAACGTTCTGAACAAATTCAGGAAGATTGGAGTCACATTAGGTACTGAGAAATGTAAATTCATGGTTAATTCACTCGAATATTTGGGACATACAATTTCTGCTTCTGGCATCACTCACAAGTTCTCACTTATGCAGGCCATTTCCCAAGTTACAGCACCCAATAATAAGGACTCTCTTAGATCCTTCTTGGGCATGACCGAGTATTATTCCAGGTTTATTTCAGGTTACGCACAGGTTGTTCAACCGCTATGCATTCTACTCAAGAAAAATACAAGTTTTACCTGGAATCAGGAGACACAGGAGGCATTTGACCTTGTGAAAAAGTTAATTCTTGAGGCGCCTGCACTTACTGCTTTTGCACCTGGTCATAAATGCACCATTTCAGTAGATGCAAGTCAACATGGACTGGGAGCAGTTCTCTGTCAATGGATGAATGGAAGAGAAAATACCATTGGTTTCTCATCCAGGTCATTGGCAACTGCAGAAAGCAACTACAGTACCATTGAGAGAGAGGCTCTAGCCTGTTCCTGGGTTGTAGAGAAATTCAGGACATTCATTTGGGGCACTCATTTTGAAATTTGCTCAGATCATAAACCACTAATCCATTTGCTTAATGGTAATGGCACGGGCAAAGCCTCAGCTAGAATAGTACGTATCCTTTCATGCTTGCATGAGTATAATTTTCTCATAAAATACATTCCTGGTGGACGCAACGTCAGGGCTGATTGTCTATCCAGACTACCTTTACAGGATGATTCATCTTGTTCTAGGTTTGATGATGTTGTGTATGATGTTGCGAGCATTGAGGATCTCATTGGAAGCATGTCTTGTATTACCCAAGAAGACTGGCTTAAAGCCTCAGAAGAAGACAAAGTCCTCTTGGCGGTCAAAAATATGATTACTTCTGGCTGGCCAAGGGAACGCTCTTTACCTGCTCCATTGAAGTCCTTCACACAAGTTTCTGATGAACTTTCTGTTGTTGAAAATTTACTCATGCGAGGTGATCTAGCTGTACTCCCTGTTTCTCTTCGTTGTAAGATTTTCCAGTTAGCACACGAAGGGCATTTAGGTGTCGGCGCCACTTCTAGAAGACTGAAGGAAAAGTTTTGGTGGCCCGGCATGGAAAGAGATGTTTCTAACTGGATAAGTTCTTGTCAAACCTGCCTTGTATCAGATAAGCATTGGAAAACTGTGAAGACTCCTTTGCATAATGTGCCTGTTCCAGAGGAAGCATGGTCCAAATTAGCCCTTGACTTCGCAGGACCTTTTGAAGTTTTGTCTAGTGACAAAAAGTATATCATTGTATTAATTGACTACTTCTCCAAGTGGGTGGAATTCGAGTTTTGTTCCTCTCCCAACACCTTGTCTGTGATTAGTTTTTTGTCAAGAGTTTTTCTGTCAGAAGGTTTTCCAAAAGAACTAGTTACAGACAATGGGTCTCACTTCACTTCAATCTCAATGGGTGACTTCCTTACTGCTCATGACATTAAACATTTAAGAGTGGCATTATATTCTCCTTCGTCTAATGGCCTTGTAGAACGAATGAATAGATTCATCAAGGAAGGTATTCAGTCCGCTTTGGCATGTAACTCTCCTGTAGACCTTTTTCTTAAAAAAAGATTTGGTCTTACCTTACCACACCCCACTCTTCCACAGGTATCTCTCCTTTCAGACTTCTTAAGAAGAGAGACCACAATGGTACCCTGTGCCCTAGCTGGTTAAAACTCTTAAAAAAAGATGATTCATGTTTAGTTTGTAAAGAAAAGCAAAGTATGTTAAAGAATGTTGCTGCTCAACAAATTATACAGAAAAAATTGTTTGACACAAAAAGTTGTAACACCGCTCATGAGTTTAAGGTTGGTGATTGGGTCATGGTGAAGTCTCCTAACAAGGTAAAACAAGCATTGGCATAGCCAATAGGTCTCGCCTTTGGGACCTTATAAGTGTTTAGCCATGCAACACTTGATGTTGTTGCACCAAGGATATTGTGCTGGATAACTAAACACTTATAAGGTCCCAAAGGCGAGACCTATTGGCTATGCCAATGCTTGTTCTCTAGATGTTCGCAGGAGCAAACATACATCAGTATAGCAAAGAAACCTGCAAAGGTTGACGATTTCCAGGCCTACTTCTGTAAAATCTTGTGAATGACTAACAGTTGTAATCCTACTCTGTGGATGCGCTTTTGTGATTTTCTTTAAGGATGGGGCCCATATTTTTACATGTCCATAATTAATTTAGGCTGCTTCTTCATTGTATTTATTTTAATATTGGCATGCATAAAACATGTTTTATTAAACTATGCCTTACAGAAATGGGAAATAAAGTTGTCCTTAAAAAATGCACCATAGTTTAGCAAAACTATCTGTAACCTTCATTTTTTTCCAAGTTGCAAATTTTTTGGGCAACATTTTATTTGCAAAGAATACTAAATGCATAATAGTTTAGCAGATCTTTATGGACCGTTATCCATTTTTTCATGTTGCAGAATCTTTTGGGGGTATATTTTATTTTGAATGCAATAACCAATCTGGTTTTCTTTCTTCTACTCTTACTTGCATACTATCAAGGTGTGTTATGGGAGTTATGGGAGGCATTAAAAACAACCTAAATAGTTATATTTTGCAAGCATTAACATAACATAACGTCTATTTGTAAAGCACACATTCACCCGTAGGTATCTTGCCGCTGAATAACAGATGTTTATTGTTACCCAACTCAATGGTACTCATTTTATCGACCTCCGATGGATGAAAGGCTGAGTAGACCCGCCGGGATTTGAACCTGTGACCATGAGGTCGAACATAGGCCCCTGCAGTGGCAGCATTAGTCCACTCAGCCACCAGACCAGCATTGCTAATATTTCTACTTTGGGACTACTCTTAGCAAAGCAAGCTGAACTTCCACATTACTGTATTTTCTAAGAACACCCGCAGAAGGTTTAGTGTTAATCATTTATACAAGTTTGAACATCTTGCACATTAAGGTACTTATATTTGTCATTCTGCAGAAAATCCTTTTTCCCCCACAACTGTACTGTGGTACTGTAAACTGGCAGCCAAAGGGTTTGTGCCATTTGGGTTGCATCTACTTGTCCAAGGCAGGACAAAATAAACACGGAAACTTCATGTTCCTGACCCAAAACAATATATCCTGGGCATCGGAGGATAGGAATTCGACAGCCAGCTCTGCGGCGGTGCCACGGTTACCCATCAATGAATAATTAGGAGGAAAAGTCACTGAAAGCCAATGCTTAATTTTACTTGGTGACTGAGGGTGGTGGGCACTGGTAGTTCGTTTTAGGGACCTGGTCTAACTTTTCATCATCAGACTTTGACCCAGAGCAAGTGATGAAGGCAGAAGAAGTAGGAAGAGAAAAACAGGAAGCAAAGGAGGTATGAAAAACAAACTGCAAGAGTACGATACAGGGACTGGCAGTCCTTAAAACAGAAAGATTTTACTCATGGATCCCATAAATTGGCGGTCAATGAGAGGCAGCAAAAAGGGGTGGAGTCACAAAGAGCAGAGTGTGACAATTATGTATTTGGGAAAAATAGCCGGCCCAAAGAAACTGATAACAAGGACAAATGTAAAAGTAAGTCCTTTCTGACTTACTTAATTGATCACAAACAGGTCGCAATTTAAAATATCTAATGGGGTTAAGGGACCTACTGCAGAGATCTGTAATTTAGGATTACTCCTGTTGGTTAATGAGTCATAATGGAGCTGTCTGAAGACTGTTAAGGGATACATTTAAAACCATAGTGCTTTTTCCTCAAGCTTTCATTATTCGTAAGGTTGCTAAAAAGGGTTCTTTTGGTTAATAATTAACATATTAGTAAGTGATATATAAATAGTCATTAGTGCATTTACTCATATAGACATTCCTATAGAGAATAAATAACTCTTGCATACCAAGCTTAGAAATTTCTAAAAACTGTAGCCTAATCAGTTTATCTCTTAAGAATTTGTGAAGCGAAAAGCTGAATGTCTTTGGTGACATTGGCACCAAGGTGTAGCGCCAGCTAGAGCCCGGCAACGTCAAGACTCAAACAAAATAATTGTCAATGGCCCTTTAAGTGTGGCATTTTGTGTTGGGCACGACTAGAACTGGACACAAGAGACTTCCCTCACTTCTTGTAGGTTGCTGCTCTGAACACAAAGCAAGCAAAGTGCAGGCACTGCCAGACATGTCTAGGAGTCAACAAATTGCACAGGAACAAAGTCAGCAAGTTACACTATGGCAGGCACAAAACCAGCGCAAAGAAAGCTGCCAGATACACTATCCAGCTAGGTTCCATCCTTTCAAGCAACATAGAGGAAATGTAGGATGGTGGAAAAAAGAAGCATGACGTGTAGTCACAACTAGGCAATCTTGCTCAATGGCAACACCAACAATCAATCGGCTGCAACGTGCAAGCTCCTAGGGAGACAAATCGGGCGCCTGCACTTACACCTATTAATTTTTAACAAATTAAGCATTGTTGACAGTGCCTACGATCGTTGTTGCTCGGTAAGAAGAGGAAGTTGACAGTCTAAGTGTTAATGTTCTCTCTGCACCCAGAAGATGTAGACGTTAATTCCAGTGTCACTATCTGCGTGTCTGACAAAAGAGGGTTTACGAACACTGCTAGATGGCTCCCAGACCTGGTGGGGCAATATTGGATTCACTGATACATGCCAGTGACATTAAAATGTCTCATCTATCTCTGTGTAATTTGTAATCAGGGGGCACGTAGATGGCACAGGTGACACCACTGAGTCAATGCTCACAAAACAGCTAATAGCTGAGGCATGCGTCAGCTGTAGGTGGTGCTGGGTAAGGTGGAACACGAACAACAACTCTAAGATTACAGCTCTTTGGGATGGTCATCAGTGATAGGTGACAGCCCAGGATCGCACTCAAAAGTATCTCTCAGAGGCCGATAACAATCGGCACAGAATTGATGGGAGGGATGGGGCATTGCAATGGTTCCCCCTCGCAAGTGGACTCACCATGCTGGCGGCTCCACAGGCGTTGCGGTTAGTAGCACCTAAAAACCGGCGAGACAAGCATTAGGCAGCAGCACGCTTTGGAAGATAATAGGAAAAGGAGGAGCATAGAAAAGTAACACGACTATGGAAATAAAGAGAGGACGAAGTAACGATTCCTAGACGTACTGAGCTAAATAGAAACAGAAGAAGGTGTTAAGGGACGTCCCTCTCTGATGTGTATAAATATCGTGGCCATCTTTGAGATCTGAAGAGGTCAAGACAGTGTCCAACCGATTGTGAGGGAGGGAGCATTTGTGCTGTTAAAGCGAGGCCACCCTCACTTTCTACACTCGTTTTGGAAAAAATGCTCAATTTCAGAAATTTTCCAAACAGAAATTTTCAAAACATGAGGAAGGCGATAATCATACAATACGTATCATATTTTAAAATTACCATTCTCCTCCAAAATACACCTATTTTTTAAATATAATCTACTTCCAGAACTTAATAGTTTTTGTACCCTTGTGCAGTTTTCTTAACTCTTCCCTCAGCTCTGTAAACTGCGGCCACACGTATTATTAGGGCGTATATACCAGCACGGTCATTTAATTCGTGGAAACGTACTATAAATGGAAATAAACACACGAGGATCCCGTAAACAATCAGTTGGGGTGGCGACAATAAGGGAGTTGAGTCCCCAAGTGCGAGGACTGAATTTAACAAGCGCTGAAACACAAATGCGGCGAAAGTGAAACAGTACTGGGCTAACAAGTGGGAGGGGTGGGGGGAGTGCGAGAGAACACACAGCGATTCCCTTGCAGGAGCGAGCCTTGGGCACCATCTGTTTGGAAGTTAATTACAAACATATGTTGCCAAAGCTCGCTCCCGCAAGGGAATCGCCAAACGTGCATGCATTGCCATTGAAAGCAATGCAATGCGTGCACGTTTTTGGCTGAAAAGCCAAAGCGATTTCTAAAGGTCTTTTTCCTAAGCAGCGCATGCGCGCTGCATAGGCGAGACCTAAATAGGACTTTCAAAATTTTCCCTTCCTGTACAAATTCTCAAGGTCGCTAAAGGTTCCCTTTTCTTGGACACAAAAGGGTGGTGGAACAAAAGAATGATTGTCAAACTAACCCCTGATCAAGCTTCTAAAATTTTAACCAACAAGAGAACCGACCTACAAGAGGATTTACATTCTCACATTACTCACAGGATTGATCTTTCAGTGAATCTTCCACTACCAATGAAACTGATTTCCAAGTGTCAGTTTTTTCCTCATCTACTCCAGGGATTTCTTCCACAGCATCACCCCAGCAATATGGTTCCATTTCCATGCCAAGCCTTGCTTTTTCAAGGTCTTCACGTAATTGTTCCCTTCCCTCCAAATTTAGGGATTTTTACATGACCTACCTCCTTCATATCATGAGTCACTTTGTTTCTTTGTAAATATGTTGTTTTCTTTTCTTTAATAGGGGAGGGTGATGTAATGAGCTGAATACTGCTTGTGCATTCACATGTCCTCGTTCTCACATGCACGCTACTGTTTATGCATGATCCTGTTCTAGTTCTTGCATGCACGATGGTTCCTTTGCATGCGCACATTGTGTGTTATGTTATATTACTTGTTTTCATTTCATATTGCATCCTCGGGCATTCCAACTCCTCATTGAACTGCGAATGCCGGTAACTGACATTGGCAACTCGTACTTCAAAGAGGAAGGATGCACTCCAGTGGTGTTCGCTGCTTAAGCTGAAATAAAGCTTCTTCAAGTTCCTCAAGACGTGTCTGTTTCTTTTACAGATACCTACCTCTTCCTTTCACCCATTTGGGTTCTTCATGGCAAGTTTTATGCAGACAGTGGCGTAGCTGGGGGGGGTGAGGGGGGTGGATCGCCCCAGGCGGCACGAGTTTTTGGGCTGCAGCCGGACCCCTTCCCCCCGCTCTTACCTGCGGCCGTTGCAGCCGCAAGAATCGGCCGCGGCCGCAAGAATCGGCCGCGGCCGCTACCCTCCCCCCCCCCGCTCTTCTATCATTTTGCCGAGGGCGGCAAACGCAGGGGCCGCCACGGGCAGCCTAAGGCCTAGCTACGCCCCTGTATGCAGATCTGTTCAGCGGAGCCAAAAAATAAGGATGTTGGGCCAAAAGTGACATTTCCCATTTTAGCTCCCTTGGATTTTTGGCTCCTTCATACAAAAAACTACTAAGGAATCTGTTCAGTAGTTTTCAAGCAAATATAGGGGCTTATTTACAAGGCCCTTGCGCCACTTTTGCGTCACTTTTCCCATGTTAAAAATGATGCAAAAGTGGCGCAAGGGCCTTGGAAATCTGCCCCATAGTGTTTACAATTTTTTTTTCCTCTGGGCATGAAGAGGTGAAATTTTAGCGATATCTTGACTGTTAAATCAAGAGCCCTCCATTGACTTACAAATCCACAGAGCATGTCAGACTCCAGTCATCACTAGTGATAGCATTTCAAATAGTGCTGCGTACATTAGAAAGAGAACTATAAAAAAAATTAAAATAAGAAGAAAATGGGCCTCCGGCCGTATGCGTCAAAGGTTGACTGTCTTGGAGGAAATATAGAAATATCTGAACTGTTAAACTGTAGATTCTCTGTGAATTCGCAAATCCTCAGTTGATACGTAAAAACAGTTCAAAGAAAAAAGCACACCAGTGGACTACGGAGCTTTTTGTCTCGTGGTTCATTGCAGATTTGCAAATCCGGCTATAGATTTGCAGATGTACATGGCTCTGATTTGCTAGCCTGTCTGTTGCTGCTTTTATTGCCTGCATGAGCACCACTTTTTTTGGGGAAAAAAAAAAGGTATAAGGGGAGAGGGTAGGCATCCCCATATCTCCGGGCCCATTTGGGGGTCACCATGGGCCTGGGATCAGGGTAGGCTTCTTTATTCTGAGAACATAGAACCAATCTAAAATAGCCTTTAATTTTGTTTTTTCGCTCAGAAAAATGCTATTACACACCAAGGAGCTATCTTTTAACTAAATTATGTTGGACTAAACTAAAGAAAAACACATTTTTCTTGAAGACACACATCAATATTACCTTCAGTAAAAATCTATTTAGTGATGATTGGTACAGAATAATTATTTTGCAGCTTGCAGCGCGTTTTTTTTTTCTTATAAAATCCAAAATGTCTAACAAGCCCGTAATAGACTACTCATATGATATTCTCTTTTTGTTTCAACACTCATTTTTAACTTATGGTTATGGCTATTCATTAATTTATATAAGGAAATTGAGTTTACAGTTTTAATCACTAGTAGCTGTTTGCAGCAGATTAAGAGCCACTGCAAGGAAGCAAATTGCTGCTCGCATGACAACCATTAGTGTCATCCTTGCAGTCGGGAGCACTACAGTGTTTTCAATTATTTCTCAATGTAAACATTCATCACTGAAGTAGGAAGATTAAGGACATCCTAGAGGTAGTATTTCGAAATGGACAACACCAGTTAACTACCTCTAATGAGCAAGGTCTGGACAAAAGGATCAGGCACCCGAGGCACAATGTGGGGTTTTATCAAAGCAGAAAACACAGCAAGGCAATGTAGCTCTCTTGTAAAGCTGCTCTGCGAGGATCTTTACAGGCAACCGTCCCCATTATTTTAGCTTGAGGCATATGCCAGCGAGCTGTCAGACATATTGTGAAGCAGGTTTTATGTGTCACAGTGTCTCTCTTGAGATTACGAGGTGAATTATATAATGATTTTCGGCAGTCAGTCCCAAAAGATGTGGAACAATAGCTGCTGCTTACCAAACAAAGAGCTGAGCAAATGCTTTTACCAGTCGAAGGGTGGAAGTAACCTTGGGCAAATCCATCTATTTAGTATGTGGTAAACCTATTATGTTATAATTTGGCCTGGCACGGATTGTGGCCTTAAATGTCACATTAATATGTATATTGTTCCCGAATCCCGTTTTATTGCATGTGGTAATAAATGTTTTTCAAACCAAAGATTTTTTGGGTTAGTGAAAAGTAGGCCTTTCTTTGATAGATAGAGACAAAGAATCCAACAAGGTTGTCTAGGGATCAGTCAGCAACCGAGACACGCGTTATCCAAGCAAAATATAGCGAACAAATTCACATACTTCTTAAAACCTTTACCATACCTTCTGGTTATTGTAACTAAGATATTATTGCCTTTATAGAATTTTGCTAGGAGTAAACAGCGCTCATATTGCTATAAGTCTTGCTAACAAAGATGTTCACGTTCATGACTAATAATTGTGGAATATCAGCCTAATTAAGAATCACAATGATAGTTATCAATGATTCGTATTCGTAATTGCGTCTGCAAACCATTGATCAGATACTGACACCCGAAGGTGGGTGATAAATGATTCAGAGAGAAGAAGCACCATTCATCCCTTAATGTCTTATCAAACAAGATAAGACATCAGTAGCACCAGGGCAGCTCTCATCAGTCATGGACATTATGGTCAGTTCAGGATCAGTGGCTGTTTCCCTGGTGTTAGAATGTATAGACTTGAGAGTAGCCAGTACTGACCTAAGAGGTGGCGTTGTAAGGAGCTGTCCTGATGGATGAGGCTTGCATTGAGGAATACCAATAAACACCTGTTGGATTCATCCCTATAAACATGGGAAATGCCTTTCTTACATCTTATCAAAAGGGAAACATTTTTTTAAAAGCAGCCTAACAGGCTGCTTTAAAAAAAAAAAGGTTCCTATTTGTAAAGGCAAACGCAGGAATGAGGTCTGTTGTGCCTTGCAGGATATTATCACTGAGTTTGCAGCCAAATGGAAGGAACTGCAAATAGCGTCCTGCATATCTAATACTCATCATGCAGGTCACCCTGCGCCACCTTAATAAGACTTTTGCAACTGAACCTATTAGTACATCTGTAGCATCACAAAACGACATCTGGGTTGTAAAAGTCGGTGCTCAATTTGCACCCACTATTTATAACCTGTATGTTTGTACATCGGGTCCATACTCGTGCTATGAGAAACCCTATGATGAAGTATGCCATCATTGGTGGGTGAGGGTATTGGTTCTAATAAGGGAATATCTCATTACATCTTAGGTTCCATATGATTCATTTGGCTTTCCAGACCTGGGTATTTTGCTGTGTTTTGGATTAGTGATTTAGGAGTAATACCAGCTGATCACTAAATCTCCCCTGGCCCCTTTTTGTGTGTCTGATTTGTCTATATCTTTCACCATATTATAAATTTAAGAGCATTGGCACTCATCCATCTAGATACTCAAATCTTGCATGAGTATTGTCTAGTCCATAGACTCTGTTTAATTTGTATGGAATGTCTCTGGCTAATGTTGAGGGCCGGGCTGGTGGTCGGCTTCGGATCCTAGAGAGCTTGACGTTGGTGAAAGGGCAATCTCTTCTTGAAGCCACCCTGCTAACAGGGAGATTCCCACTCTAGCAGATGACCAGGAAAATGAACCAGTTCTGAAGATGGAAAAGCCAAAGGCACAAAAACCTCCATAAAGAATCCCAAAGGGCTGGAATGCTGAGAAGACTGACCTCGAGCAAGGCACAATATAAACTAGTCAGAAAACATAAGTAACTAACTAGGAGCGTGTACACAGAACGGGAACATTTGTGACACACTCTAGACAAGGTCCCACTGCCTTAAATAATAGAAGATGACCAGGAACAGGAAGTATTCCACAGGAAGTAAATGACTGCCATCTTGGATTGGGAATTTCTCATAGGAGAAAATCAGAAAGACACCATCTTGGAATGGGTAGTTTAAAAAACCAAAATGGGGCAGAGTGTACAGGATGCCAAAACCACAAAAATGGTGTTACTTGCACCATGCACTCAGATCCCTCGAGCTCCCCACACCCACCCGACCTCCCATCCTGCAGGTAGGCAAAAATGCAGGGCAACCCCATATCATGGGTCAACCAAGCAGAGCGGCAAATGAGGCGGGCTGCGTTCGGTCTAGCAGCCGAACTGTGGGGTGCCGCCCGAGCAGCGTGGCACTTGAGGCGTCGTGTTCAGTCTTGCAGCCGAACCTCAGCATGCCCAGCAGAATTCCTTCTCCCATAAGCCCCGGGCTTGGTGGGATGGTGGCAATAGAATCTACGGACAAGAGCAGGGGCATGAACTGCTGAGGCAGGCTCGGTGGAGGAACCATGGAAAATCTATCAGGCAAATAAGGTTTCAGTTGGGAAACATGAAACGTAGAATGGACCTTCCAAGTAGTAGGAAGGAGCAAGCGCACAGTTGCAGGGTTAATCTTTTGTGTAATGGAAAAGGGACCTAGAAACAAGGGACTGAACTTAGTGTTCTCACTTTTAGAAGGTGACTCTGGGAGGATAACCATATTCTGATCTCCTACCTGATAATTAGGCTCAAGGTGCCGACGTTTGTCAGAGTATACCTTCATTCTATCTTTGGCCATTTTCATGTTCCTAGCTACCTGTTTTCTTGTTTCAACTTGTAGAAGAAACAATTCTGAGACAGCAGGAACAGATGTTGGCTCCTTTACCACCTCAGGACATGACCAAGGCTGAAAACCCTGCAGACAAAAAAAGAGGAGACTGTTGTAAACAATACGCCGGAGCCAGGTAAGTAGTTACTGTAGATTTAATTAATGGCTGGACCATCAAGGGCAGAGTAGCAGCGGCGTCGACAACCAGCAGCTGACACAGCCTCAACGCTCAGTACAGAACACTCACGCAGTGAGGCTCTGAACCGAGGAACATTCCAACCAGCAAAAGGCATGAACTACTACATAGGTCTTCCCTTAAAATACAAAGGAAAATGAAAGAAAGAAGACCCCAAGGAGAGATAAGAAAAAGGTAAAACAAAAGCGAGAAATAAAACACCAAAAAGAGAAAACAAGTGAAAGATAAAACACAAAACAGGATAACAATATCTGTAAGTACAAAGGATAACGAAATGCAAAGTTCCACCATAACACATTGCAAAGTGAAACAACGGCACCTGTAAAAAGAAAGAACATTGAGGTAAGACACATCAGTCCCTATAACGTGCAGGAATATTTCTGACTCTGGTACTGCGTCTCGGATTAGACTGACTCTCACATGAGGGACTCCTATCAACACCCAGGCTACAGCCACCAGATCCTTCATAAAGGACACCGGATTTCACCAACAAACACTTATTCCACCACTGGCCATTCACAAGTTTCACAGAATCACCCATGACCTCCACTACCTTAATAGAAGTGCCAAACTTGGAACAAACCTTCCTCACATGGACAGGTTTCTTCACACGAACATGATCACCTACAACCAACTCAAGCTCTTTGACATTCTTCTTTGAATCAAAATATTTTTTCTGCTTCTCTTGAGATAGACTCACCTGACTCCCCACACAGACATCAGACCCCTGCCCACCTTTGACCCATTTACTCATCCAACTTGGACAAAAGGTGGTAGTAGCTCTGCGACCTCGCAACAACTCAAAAGGTGAAACACCAGTGGTGGAATGAGGGGTGGTGCGATAGAACCAAAGCATGCTCTTGACAGAGTTAGCAACCACACACTTATTAGCAAGAGCCCACTGTATGCATTCCCCCAACACTCTGATCATGCGTTCTACTAAACCATTGGTTTGGGGGTGATACAGTGAACTCTTGAGATGCTTGATCCCACTGGTGTGAAGAAAATCCTCAACCTCACAAGCGACAAACTGAGTGCCATTGTCAGTCACAAGAGTCTCAGGAAAACCCTCCTTCAAAAAAACATATTTTAAAAATTCAACAACAGTCCTTGATGTCACCTCCCTCACAAATCTGACTTCAGGCCACTTGGAGTAATAGTCCATCATGACCAACGCAAACCTTGAAGAAATATCAAGCGCATGAAATGGACCAACAATATCAAGCACACACTTAACCCAAGGTGCAGGTGGCAACTCAATGGGAGAAAGAGGAGGAGTGCGCAACTTAGCAGTCTTATCACAGCTGGAACAAATCACACATGACTTGACCATTTCATCCACCTCCCTGTCCATGAAGGGCCACCAAAAAGAGAATCTCACCCTTTTTTTGTCATAGTGGCTCCCAAATGCCCCTCATGAGCACGCACAATGATAACAGCTCTCAAACACACAGAAGGAACCAACTTGTCAGTTCTCAACAACAAACCATCCTCAATGGACAATTCATCCGCCACCTGAACATACGTTTTCAGTTCAAAACTCAGGTTCCTCTCCCTAGGCCATCCCGTCTCCACATACTTCATGACCGTCAACAAGGAAACATCAGTACTGAGAGCTTGACGCCATTTACTCTCTGAGATCACACACAACTGTAGGATATCAACAGCCGCAACAATGAACTCTTCCTTGTCCTCCTCACCCATAACAGGTTCATCTTCCACAATGTCAGAAGAACGTGAAAGGTAATCCGCACAACCATTCTTACTCCCAGGAATGTACTCAGGCGAAAATTCAAACTGGAGGAGTTTAGATGACAAGCGAGCAATACGAGGAGTGAAACCTCTGACATTTTTCCCACTCAAGATAAAAATTAAAGGCTTGTGGTCAGTTTTGAGACGAAACCGTCTACCCGAAATAAAATTTCGAAATTTCATCACCGCCCACCAACAAGCCAACAACTCCTTCTCAATGACTGAATACTTCTTTTCAGTTGGAGATAGCACTCTCGAGGCAAAACCAATGGTCCTGACCTCTTCACCCTTGGTTTGACTCAATACAGCCCCCACACCTACATTACTAGCATCTACAGTCAAAGTGCAAGGAAGTTCAGGATCATAATGCTTTAACACTTTTGGCGAAATCAGTTGTTGCTTGACCCAATCAAACACATTCTGGCACTCATCACTCCACTCAAACACAAATCCCTTCATGAGCATTTGTGAAAGGGGCCTCAACTTGCTTGCAAAATCTTGAACAAAACGTGAATAAAATTCACAAAGCCCTAAAAAGTTCTTGAGGCTAGCCTTATCAGAAGGTGCTTTAGACTTGATAATGGAATCTACAAGACTAGACTTGGGAAGAATGCCCTGTCCAGTGACCAAGTGCCCCAACTACTCAACTTCTTTTGTAAGAAAGACACACTTGTCCCTACGCAGCACCACACGATTGGATTGAAACCTAGACAACACCTCCTGAAGAATGGCATCATGGGCAGCTCTGTTGGGTGCAAAAACCAAAACATCATCCTGGAAAACAGACAATCCATCAATCCCCTTAAGCATGTTATTCATCAAATGCTGAAAAACGGATGCAGCTGATGCAAGGCCCAATGGCATGCGGACATACTGGTAAGTACCAAAAGGGGAGACAAAAGCAGTGAGATGTCTGGATTCAGGAGCTAACTCAAGCAGAGGCCAAGTCTAGCTTAGAAAAAACTTTAGCGTTCTTCAACCCTGTTAAAAGTTTGTTGATGTTCGGGAGGGGATGGGAACTCACCCAAATCTCCTTGTTTAAACAGCGGAAATCAACACCTACCCTCAACTCCCCATTATGTTTTCGGGCAACAACTAAAGGAGAAAGCCACAGGGAGGAGTCAACAGGTTCTATTATTCCCTTCGCACACAGGGAATTGAGCTCTTTCTCCAAATCTTGCCTAATACTAAAAGAAACACTCCTAAGCTTGTGCTTAATGGGTCTTGCTCCGTCTTTCACGATAGATTTATGCTGGTAGTCTCTGACCTTCCCAAGTTCACCAGAAAATACAAGAGGAAATGTATTAATAATTTCTTCGAGATCCAGATTGTCCCTTCCAACAAGAACTTGCTCACTGGTCCCAGGTCTAAGTACCATGCCAAATAACCCCTGGTGAAACCAGCCCAGAATGTTTAATCCTTTGTGTGCAACATACACTTTCCCTGCAATTTTCCTTCCCCTGAACTCCATAATGTCCTCAATGTAACCAGACAAATTGATCTCTCGTCCTTCATACGAAACTTCTTTGCGCTCAGGAGGTAAAAGAGATCTAGGGGCATATGTATCATTCCAAATTGCGATCGCAAACGCCGAAATTCGCAGAATTTCGGCGTTTGCGATCGCAATTGGGCTTAGTGGTATGTATTAATGAACAACTGCCTCGCAAAATAAGGAATCGCAAAATTTGCGATTCCCTATTTATGATTGCATTTAAGGAATCCCAAATTGCGATTCCTTAAATGCAATGTAAGAAGCACAAAAAAGTGCAATTTGGCTTTAGGAATCGCAAATTACCACCAACTTCAAGTTGGTGGTAATTTACATTTCTTTGAAAAATGCACTTTTTGCATTTTTCAGTGTAATGTGGCGCACATACATGCCCTTAGGGCATGTATGTGCGCCACATGTGCACTCCATGCTTATTTCAGGGTGCAACAGGGTGTCCTTTTGACACCCTTGCAACCTTGAAATTGCATTCTCAATTTGCGATTCTCTAATTGCTAATCGCAAATTGAGAATGTCTCCCATTCATTCCTATGGGCCTCTAGGCCCATAGGAATGAATGGGGAGGGTTTCCTTAATTGCGAATCGCAATTTGCGATTCGCAATTAAGGAATATGTAGGATTCGCAAATTTTTTTGCAAATCCTACATACATCTCGTTTTGCGATTCTCAAATAGCGATTCTCTAAAATTCGCTATTTGAGAATCGCAAATGTACATTTTGATACATATGGCCCCTAGTGGGCCAAGTTTTGTCAAAAAGCTCTTGTGTGATCATTGAAATACGAGCACCAGAGTCTACTAAAAGTTTCAAAACCATATCCCCAACCTGGACCTCAACATAGGGGTCCACACATAGTTCTGGATTTCCCACCTTGACCTCATCATCTTGTACCACCACAACCATGTCCCTAAGATCTTTAGTGATGGACTCATCACCATCACAATACATGTTTTCATCCATGACACATTTGACAGACGAAGATTGTTTGCCTCAACCGGCTTGACAAACCTTCGCAAGGTGGCCCGGTTTGTTGCAAATCCTGCAAGTCACAAACTTAGCCGGGCATTTGCTACCTTTCAATTGTGACCTGTACCCACACCTAAAACGGATATTTTGTTGAGAAAAGAAGGAATTTTGCTTTTCGCCAAAACCAGAACGTGACCTGTCAAAGTGCTTATTGTCTTTAGTATCCTTAGAATCCTTAACCTTGACAGCAGAAACAGCTTCACTGTTTTTGGTCTCTAGTTCCTCTGCCAACAACTGAGACGACTCAATGCTTTTGGCCAATTTAATAGTTTCCTCCAATGTTGGATTGCCCATCAAAAGAAGTTTCTGTTTGATCATTTTGTCTGTGCAATGTCAAATAAACTGGTCTCACACCAACTGGTCTGCAAAATTTTCAAAATGGCACTCAGAGACTAACCTCCTCAGAGCAGTTATATAAGTGTCAACATTTTACCAGTATTCTGAACGCGGAGAAAAAACCTGTGTCGCAATACAACTAAGCTAGGTTGGACATAAAACCTGGATTGAAGTCTTTTCACGGTGTCTTGGTAATCATCAAGAACATCCTCACCTTCAATGACAGTTGGAGGAAGAGGTTTCAAAATTGCGCTCCCTTCAAAACCTAAGGAATGAAGCAAAAGATATTTCTTTCGCTCAGATCTGAATCGATTCGCACCAATTGCGCCTAGATATGTCTCAAGCCCATCAAACCACTGTTTCCAATTGATGGGTGGATCACCAGGTGGTTCCGAAAATGGTGGTGGAGGTGATACAGCCTGCATACTTGAACAAATATGCTAAAAACTTAAATCACAAAGCTGTACAAAGTTAAACAGTGAGCAACACAGTGAGCATGGCTGGAAGAACCAAAAATAAAAAATAAAATATTGTGTGAAGGCTAAAATGATTCACAGCACTGCAAAATAATCAAGTTGATTTGAGAAGATGAAAATAATTCACAGCACTGCCAAAATAATCAAGTTGATTTGAGAAGATGCTGTTCTTACCCAGCTGCAGCGTCCTACCAATGACAATGTGTCCTCTGTACAACAGTACCCCACACTGTATGGCCAATGTGAGGCACCGTAATAACAACTCCCTCAAAGAGCAAATCTGTGACGCTGCCCCACTGTAGATCAGAAAAGCAGGCTTTGTGACGCTGCTCCTCGCTGACTTGACACGATCTTGAAAGAAGACTTTGTGACGTGGCTCTTCCTGTTGTGCACAACAATAGAAACTGGCAGCTTTTCGTGCTTCCCCAGAAGCGCAGGATACAGGCACTTTGGAATGCAAGGTTAGCATCCAACACTGACACCAGACGTGCACCGTCAGCACGTCAGAGCACCGTCGTCAAAGACGCGTTCACGTCATCGTCGGTGAAACGCAGATCCCTCCATGCGTTTCACGTAGCACACAAACCTTGGAGTTACCGCTCTGCCCACAGTGCCGTGTGAGGATATCTGGTGTCGCTCCTCACAACTCCGGACATGTCCACCAACAAAGAGCCCTCTCCTGTCGCCAAGCTTGAACAGGAATACCAATCGGCATGGAAACGGGTGTCTCTCAGGTCGCAGGCACGCAGGTCCGTGTTGATGGCCCAGCACTCGTTGCCAAAAAAGATGTCATAAACAATACGCCGGAGCCAGGTAAGTACTTACTGTATATTTAATTAATGGCTGGACCATCACGGGCAGAGCAGCAGCGGCGTCGACAACCACCAACTGACACAGCCCCAATGCTCTGTAAAGAACACTCACGCAGTGAGGTTCTGAAACGAGGAGCATTCCAACCAGCAAAAGGCTTTGGCCATTTTCATGTTCCTAGCTACCTGTTTTCTTGTTTCAACTTGTAGAAGAAACAATTCTGACACAGCAGGAACAGATGTTGGCTCCTTTACCATCTCAGGACATGACCAAGGGTGAAAACCCTGCAGACACAAAAAGAGGAGACCTTGGAGGTACTAAGAACACTATTGTTAAAAGCAAACTCAGCAAAGGGAAGAAGAGATGCCCAATTTTCAGCGGTGGCACTACAAAAACACCTCAAGTATTGTTCTAAGGTTTGTTTGGCAGTGAGTCCATTGGTCTGTGGGTGAAAACCAGAAATCAAACTCGGGATATTCCCAATAGAGAGCAAAAAAAAAGGTTTTCCAGAAGTGAAATACGAATTGTGGGCCACGGTCTGAGGTTATCTTCTCTGGACAGCCATGCAATCTATATACCTCTTAAAGGAAGTATTTAGCTGTTTCTTTGGCACTAGGCAACTTCGCTAACGCTGAGAAGGGAGCCATTTTAGAAAAGGAATCCACAACCACCATTATAGTTGTCTTCCCCTCTGAGAAGGGCAATTCCACAATGAAGTCTATCCCAATGGAGAGCCAAGGTCCTGGAGTCAGAGGCAATGGTTGAAGCAAACTTGTGGATCTTTGATGAGATGCTTTGGTGCAAATCAGGCAGCAGGAAACATACATTTTGGTATCCTGTACTATGAATAGCCACCAGAAACATCAAGAGAGCAATTCCAGTGTATTCTTATATCCTCTATGATCATCAAATTTGGTATCATGACACAATTGAAGAACAGTCTTTTGTAAATCTGCAGTAGACACAAAAAGGTAATTCTTATGGAAATACAACCCACTCTTGATATCTAAAAAAAGTATTTAGTGGGGCATGTCCAAGATGGCGGCCACTAGGAGAGTTTCTCCGGAGCTCCGCTGCCTGGCTTTTGCATCGGGGCAGGTCGGACTGCTCCTGGGGTGATCCAGACCCTGGCCAATGAGATTTGGTGCTGGATCGTGGTTCTGCCTTTGAGAGCTCTTGTGTCTGCAGAGGATGTAGTGCAACATGCACGTCCTGCTGCAAGCTTGAACATCATGCATCTATCATGGCGGACACCCTGGGCCTTGCATTTGCTGACAGCGCGCGTCTTGGCTGCCTGGTATCTAAGCCTCCTGCATGACTGAGTGGTGGCGGAGACTGGCGGCAACCTTAGGTGCACCGGAGGAACTTGGCGGACTCTTCCGTGGAGAGGTGTGGTGCAACGGCCAGGGCAGCTGACTTCGGAGCACAGGGCTCACGGTTCGATCCCCGGCTCCGGCGGCAGCTCATCTCAGCACCATGTGACTCTGGGCAATAGCTCACTTAATTTCCAGGACTGCCCCCAGCGCCTTGAGACCCGTAAGGGTGAGTAGTTCGCACTTTACAAATACGGATTTACTCTTCGGTACTCTTGGTGAAAATCCTCGACCTGCACAGACTGGCCCGCAGATCCTGCCGGATGGACGTGGGGGAAGGGGGACGCGTGATCTGAGGAGCCGACCTGCCACTGGCTACGGCACCCTGACTCTGACCTGGGCCCGGATTTTGCTTTAGGCTCTATCGACCCATGTGTTTTGCTTATTTGGGCCTGTGCCGGAGCCGAGGGGGCCTAATTAGCTGCTGCATGTTCGAGGGCCTGCTTAGAGTGCAGGAGCAGGCCGGATGAGGCTGGCGGAGTGACACCAATTTCCAGAGGCCTGCTGGCAAGCTCAAAACGCTGAGCAAGGTAGTTGGACACAGCAATTACACCTATGCACCATGTACTTGTCTCTCAGGGACTGATGAAAGAGACTTGCATAATTGGTGGTACATACAGTGCTATATTCCCCATCAGCATGTACTCACTGGAATAGCCTGCACAATGCAATTTGCTGCCTACTCTGGGCCAAGGGAGCTACTCACCAGTACGTCCCAGGCTACCACCTCCAGTTTATGTTTCACTAACTGGGCTTTTGCTGTTCCCTTTAGTGATTACGTGCCCCCTCAAGAGAGGTGCTTCCTATCTAAGATGATATAACTCCCGGACTGCAGTAAGTGACAGAAGTTTCAGTGGTCTCTTGGGCCATATCTAGAAATGGTTATTGATAAAGAATGGTGACTTACAGGCCCTTAGCAGATTTATGACCTGCCAATTTGAGGAGTGGTGAGATTGTGGGCACAGGCCCTCCTGCTTTATTGTGTATATTTTCTTTCCAACATATAGAATCCATCACATACGCTCCGTTGGCCTCGCATGGTAACACTAAGAAAGATGGCACTCTCAAAGATCTCTTCACCAAAACTCAGACGAAGAAGAATGACAAGCCTGGGGATGCATCCTCTGACCCAGCCCGGTCTGAGAAGATGATGGTGTCACAGGAAGAAGATGCTCCAGTGATGAAACACTTCTAGGAACAGCTATTCTGAACCCTCTGGGAGGACTTTGCAGGTCTTAAACAGGAAATAGCATCAGAAAGAACTCAGAAGGGACATTGGAGAATTGGGTCAGAGGGTGGATCCGCTCAAGCAAAATTCAGATTTCCGTGCGGAGGAGTTGGATATCCAGCATTGAGAACTCCTTGAGCTGAGAGACAAAAATATGGAACTGCACTACTAATTGGAGGATTTGGAAAACCGCTTTCGCCGCTCTAATATACGAATGAAAGGCGCACCTCAGCAAGTAACAATTGGGAACCTGGAGGATTTTGTGGTTCGTCTTTTCCGTCATCTGGCTCCAGAACTTGCAGGCCAAGATATCATACTCAAGCGCTCTCATAGAGCTAGCCGTCCTGCCCGCTCTCTGGAACAGCCACAGGATATCCTCACCTGCCTACATTATTACAGACAAAAGGATGCCATCTTGTCAGCAGTATGATTTAAACCTAACATCGACTTTGAAGGCCTTAAACTCAGACTGTTTCAGGATCTCTCCCCTTTAACATTGCAGCGCCGTTGATCTCTTCACCCTCTCACAGATTTTCTCCGCGAATGAGGGACCAGGCATATAGGGGGTCATCCCTTTCACCTCCAATTTGTATGGCATAATGAGAAGCACAGTTTTCACACTCTGGAAGAGGCCCGATCTTTAGGTGACATGCCACTGTTCCCAGGGGACCCACCAACCCAGTCATCTATACAAGAACCAACTTCCCCCTCGGCAACTCCACGCTGCTCTATATGCCAAAGGAAAGGCAAAGTGCATACGCCCTCAGAGACGGAAAGTCACAGCATTGACTGCATTACTACACCAATTACAATGCTGCAACAGTGCCTTTGAGGCAAAGAATAATCAATCACTGAGGCACTGATGACCCTGGCTCGCTTGCCACTGACTCTTGTGTGGCGTGGGCACCTCAACTAAGTAGGCTCAGGTTCTCCTTTGCTGCTGGTCTGGGGACCTGAGGAAATCTGCTCCCTCTAACTGTTCGTGATGTAAATGAGGAGACTTTGGATACAAGACATAGACCTCCCAAGATCAATTGTAGAAGTTCCCAGGCAGGGAACAGTTTTGTTCTCTTGTTCTTTGTTTGTTTCAGTGGTACTCAGCTGAACCTACCCCTCTCTATACCAATGGTGAACATAATCAGCCTTAATGTTAGAGGCATCAACACCCCAGTAAGGCGCTTAGTTTTCTTTCTCTCATAAGGGAGGCTAAATGCAAAGTCTGTCTTGTCCAAGAAACACACCTGCTTAAGATTGATTGGAAGCAGTTACGATCCCGATGGTTTAACTGCCAGTATTTTTTGTCAGGCTCTGGGAAAAATGCGGGAGTAGCGAAATTTTTGCTACACATTTCTCTGGGAGGGTGGCACACATACAGGCAGAAATGGCAGGCAGACTTCTCTCCCTGGGCATTGAATCGAACGGTCATAGGCTTACATTACTCTTTGCAGCCCTAAAAACCATCAGGAATCCTTTCGCAGGGAGGCACTATGTTGTGCCCTTACCACTCCTGACACTGATATTATAGTAGGTGGAGACCTTAATATAGTGTTGGATTCTCATGCAGATAGGTATGCCCAGAGACAAGGTCAAACTGGCACACTGTCCCCTATTTTTAGCAGTGGTTGACTGAGGTGGGATTGATAGACATGTGGCAACAAACACACCCATTGACTCAAGATTACACATTCTTCTCAGCAGCGCACCAAACACATGCCTGCATAGACTTTTTCCATACTTCTCCACAAATCACTGGTGACATAAACTCAATGGATATAGGGGTGGCCGCATTGTCGGACCACTCCCCAGTAACTCTACAACTTACATTATCTCGCTCCACTCCCCCTCCTCGAATTTGGCGTCTTAACGCCAAGCTCCTCACCTATGAGAGTACACTCACTGAAATTAAATCTACCATTGAGACTTTTCTGGCTCTGAATGATACACCAAACACACCTACCATACTTTTATGGGACACTCTAAAGACGGTAGTAAGGGGCCAATACATCGCCATAGCAGCACGTTTTAACACAGACAGATGCAATAAACATACACAGCTAGAGTCTACAGTCAGGGATCTCAAAACTACCCGTAAACGCACTGTATCGTTTGAAATTCGATGCCAACTTAATGTAGCGCTCAAGCAACTAAATGTATGCAGGTCAGGGAGATCTTAGATCAACTTGAATACCAAGGGGTGCTCTCTTGCGCACACAACAAAAATATTATGCAGGAGGGAATAAGGTATGCTGCCTTTTAGCTCACCGACTTTGTGCCCAACCTGTACACCAAAGGGTGGATGAGCTAATGAGACCCAATGGCACTCTGATGCATCGGGAGGACCTGATCATCCAAGAATTTGAATCCTTTTATGATCATCTGTATTCTGCAGAGACTCTTAATGCTGATGGTATCAAGCCGTTTTTGAATTTGATTCCATTGTCCCACATCCCCGATAAAGATGCTGTCGGTTTTGGATAAGGACATCACCCCTAATGAGATCCTTATGGCGATACAATGCCTCCAAATTGGTAAAACACCAGGCCATGATGGATTTAGTGAAGAGTTTTATAAAGCATTTGGATCACTTTTGGCCCCCTATTATCGGTGCTGTATAATGACTTTAATACTACTGGCTTCCTGACACCCACGATGCAGGTGGCTATAATTGCTTTTCTTCCTAAACCGGGGAAAGACCCTAAATGCTGCTCCTCATACCGACCCATTTCTTAGCTAAATGTGGATGCAAAAATCTTTACGGGTATTCTATCCCATAGATTAGCCCCTTAAATGCAGGGATTGGTGGACCCTGATCAGACCGGATTTATCCCTGAGAGGAGCTGCAGCTATAACACCAAGTGACTCTGCAATCTCTTGGATAAGGCACAACGCTCCTGTACATCGGCCTGTTATATTCCATATAGGTACCCTATATAGGTGCAGGTAACATTGCAACCTTTCACCTATATTCTTCCCCTACATTACATACATAACGGTTCTTAGGCACTGACCTTTTACCTAGATATGACACTGCATTCAGCACGCAGGTTTTTCCCTGGTTCGATTCTCATACATTATACATGAGGCTTCTTGGAAGCACAGTAGGACTAACAGTAGGATTACCATCTCCTGTATAATATCTCTGTATAAAGTTCAGGCCCAACGTCATCCTTTAGGCCGACACAGTAACACAGCAAGGTAGGACCCCTGGGGAGACCTATGGGTATATATACAGCACATCTTGCTTAGGAAGGGAGAGGAGACCGACACTTCCCGGCTGACACACTGACCAAAGACGCTGAGGTTCCTGCATGCAGACACTCCAGCTCGCAGTGGTCTAACATCCCTTGCGGGGTGTCCAACTCGAGACGAGGACGGGGTCCCATATTCTCTAACTCTCAGGTAATGGGGTTGACTAGATCCTAGAGAGATTCTAGGCATAACACCTACACAGATGCTAGGTACATTTAGGTACATCTAGTTAGGGAGACATCGTAGGAGTATGCACTTGTTATCATGTGTTTTATGTACATGTATATATTCATGATTTCTCCAAGATGGTAGAACTATACCATCCCTTTACTTTCGTAGTACTGCTAATCATATATCTCTGCTACTGTCTAATGGTTGTTGCAGCTCAAATATTCTACACTAGAATAACAACTGTTCAATAAATTCTTATTGAAAACGACGAGACTGTTTATTCTGTGTATCTCTCTGAGACAAACTAAGTGAGCACGAGTGACTGAGCGAAAGGTAGTATATTGTTTCCACGATTCTGAGGGATCAGGGTTGTCATGTTCTGAGGTTGCCAGAATCTATTCTCTCCGTGATAAGAGGAGATTATTGTGGCACTGTGAGCTAGCTAATACAGACAGGCTAACGTATCCGGTGGGGGTGCACGGAATCAGTTCGCCACCAATCCCACAGTTTATGTTATTCAAACGCGCAGATCCTGTATAGGTAATATAGGAACTACCCGACATGGCGCCGCCAACGTTGGTTGGGTACTTATTAAACAGTAGAATCTGAGTAGTTCAGTTGTGCTATTCTCAGAGACCCCTACTCACAAAACACCAGAGACGTCTGGAGTGGGTGGGCACAAACTCCGCCACAGCTGAGTAGGCAAGAAATCCTATTTATTGGCTGTTGGTTAATCAAGCTTGAAGGACACAGTGTTCCTAAAATTGTGCATAAACACCGTATCTTGGTTCCCTTGAAAAGTTATTTAGTGTACTAAAAACAATGACTAACCAGGTCTTAGATCCACTTCAACAAGAACTGCCCCTCACAGATGAGGAAAATACAGACGCAATACAAATTGCACCACACTTTAGAAATACAGTCACCCTGAGACTGCTAGAGCATGGTTTATCATCTAGGGGTGGCATAGTAGTTTTCGTGATTGAGGCACACAAATCAAACAGAAGAGAGGTATTTTCTTTGTGGGTTACATTCCCAGCAGCAAATGCAAGAACAAAAACATTTCACTCCGACACAGAAGGAGATGCACCAGCGGAATACTGTCCGTTTGAGGACATAGAGGTTCTGCTCACGTACCAGGAACATTTATACTGGTTTACAGGCACCCTACCCCATACAAGAAGAAGAATAAGACTTGGCCCGCTCGGGAGAGAAGGGGAAACATGGCCAATATTAGCGGCCTACACACCACATCCTGACATTGAAACAATGCCACCAGGAGACTTACTCATGCAACATAAAGATTTAATTAAAATCTATAGGAACTTGACGCAATTCGTCATGAGGGCACTTACAGTCCAACCAGCAATAGTTGCAACAAATGGAACTCAAACTCAGGGTACAGCAACTAAAATTACACCACAAACACTACACACGGTAATGGGTAAAATGCCCACAAAACGTGAACAAATACTGGGTAGCTCAGAAAATAGCAAAGCTAGAGGCAGTATTCCCGAATACTACCCCGTATGAAAAACACAGAATGCTAACAATCTGCTTGCCCATGGGGATAACACCACAATTAGAGGATTGTACCACTTGGGTTACAGTCTTTGCTGCCATTTATACCAGAACACATGGTATCCCGTCATTAGCAGTAGTACCTGATGTATTGAGACAAATACAAAACGAGTATGAAGCAGAACCTGCCCTAAACTTAGGGCTGAAGTTACTAGGTAACTATGCCCAGGTATCAGCCATAATACTAGCTAACATTAAGGGGGAAGCAGCTTCAGTGGGTATCCGCCAACGCCTAAGGGAGTTCAGTCCTGTAGAACAAGAACATGAACTACCAAAAATAATTGAAACTGCATATGCAGAATTAGGCAGATACAGTTTGGGTGGAAAAGCTTTAAAACCACAACTGATGGGCAGTCCTGAAAAGGACACTACTAAGCAGACACCTGCTTCAACAAAAAAGAAGTGGGACAATAAAAAACAACAAAACTTTAAAGGAAACAGATCTCAATCCCGAGGTAGATCTCCACCATAGGAGCCCTCCGAAAAGAGGTATAACCTCAGGAATAGGGATAATATTAGGAAACCTGACAGGTATCAGGATACTGAAACACGTTCCTCTTGTTCCTTTCAGGGGTCATCGAAAAACTCCGAGAGGGAAGGACGGTCAGACAGACAAGAAGAGCGTACAAAGTCCAGAGACAAGCAGCACGCTCAGGATTACATTTCTAAAAAAGAAGAGAAACCAAAGCAAAAGCCACAGTTCAAAAAGAAGAAAGTTGCAGGTCTAAAGATCAGACATGCCCAGAATTCTGAGGACTCGACTACTGAACGGGGAATGGGCTCTGACGATGCTAGACAGTGCGGCAGAAGTAACAATAGCTCGCCAGAACCTGAAGGAATTTCTGGTGACAGCGGACTTGAATGATTATATCACGGTAGAAACATCCGATACTAGGGTAAGTGTCCCACATAAAGTATTTGAAATAACGCTTCAAATGGAGGGGGACAAATGTAGAACAGTGAGAGGTCTCTTTTGGGAGAACCTGACGTTTGGCTATGATATCTTATTAGCTGAACAAGATTGTCTGCCAGCATTCGTCATGGATTGCATTAAAGGAGAAACGGTAATTCTTCCGGCCTTCTCAGACCATATTCCCAGGCACTTGCAACACACTTATGCGCAGGAGTGGGCGGTAGCCCAGGCTCCGGCATTATACACAAACCATGTTGGATGGGATGAGGATTCAACCCACCATATAATTCCTTTAAAAAATACTCCAACTGCACAGAGACAGTATCCAATAAAGCAAGAAGCTAAAAAACAGGTCAGGGAGATCTTAGATCAACTTGAATACCAAGGGGTGATCGAAAATGACACCTCACCAATGAACAATCCTTTGTTTCCTGTCATGAAACCTGACAACACATATCGTCTAGTCTTAGATTATAGACATTTAAACACTTGCACTAAGACTTTTGCAGTCCAAAATGCACACAGTGCCGCATTAATGAATAACATTGTGCGGAAAAAATATAAAACAACACTTGATATCTCAAATGGATTTTTCTGCCAGAATATAGCTCCTGAAAGTAGGCATCTAACAGCATTCTCAGCGCTAGGGTCACAGCGTCAATTTTGTCGACTCCCCCAGGGGTATAAGAACAGCCCGGGGTTGTTTTCGGCCAGAGTAACTGAGTTACTTCAAAATTTGGACGAAGAGGCATTGTCCTATGTGGATGATATTTATCTGATGGACGATGACCTAGAGGAGCACTTGAACAGGGTGAATACCATAATTTTGGGATTTGCATGTGAAAGCTACAAATTGAACTTTAAAAAATAAAAAATTGCCCACCTCAGTGTCCTGTTTTTAGGATATGAGCTTTCAAGTGAAGGAAAAAGCCTGGCAGCCAACTTTTAGAAAATGCGCGCTGCTCCAACCTCCAAAATCATTGAAAAATTTACAGTCAATTCTGGGATTCCTAAATTTTGGTAGAACATACATTTTGGATTACGCAGAAAGAGTGAAACCTTTCTACAATTTAATAAAACCTGATTTTTCAGTAAAACAATGGACACAGGAACATACAGATACACTTCGTTCCTTACAAGCTGACATGATACCTTCCAAACACTTACAGACACGCGTAAACGTACGCAACCTGGTGATCCGTATAGTTGCGGGTCAATCTGGGTACACCTATCTAACATATAATGAAGGTGAGACAGTACCAATTGCATACAAATCACATTTGTACACAAATGCTGAGATGGGCTTCGCATCTACAGAAAAGATTCTAACAGCAGTACAGACTGAGAGCACTGGCTCAGGGGAAACGAATAATAGTAGTAACTCCGGTTCCAGCCTTAGAGACTGCGACAAAGGCAAGCGTTCCTAATGCTAAAGCTTTACATCCGAGATGGATACAATGGGCTAATTCTCTCACTGCAACAGATGTAGAATACAGGTACGACCCAAATTTAAAGACACAAGCATTTCTGCAATACGAACAAGAATATCCTCTACCAAACGAAATAATGCCTCTAGATCAGTATGAATATATAATTTACACTGACGGATCTGCTCAACCGGCCATAGGAAGTAAGCAACAATATAGCACAGCATGTGAATTCGTTAAAGGTCGCATGCGGGATGGAAAGTTCCACCCAAGTTGCACAAAAACGCA
Source organism: Calotriton arnoldi (assembly GCA_963921515.1). Classification (NCBI taxonomy): domain Eukaryota; kingdom Metazoa; phylum Chordata; class Amphibia; order Caudata; family Salamandridae; genus Calotriton; species Calotriton arnoldi. Next base: position 584,382 of record CAWUFW010009112.1, read on the forward strand.
ATCTCTAGGAGACTGCACGGCACAGCTGGCAGAGTTAAAAGCGCTGATACTGGCACTGGTAAATACGGATCGAGAATTCCCCACACTAATTGTGTGCGATTCCTTTTACTGTGTACAGTCATATAATGAATATTTGCAGCACTGCGTTCAAAATGGGTTCAAAGACGCAAAAGGTGGCACAATTAAGCATAAAATGCTATGGGAACAGGTAGTGGAGTTGAAAACCGACCTACCTAGGGCTCACGTGATACATACACTGAGTCATCAGCGTGATGGCGTTCACATTGAAGGGAATTCATTGGCTGATGAAGCCGCAAAGGGGGCTGTACGCACGGCTTCCGTACCTGCAATCACTCCTTCTAAAACGAGAATAGACGGTGAGATTATGGTAGCTATCAATGCTTGTCACAAAAATAGCGAAGCAGTACCAAAAAGGTTTCCACTGAAGTACTCCTACAAGTTTGATGCCAATAACATTCCATTTGCTCAGATTCCTGGAGTGGGGGATAGAATAATTCCAAACATGGATCGTAGGTTAGGTTTAAATCTAGCAGCACACGAAGAGAAAGGTTCTGCACATGCAGGAGTTACGGCGACTGTTTATTTGTTGAAACAACGCTATTGGTGGCCTGGATTAACAAAGCAGACTAAAGACTATGTCTTGAAATGCGACATCTGTCAGCAGATGAAAGGTTCCACCGTAACACGTCCAGCACAGACTTCATTATTAATATCTGACAAACCACTAGCGTGTGTTTACTTGGGTCCACTGCGGCCCCTTACAAAGATATGGGGCTTACAGGTATATCATGGTTGCAGTGGATTTCTGCTCGAGATTCCTATGGGTGTGGCCCCAGCGCTCGGCTGACACTCGAACTGTTATAAAAGATTTGCGAGTCCTTTCATGGGACATACGCAATTGGCACATTACATTCTGACCAGGGCCCTGCGTTTAGCTCTTGGGCTTACAAGGTGGCCATGCGTGGATTGGGTGTAGCATTGCGGTACTCATCTCTGTACCATCCCGAGGGACATCCGGTTGTGGAGAGAAAAAACCGGGACTTAAAGCAATCTTTAACAGCTAGAGTATTAGGCACGGGTGAAAGTTGGGTAAAACATCTGTATGGAGTCCAGCGAGCATTGAACAATATGCCAAGAAGATCTCTAGGGGGGGTCACTCCATATGAGGTCCTATTTGGGACAAGAATGTGGGTACCTGATCTTCATTGTGAAGGCGCAGTGGCGGATGAAAAGCCTTTTGACATCCATGATTGTTTGGCTGTTTTACAGGAACTAAATGTATCCAGGACACAACAAAGCAATGTCCATATGAAGCAGACCGCCACTGGGGAAGTCAAATCAGTCATGGCAAGACCTGTCTGGATCCCAAAAGTCGGGGATCTGGTCAGAGAGAAAATAGTGGACAAGAAAGAATTTGGGCCATCATACAGAAAGCCTGTACAGGTTCTAGCAGTCAAGGAAGAACTGTACTTCTGCCGCCTCTTGCCGGAAAAAAGGAGAAAAGATTTGTCTCAATCGACCTAATCAAACCACACTATGTGGCCGATACTGAGTAGTAGGCCACGTGGACTCCAAAATAGCAGACGCCCTCCTCTCGCTACAATCCAAGAAGTTCAAACGGAAAGACTCATCACGTTCGAAGAGTCTTCAACACGGAATGAAGGACTATGTAACAATGCTATGGAACTCGTTCCCCTTGAACCTGAAACTCAACTTCAAAATCAAACTCAAAATCAAAGACAGTTTGCTATTAGACCAAATACAGATGTCTACTTAAACATACCTCGACAAGAGCAAAGTACGATTTCAACAAATCCTGATGCAATACCAACAATTGATCGAACTGCTTCTGGCTACTTCATAAACTTTGATATGTTTTCTTTGGATCCAAGCGAACCGGAAACAACGCCAGCCCAAAAATCACGCCGACAGCAAGTAAAAGACTTTCTGAACTTCCTTAAAAGAACTTACCTGGTATCACCGTGGGTAGAACTATGGATAATTACCGGGGTACTTTTCTTTCTTTTCTGGGTAGGCTTAGTAATAGTTTTTAGCATGCTTGTTAATTGAAGATACCTTCGACAAAGCTCTGCAGCCCAAAAGGTGAACTTACTTTTAAAACCACACCAATCATCTCATCGAGAACAAAGAGACTTGTCGTCAGTGAACATTACAGCAGTTCCTATACCGGATGGTATAGTTTGGGACAAGGTTGATTTTGATATATTTGATCCAACCGAAACTTTAAGAATTCCTCATTTATTTAAAATATTGTTGAGTGATATCATTACCTCAAGTACGTTTTCCAATGATTGGGATTTTGAAACTGTTAATAACATGTTATCTGATTTGGAAAAATCTGCTGCGTTTTCGAATAGTGAAACATTGGAAGACACATCAGATTTCGAGAGTATGTATTGTTATCAACACTATGGTCATCACTTTTACATAAATCTGCAAATCCTAGACCTGTGTTCACATACCACCAGTGGGAACATTGTCCAACACTGTCGAAAGGCAGTTCAAAAACATTTGCACAGAAGTTTCCATATTTTTCAGGGTTTAATATGTCTGACCCAGCCTCATATTATTATAAGGTTGCACCAACATCAGCACAGAAAAATATGTTAACAAACCCCAAACAGATTTACTCTGCTTCCTTTATTGCCCAGTTGTCTGAACAAGGATTCGACTTATGGAAAGACACCATAGACTTAAAATCAGTCTGGGGTACTAGGGAATGGCAGGTACAGGGAACAGAAGCTTTGTTTAGAGCATGCCTCATTCCTCAACAAATCATGTTTTTGAGACAGTGCAACAGATGTCTTGCCTTGGACTAGCCAAGAACAAAGACTTGAACACACCTCGGCTGCCGACTCCATCACACACCGAGGGTAACATAACAACAGAGAAGGAGATTACAGTAGATGACATCATACAATACAACAGATCAGAGCCCGATTGGAAAAAATGGTTGATTTGGCCCACAGACACTAATAATTGTCAGGCAAGATTCATGGGTAAAACCGAAGGGTTTAGTATCCATAGGCCAGATCCACGTTATGTACAGAGACAACATCCAGGGGTAGTGACATCCTACAGTGTTGGGAAGTTGTGCCTTGATTGGCTAAAAACCTCAACACTCACACAGGTGAAGCAACACTTATCCTTACTGTCACAGGATGTGGATCTCAGGGATTTTTTATTAGGTCCCAGGAAGCCACGTCAGAAACGTTTCTATTATGCTGTCTATAATGAAATATGGAAAATATCCCAACAAGAGGCCGCAGAGGGACTACGAGAGATAGACCGTATAAATCTAGAAAAATCTCTAGCAGTGGTAGACAATGGGTTAACTACATTGATCTCCAGGATATATTCCTTAGGCAACATTGTATCTTCTGCGATAGACATACTAGAACAAGGTTTGGCCATATTACAACACGGGCAATCTCAATTGCGTTCTATTATGTTATTGAGCTGGACGCTGCAATCTTTGCATGCAGGCTACATGCCTCGGCGTTATATCAACAGTACGTCTCTGTTTTCTGAATACAATCTCACAGATAAACAGATAGAAATGGCACAAAGGGGAGCAAATATACAATGCTGCGTATCGAAAAACTGGATAGATTAGCATTTACTGTGGCAGAATCACCGTCCACAGAATGGCTAATCCATGGCCACATAACTCTACCGTCACTACTTTCCAGTTTCAGTATTGCCTTGAACAAAAGCAAGTAGGCAGATATGACGAAATGGGTAAGGAATACATTAAGGAATCATGGGTATTACCATACAGATTTCGATGCCGGAGTGGGGATCGAGAAGTGTTTCGGAGCGGTACAAACTGTGAGAACAGCTTTAAGTGGATCACTCATATGCCAGGATATAATGCACGTACGGGGCTTGTAATGGTTCTGTGGCGAACCTGTCCTGCCATTTGAGGGTGCCCCAGCTGCTGTGATTACTCCAGCATTTAGGCTACTTTCGAATGGGAGTTACTTGATGGTGAACAGTCAAGGCTGCTGTGGCATGCTCCCGGGCATCGCATATCTGGTAACCGTGAGCTCCAGGGTTACTTGTTGTATGCAAGTATTGTTTCCACGGACACATACAGTCAGGGAGGCGCCGTTATGGCCTTCACTGAATGTTTCTTTAATACGGTTTGATACTCTAAGCAGAATGAAAGCCATGCTTCTACAGAAGTCTGTGCCCTTAACCTCCGCTCGAGAGACTTTTGATCTCCAGATCGCAAGGTCTTCGGCAGAGATACAGGCGCTCATTCATACAAACTGCCCTTTCCATTTCGCAGAAATGGTAAATCGTATCTTTACCATGTCTGATATGACAGGCATTGTCCACCTATTTAAGACCATAGGTTCTGGAATTCTGAGCACCTTTCAGACGGTACTTGGAGTTATCCCAAACTTCATACACTCCGTATTTGGAAGCATCTTTGGAGGACTACAGGCCTTTCTCCTGTCTACTGATGAAGAGAAGGCCTTAAATAGAGTCCACTGGCCCTACCTTAATATGGTCTTGCCGTGTTTTGGCCTGAGCTCATGATTTCATAAGTGGATTCAATGTAGCTATGCCTCGCCTCTTGTCCCGACCTTTTCCCATCACTACGGGGGCAAGACAGGCATGCCCCTATCACCTTTATTTTTTGCCTTGTATATGGAACCCTCTGCAAAACGCATACGTGGTCAACTGCAGGTGTCAGTGTTGTCTTGGGGGTAGATACATAAAATTGCACTTAATGCTGACAATGTTTTGCTTTCATTGAAGCCACGTTTCTCCTTAACAGCGGTTATGAGGGAGCTGACTCTTTTTGGAGAGGTCTCTGGCTTTAAAACCAACTACTAAAAATCATCAATATTGAACCTCACCGTCCCCGAAACAGATAGGTCTCCTTTGGGGGCTAGCTTTCCATTCTGGGCCACACACTAGGTGACATACTTGGGCCTGCAGACATACGCCACCCCCACATCAATGGCAACCTATAATTATAACTCACTCCTGACGGCCGCATGCTCAGATCTCTCTTAATGGACAGGCTAGGGCCTCTCTTGGTTGGGCTGCTTGGCGGTGGCAAAATTATGCTTTTACCGAAAGTGTTGTGCGTTATGCAAACGCTGCCACTCCCACCCCTGGCACACGCACTGGATAGGTTACAGAACCTCATATGGGAATTTCTCTGGGACGGAAAGAAAGCAAGGATGGGTAGGGCCTAGGCTTATTTACCTCAAGTGGCTGGGGGTTCCACATCTAGTGAGTTTTTATATATGGAGGTGTGGTCCTGTTCTAGCACTGAAAAGCACTGGTGTTTCATTGACCAAGCAGTAGCGGGTGTGCATATTTGGAAGATTCTGTGGCTGCCTAGGGTACACCGTCCACCCGGGGTATATATCTCCCCAGTACTCTGTGCTACAGTGGGGCTGTGGGATAAGGTACAAACACGGAAGGGTCTGTCAACCCCTATTTCTCCACAGACGCCCATACTAGGGAACCCAGACATTCCCCCGGTGCTGTCTGATGCTGCTTATGGGTGGCATGTGGCAGGAGGCTAACTGTAAAAGAACTGTGCAATGTTTTTGATGCTGAAGGTTGTATAGACTTTCCCCAGCTTACATTAGCCATTGGCCTTCTGTCAGCAGCTCATTGGCAATACATAGCCATTCACCATTGGGTGTCCCAACCTTCGGGTCGTCCTAATGCTAGTAGACCCTCACCCCGTTTGAGAAATGGATCATTACCCGCTCCTCTGATAAGTGCCTCCTTTCAGATATATACACCTTCCTAGTGATGCCACAGAGATTACCTAAGACATCGGCACAGCTTAGGTGGGAAGCAGAGTGCTAACGCACTTTTCTGGATAGAGAGTGGTGTGATATTCACCATTGTGCCCGGGTTTTAATGTGCAATACATCTACTAAAGAAATGTTTCTTAAGATTGCCCACTACTGGTATCACACACAAGCTCGAATTATGCATTGGAACAAGGGCGGAGATGCTGCCTGTTGGCGACTGTGCTGCCAGCACTCTTGCTCACATCCTGTGGCACTGCCCGAAACTGAACATTTTCTGGCGGGATGTCCTAGATGCGGTGGATGAAATATATGACACAACAATTCCCCGTCTCCCAAATTATGTTTAATTTGGGCTTCCGAATTCACTGCCTTAGCTGTGGGTGCAGCTAAGCAACTCCTACTTTCGCGATGGGGTTCGGAGTTGATCCCTTCTTTTACAGACTGGCTCCACAAACTGTGGGACATATTCGGGATGGAGAAGTTGACAGAGGGGGCAACACACACAGCATCCGCTATCTCTCGAACTAGTTTTGAGAATTGGCATGCCCATCATACCTACTAGTTGTTCCACTCACCCATAATGCTTGAGACTCGACTTAGAAAGGTAGAGGGTGACTGTATAAGCTGAGCTCAATCCCCTCCTCCTTTTACACCCTTACCGTGAACATGATGTTGTACCTGTCACATTCATCATCAAACCTACACCTTTTTTGTTTACACCCCTTTAATCTTTTGTACTGCTCTTGCTTTAACTTATTCTTAAGTTACTATTATTTGATAGTCCCCCACCAGCCAATGGATGTAGGTGGGGTGAATGGTGTATCTGTTGAGTATGCTTCTTTTGTAATACCAAAAGAGATCTTAAACCTAAAAGGTATTTAATTAATTTCTGTGAGGACCTTCCTTGCTGGCAGCGCGCACTTGTTCAGTGAAAGAGGTTATGCTCATAATCACCCTGTCAGGAGATAGAATAGTTTGCTGAGTGGTTTCTTTTTCTTCTGGATCCACAATCTTATTTGCAGTTCCTGGTATATAAGTAACCTGGAACTCAAATTGAGAGAAGAATAGGTCCACCAAGCTTGATGTCTGTTTCGACATTGAAGGGTTTTTAGAAACTGTAGATTTTGATGGTCTGATCGGATTTCAAAAGGATATTTAGCCCTAAGTAATAGTTGTTACCATTCAGTGCATGCCTCTTTCAATGCTAATAATTCCTTCTCAAGCACAGAATAATTTTTGTTCCGCAGGTGTTAGGGAATGAGAGTATTAAAAAATAGGATTGTTCTCGGAAGTCATCATCTTGTCTTTGTAAGAGGATCCCCCTCTAGAGCATTCTCAGAGGCATATGTTTCAACCACAAATGGTTTCCTGGTGTCAGGATATAAATTGGCAAAGCTTAAAAAACATTGACTTTCTTTCACAGTAGATGGGGTCGGCCAGTCAAGAACTGCTGCTACCATACTTGGACCCATTGCGACTCCATTGGCATTCAGGATAAGTCCTAGGTACTGTACTTCAGGTTTTTCAAAGCTACACCTTTCCGGTTTGCAGGTTAACTCGTAGTAGGTGATACGTCCCTTTAAGATACAACTTAGTTAAATATACAGGATCCTCGGACATCTTTCAAGATATACCGTGTAGGAAAGTGACACTTTTGGACATGTTTGGCCCCCACTTTTTGCCTGGAAATTGATGTAATTTTGACTGGAAGTGCACAGGGTCCCTGCCAACCAGGTCCCCCGTGACAGTTCTCCTTACCTAAACTGTACCTTTTGTTTCCACAATTGACACCCCTTTAGCTCACAAATAAGTCTGTCATAAATGGTACCCTTAGTACCAAGGGCTTGTAGTTAAAGAGGGTAGCAAAGCGCTGCAGCACAAATTGTGCCACCCTAAGGGACCCCTCACCAAGCACATGCACACTGCCACTGCAGTATGCATGTCTTGGTGCAGACAAAACTGAAGAATCGACATGGAGCACATCCCTGTGTGTCATGCTCATACACTGCATGAGATATAGGTAAGACACCCCTCTAGCAGGCCTTAGCCTAAGGCAGGGTGCACTATATCTCCTGTGAGGGCATATCTCCATAAGCAGATATGCCCTTGCCATATCCTTGTCGATTCCTGGATATTATAAGTGACCAGGGAAGTCATAGTAAGTAAATGGGCTGGGCATTCGTCATTACGAGTTCCCCAGCTCCACGATGTCTTCACTGAAGTATGGGATGTTTGATACCAAACATCTCAGCATAATAAACCTGCACTTATTCCAGTGACAGATTTATTAACAATTACACACAGATGACCTCTTAGAGGGGTCCCCTGAAACCTACCAATCCTTAGTGTGGTCACCGACTGGCCTAATCCAGCCTGCTACGACCTGACAGTTTTCTGACCTTATGGGATGAGTGCCTGCATGCTCAGTGGTCGACTACAATGCCTTTCCTGAGTGGAGGTATTCCCACCTCCCTCTGATTAGGAAGAGCAATTTGTGGCGGGGAGCTTCAAAGGCCTTGCCGCCTTTGTAATGTGGCCCCAGCTTCCCCTGTTAGAGGGAGCAGGCCCCCTTCCTGTCCTCACCCCCTTTTTGGTGGGAGGACAGGTGGGAAAAACGTAGAAAGAATAGGAGTTGTGCACCCCTCTGCTAACCCCACCCCTCAGGTGTTGGAGGCGAGGTGAAGTGCACTTTTCAGTGCCCACCATCTTGAAAATGGTGGGACGTATCCAATCAGGGCTACGTCTATGTCCTTCTTTCACAGGAGGTGGTCATAATATATGGTGTAGACAGCCCAGACAAGGGGCCCATTGGCCACTACCTGTCACTCCCTTGTAATGCCCCCAAATCTAGTATTTAGGTGGCATCCCCAGACCCTGAACTTCAGTTCCTGAAATCTAAGAAGAGCCCGACACCACAGAGGCACACCAGTAGAGAAGACTCCAGAGAACTACTGACTAGGCCCCAGCCCTACTGGCCTGTCTGCAGCCCTTGATGATCCTGCACCAAAAGACAAATTGTTCTGCAGCCCAGCGACCTACAGAACCTTTTGATGACTGCCTGACTTCGATAAATACCAAGATTTCCTGAGAACAGCGTACCTGTTTACAAAGTATTCATCTTTAAAGTAAAGACTCTGTGATCTGAAGAACCCCAAAGCCTGCCCCCCTCGTTCCATCTGTGCACCCAATGCCTCAGGCCTGAGTCCAAGTGGCCCACCGGTCCAGAAGGGTTCCCCAGCACTCCAGAGCCTGTGTCCACTGTGACCTGAACTCTTAAGAACGCCTCGATGTCGCCTGCAGCCTCTGCACGGAGACCCCCACAACCACGACCTGCTCCGGTAAGCCGTTTCCGTCGCCAAAGGACACCCCTGCACCTGTCCATCCTAGGGCTTGGTGAAGAAGACCAAAGGTGTCTCTATGTCCTCCAGCATCGTAGCTTACCTCTACAGGTGTTGGTTTCCATTCGACTGGCCTCATGGTCTTAGTCTGCAACCCTTTTCTGATTTGGCCAATCTCTATTGCTTTTCATTGGAGACCCAATGCTGTGCTGGCACCCTGCACCCGGCCGCCCCAGTGCAGCTGGTGGCGCAGTGTTGGTGCAGCCTTGGCCCTGTCCAGTGTTGGCCTCAAACCCCGGAGACTGGTCCCCCTAGCTGCTGCTACTTACCTGAAATCAGTCCATGTCCGATTTCCCCGGTCCTCATTGATTTGTATTAGGCGCCAGACTTCGAACTTGCAATCTACACACGTCTGCACCGGTTCCGCTGGTGGTGTACTGTTGGAGCTGTCGGAGCTAAACTGGACCTTGGCCAATAATTACCTTAACTCCTGAAAACTGTTCTTGTAAGTCGATGTTACCTATATGCATGCTGGATGTTTTCTTCCTGCCATAGGTTAACATTGCAAAGTCTGAAAAGTATCCACTTTTTACATTGAAAAGTATCTATTGCAAAACTTATATTTACCTAAGACGAAGTTCTGTGATTCTACAAAATAAATATACCCAACTATTATTTTTATAAATTGGTCTCAGATTTATTCATTGTGTGTGTCTCATTTATTGCCACTGTGTATATAATAAATGCTCAACACTGCTCTTTGATAAGACTAACTGCTCACCCACACTACCACAAAAGAAAGCACTAGTATTATCTACTTTAGCCTGTGTAAAGCCTCTGGGGATCCATTGGACTCTCTGCACACATACTTCATTTTGGTATAGTATGTAGTCTATACAAGGCATAAGGTCCTTTGTCTTCTTAGGAATGAAGAATCAAAGGGCTCCTGCAGCTGAGGCAGAGGGTGTGATGAGTCAATTTTCTAGATTTTCTTTTAAATATTGCTGTAGAATGACTTTCTCAGATTCAGACGAGGAATATATCCGACTAAAGGGAATTTCACACCCCAACTTTAGTTCAATGTCAGAATCACATTGGTGGTGTGGAGGCAACTCCTTCATCTTTGGTGATGAAAATACACCAAAGAACTCTTGATAAGTTTCTGGAACTGCAGTCATAGTAGCCATAAAATGAGTCTGCACATCTTTGCTTGCCATGCTGCAATCAACTGGTTCTTGTGGACCCTTTGGACAACACTGATTACAGTACAATGTACTCAAGGAAATAGTATGAGTTGCACAGTTAAGATACAGTTTATGTAAACACAACAATGGGAGTCACAGAGTACCAGGATGACTGTGTGATTTAATCATAAAGCAGCTTATTTGTTTATGATGATTGTAAATCGACAGCCGTAACATGGATGAACATTCAGTGACTGGACCTGAAACCAAAGGAGTGCCATCAATAGGGTGGATGGCTTCAATCATATCCTTTTGTTGTCTAGGAATCTGACAAGCTGAGGCCCAGGTTGCGTCTACCAGGTTGCATGTGGCCCCACAGTCCAGCAAGGCCATTGTTGACAGGGATTTCTCAGAGTCCCATTGCAGATTTATAGGTAATAGGAATAGCTGTGCCCCATTTTCTGGAACAAAGTTGGAAACAAATATTGGAGTAGGATTCTGTACATCCAATCGCTCCTTCCTTCCAAACATGGATCAAGGCATTTCCCAAAGGCTTGGATGGGCGAACTGGACATTATCTTACCTGATGACCTTGGTCTGCGCAATACAGACAAAAACCCTTTTTTCGACACCTTAATTTCTCCTCTTCTGTCAGGGAACCTTGGGCAGAAGTGATGTTCATTCATTGCGAAGTGGAAACAACTATATCAGGTATCTTGGGTCTGCAAATCAAGGTAAGCCTATCATTGATTATATTTGGCGTGATGGACGGCCTTATGGGCCTGTCTAGAGACCTGCTATTTTGTGCAATCCTATTATCTAGAAGAGAAATCTGTTGTAAGTGGGTGGGAGGTACCCCACCTCAGCATTCGGAATGGTTGGAGTCTCTCTTCTATATGTCTAGGATGGACTTATTAGGGAAAGACTCTAAGAGGAAAAGATTTTGGAAGCCTTTGCTAATATGGAGTGTTGGTCCAGAAAGGGGGTCGCAGCATGTAAGGTGTAATGAGGATATATGAAGGATATATGAAACATAAGTCGGTCCAATGATTACACCGGTAAAAACTCTGTGGTCTGCTGCAGGGCCCCCCCCCATTTGGATTTAAGGCAGCTGCCAGTGTGAAATTAACACCGTGAGAGAAATATCCGCAGGTAAGGTAATGCTCATTGCTGAATGCCCGCAGACGGCCAGTCACACTCTCGTAACAGGGCTGAAGGAATGGACATTGATCTTGAGGTGAATGAGGACAACAACAAAAAAGAAGTGATTTTCATTGGTTCCTCAGAGGGCTCTACGGATTTCTGTACGTCTGTATGGGAGGTAGCTAGTGGTCTTGGCGTAGAAGAAGAAGAACTCCCTTGCTTGTCTCAACTCTCTTTTTTCCTTTCCTTTAAGTGCAATTCAATGTGTAAAGCTGTTTTAATTGCTTCATTCAGAGAGGCTGGTCGGGGGACATGGAGTAACTCATCCTGAATTTCATCTTTTAGGCCTGCTGAAATAAGGTGAGAAGAGACCGCTCAGCCCACTGGGTTTCAGCCGCCAGTCTTCTGAAATGAGTTACGTATGCCATGACATCTTGAGATCTCTGCTGAATACTCTAGGTTTGGACAAGAAAACATCTTCCGAAATTTCTCAAGGAACAACATATAATTGCCCAAACAAGTGTCCAAAGAGGATACGAAGGACATCGCCCAGACAAGGACATCTCCTACAAGACAATTGATTACATAGCCCACTTTTGTTCTATCCAGTTCAAACTGAGTGGGGCGGAAGGTAAAATGTACCATCATGGAATCCAGGAATTCATGTACTTTCTTTGCATCACAATCAAACTGCAGGATTCCTACAGGCACTGAAAGTAAATCGGTGGTATGGCGGGCCACCAGAGAGTGCTGTAAGGTGGCATTTTCTTTTTGTAAAGTCTCCAACTGTATATTTTGTTGTTGGATGGTCTCCTGTAACTCTTGCATTGGAACAATGGTCACGGGCTGGACGGACTGGTGTTGGTGTTGCAATCTGTTGATGGCAGGGTGTGGTGGTCAGCTTTGGATCCTGGAAAGCTTGACGTTGATGAAAGGGCGATCCCTTCTTGCAGTGACCCAGCTAATAGAGAGATTCCCACACTAGCAGGTGACCAGGAAAAGGAACAATATCTGAAGGAGGAAAAGCAAAAGGAGGAAAAAAACTTCCAAAAATAATCCAGAAGGACTGGAACGCTGAGAAGACCAACTTGGAGCAAGGCATAAGAAAAACTAGTCAGAAAACACAAGTAACTAACTAGGAGCCTGTACACAGAATGGGAACATTTGCGACACACTCTAGACAGGGTCCCACTGCCTTAAACACTGGAAGGTGACCAGGAATAGGAAGTGCCCCACAGGAAGTAAAAGACTGCCATCTTGGATTTGGAATTACCAAGAGAAAAAAATGGAAAAGGCACCATCTTGGTATGGGCAGTTTAAAAAACCAAGATCGTGCTGAGTGTACAGGACGCCAAAACCACAAGAATGGTGCTACTTGCACCATGTACATAGATCCCCCGAGCTGCCGACACCCACGCGACCTACCTCTCCTCCTGCAGGTAGGCAAAAATGCGGGGCAACCACGTATCACATGCCACCCAAGCAGTACAGCAGTTGAGACGTGCTGCGTTCGGTCTTGCAGCCGAACTGCGGCATGCCCAACAGCTAATCTAATTCATCCCAAACTGAATCATATAATCTTTCGTAATATTTCAAAACTAATTTATTTCAACTATGTGTCTTTTTGTTTTCTCTTTTCCTCTGACTAGTGCCAGGACACCCTTGAGTATTTGCAAGCTCTATAAAAGTTCAAACTCAACTGTACTGCTCCAGTTACCGAATATTCAATCCAGAGCTGTCAGTGAAGTTCGATAACAACATATCTTTCTAACTCCAGAGAACTCGTCACCATATTTCACTATCTTCACTAATTGACAGTGACCTTTGGCTTTAATTGGGCTGCCAGAAAATGTCATTGTGGTGACTTGGGAAAAATGTCTGACTTCTATATTGGTATCCTTTTTTGCAAGAGCCTACAACAAGTCTGCCATTCAGGCTAACATATTGTCTCATCTTGACTACTGTAACTTAGGTCTTCCGAAATAGCTTCTGTTCCATCTCAATTGGAACAAAATTCAGCAGATAGACTGATTGGATGGAATTCTTCACTCATCAGACTTGACAGTCTCTTTTTTGCAACACATTATATACACTCCATTTTTAAGTGGCTCTACTTCTGCACCTTCTGGATGAGTTAGGACCCATATTTCTATAATGCCACTTTTCGAACCACCATTCAAACCAAGTACTTTGAGCAACCAACCCGTTGTTTAGTCCTCATGTTAGGGAGTCTGATTGGGATGCAACTTATTCTCCCTCATTATTCTCAAGGCCTGGAACTTCCTTTCTGCTTTACTCAAGGCAACACAACCTTAGGTTGTCTTTAACTAAGAAATTAAAACTTGACATGTTATCAATGAGGTTCCCTGTAACAGTCGCAAGTAAAATTCTGAGGCTTTAGTATCTAGCTATTCCTGTAAAATGCTGCCAAGATATACTGTTCTATGGCAACTGCTGCCCTTAAGCAACATATGGTTGGAAATTTGACCTTTTGGCAGAGTTACCTTGGATTTTTTGCCATTTTTGTTCAAACCTGTTTTTGTTTGCCATAGAACTCTATGCACTTTACTCCTATGAACCAGCAGTAAAATGCTTGTGCTCCTCCATTTTAGCATGTTAAAATTGGTATACACATGATTAGCATAATTAACTTACCTATAAATACCTAATATATGGTACAGGGTGTAGCCAGGCCCTGTAAGGCAATGTCACTAGTAGGCTGCAGCACCTATTGTACCACCCACTGCAGTGACCCAGCAAACTTGCCTCCAGGTGTACCATTGTAGCCCAGCTATGCAGTTTTAAACTGCCAATTCAACCTGTCAAAATAACCCTTTTTTGACAGATCCAAAACCTTCCTTTTAAATACTAATATGTCACCCTAAGTAGGCCTTATTGCCCATAAGGCAAGGTACATGGTATTTAAAAGTAGGTCATGTAAACATGTAATGTTCCACATGTCCTTACAGTGAAAAAGACCCAAAAGCTATTGTACCCTGAGACTGAACAGGTGCCTGGCAGTCCTAGCTGTCTAAGGGGGAACCAGAACCCACTGAGCAGCCTCCACGAGTGAAACCTCTGTTGTTGCCGCCCAGCTCGCCGCCAGCCGCTACGCTACGTCACGTCACGACGCCAAAGACGCAATCACCGCAGCAGCAGCAGGAACTTTGAGCTGCAAGATACGGGTGCTGGTACGGGAGGAAAATCAAACGTGCCACACATCGGACATCGGACATCGGACCTCTTATAAAAACAAAACCGGGCAATCCGGGCAATCCGGGCCCCGCTGGTAACCAAAGGGACCTGATTACCGCAGGAGCGGTAGAAAAAAGCTCCAGTGAGAGAGCCCCCGCCCTGTAGGAAATCACGGGCAGGGGAGGAGAACAGCCCCGGAGCGGAGGAGAAAGCAGGAAGGTTGCTTCTATAAGAGACCTTGCACACCCAAGAAGATATCTGGAAAGTCGGGTGTGCACAACTGGAGCGTCTCCCCAGTAGAAAGAAAGAGGGAAGGGAGAGGCGGTAAGGACATTAATGCAGTTATATAATCTCAAAGGAAAATTGGCAGGCAACGCTGGGCTAAGGCACAACAGAGGTAAGTACAAGAACGAATGGATGGATGATTGGAGTACCTAAATGCCCCGCTCAAGCGCTTACTAATTGACAATTTGATTACATAGGGGGCAAGGAAAGGGGATAAAGCAAGGAAGAGTATTAAAATCAGACGCACAGTATAATTGAAATGATTAAGAGCGTCACAAAAGGTTCTGGCCCGCGATAGATAAAGGACAATGGCACCAAAAAGGAAGCAGAAAACGACGGAGCAATGCTCTGGAAGGAGAGAGTCTTCCGGGGAGATTAGGACCCTAGAAGAGAGCCAGGAGAGTCAGGCAAGCGCCAGAGAGAGGCCAAAAAGGGCGCCGCAAAAGAGTAAAAATAAAAAAGCCACTAAAAAGTCCCAGAAAGTGATCAATGGGAGTATGTTAGCCCCTACATCTATAAAGGACTTCTTAGGTAAACATTATAAACGGATAGATCAACCAGTGGAACCCGTGGAAGTGGGTGTAGTGCAAAATGGAATTGGCATGGTAGAACTCTCCGAAGAATTATTGGAGGCATCATT